>CM067081.1:36079567-36741830 GCA_034008185.1 Gorsachius magnificus
GGGTTTTGTTTATTTGTATGTTTGTGAATATTAACTGAATGACCCTCTTCTTTGTTACACCACCCAAAGGATTTCAGATGCTTCAGTCAGCATGCTACAGTAGCTAACTCTGAGACAGGCTATTTTGATGGCCCCTCCTCAGCCCTCTGCTTGGGTCAAAGGAGCTCAGCCCCTGACTCTTTGGTTTTACATGTGATCTGCTTGCCTCTTGCCTGCTTATGGCCTCTGGCAGAAAAGGTATTGTTTATTCAGCTGCTGCAGCTGGGAAATTTATGATGGAGACCCAGCATACTGGGATCTGTCTGGCTGCTCTCAGAATATGGTACTTCGCTGCTTCCAGTTTTTCGATGCTGAAGCAGTGTTGTTGCCATTGGCAACCACAGCCCACTATTAACATGCAGCCATTATGTTGCTGAAGTATTGAACACCAGATGAAAGTGCTATTCAGTGGTAATTTGTAAACAATACATAGCATGAGCATCACTAAAGAAAATTTTCTAGTGGAAAAGAAGGATTTAGAAGCCAAAATCATTCTGGACTTTGTCAGGCTTAAATTGTCAGATGTAAAAAGACACACACAGGAAAAATATGTTAATTAATGTTATAGATTATTTAGAATTTTTAGAAATTCAGAAAGATTCTTAAATATCCAAACTTCATTTTATCATTTAACTTCAGACTAATTAAAACCCAACAAAATTATGTCAAGCAACTGCTATGAAATGCTCTTTAATAATTCTCTTGGTACAGGTAGTCACATCATAACTGAATGTCAACCCATCATTAGGGACTGGAAAAAAGGTAATTTCCTTAATAGAGAAATTAACTAAAATGCCACAGAGTGTTGTTGGGATTTTTTAACTGATCATGTTAAAGCCACTGATTGTAGAAAACCAGCCTCAGCGGGATAGAGAAAGGTTGATAAATTTTTCAGTAACAATGTCTCATAAACTGCCTTTTGATCTGGGGAAACTAAATTTTAATCAATGGTAACAGACAGAAGTCTAAAAGAGTAACAAAATATTTTTGGAAGTTTTTTGAATAATCATGAGAATGATAGAATGGTAGAATGGCAATAAGTTGAGCCATCTAAACTACTCAAAATCTAGGCCAAAACCTAAACATATCAGAATATTTTTCTATATTTCAAAAATTAAAAAAATACTTTGGTCAAACTAATTGCATGTTTCCCCCTACTGATCAGGTTTCTTGTGATTTTTTAATATTTTTATCCTTTCAAATGGAATTATGTGAGATAAAGACGAACCTTAAGAGCTTCACTAGATACATTTATGTAATATTAAGTATCTGGGGTCAGAAGAGTCAAGCTGCAAAATGTTGTTTTATTTACTTCAATGGAGATATGTTTATCTTTGCCTGATGTAGGAAAAAAATGAGTACAAGTCACCTGTCCTTAATTGGGCAGCGAGGGGCTTTAGGCAGCTTAGCCATTTTCTTCAATTCCTCTCTCTTACCTCTGTATTTACCAGACTTATGCTGATACTCACTCAGGGCTTCGAATGGAATCATATTAGAAACTACAGGAACAGGTTCAAGAGGACATAGCCAAGATGCGGCATAACTGAACTTCCTGTTTGTGTTTAACTCTCCAAAGCTTTATCAGTGGAGTCTGAACTGAGAGTCTCAGAGTAGGAAATGTATCAGCTTTTTGATCTCCTCTGGCCTGGGCTAACTTCTCAACATATCTCTAGAGGTGCATGTGATCTCCAAAGTCAGTTTCTTGGCCACTGACTCCATCCAATATGTGGGGATGTTTCTTCATTACTAACAGATAATCCTTAGCCTTGAGGATTTAGATGGAATTCATCAACAACCTTGGCAAATACCGCCATTAGTTCATCATCTTGCACAAATACCAGGTCACTAGAAGTTGAAGCTTACGTATATTCTTCTTCTGAGTTGACATTCCCAGAATACTGCAGGTCATATAAGCACATCCTTCAGAATCTCCCAAATATACCACCAGGTATTTCTCATAGTTGTGGATCTGTGCCATGAAAATCTTGGCCATCTGGAGTGCCTGTTTTACTTTGCAGACCAAATCTGGAGATGAGCTGCTAAGGTTTCTGCACAGGATCTTTAGTTCTGTCCCCACCTGACCTTAGGACCCAATTCTTCCCTGGTGCCTGTTTTCCTCCCTAAGAAGTAAAACCTGCATCAAACTCTTTTTGTATGTGACCATTCTCCTCATGATCCAAGTAACAGTATGCCAACCATAACTAGTATGACTGGTTGGTTCAGACAAAGGCAATGAGGTCTAAGGTATACAGAGCATTCTGTGTTCTCCTACAGTTAACAGAAGTAATCAGAATGGACTTCAAACTTGCCAAAATTCTGAGTGGTATAAAAAGTTATGGCTACTGTTTTCTGGTCAAAGTCCAAACAGCATTTGACTATATATATATATATATTTTTTAAGATCAAGTTATTTTATGTAATGAAATAACACTAGGATTAATCAATAATATTAAAGGTGTGAAGAAATTCTGAGGAATTAATGAGGGAGCATGTGACACTAAATTAGGATCTGTTAGGATCTACATATACACAACTAAAAAGAAGAAACTTTTCAATTGATTTTGAAACAGACAACCAGGACAGTTGACCATAATGCTTATATAAGAAGCTGTATGTTCTGAAGACTAAATATTGTGAAATTATAGAAGGCTATAGAAAAAGCAGCTGCAAATTTAAAAAGGATTAGGGATGAAAGTATTGTTTAAGTTTTCAGCAGGTACATATTCATGAAAGTAGAAGATAAACCATGTAGTGATGACAGAGATAAAGCCTTGAATGAATGCAGGGTCAAAAATAATACAAAGGTTAGAAAAACATAAAAGTCATAGGAGAATATCACCAAGAAGAAAAATACAAAAGATTGAAACATGATTTACTTTGTTCTTTGACACCAAAAATTAATATCATATTTCTAGCTGATACTGGAAATATCAAGTAAGGGCAAAGTGGTAAGCTTCAAAGGGAATAGCCTTACCAATTTGGAAAATTAAAGAAAAAAATATATATGATTATAAAATTCTCATTATATTACCTGGTTTCATTTTAGCCTGTTAGGGATTTTGCCAAAATTATGCCTCTTCTATAGTCTCCACTCATTATGAGATTAAATGCAGCATAGATTCATTAAAGTTTGTTGAAAAATCTTAAAGCAATGCAATAAGACAACTCATTCTCTTTGATAAATTATTTTCTAGACAAGAAAATTGTATAAGATTTCATCTATTTGGACTTCAATAAATAGAAACAGTACCAGATGGAAATTATCAACCAATGCGAAGAAAATGAAGTTTTGTACTATGATAATAGGTTATGTAAAGAGCCATTTGAAATGTTCCTGTCAATGTATAATGACAAAGAGGAAACTATCAGAATTGAATGAGACTAACTTTGGAATTCTTGAAGAACATTATGGACAGTTATTATTTAATGTTTTTATATTTTGTTTTGTTTTATATTTACTGAATTACATTTGTTGACAACTTTAAGTTGGGAGACCATCATGAAAACTGAGGACAAATTAAATACACCAGTAAAAACTGAATAATCTTGAGGAGTAAATCAGATTAAATTTAAGAGCAAGAACTCAAAGTGGTCTGAAAATTGGAGTTCACTTATAAGTTTTGAGATTTTCAGTTGGAAATGAAGAAGTAGAAGACTCAAGCTACCCATCTTTTAGTACTGAGTGGAATTTGGCTCAACTAACATTAGATGGCTCCATTTTAGATGTTTATATTAGAGTTGATCATCCCAAACTCCTTCTGCAGTCAGTGAAGAGAAATAGGCACTTTTAGGAAGTGAGTACTGCAAATAGTTTTAGCCATCTGCCTTGGGATGAGATGTATTGTGCCCTGAGAAGTGCTTGCCTTTGTGAAGGAAGGATAAACTTCTACCTAAGTTGTAAAAAAAATGTAATGTTATTTCAGGCAGGAGAATGCTGCCTTAGTTGATTATGACATAACATCAGAAGTGACAATGAAAATGGCAAACACAATCTTAGGATGTATTGAATGAGGCAGTAGAAACAGAGCAATATGCTGAACTTCTTAAATGCACAGATGAGATTTTATCTGAAATACTCTGAACAGGGTTCCCTTGATAAGAAAAGTGAGCTCTAACTGAAATATGTGTCACAAAGTATCAGTCTATAGGTATAGAAGAAAAAAGGAAGAGCTACTTAAGAAAAATAAAAAATACTGGCATGTAGAACCATAAATTGATGATGTATATTTTTAGGGGGGAGATTAGAAGAGCATTTCTAACCATCAGAAGATTAAAGTATACAACTTTTTAACAGAATAATTGGATCAGAACAAACTCTAATATGAAACTTCATCAGTTTATGAAATGGATTATAGTATGTATGCAAAACAGGCACTTGACTTGATAGTCCAAGAAATCAAATCCTGTTAAAGTCTCTGATACTGTATTAAGGAAACTGTTGTTTTCTGAAATATTTCAGCAAGGACAAATCTGTGCCTGCAGAGACAATGTGAAAAAAAAATAATTTTGCAAATGTTAATGCCTCATAAAGAAAGGGCTTAAGTAGGGAAAATGAAATTGGCTGCAAACTAGAAAAATACCACAACATTATCAAATTTGGGGAGCATTCACAGCTGAAAGAAAAGTAGAAGTGAAGTTTTATCATTCAGTCCCATCCCTAATTAAAAAACATGATTACTATCTTTTATAATGAAAAGTTAATTTCACATGGATTGTTTTGGGTTTTTTTTACCCAAAGTTAAAATACTAGTTAGTAAATGTTGAACATGTTTGTTAATAAGCAAGATTTTAAATTTACATTTTAATACCTTTTTATTTCATAGTATAATTTAATTACAAACATAAATTTTGTGCAATAATTAGTAATATGGAGAGCTGGTATAGCAGGTTGAAATTTATTTTATTCAAACTTATCATTTAAAAGTAGGGTATATAATGTGGGATTCTGTGCCACACTTTGGAGACCTAAATTTAGGCAGTAAATGAACCTAGCAGGCTAGTGTTCAAGTTCTGAACACCTGTATTTAGGTGTTTATATGTAAATTTCTGTGCATTAGCTAGGTGTCTAAGTTGCCATGGAGATCTATGGAGATTTAATCAGTACACTGAATGGATTCTAGAGAGCTATTAAGCCCAAAGCCTTTAGGAGTGCCACTCTTAACCCACACATAAGAGTATTGCTATTTAAGAAACCGCAGGGCATCTGACACGAGATGTGGAGCAGCAGCTATGCGGAATATTCTGAGGTATTTCAAATGGCATTAGATGCCTAGTGTGAGCATCAGAGTTCAGCCCCCACAGTAGTTAGTTAGACAGAGTCAGTTTCTGGAGGTACCTGTCTCCCTGTCCCTGTGGAGGGGAACATAGATGATTCCCTATATGGTGGAAGAGGATGGGATGGGATGGGATGGGATGGGATGGGATGGGATGGGATGGGATGGGATGGGATGGAATGGGATGGGATGGAATGGGATGGGAAGGTGAGGCAGGGCAGGGCAGGGCAAGGCAAAGAGAAAAGACTTCACAGAGTAGTTGGGTAGACTTCCCAAAAATATGGTGAAGAAATGTGAAAAAGAAGAATTAGGAAGGATTTCTCACCTTTTGAAGAGAAACAATGTGGTGGACTCACTGAACTTATCAGATCAGCAATGTTTAATAACAAAGGAAGTTTTGGTTGCAACACAGGTATAAGCTATGAAATTCATTGCCACAGGAGGCCAGAAGCCAAAACTGACTGAAGAAATTAATGGAAGAAATTTACTTGAAAGTTAGGAAGTATAATGGAGTAGATACAATGTCCAGCTGGATAAGCCACATGTCCTACAGTAACTAAAAACACACTGAAGTTTCACAAAAAGAGGAGAGAGTTGTAAGTAGAAGGTTATGAATTCTGGTGCTCTCTCACTGCTGTTCTTTAGAGGAACTGTTACTTGTATGTTATACGAGCCCTCAATCCACTGACAAGTTACACCAGTCTTTCATCTTATACCAAAGCCTGTTTTCCAGAGCCAAGGAAGGACTCCATCCTGACTTCCTGTAAAATTCATTTGGCCATGTGACATGATCACTCATTGGAGATCCTCTGAGAAGACAACAAACTCCAGCCCGTTATAACTTCACCTTTTTTATTTCAGTCTTCATTCTCACAAATTGTCCCACCTGTTTTCCTGCTCACTTTGTAGCTGCTGCTGGTGTAATTTTACATTTCTGTGTAATTTTACATTTCTGTGCCACTCACTCTCTACATGCACACATACACACATGCACACACCCACCCCCAGAGGTGTAAGTCCTTACTTCTCTTCTCCATCTGATTTCCTCTCTGTTCTTATACCTATATCTTCCTTCCTGCTCAAAAAAGCAGAAACAAATCAAGCAAATAGCAGTACTATCAAGTTGTGTATAAAATGAACCTAAGTAACCATGTAATTATTCTCACTCTATTGCTGCTGCTCTTTATTGCTCTCACTTATTGTGTCATCTTTCATATTGTAAGACTGTAGGCTCCTTGGGGAAGGGACCACATAATTTATTTTCTCTTTGAAGTACCTTCACCACCTCAGGCACTTTACAAGTAACAAATAATAATAATAACCATTAATCAGGTAATGGGATCAGTAGAAAGCACCAGTCATTGGCAATTAAAATCTTAGCAACAGTAGGCAGGTTCCTACTTCAGAATTTAGAAAGACTTTTCTTTCTGCTCCTTTCTATTTAAGAAGCCTTCTAAATAAGAAGCCTAGGTAGCTTTATGAAACATAAAATACAGGACCTCTCAAATGGCCTTTGTTTGCCTTTACTTTTTTTTTTTTTTTCCTTCAGACTGAAAGGATGAGTGAAATCTACAGTCCTCACATTTAAGGAGCCCATGGCTTAAAATATAGATCTATTTTCTGATCATTCCAAATAATAAAGGTGATTAAAACTGAGGTTATTGGTTCAGTTGAGAGCACACTGAAAATGCTAGAGCTGAGGGTCTACATTATCAGAGGGGATGAAGGAATTTGATTTCATTAGTTGTGATTGAAATCCAATGAGTTTTCAGAACCTAACTAGTATAATCAAGGATGACTGAATTCAACATGACACAGCATTTCCATGTAGCTGATAACAAAAGGTATTTTTATACAGCAGCTTGTCTGCACTGTTGGAACCAGAAAAATGAAGGCACTTTTGCTCCTTTTTCTTTTTGAGTCATTTGCTCACAAAAGCAAAAAAAGTGTTTTCAATAGTATTTCTAAACTACCAGTTGATATTAAGATTTTTTTTTTTTCTCTGATTGGTAATGACTAGGCATACAGTGTATTTCTGCTTATTGTCCATTAACATTTACTCTATTTGTATCTATATCGAAAACTTTCATATAGTTATTCTTTACAGCTTTAATTATAGCAAGACACCATACAATGTTGATGAAAGGCATTTAATTTCACTTCTAAAACTTAGAAGAATTTCCAGAAAAAATGGTAGAAAGTTGTTCTCTTTATTACAACAAATAAAGTGTCTTAATTGAAAATATTGATAGAGACACACTTTAGGTGCAGATCGTTATGTAATTCTAGTGAATACATCAGTTTAATTTCTGAACACTTCCCATTTTCCCCAAGATCCATTTTTTTTCCTCACTAGTTCTATCATTCTTCCCTGCCTAATCTAAAGGCTTGTTCTGCTTAGTTTTAGATGTCTGTTTTTCTCCCTGTGACCTTTCTATTCATATTTTAACATTAATATATTAATATTCATATTTATAACACTAAATAAATCAGATAATGAAATATTTGTGTGCCCCTACCTTTTCTATATATTTTCATATGTACTACTTGGCCCTAAACTAAGGTCATCCCATCTTTATACATGGTTTTATATGTATGCATGTAAAAGGCATATGAACAAAACTTCTATATATTTATATATTAATATATAAAACATAAATGGCATATATAATTTCAAAAAACTCATTTCTCCAGCATGACAATGTTTACAGGAGATAAGTAAAAAAAAAACTAACAAGTGGGGGAGGTGGGGAGGTTGATGATAAGTAAAATTAATTTTTACATATATTTATGCACATATATAACAATTCCCATAGAGATACAGTTATCTCATATGCTCTTTTATTATTATTGTTGTTGTTATTATTATTATTATTATACAATACCTCATTTATAAATTGGACTGTACATCTTTGGGACAGAAGCCATATTTTATTTCTACTGTGAGACATGACATATCTTTGGGAATTAGATATTAAACCCCAACGTGGATGGCTTAATTTCTGTGCTTCATATTTCACATGCTGCCCTGGCTATTTCTTCCCATAGCATATAACTTGGATCAAGATGTTATTTTCCATGTCTTTAAAAATTTGCCAACACAGATGCCAGAAGGTTTGATTAGACCATGTGGTAGCATGCTTATGATATTTTAATTAACACAGAATGCTTAAGAGTAGCAACAAAGTCCTCAGGGATTTTATAAAAACTTAGAATCACAGTCTGTACATGGGGATCCTGGAGGGTGTCCGCTTTGCCACCATGTGGTAGGGCTTGTGCCATTCAGGTTTTTTGGTGTTACCTATGAAGCTAGCTGTATTAACATGCTTTCATACTGTCTTCTTGTCATGCTTTGTGCTGAGTGCAATAGCGGAATGCTCCCACACTCAACTTTATAATCATTAGAAGAACTTCAATCAGCTATTCACCACAAAATATATGCTAAATGCAGGGGGAGAGGGAAGGGGTTGGTTTGGGGTGTTTTGGGGATTTTTTGGTTGTTTCACCCTGAAGTTAGCATGTGGATCATGCATAAGAAGTTATTCCTAAACCAAATGATACAGCAGGACCGGAAGCAGACTTATGAAAAGAAGTAAATGGGGAAAGTCTATACAGCAGCATAGCTTTCCCCCTTTTATTTGAGAGGGATCACACTTTTGGCAATTGGTGTTTGTGGAAAAAACGGTGGGAAGAAGTAAAAGCTCAGTTAATCCATTGCCTGTACTGTAACCCTGAATTACTGTGTATCCAATACTGTTGTGCTTGATATTTGCTGTTTTTCCTTTCTACCCCTGGACCCTAAGTAATTGTTATGACACATCCTGTGGTGTATGTTGGCACTCAGCTGCTAAAGACTCTGCATCTACCACATTATCACTACAGTGCTGGGAGTGTGCTGTAACTCTTCCGTGATCAAGGCTGATAACTGATAGCGTTCTCGCCTACTGGTTGTGGTATACGCTTGCCCCTTTCTCCATTAACCCACACACCAAGTAGCTAAGCCACGACCTTATTTGAAAACAAGGAATGCCTTTCTTTCAGCTGAACAAATGTAGGGGTTTTTTTTTATTTATTTATTTTGTTATGCTGCTTGAACTTGATATATTACAGGGCCTTAACAGCATTTGATTTACAACATTACAGCCAGGACTTTTATTGTTAACATTAAGTGATGCTGTTGCAGGCACTGGTTTTACATACATTGCACTGCAGCACTGCGCACTTTGGTTGTGACAGATTTTTGTGCTATGCTACTCAATGATCAAGCATATATTGAGCAAAATCACTGGGCCGGGTTTTATAAATACAAAGCTGATGATTACATTTCCCTACACAGCCTCATCTGCAGAGTCTCATGCCCTGCAGCTCACTGTCTTTAACCAGCATGTGTCTCTGATAATTAGGTTTCTTCTGGCATCGTCTCTGGAGCTAGTGTGGAGTGGGAGTGTGGTGCAGGCTGTTCTTGTCCTTTCATGTGGGAGGAGATACTGTGATTTCAGACACAACCCCAGCAGTTAGCTTCCGAACTGCCCAAATTCTTGCTTCTTCCTGAAGTCTTTAAACAAGGACTATGTTCTGAGATTATGACTGGCAGCTACTTTACTGCCTGTTGCGTTCCATGGGCCAGTGTTACCAAGACTCTGACCTGTCTGGGGAGGATGAGGTCACTTTTTGTGAGGCTCTCTTTGGTCATACAGCTGTATCCTGGGGAGAAACAGTGACTGTGGGGAGGAAAGGGAGCTTAGAAAATGCCCATTAGATCATAAGTTGTTAGGAATCTCAGTATTTGTGTGCTCTCCTGGCTAGCTAACTAATGGCTAAAGGAAGCTTACTCTTGCCAAGCCTTTGAAGAAGCTGATTTCCCCTTCAAGGCTCTGTACTGGACTGCTATCTGCAAAAAATGTTGCCCACCCCTTTCCTTGAAAATGGACTTTTATTTACAGATCCTGACTCTGGACAGTGGCCCTGTCATTTCTTTTTCACTAGAGGGTTATTTATCGTGTCAACCCTGCAACCATTCTTACTCCTTCAAGATTTCATTTGAGTATTTTATTCTCCATGGTTGTCTGTGAATGCTTGATCCCAACATGCATTTATTAGCTGATGTCTTCAGCCAAATTGCCAGAGAACGAGATACCTTTCAGCATCATTGGTGCATACTTTGCTGCAAGACTGTAACGTATATCAGGAATGGGAAAGTGTCAGAATATGGAAGAATTCCCCTTCCCTCATGCTTTTTGTGTCCAGCTGCTGCCGTAAGATGGACCAAGATCCCTGATTCCCTAAAGATCTATCATCTAGTTATAGCTCATCTGGTAGGTCTTAGACTATTAGCTAGTGTAAGGTAACCTTAAAAATAACTTTACATCAATAGAGATAGCAGCTTAGCAAGTCATAATAAAAATGATAGAAAATATAAGAACAGATTGACTTCAGTTACGGTTAAGTAACAGGGACATGTTAGAAGAGTTACAAATGGGAAATGAGCCAGACAGGGTCAACAAACCAGTTCAGTTATACATCAGGCACCTTGACTTTTTTAATAGAATAACATGACTGAGCAATAGATGTTTGCTATGCACAAATTAGAATAGCTTCATATTAATAATATCCAATTATTTTATATAGACTAATACAATGTTATATTAGCAATAAGATAATAATTGAGAGGTTTACACTAAGATACTGTTCCCCTGTTACGGCACCGGGCCTGCTGACAACAGACGGTGCCCAGCTCTCTCAGAGGGGGAAAAGGATCCTCGCTCATGAACTGGAAGGGCTTGTAGAGAGGGCTTTAAACTAGGCCTGAAGGGGGGAGGGGGGATAAACAGGCTCACTAGAGAGGAGCCTGGGGGGGTCACCCCATTGCTGGGGGTGAAACCGACAGCCCAGCTCAAGTGCATCTACACTAATGCACGCAGCATGGGCAACAAACGGGAGGAGCTGGAAGCCATTGTGCAGCAGGATGGCTATGATGTAGTCGCCATCACAGAAACGTGGTGGGATGCCTCCCATGACTGAAGTGCTGCAATGGATGGCTACAAACTCTTCAGAAGGGACAGGCAAGGAAGGAGAGGCGGTGGGGTGTCTCTGTATGTTAGGGGGTGTTTTGATTGTACAGAGCTTGATGCTTGTGGAGAGGCCTAGTGCTTATGGGTGAGGATAAGGGGGGTGGCTAACAAGAAAGATATCCTGTTGGGAGTCTGTTACAGACCACCCGACCAGGATGAGGACATTGACGAAGTATTTGACAAGCAGCTGGCAGAAGTCTCTCAGTCGCGAGCTCTTGTTCTCGTGGGGGACTTCAACTTCCCAGACATCTGCTGGAAATACAATACAGCAGAAAGGAAACAGTCCAGAAGGTTCCTGCAGTGTGTGGAAGATAACTTCCTGATACAGCTGGTAAGCGAGCCTACCAAGGGAGGTGCCCTGCTTGACCTCCTATTCACTAACAGAGAAGGACTGGTGGGAGAGGTGGTGGTCGGAGGTCGTCTTGGCCTTAGTGATCATGAAATGGTAGAGTTTTCGATTCTTGGTGAGGTAAGGAAGGGGGTCAGCAACACCGCCCCATGGACTTCCGGAGGGCAGACTTTGGCCTGTTCAGAATGCTGGTTGGGAGAGTCCCTTGGGAGATAGTCCTGAAGGGCAAAGGGGTCCAGGAAGGTTGGGTATTTTTCAAGGAAGAAGTCTTAAAGGCACAGGACCAGGCTGTCCCCATGTGTCGTAAGACAAATCGGCAGGGAAGACGACCAGCCTGGCTGGACAGAGGTCTACTACTGCGACTCAGGAAAAAAAGGAGAGCTTACCAGCTCTGGAAGAAGGGGCAGGCAACCCAAGAAGATCATGCAGAGAGGAAATTAGAAAGGAAAAGCCCAGCTGGAACTTAACCTGGCCACTGTTGTAAGGGATAATAAGAAAACATTTTATAAATATGTTAACAGCAAAAAGAGAGCCAGGGAGAACCTCCATCCACTAGTGGATGCAACGGGGAACGTTGCCACTAAAGACAAGGGAAAGGCTGAGATACTCAATACCTTCTTTGCCTCGGTCTTTAATGGCCCGACGAGTTATCCCCAGGGTACCCAGCCTCCCGAGCTGGAAGACAGGGACAGTGAGTGGAATAAACCCCCCATAATCCAGGAGGAAGCAGTTGTTGACCTGCTATGCCACCTGGACATCCACAAGTCTATGGGGCTGGATGGGATCCACCCAAGAGTGCTGAAGGAGCTGGCAGAGGAGCTTGCCAAGCCACTCTCTATCATTTATCAGCAGTCCTGGAAACAGGGGAGGTCCCAGATGACTGGAGGTTGGCAAATGTGACGCCTATCTTCAAGAAGGGCCGGAAGGAGGATCCAGGGTACTACAGGCCTATCAGCCTGACCTCAGCACCAAGGAAGATTATGGAGCATTTCATCTTGAGTGTGCTCACCAGGCACATGGAGGACAATCAAGGGATCAGGCCCAGCCAGCATGGCTTCATGAAAGGCCTAACCAACCTGATTTCCTTCTATGACCAGGTGACCCACCTGGTAGATAAAGGAAAGGCTGTGGATGTTGTCTACCTGGACTTCAGCAAAGCCTTTGACACAGTCTCCCATAGCATTCTCCTGAAGAAGCTGGCGGTTCATGGCCTAGATGGGTGTACTCTTCGCTGGGTTAAAAACTGGCTGGATGGCCGAGCCCAGAGAGTTGTGGTGAATGGAGCTAAATCCAGTTGGCGGCCAGTCACAAGCGGTGTTCCCCAGCGCTCAGTTCTGGGGCCAGTCTTGTTTAATATCTTTATCGATGACCTGGATGAGGGGATTGAGTGTGCCCTCAGTACATTTGCAGACAACACCAAACTGGGTGGGAGTGTTGATCTGCTGGAGGGAGGAGGACTGGACAGGCTGGATTGATGGGCCAAGGCCAGCTGTATGAGGTTCAACAAGGCCAAGTGCCGGGTCCTATACTTTGGTCACAACAACCCCATGCAACATTACAGGCTTGGTGAAGAGTGGCTGGAAAGCTGCATGGCAGAAAAAGACCTGGGGGTACTGATTGACAGCCGGCTGAATATGAGCCAGCAGTGTGCCCAGGTGGCCAAGAAGGCCAATGGCATCCTGGCTTGTATCAGGAATAGTGTGACCAGCAGGAGTAGGGAAGCGATCATCCCCCTGTACTCGGTGCTGGTGAGGCCGCACCTTGAATACTGTGTTCAGTTTTAGTCCCCTCACTACAAGAAAGATGTTGCGTTGCTGGAACATGTCCAGAGGAGAGCCACAAAGCTGGTGAGGGGTCTGGAACACAAGTCATACGAGGAGCGGCTGAGGAAACTGGGGTTGTTTAGTCTGGAGAAGAGGAGGCTGAGGGGAGACCTTATTGCCCTGTACAACTACCTGAAAGGAGGCTGTAGTGAGGTGGGGGTCGGCCTCTTCTCCCTGGTAACAGATGATAGGATGAGGGGGAATGGTTTGAAGTTGCGCCAGGGCAGGTTTCGGCTAGACATTAGGAAAAACGTCTTCCCCGAAAGGGTTGTCAGGCTCTGGAATGGGCTGCCCAGGGAGGTGGTAGAGTCCTCATCCCTGGAAGGTATTTAAAAGAAAGATAGATGAGGTGCTTAGGGACATGGTTTAGTGGTGGGATGGCAGGGTTAGGTTAAAGGTTGGAATTGATGATCTTAAAGGTCTTTTCCAACCAAAGTGATTCTATGATTCTAACTTGTATTAATGCCAAAGTTCCCATCTGTAGATGTCCTGAGAACATGATTGGAATATAGTCTTTGAAGTTAGGGAAATTAGACAAGACTTCATCTCTAATATGTTGATCACATTTTAATAGTCTTCATGATAAAATATAAAAATCTAAGTATAAACTTTGTTAATTTCATAACTGTTTTATATAAATATAAATATTATATAATATATTAATTTATTTATTATTTATTTTATATTAAAGGAATATTTGCTTTTTTTTTAATGTGTTCAGATTTTAAATAAAAAAGAAAGACCTGGGGGGAGGCGGAGGGGAGGGGGGGAGGGAGGAATTTATTATTGTTCCAGTCTGCTTTTCCTAGGTAGGTTTCTTAAGTTCCCTGGACTCCCAGACACAAGAGTGTCTGAGTGTCAGTAGTATCCTTGGGCACCGATATTGTCTGGTCATTTTGCTGGTTTAGCAAGTCCCTTTTAAGTGATAAACTGAGTACTGACTACTCATTAGTTACTGACAGATTTGGCAACAGTAGGTGGTGCCTTGCTTGAATATCTTCTTCACCTTGACAGTGGATGTCTCCAGGAAAGAGCCATTTTGTGCAAGTGCCTTCGTTCCTTTATTGCCCTGAGGGTTCAGACACAGAGATTAGAAATCTAGGCTTTGCTTAGGGTTCATTTTCAGTTTGGACCACTTGTTCCTGCATTAGTCCTGCAGTATATTCCTTTCAGTTTTAGTATCTTTTAAAGAGCCTGTAGCTGCTGCTTATACTCATGTTGCTGCATAATGACCCTGTTCTGCAGATAACAATGAATCTATTTTTTCTATTACAAAAGCATCTAATACATTTTTACTTTATATACAGTTGAAAAGTGTTACCATTGACTTCCATATGCCTGTGATCAAGCTCTAAGTAGGCTTTGCTATAGGATATTTAGAGTTGGCTCAACATTTTTTCTTTCATCTGGGACATTTGCATATATGGGTTAGTAGGTGTAGAGTGGGTTCAGGCAACGATTCATAGTGCAGTGTATAAGATCCAGTCGTGCTTCTAACATTAAATGTCTCTACGGCCAAATAAGAGAGAAAGAGAAACTGATCCCTGGCCCTGAATAAAAATGGCACTGACTGTTTTATGTCCTTGGTTCTTAAGTCCAGCCCCTTTAACTCTAACTTTATCCTCCACTGAGGCATCTATGCAGAGTACTCCAAAACAGAGTCAGAGAATAAGCTATCCACTTGCTCCCTTTTTTTCATTCAATTAGCAGTGTTAACATGTCCTTAAAGACTCCCTTTGCTACTGTAACCAAGAAGAAAGCACACTACTGAGGAGAATATCTTTCTTGCTCTGTTTGTTGGTTCTCTCTGAAGACTATCGGCCCGTTCCTGATGAACCTCCAGTGTGTGCATTTGAGAAGAGAGCTGTGGAAGGCATTTAAAAGTGCTGAGAGTCAGTCTGGACCTGGGGTTTTCAGATTCCTTTAGACAACTCTGTCCCTTTGAGTTGGTTTAGCAATGACAGCATCTAATAGCAAATCTTATCCTACCACTGAAATACTCAACCTGATAAAAGGATTGCTCAGTTCTTTATATATCAGAGGGGTCATGCTATACTTGCTATGCAGAACTCCACTACTGAAGGCCCAATTTTCTCACAAATATAAGATGATGAGTTCTGAAGGATCATACCTTTAATTATCTGTCTTTTGAGACTAGATTTTTTAAATTTTATTTCTTCTAAATTTCTTTTTACTTAGAAGGCTACAGTACCCTTCTCTGTTTTATCCTGATCTGCCTTAAACAGCCTCAGTTTAATTTCCCACTGTGTTTCAGTTTAGTTCAAAGTGCCTCCTGCATGTTTTAAAGTTGTTTACATTCTTGTATACACATAAGAGAGGCATGAAGGTTACTTACGAAGTTCCTTTAATTTATTCATAGAAATAAATTTCTACAAGGTTTAGTATAGTATCCTGAATATTTTACATTATGTTCACATTCATTTCTCTGTATATCTGTACATTCTTTTCCTTTTTGTGTTTATAATTTTTTAAGACTAAATGTATGTTTAAAATATATTTTCGAAATGTGTTCTGCAAGTTGGAAAATTGTCTTGAAAACAATGTGATTATTCTACTTGAAGATAATTTTTTTTATATATATATGTTGAAACAGCCCTTACCTTTGCATTAGATTTTAACCTACCTGAAATAAATTTACCATTTTGTTGAAACAAATGATATCTGGTGATTAAAAGATTTAGATGTGCATAAAATGTCATTCTCAGTTGAAAAGCTCCTACAAAAGCCTCATGGATAGTCATCCTTTAAAGTTAAATAATCTGTACTAGAGAAAAAATATATCTTTTGAACATTTTGTGAACTATGCAAAAAAAGTTTAATATGCCTTGTGATAGATGTGTGTTTCATTGTACAGAGGAGCTGGCTGCTACATTTTGTTTTGCAAATGTTTCTACTAAGCCTTTTATTGTAAAGGGACAGAAGCAGAGAATCACTTTTTATTAAGTCTTAAAATAATTGGATGATTTAATAGAAACATTGTTAAATATCCTGTTAAATTAACAGTTTCAGCAGTCATAGTTCCTTCCATGGATAGGGAAATTAAAAAAACATGTATACAGTATGTTTCCAAAATAAGTTTTTAGCCAGCGTAAATAGTAACAGCGGTAATCAAAAAGAGCTGTATTTGTTTCACCAGCATCTAATAGATTTCCAATTTAAGCATTATTTTATTTTCACATAAATTGCTCAACATATTAAGTACTTTTAATCATAAAATCAATATGATATTCTAAAAATTGCATTTTATTAGTCTACAGACAAAATTACTTGAATGTTTCAGCATTATTTAACAATCAGCCATTTAGCACTTTAATTCGAAATCGATCATTAAAGATTCATTTTGTCTCACTACAACTATTTGTAAACATTATCCCCACTTTTCTTGTGTCTTCATTAGTACCCTGTCATCTTCACATTAGTTTGTAACCTATTAGTCACTCTAAGGCATCAGCAACATACCTTTCATTAGACTCCCACTGATAAAGTGAACCATCAGGTAACAACTGAGGTAACTGATCACACTAAAATGAATCATTGATTAAAAATTACATGGAATGAAGAGGCACAGATACTGTGAAATATTTCTCTCCCCTCCCTGCAACCAGGCGTATGTGGTCAGTGCTCAACCATGTAATTGAGACAAATTATCGTTTGAGATAATCACTGATAAATCTGTCAATAACATTTTCTAGTACATAGATGTAGGCAAATTTTGCAAATAATTTTCTCCTAATATCCCGTTTCAGACTGGTTCACATGTGCAGTCTGGTTGAAGGGGAAGTATCTATTTTGTTTGGCTTGTACACTATCTAGTATAAGCAAGCTCTGGCAGCTACCATTATTCAAACCAGTTGTCCCAAGAGCAGAGGACCAATGAAGCCTGGTTCCCTGAGGATCTGCATCCTGTCTCCCTAAAGATTTTTATCCTGCTACTGACAGGTCCTTTATAAGTTCCTTTGAAAAAGAACTTACTGCAGTCTCCTTGGTCTTCCTTAGCTGCACTAAACCCACAGTGCTTTCCTCTCTGGCATGCATTACAATAACCCCAGCTCTTTTCGTATGAGGGCTCATAAGCCCTCAAACAATATCTTTAGTAGGTTTTTGTATTTGCTGCTGTCTGGGCAAATGAAAGCACACTCTACATCTGGTTAAGAGCTACAGCTGTTGTGGCTGTCTAGCAAAGAGCACAGCCGGTCAATTCCCAGGTGTCCCTTAGGGAAGACATTAATAGAGTCTCTATACCTTACCCATCTCCTGATTTTTCTCAAGATTCATAGAAATATAATCTCTTCCCGATCTCTACTTCTTTGTGAAATTTGCTTGGAAAAGCCCAATGATGTCAAAGGTTTTTGCAAGTGAGAGAGGTTAGAAAGACAAATAGTATTACTTTCCTTAGGAGAATGGCTTAAGAGTATCTATTTCTAATATATCTTTTTACCAGCATGGCAGTTCACCTAAACAGTTTATTTTCTGTGTAACAAAATGGAAAGGACTGTGCCTTGGTCCACAGGAGATTAAGTTTAGGTCCTCACCTAAACGGGTTTTTTAATGATTAAAACAGAGCATGTCTGAGCCATGTGATGACACTGTGTAGAGGTGACATTGGCACCCCTTGAGCACAAGCCAGCCATTTTTTCTAATGCCTTGATTTTAATGGGAAGAAAAACTGTATGTGCACTCAAATGTGACATGACCCTGCATGCAAGAAAGGTCATGATAAACACAAACTCCTCTCTATTACATTTCAGAATAAAGAAACCTGACATCATAGGCTGTAAATGAGGTACCACAGCCCCATGGGTCAGGCTCCCAGTCAGGATTTTCTGGAGACCAGTACATCTGATAGCAATATCAGTGAATAGGGAAGGGATAGACAATTATTGCTATGTAAGACAGGAGGGAAACAGTTGGTTTTTTTTTTTCTCAGAAGGATATAGTACAGGGTAACACATGAGTCTTCTCATTTCTTCAGCTTGTGTTAATTTTTCCTGACCTCATATTATAAATGTCTTCAAAACATAACAAACAAACCATATCACTTACTGCATTTTTTTCCTACTCAGTTTACACCTTAATTCAAAACCAAATCCCTTAAATTCTACATATCCAATCATCCAGAGTTAGCATAGCCTGGAAAAGACTTATTTTGAAAATGATTACACAAATGCTTTGATGACTACAAAACACTTTGTAATGGTTAAAGGGCTGGAGAGAAATCCTGAGTCTGCAGAATTTAATGAGAGCTTCTCCACAGAATTCAATGAGGTCAAAATTTTACCCCCAGCACACTGTGATCTTTGCTTATCACACTCTTCATAACCATCCCACTGTGACCTGTCTCCCCTTCTCTTTTTGTCATCTCCCATTTCTTCTATTTTGGTCTGATTAAAGGACTGTTACAGAGAAGTTCCATGTTCAGAACACAATGTCTTGATCTCTGATTTCAGGGATTATATACAGCTGCAATAGCAATATGTATGAAGATTTATTTTCATATTTATCTATTAAATATTTATTTGTTCAATATGATAGTCTGTAATATTTTTAAATATGCACTTTTGAAGAGACTTGGAAGATGCATGTCGTCTAGGCAAAATGAAAGACAATGATCTGAACAGAGTGACATTGACTTTGCTAGGATGAGACCATAGATGATGTAAGTGAAGGAAGAAAAAAGTATAGTTGCTGATTGCTTTATGGTTTATACCCTTCTCACATACTTCTTACATTTTTCTCTTTCAGGTGGAAACTCCTATGTATTTATAGCTCACCATTAACATTTCATCATTTAAACAGATGGACAAAGACTGGACTGTAGCCTCTGAACCACAGCATTTCATGAACAGTGAAATAGCTAAGCCTCCCAACACGCAACGCTAGCTGATTTAGTCTTAATTCTATCTTTTTTTTTTTTTTTTTTGTATCGGGGAGGTAATATCTGTTGCAATGGAGACTGCTTTCAAATAATCAACCTTCTCTAATAATATCCTCTTATGCATGCATGGTTCTGCCTCACACTGTGATAGACTGTGTAGATGGCAGACTGCTGTCCCCAGTTACAGAAACACACTGGGGCCTCCAATTCTCTGTGATGCAAAATTCCAAGCGGAGCTGGGTCGATAAGTTGCAAAGCAAGCTAGTTAGATGTTACTGGGACAGAAATGCCCAGCAATAATGAGCCACTGACATTGGTAAGAGCTATGATCTTCCCCTCCACTACTTTCTGCAGTCTTTTTACTTACTGGTGGGGTTGCAGGGGGCAAAGGAATGAAAACCTCATCTTTCCTCCATATAATAATATTGTTCTTGTCCTTTCCTGGCTTCATAAATAAGGGAGAAAAGCTTTGTGTTCTCTCTTACATGGAAACAAGTGGCCTACACACAGTACAATACTGGGTAAAAGTGGTTAAAATTTACATTGGGTTTTACTCTTCAAAATAACCTAAACGTATAAATTTACAAGCATACTGCAAAAAAATTTGCAACTTTTCCAACACCTACAGGCATAAGGATAAACCATGTCAGAGATCAAAAAGTTTTATGCTTACTGCCTTATTCCTGTAAAGCTAGCAACTTGTTCTTGCTTTTCCCCCCTCTAATAAAGTTTTCTCTTGCTTTTCCTTGTTACCTGTTAACTAGTAAAGAAAAGTGCTGAGGTGGTGTCTGATTTCTTTTCCTACATATCTGCAGTGCCATCTTCCTAAATGTTGCTATACTCCAACTCTCTTTTGATGTTCATATTACTGAACACTCATAAGTGAAGCCATTAGTCCTCACCACCTGTTCTTAGTTTAGAGGAGGGAAAACTGACTTGTTTCTCCATGGAATTCTTTCAGGCAAGGCTGTATTCTTGTTTTGGAGTTGGTTTTTTTGTTGTTTTTCAAAAGATTGCATGATGTCTCTGTTAAGTGACATTTCAACACTAACAACAATAATTAAATCTCAACATGTTCACTTTAGTACTATCAGGATAATGAAGAGTTGTAATTGACAGAGGTCATTTCAAAACCAAACAAAACCAATCCAAACCACTTTTGAAAGAATGAAAGAAACTGGAAGCTAAGTGTTAGGGCAGTGGCAGGAGAGGAGCAATAATCATTCAAAGCTCCCGTTGTTAGTAACACAGACTACACCTGCAACAATGCAATGACTGCCTACAAACAAGTCACTTGTATCACCAGCCCACCACTTCTTTTTCAATTCTTCCTTTCTCCAGCCACAGTAAATGTTGTGTTTGATATTTATTTTTGTGACAGTTCCTCTGCAAGTAACATTTTTTATTGTTTAGAAGAGAAGATCAGTTTGAATTATGTTTATCTCCCTATCTCTCCCAACTTTCATCCAACATAATGAATGTTCAACCGACTGAATATGAGCCACCAATGTGCCCAGGTGGCCAAGAAGGCCAACAGCATCCTGGCTTGTATCAGGAATAGTGTGGCTAGCAGAACTACAGAAGTGATCATGCCCCTGTACTCGGCACTGATGTGGTTGCACTTTGAATACTGTATTCAGTTTTGGGCCCCTCACTACAACAAAGACGTTGTGTTTCTGGAACATGTCCAGAGGAGAGCAACAGAGCTGGTGAGGGGTCTGGAGCACAAGTCTTATGAGAAGCAGCTGGGGGAAAAGGGGTTGTTCAGCCTGGAGAAAAGGAGGCTGAAGGGAGACCTTATTGCCCTCTACAACTGCCTGACAGGAGGCTGTAGCGGGGTGGGTGTTGGTCTCTTCTCCCAGGTAATGGGCGATAGGATGAGAGGAAATGGCCTCAAGTTGTGCCAGAGCAGGTTTAGGTTAGACATTAGGAAAAATTTATTCAATGAAAGGGTTATCAGGCACTGGAACAGGCTGCCCAGGGAAGTGGTTGAGTCCCCATCCCTGGAGATATTTAAAAGACATGTAGACATGGTGCTTAGGGACATGGTTTAGTGATGGAATGCCAGTGTTAGGTTAATGGTTGGACTGGATTATCTTAAAGGTCTTTTCCAACCAAATTGATTCTATTCTATTCTATGATTCTATAAATTTAGTTGTGGACAACCTGTGGGTACAACAGGAACAGGGAATTTTAACTGAAACTGCACCAATCACCAAGTATAATCAGAGTATTGATAGCCTGATCCATCTGCAGTTAAACATAATAAAATAAAAGGCATATAATACTATTAGAATATTTTGATTAGTAACTTCTGCAAAATGTTTTATTCAGTAGATTTCAGATGGGCTTAACCTTTCTACACCTACATAATACAATACTGTTAGCATATTCATTACTGTGTTAAGCTCCCTTTACTCTGCGATGTAAATTTTCAAATTGGTCTGCACACTGGGACAAGAGAAGTTTGAACACAATGATCCTACAAACGCTTGTATTTTCTCATGTCTCTTAAACTACCTGACTTTTTTTCTGACTCCTACTGAATGTCTTCTACCCTCCAATGTTATACATGCAGTATTATTCTCATTGAAGACCATTATTCTACATATTTATATTTCACTGCCCTAAACTTTCTTTTTGTCTAGATCAGCCAGTATGCTTGGGTTTATTCTTAGTTTATGCCCATCGAAAATTTCAAATGAGACTTTACTGTTCTTATGTGCCCATAGCTTTCCCACTATACTGAAACAGAGTAATAAGGGTCTTCCCAGTCTATTTGTTCAATTGTAGTAGATGGCATGTAATATCTTAGGACAAATGTAGTCATTCCACGGATTTGAATACTTTACCGAAGAGAATATATTTTTAATATTTATCACAGTAAAGTTACTAAAAGAAAAATGCACCTGAAATCCAAATTGATGTCCATTACCATAAATAATATATTGTTGGTTTCCTTTCTGGTTAATAATGGAAGCCAAGTATGTAATCATAAGATTAATACTAAATCATTATGGGAAACAAAATTGCCATTTACAGTAATAATCAGCTCCCATCATGACATAACAACAAACTAAAAAGTAATTGAATAGGATTATTAGCAAGATCATGCTAATATTAATCAACCACTTCTATTGATTGAAGAAAAGCAGTATAATCCTTGACAGTATTGTTATTCGGCTGACCCATTCACATAATAAACTCAACCAAGGTGATCTTTTTTAGGTCACCCATGTGCAGGAGATTACAGTGGTTCTGTAGACTGCTATGATCATTTTTGTACACCTTTTTACTTAATACGGGAATCCTGTGTGATGTTCCATTCCTGAAGCAAATACATTCTCCAGATATATATCTTATTTCTTGCAGAAATTATAGGCTTATCTTATTAGAAATGGCCAGGATATATTATTGTCCAGATTGAAACCTACATTTCAGAGTCTAGCTGTAGACAGAATTCCTGTTAATTTATTGTCACCATGTGAAAAGAATGTAAAAATTCTGTAAAGCAAGTATGTCACAGCACAAGAAATGCTCAGAACAGCATCAATGGATGAGAGTAAGGGGAATGTCCCAAAGGATGATTCAGATTAAGCAGTTCTCAGAAGACAATCAAATAGGTATCATACTTAGCTCTCTGCTCCAAATCTTAATTGCTTGACTAATGATAACGTCCTAAGTCCTTGATCCATAAATACTCTTGTATTTGGTGGTACACCGCCATGCACTCTGATTCTTACCATGAAGAGAAATAGGTTTTTCCTATATTTGTGAGTGTATTGCCTCTAATTTTAAAAAATTTGTCATTGTATTTTGTACATACAACAAGATGCCATGTGTTCTTGGGATAAGCAAATAAAATAAGACGATGGGAAGCAGAACCATTTTAAATCAGAACATTTGGAATGATATTCAGGAATCTTCCTTCTGCCATTTATTTAGTATTACTTGGCCAGCACAGTACTGGGAACAGTACAAGTGAGTTAAGCTCAGAGGAGAAGGCAGGATCTGTGTAGGTTTGATTAACAGTAATTTTTCTTTTACTTACAAAAAGGTAGAGTAAGAAAGGATATCAGTGAAGTGGGAAAACAGGTGAGAGTCTGTCTCTCTGTTAATTGCAATTCCTCTAATTCCTTTATGAAGGTTGGTTGAAATTGTTGGGTAGCAGTTGCCACATGGGATAGGAACTCTGTAACAGGCAGACTACCAGATGAAAAAAATTATGTCAGACGGGGTCATAACAGGTAACCATTGGAAAATAAAATGTGTTGGACTACAGACCTACCAGCTGAAACGCATCATAGAACACCTGTACTGGGTGTCTGCAGCAAGGTTTTGGTGACAGGGTGGGGATGCTGCAGGAGCAGCCTCTGTGAGGAGGGGTCAGGGCTGCCCTGTGGCAGACACAGCTGTTTCCAGCTGGTTTCAATGGACCCACCTCAGGGCACTGCTGAGCCCCTCAGCCAAGGTAGTGGTGCCTCTGGGAAAGTGTATTTAAGACAGGGCAGAAAATGCTGAATGATGAGAGGAGGAGGAGGGAATGGTAAAATGTGAGAAATAGCAGAGGGAACACCAGGTGAGAGAAGAAGGAGGGGAGGAGGCGCTCCAAGCACCTGAGCAGAGACTCCCTTGCAGCCCATGAAGGAGACCATGCTGGAGCAGGTTTTTTCTGATAGAAACTGTGTGAAAAGCCTATACCAGAGCAGACTTTTTTTTTTTCTTTTTTGGTGAAGGAAAATTCAGACTGGGGGAACAAACGATGCCAGAGTAGAGGAAAAGTGCAAGGAATAAGGAGCAGCAGAGAAACCTCTATGAAATGACCATAACCTCCCATTACCCATCTTGTTCTGTGTGGTGAGGGGCGGGGTAGAGGAGGTGGGAGTGAAGGAGTTGAGTCTGGCAAAAGAGTGCTGAAAGGTATTGCTTTAAGTTTTGTCTTTTTGTGTCACACTACCCAAACCTATCAAATTGGCAATAAATTAAATTGATTTTTCTCCAGGTTGAGTCTATTTTGCCCCCAGTAACTGGTAATGATTTAACTGTCTTTATCTTGACCCACAAGCTTTTCATCCTATTTTCTTTCCCTGTTCTGTTGAGGAGGGGAGTGAGAGAGTGACTGGGTGGGAGTTTGGCCCTTAGCCAAAGCTAACCCACCACAATGCCCTACATATAACACATGGAACAGAGGTCAACAAAAGAAACATAACTTCTATGTCCTTTTGGAAAATATTAGGGTTTTTTCTAGGTACAGCATTGCAAATGAAAATCTCTTATGGTTTTCCTATCATTTTCTTCTCATTTATTTTTAAGTTGCTGTGTATATGTATGTTTGAGCACAGGCACACAGAAAAGTTTAAGTGGGAATGAAGAGAATAAATCTGCTGTTTCAGAAGCTGCTTATTCTTCCTACAGAATAATAGGTGAAATACCAGGGAAAGTGTAACTGGCAAAAAAACCAAAGCTATGCAACTTTTACTTTGAGTGCAAATGTTTTTCCAAAGGTTTATTGTGTCAACATAAAAGCAAAGTGTTTTCCATGCTTTGAACAGGATCCTTAATAGCTTCGATTATTATTTTCACATTCCAGAGAATCTGAAATCTGTAACAGAAGGGCAAGCATCAGACTAATACTCAGTAAAGAGCTGTTGACTTTAACAGTAAAGAAATGAACTGAAGAACTGCGCCATCATCTACAGTACAGACCTCAATTCAGCCTAACACAAGCAAAACCTCTTTGGAAAAGGTTATGTTGTACCTCAGGTAATGTCAAATGGAAATCACTTTCTACTTCTGGTTAAGAAGCTTTGGTTATAAAAACATTGAGGAGCCTATGTCCATAACAGAGCCAAGAGCATGACTTGCAGTGTTAGAGTGACATACAACAGTGTAGTCTGGAATTTCTTTTGTATGTCCTTCAATCTGGGATTGCTGTGTGAAAGTAACAAGCCATACCTGCAGCGCAGATAAAGATGCAACTCCAAAATATTGGATTTATGGTAGTCACAAGATTGTCTTTGACTCTCTTATCTATAAAAATGCACATGAAAGACATTGAGCTCCTTCTTAGCAAAGCAAAAATTTCCATTAATCTGCATTACATATTTAATACTAGTGGCAGTGATACAGTTCCTTTTTTTGCCATCAGACCTCAGCTTTTCTATACGATGAATGGACCAGCTCTTAAAAAAAAGAAAACAAAGAAAAATGCTGACTGGACAAACTTTCTGAGAAATGAAGAGGATGCACAACATGAAGGATTGGTACACCTCATCCTTCCCTTTCCTCCCAAGCAGTTTCAGACCTGCATTCCGTTTTCAACTTAAAATAAACACATTGAGGAAAGTACATATCCACATTGCACTGTACACTTATTCACCTGGATGCCTGGGTTTTTTCTTTTTGTTTCTTTGCTTTTTATCTTATAATTCAATCATATTACTAACAACAAGATGTTTCTGTTTCATTCTTAGAGCAATATTCTCCTCTGGGTCTGTTTTTTAAAAATATAAATGGACATGTGAAAGACATTAAAACTCGTATCTCTCTTTACAATTATATTTAAATTACTGCTTGACATTCAGCAACTTCACTGTTACATAGATCTGTTTCCAACTTCTTCATTTTGTATAGCAAGTCTAATAAACTTTTACGCATTGTTCTGTGCTTTTGGCATCAAGTAAACATAGATGAATATTAAAAATTTAATTTTGTGTTGAAGTGCTGGAGATTATTTTCCACACTAATGCAATCCAGTATATGCCCAATTTGCCCATAGATTTTTTTATTTTGCTTTGACTTAATCTGATGAGACAGAAGTGCTAAGATGATAATTGACCTCTCAGGTAAAACATGCATATGACCTTGTGTGCTTCGTATAGGAAAATGATCTAAGAAGCAACAAAGAACTTGTGAGGTTTAGTGTCTGATTTTGGAATCTGTTTTATGAGTCACATCAATGGGCAGTGTCCTCACAGAGGTGGCCTGTGTTAATAGCTGCCATGTATTTGAGTAATATCTTTTTGCAATGAAAATTAAGTTCAAGGAACAATCTTCATGAATTTGTATAATATAATGTCTTCTACTAATTAGCATCATAAGTAGTTCATCTATGTTATCACTAAATTCTGCACACAGTGAAAAATGGAAAACCATAATATATTGGCCTCATCATTTCATCATAAATTCATGTATGCTATAGAGTCAAGGGCATTCAGAAACTGTATTAACCTTTGGAATAATGTAAATTGTCAAGGCAGTAACAGCTGAGGCATATGTATCGCCTCTACCTGGCAAGGTACAGAAAAAGCACTCTCCTGCGTGCAAGCAATGTAGCAAAACTTTTCAGTTATGAGTAACAGGTCATGTTTGCCCTGCAACATCAATCAGTATTTACACCTACGTTTAAAACAAAGTTTGTGGACCTTTTGAACAAGGAAGAAAGCTAACAAGTGTTGGAACAGCCACAGCAAGAAACTGGCTCATTACCTGCTAGTTCTATGCATTAATGTAATAAAGACAGATGGCGATAGATTTATGAGGACAATTATTCCAGGGCAACTTCTCCTGTCTTCTTGGCTGCTAAAGTTTTTTTTTTAGTATAACTAAAAAAACATCATTTGGGAGAAATGAGATTATTTATAGGCATGTGTTGGTTTTGGCTGGAATACTGTTAATTTTCTTCATAGTAGCTAGTATGGGGCTATGTTTTGGATGTGTGCTGGAAACAGTGTTGATAACACAGGGATGTTTTTGTTATTGCTGATCAGTGCTTATATAGAGACAAAGCCTTTTCTGCTCCTCATGCAACCCCACCACTGAGTAGGCTGGGGGTACACAAGAAGTTGGGAGGGGACGCATCTGGGACAGCTGACCCCAACTGACCAAAGGGATATTCCAGACCATAGGACATCAAGCTCAGCAATAAAAGCTGGGGAAAGGAGGAGGAAGGGGAGGATGGTCAAAGTGATGGCATTTGTCTTCCCAAGTAACCATTACAGGTGATGGAGCCCTGCTTGCCTGGAGATGGCTGAGCACCTGCCTGCTGATGGGAAGTAGTGAATTAATTCCTTGCTGTGCTTTGCTTTGCTTTGCTTGTGTGAGAAGCTTTTGCTTTACTTATGAAACTGGCTTTGTCTCAACCCACAAGTTTTCTCACTGTCACCCTTTCAATTTTCTCCCCCATTGCACTGCTGGGGGGAGTGAGCCAGCAGCTGTGTGGTGCTTGGTTGCTGACTGGGGTTAAAACATGACAAGGCAGTAGTGTGCATTTATTTTTTTTTCTTTTGTCAGGGTACAGAATAATTTTGGTCAATACTTATTCAGGAGATAGTTCTGAATTAATAAAGAATCAAGACAGTAATGGGGAAGTATTAAGCAAAGTAGCTGCTGCCAATTTCTTGTGGCAGGTGTCCTCTTGAGAATCTGGTATCAAAGAGGGAGGAAATACTCCAAAACACTGGCATCCTAACTGGAGTTAGGAGAAAGCATTTAAGGAAACCAGGAAAAAGTGATTGAATCTTCTAGTGTCTGACACAGAAAGGTGGTTACCTTTCCTCTGTAGCAATCCCACTGTCTGAAAGAACAACAATTATCTGACCTGGCTGGAAGTGGGATGTCTGGTGTCTATCTTCTAGAAAAGTGAGACAATGAGGGAAAGAAACAGCATGAAAATTATTGTTGAGTAGCCTTCCCAGATGAAAGAAAAAGTTGATGCCTAAATAAGCCACATGATTTTTTTCTTCTTTTAAGGATGTGATAGCTATTTCTTCCTTTGCAGAGGCAAATGGTTATGGCACACCATAACCACTCTGTCTTTTGCAAAAAGAGAAAATCTGTAATATTTTTGTTATGTTTTTAGTGTAGCGAAAAGCAATTCTCATAGACTCTCCAGGTTCTAAACACCTACATGTACAGTGTCAAAACACTGGGTGAAGTTAAGTATGTGTGTACCTGAATTGTAAAGGCAAGTGTCTTTAGTTTTTTCAGACATATGTAACTGTATGCCTTTCTAACCTAAGGCCACTGGATCTTGTTGAACAACCATAATAAACCATTGTCAAAATCTTCTTACTAATATTTGAGTGGCTTAGCAGAAAAGAAAGATTTAGTCAAAGACTCTTGAATCCAGAATTTATTGAGAAAAGTGAAACCAAATTAATAATCACTCTATCACAGAGCTATAGCTTTACCAAATAATCCCTATGTCATGATTTTTGGCTGATTCCAGTTATAAGAAAAAAAAAAAACAAAGTAAGTATTAAAAGTTAATGAAATTTTATTCCTGCATTTTTTTCAACTATTTGGAATATCACTTGATTTTACATAAAGTGGTGAATTATTTACTGAATATTTTCATCAGGTTATTGGTTGAAAATATTAGAAAAAATATTGTAAAATTCTTTAAATAAGTCACATCTCAAGTAGGAAATTGCTAGCACTGAACAACAAAAATTATGGTAAGGTTAATCGATTGATTGACTGGAAGACAATGATTACTCATCTAGCTCTAAAATATGAATAAGGAAATGGCATACTCATCAAATAATTAAAATATTGCAAAGCTGTTCCAATACATTATTCAATGGGAAAATGAATTGGGTCTATGCAATTACTCTAAATGGCCTTGGATATTATTATTAAGTTAGGTAAGATTGCCTTTTGTCATTTAGACATGGCCTTTTGCCTTGCGCAGAGATGCATATTTTGCCCCAGTGAGCAAATAATCTAGCATAAATAGACAGCAAAGAGGAATTTTAGATAGTCTTTTCATATTACCCCAAACATCTTTCAGAGTTTGAGTGCTAAGTAGCAGAAAGATTTGATCATTTGCAAGAAAAGGATCTGGACATGCATCAAGAACACACAAAACACTGAAAGTGAAAACACTTATTTAACAGATTTTAATCTTTATACATGTCATTGAGAAGTGAGATGTGCACAGACAGTTTCATTTATTGCATCATATAGATACAGAATTGCATATAGAAGGGCCTGGGAAAGAGAAGGAGAACTGAAAATTAAAGGGGAAGGAGGAACTTTAGGGTTGGTGGTAGAAGAGGATGAAGGAAATGTCTCTCAGAACACTCCATACTGTTTTATTGTCTCTTACTATTCTGTACAGCAATTTTTTCCATAAAAACTTATGAAAATCTAGAAACTGTAAAGAACATTGTCCCAGTATATAACTTTCCTTTGAGAAAGAAATAAGACAATCAGATAAAAAGGTTTCTTAGCCAATTCCAAGGTCAAGGATCCAAAGATAAGATCAACCTCATCCCCTCTTTTCTTTTCAGTTTTGAGAAGGTTAGCTGACTGAACCATCTTGCCCTCTTGTTTCAGACTGGAGTTTGGGTTTAGCTTTCATTTTCAAGAGTACTTATCAAATGATGGTGAAGACAAAATAATTTTTTTGAGGACTGTTAAACAGAACTAAAGTCATCATCATCTTTCATCTATGTCTGAGTCATTCCACAGAATAAGGACACTTTTTGCCTTATACTTTTCTGTTCCATTGCTTTACATCTTCCATTTACTTATGCCTGATTCACCATTCTGCACCTAGAATATTCTAAAGTGAAAAATAGTCATGCATATACAAACTTCAATGCTAATTAGTGAAAATCATATTTGGTTTCATATTAAATGCAGTATAGTCTTATGGAGACTCCTTTATTTAGTTTTTAATAAATCACCTGTGATAAAAAAGTTCACACTCTAAAAAGTTTTGTAGCAGGCAAAATTAATCTTTCTAATACTGGGTGCAACTTCAAAGGCTCATCAAAGAAAGGATAACACTGTAAAACCAATTATTTTTGCACTGACTGCTTTGCAGAAACTACAATACATCTATTGTCAACACCAAAAGATACACCAGCAAAGTGAACAGTGATAACCACTAGGAATCACAAGTTCAAAAAGCCTAAGAAAGAACAAAACTAAAAACCAAACCTTTTCCCTTAAAAAGCATTTTGTAGTGCATCTGGAATTTCTCATTTATCTTTGTTGACAGAAATCTTCAACAACTAGTTGTGGAAAATAGGACAACAGAAAGAAGAGAAGAGGGAAATCAGAAAATGGTTCAGCATCTCCTAGAATGAACTAAAACTTTCATAATCCCTTGTCTTTAACTCATCTGTAGTTGAAACAGATAACAAGTAACTCCTTCTTTGATACTTATAATAGAAACATGGAAATCTGGCTTTGTACTTTGTAGCCTAATTGTGAAAATGACCACAACTGGTTTCAGAATTAAATAATGGTGAAACCACAGAAATGTATGAAAAATGAAATATATAGTGATAGAAATAATTGGGAGGAACACATTAAGTTTTGTGCATAATCTAGCAGGTAGCTTTTTCACATTTGAAATCAAAATCTGGCCATACTTTTCTAAGAACCTCTTTTATCCCTTCTCCAAGAATTATAGTCCTCAGGTTTAGTGCCATTGGTCATGTTTTAACCCCAGTCAGCAACCAAGCACCACACAGCTGCTGGCTCACTCCCCCCAGCAGTGCAATGGGGGAGAAAATTGAAAGGGTGACAGTGAGAAAACTTGTGGGTTGAGACAAAGCCAGTTTCATAAGTAAAGCAAAAGCTTCTCACACAAGCAAAGCAAAGCAAAGCACAGCAAGGAATTAATTCACTACTTCCCATCAGCAGGCAGGTGCTCAGCCATCTCCAGGCAAGCAGGGCTCCATCACCTGTAATGGTTACTTGGGAAGACAAATGCCATCACTTTGACCATCCTCCCCTTCCTCCTCCTTTCCCCAGCTTTTATTGCTGAGCTTGATGTCCTATGGTCTGGAATATCCCTTTGGTCAGTTGGGGTCAGCTGTCCCAGATGCATCCCCTCCCAACTTCTTGTGTACCCCCAGCCTACTCAGTGGTGGGGTTGCATGAGGAGCAGAAAAGGCTTTGTCTCTATATAAGCACTGATCAGCAATAACAAAAACATCCCTGTGTTATCAACACTGTTTCCAGCACACATCCAAAACATAGCCCCATACTAGCTACTATGAAGAAAATTAGTCCAGCCAAATCCAGCATAGTTACAGTAACATGGGAACCACTGTAGATGTTTTATCTTTCCACCACAGCCAGTATCAAAGCTTTTCTGGATGACAAGTACTTCACCAATTACAAAAGATTCTGCTCAGAAGACATTCTCCGTGTTGGTTGAAAGATTACGTCTTAGTTTGTGAATTTATAAACTTTTAAGTAAACAAAACGTTTCAAATTTACTTCACACAAACTGTGGGTTATACCAGTACACATCCATACATCATTATTCATCTCTTTCTCTGTCCATATATGTAGAGATATATTAATTAAAAAAATATCTATGTTCCCTTCTTTAACAGTATCTTGCAATAGTAAATTGAATAATTTAATTGGGAAATGAGCAAACAAAATGGTTAGTTTGAGTTATTAAATGTGTTGTAGTTTCATTTAATGGAACATTTTATTGCTGTTACACAATATTAATCTTTCTCATTCAGAAAATTGACCAAAGACTACTAAATATTCATGTAAAAATAAATTTTCTTGCTTGCATTCAACAGGCATCCTGAAATGATAGATGAACCCTGCTTGTCATCTAAATTCTTCATCAGATCTTTTAGTCCCCCGAATGAAGTCAGTTACAGTCCAGTGAAGTGAAGCCTAAAATATACATAGAATACAGCTATCTAAAAAGTATCAAAAAACATGTAAAGTCATGTGACTTCTTATCATCAAATCACTAAATAAAAGTTATAAAATGGGTGAGAAGTATTAGGAGTCGTCTTCCCATCACTGACCCCATAAATATTTTTGAGATGTCTCCTCATCCGTGTTTTAATAAATTTGCCTTTCTTCACATCCTTATTTATATCTACCTAGCTGTACTGTTTGAATTGGTGAGTGGTGGAGCATAGGTTCTGTTATTGAAGAATATCAATGTTTGATTCCATTTTGAATTTGAAATAAACTTGAATATTCCATGAAATTAAAGATCATAGTAAAAATCATAGTAAAAACATTTCACTTCAACTAAAGTACATAATTCTTTCTCAGTGTCAACTATTTTTATTGTACTTTAACAAAATATAGTCTAACTTAAAAGTATTTTGAAAATAAAAAGTGAAACATTCAGCTCAAGACATATCAAAACCCATCACATTGAGCCAGTCATGAAGGTTTCCACCTTCCTTGCCTTGTGTGTTTTTTCGGGAAGGAAAACAATCACGGAATTTTACAAAGCTTTTCTGTTCCAGTGCCTGAGCCTCTTGAGGCTTGCTGATCAGTTCTATTCACTATACTTTGTAGAGTCTTGCCTCTTTTTTTTTTCTTCACTCCCCCCCTTTTTTTCTTCACCCTCATTTCCCTAGAAAGTCTAATCTCAATCCAAATTATGCAGATGGGCTCTGCTAATACTTAAGAAAAAATTGTGTAAGGTCATTGTGTAACAGTGAACCCCAATGAGGGCTCATCTGTTTGGCAGTCCAGAAAGGTTTCTTATCTATCTGTCTCTTACTTTTATCACTATAATTTTTAATTCAGTTTTAATACACATTAAGTTGTCTTATTTTTCAAAGGTGACAAAGTGACACTTTGAAGTGAAATCATAACTGACTAAAGCCATGTCAGTAGTGTTAACTGAGATACTGCATTTAAATTTCTTTAGTAGGAATTAGTGAACTGTACATTAAAAGTAAGTTTGTTACTGCTTGAGATAACTTCCTTGTTTTTAAACTACTTGTCAGGCAAATGATATTTCATTGTGTAAAGCCTTATGACCTGCAGCCAGTAAGCAATTCCAAGGGCAAAAATGGATATTCCCTGAAGATTAAATGCTGTGAGAGAACCTGTAGATAGTGAGCTACTCATGTAAGTTGAATGGAACTTGCATTTATCTGTTTCAGTTCCCTAGCAAAATCAACCATCATTTCAACTTCACTAAGCATTGAGGAAACTGCTGTTACATGCACTGAAACCATAGCCATAATATTCTAGCCTCTTAATATTATGTCCTCATATATTTTCCAAATAATTTTTTTTAAAATTACAAATAGGGTACAGTATGTGCAGTTTAATTCCCTGTACGTAACTTCTAAGTGCACCAATTTATCCTTTTTGGCCTTCATCTGCTGCTGCAGAGGACATGGTGTCACATCATGATGATACACCATCCTTATGCAGGTGCAACAAACACCCTAAAAGTGTTAGAGACACAAGGTCCTTCACTTGCTCTTGTTTAGACAAGTAATTCAAGCCTTTAGTAAATGAATCTGAAACAGAATCCAGTTTTGCTGGAGATATACTCAGTTTTCTGGTTCAAAACCCTACAGACACGGTCCTGAAGTAAACACTTAATTCCCTATCAAGGCATCCTAAAATTTCCTTGAAACATGCAAACTCCTAAAAATTCCTTTGACTTAAGCACTTCATCAAATTCTCAGGGAACTAATGCCTTTTAGGGACCTACCAACCTGAGATACAACCAGTCTTAGTCCTTTTTCAAGGCAAGGTACTTAAAAATGCAGGACTGCTGCTGTTCCTGCCCCTTAATTGCAGTTGCCCTTTTCTGTGCCCTTTCTAGCTCTACTCTGTCTTTCTTGAAATCTGGAGAAAACACAACTGCACAGTAGTCAAGATGTGTACTCTCCAGAGTTTTCTACAGAAGCCAGATAACAAACTCTGTATTGTTTTTAATCCCTTTGTGATGGTGCCCAACATTTTATTGGCTTTTCTTGATTGCGTACTGAGCTGATGTTTCCAGAAAACTGTCAATGTTGACCCCAAGGTTTCTTTTCTAGGTCATGACTTCCAATTCAGAATTCAGCAGATGTGGGTTAGAATTCTTTTCCCTACACACATCATCTTACATTTATTTACATTGAAACTCAAGAATTTGGTATCACCTGAAAACTTGGAGGTTTCACTGCAGACTTCTACTCCAAGTAACTGATGAAAATGTTGAATGAAACCGGTCCTCACACTGAATTCCAGGGAACCTACTGGTGATTCTTTTCCACCTAGAAAGGTGAGCTTGCTTTCCCTCCTTTAATGACGTTTCTAACCAGAAAAAAAAAAAAAAAAAAAAAAAAAAAGCCTTTCTTGTTACAACTTACTTTCTTTACTGAATTTGATATAGAGAGTTGCCAAGGACTTTTTCAAACTCCACATATATTATGTCCATCCTATCTCTCTCATCTACTTGCTGTTCAAAACATCCTCAAACACCAGCGGGTTTTTGGGGGCAATTTCCTTTCACAGAAGCTATTCTGATTCTTTCCTAACAGAATATGTTTATCCAAGTTTTCAAGATTTTATCTTTTATTACTGACTCTGCCAGATGGATAGTCAGGAAAGAAGCCAGGCTCACTTGTCTGCGGTTCTTAGGATTCCCCCTAGAGCCCTTGCTGTACCTGTGAGTTACATCGATGACTTGCTAGTCCTCTGGCACAGCTGCAGTTTGTGATGACAGGTTACACACTTTGGCCTCTGCTTCTACAACTTCACATTTGGGTACCTTCAGCGCTCTGTGGTGAATGTCAGGAAGTCCTGGTGACACATTAACATTGAACTTACTTACTTGATCTAACACTTCCTTAAAATTTATTTAGCGCTTCTGACTTCCTTGTTACAAAGAAAATATGAGGTGTGAGAATCACCCAACACCTAGCTGTCTGCCTGTTTTTTTCTTTTAAATACTCCTCTGTTACCTTTTAATTTTCAGCAGCCTTGTTGCATTTTGACTAAGGTGCAACTTTTTTCTTCTTCTGCAGGTTCTTTTGTCCCCCTTCCTAACATTCTAAATGCCTCATCTCTCCTGCACAGTCTCATTCATGCATTGACACATTTGACTCTTGGCTGCCTCCCGGGCCTCACACATGAGACTACAAATATTTCACGGAACCCTGTGGTGTAGCTCTAGGATGTTGGTCTCCTGGATTGCAGCCTGAATTTAGCCTCTAGATTGTTTTTCCTACACTCCCCTATACCATTAATGATATGAACCATAGAGCATGACCACCAGCTGCTTTTCTGAACATCACTGTGTTTGCACTCAGCTGACAAGTTACCATCCGATTTTCTCAGATATCACAAACCCATCTGTCTATATCTAATAGTCAAATATCCCACTACCATCACCCACTTGAAGTACTCTTCTGATGTGAGAGCATCCCCTGTTTGACTAAAAAAAAAAAAAATAATTAATGCAGTCCTAAGAGCAGAGAATGGAATATTTATGCTGTAATCAGTTGGAACAAACTTAGGGAATTGCTCACCATCAGTTTTCTGCTCTGTGACACTTTCATGTAAAATGGCATGGCATCCTACATTAAGAATGGATATGTAAGGGTGATTAGCACACTAAGAAAACACATTCTGAACACATAAATTTATTAGGAAGAAATTGTAGGTCAAATACCCTCAGGCTTAGAGAGTTCTAAACTCCAGGTCTCTTCCTTGGTTTAAACTGCAGTTACTAAGAACTTATGCAAATGGCGGTCTCTGTTTTGGAGTCTCAGTGGAGGTGTGTTTTGTTTTTTTCCTTAGGTAGTTGTTCACATAATGTGGAACAGGAAAAGGGTCCAGGTACATAAAGTACATAAATGTCCATGAATTATGTACTCCTTATGAGACCGAGGTTACGGGTGCTAAACCACCTACAGGGGATTTTAGACCCCTAAACCAAAGATTTTGACAATTACTGTTATGTTTCATTATTTGTTTAGAGAGATTAAAAATTTTACCTGCCTAGCATTTCTTTGGACTAAGGCCTTCATGTTAGATCATCACATAGCTGAATGTAAAGACTGAGAAGTTGACAACTGCAATCAATAAATGCATAGAAATTATTTGTTCAGAAATATTTCTTAAAAGAAATAAAAATCCATACCAGGTACTACATTTTCCCCATTGTAAAAGTAGTGGAGTTTTTTTAGTGTTGATCACCTACAGATGGCTCTACTGGTACAAGTCATGTATGTAATAGAGTTCTTGGAACCCACAGGTCTATAGGAAGTCTGTGAAAGATAACATTAGATGATTACAAGATTCAGATACAAGATTCTTTTAGTGTTCAAGCACAGTAAATCATTTGTTCTGCTTCTACAAAAGTCATACAGACCTTTGCAACTAATAGCGATAAGGCAAATTTTTGAGGCATTATTTGAAAATGTTAAATAATCTGGTGTGGCGAACATTGAAAAAATCCTTACCAAAAATAAATAATTCATTTTAATCATGTGAATTCTGGGCTAATATATATACAGGTGGATTAACCCCTGTAGGCAGTTAAAATATTACAAGCTGCTATGAAGAAATTTAACTCCCTAGCCAGACCCAGTACAGATAGAGATACATACAGATGTATATCCAGAACCATATACATTTAAAAAAGAGAAGTGAACAAATATTGCGATATATGTGGGAACCCATACAGGTTTGCTTGGACTGGAATTAATAATTTTTATGGACATTATATAAAGAATATCCTATGTTCATAAGCATTTATATGATTATAAGAATGCTTTTAAGTGAAAAATTTGCAATAACATGTCTGTGTAAGAGTAAGAACTTACCTCAGTAAATCAAATTTCTCTTTCTTCCTCTATCCCCATGGCCATGAAAGTTGTATTCATCAAGTCTAGAATATATACCTCATTGTCATGGATGTAACTAAATTGAATGGTTAAAGATCACTCTCACACTAAAATATATGGACATTAAGTTTTTGCAACAGTATAAATTGTTCATATATTTCAAAATGAGAGCTATTTGCAGGTAATTCTTTAGTAAAACGAAAGGTAGATTAATCAAATGTGTTCCTGTCTCTGTGAATAATCCCCCGAGTTTTACAAAGATACAGCCACCATTTCTTTGTAACAGATTTCTCTCTCTTGGCGTACCTAACTCTAAAAGGAAAGTTACCTATGACCTGCTTTTTAAGTTGCTTAATATAAAAGTAGTAGTGGCTAAGTCTCATTGCTTTGTCTGGGCCATTTACAGATTCTAATGAATTCTCATCTAGCACAAATGTGATTAGAAATGGGCTAGGTAAAGGAGATTGATCTCTGCAATAGTTAATGAAACTGAGCTGAAGAACAGAAAAAAACTGCTGCAGATCCACTTTTTGCTGCCCAGAGTGTTGTTCACCCTTGGCAGACCACCTCATTTACCACGAGTATGACTGTTGTAGCATCATGAACCACCTTTATCTGGGAATAAAAGTTATAAAGATTAGGATGCAATGAGACTTTGGGATGTTTTCACAACTCTTCAACACACTTTTATTACTAACAGTAATGCAGAAATCTACCTTTTATGAATATTAACACAATTATATTTCCAAAATTCTTACCTGTAGTTTTACTGTCAAAATGAATTATATTTAGTCAAGCTTATCTAATAACACAACTAAAAGCAGTATTAAAAAAATAATTGCAATACATGGAAAAAACAACAGCAAAAAAATCAAAAAGCAAAATTGTATGTAGCAATAATATTATTCATCTCTAATAATGCAAACCTCTTGTACATGTTCCAGAGGCAGAAAACAAGGAAACAGAAAAAAAAAGTGATGTACTAGAGGGGAAAAATAATGTCTCACAACTATTTATTTGGCAATCAATAGAGAGCATAGACCTTACCCTGTTTAACATCTAATGAAACATTAGTTTAAAGTGCCCAGAGACAAAGAAATTTCAAATGCCACCACAGGTTGCCAAGAAGTAAAGGTTTCTGCCTTTGTAAGGTTGCTCCTTGAAATAGAGAAGTGGTTTTAAGGCAGCAATTCATTCAAGGGGTTCAATGGACACCATAACTCATGAAAATTTGGAAATGTCAGGTGTTTGCAAAATGAATTGCTGCCTTACAGCAATCTCTAATTATATGTTATAGATAACCTAAATGAAAGAAAAACCACAATTAAGAGTAAAAAAAAAAATAAAATTGTGGATCCTGTTCTATTTATAATCCTGAATACTGTACCCATTTCATATGCACACATCTCAAACAGGACAGGAAAAGGTTATTTTTTTAACTGGTCTAAAACTGCTCATTCATACATTTATTTCTTAAGTCAGGATTTCATTATACTTCCTCTGTCTACAGATTTGATTAAGTATTTCACAGGACCATAGAATGGTTTGGGTTGGAAAGGACCTTAAAAATCATCTAGTTCCAACCCCCTTACCATGAGCAGGGACACCTTGCTCAAAGCCCCATCCAACCTGACTCTGAACACTTCCAAGGAGGAGGCATCCACAACTTCTCTGGGCAACCTGTTCCAGTGCCTCACCACCCTCACAGTGAACAGTTTCTTCCTTATATCTAATCTAAATCTACCCTCTCCTAGTTTAAAGCCATTACCTCTTATCCTATCACTACATGTCCTGATAAAATATCCTTCTCCATCTTTCTTGCAGGCCCCCTTCAGGTACTGGAAGGCTGCTATAAGGTCTCCCCAGAGCCTTCTCCAGGATGAACAATCCCAACTCTCTCAGCTTGTCTTCATAGCAGAGGTGCTCCAGCCCTCTGACTGTCTTCATAGCAGAGGTGCTCCAGCCCTCTGATCATCTTCCTGTCCCTCCTCTGGACTCATTCCAACAGGTCCATGCTCTTATATGTTGGGCACCCCAGAGCTGAGCCCAGGACTCCAAGTGCATTCACACAAGAGCATAGAGGGGCAGAAACAACTCCCTCAACCTGCTGGCCATGCTTCTTTTGATGCAGCCCAGGATACAGTTTGCTTTCTGGGCTGAGAGCTCACATTGCCAGGTCATGTTGAGCTTCTCATCAACAAGCACCCCCAAGTCCTTTACCTCAGGGCTGCTCTCAATCCATTCATCTCCCAGTCCGAATTGATACTGGTGATTGCCCCAGCCCAGGTGCAGGACCTTGCACTTGGACTTGTTGAACTTCATGAGACTCACATGGGCCCACCTCGCAAGCCTGTCCAGGTCCTTCTGGATGGCATCCCTTCCCTCCAGCATATTGACCACACCACACAGCTTGCTGTTGTTGGCAAACTTGTTGAGGGTGCACTCAATCCCACTGTCCATGTCACCAACAAAGGTGTTAAACAGTGCTGGTCCCAATACCAACCCCTGAGGAACGCCACTCGTCACTGGTCTCCACTTGGACATTGAGCTGTTGACTGCAACTCTTTGAGTGCAACCATCCAGCCAATTCCTTTTCCTCCGAGTGGTCCATCTGTCAAACCCATGTCTCTCCAATTTAGAGACACGGATGGTGTGCAGGACAGTGCCAAATGCTTTGCACAAGTGCAAGTAGATGACGTCAGTTGCTCTTCCCTTATCCACCAATGCTGTAACCTCATCACAGAAGGCCACCAAATATGTCAGGCACAATTTGCCCTTAGTGGACACATGTTGGCTGTCACCTTCATATTTTCCATGTGCCTTAGCATAGTTTCTGGGAGGATCTGCTCCATGATCTTGCAGGGCACAGAGGTGAGACTGACTGGCCTATAGTTCCCCGTGTCTTCCCTTTTACCCTTTTTAAAAATGGGGGCTATGTTTCCCCTTTTCTGGTCAGTGGGAACTTCACCGGACTGCCACAACTTCTCAGACATGATGGATAGTGGCTTGGCCACTTAATCCACCAGTTCCCTTGGGACCCATGGATGCATCTCATCAGGTCCCATGGACTTGTGCACTTTCAGGTTCCTTAGATGGTCTCAAACCTGATCGTCTCCTACAGTGGGCAGTTCTTCATTCTCCCAGTCCCTGCCTTTGTCTTCGGTAACTTGGGAAGTGTGGCTTGAGCACTTACCAGTGAAGACTGAGGCACAAAACTTATGGATTTAGTTTTCATGTATATTTGGCAACTCCTTGGCAGTACAGAAGGGCACCTAAGTGGCAGTTAATTATATTAATTTCCCTTAAAGATTTTTTAGAGTAGTAATACTGCTGTAAAGCAGTCTTTGCGTTAATGTGAATCTGACCTAATGCACTGACCTTTGTAACTTACTGAAAGCTATCCACACTGAGACTGACAGATACTTCTGGGACTCCATAACACTAAGAACATACAGAAAGAGTTTGGTTTTCAAAAGAGTGTATGAAATTATATGAAAAAAATCACAGATTTCAGAATAATTAATTTATCTGTTTGCTTTCAGCTGTTCCTTACCAGAGTTTAGCGGTACAAAGCTGACGTGCTTACGTACCTCTGATGCACTCTGCAGGTTGTCTCTTACTGTACCATATAAATTTGTCACTGAGTGGTTATTAGGTTTTGACTGAAAGACATTTGAAGGAGCCTATGCATCCGCTGACACCAAAGACGTTATCTGGGAATCAGAAGAAAACCTGATCTATCCATCTGGAGGTTGTGTTCCTTTCTGCTGGCCCTCATCCAGCAACACTGTCTTTCCTGGAAGTTTAACTCCAAGAACTACCCTATCATAGCAAATGATTATGTTTATATTGTATAGAAGAGGGACTGCTACACGTCTTTCCTGGAAGTTTACTCCAAGAACTACCCTATCATAGCAAGTGATTATGTTTATATTGTGTAGAAGAGGGACTGCTGACAGAGTAATACAGTTTGAATCTTTTCTTTTTTATTATTTTAAAATTTGGGCTCAAGGTAGATTGTGAACAATGTATGTTCTCTATTAAAAAATATCACTTTTCCTCTTTTCCTGTTAGTTATGCAGTGCCAAGAAATAAAGGAGATAATGTTAGAGGTCAGCATATACTCCTCACTTAAAAGATGCTCCCCTCCTCTATTATGTATTCATGATATAGAGAATATAATAGAGGAGGAATTCCCTATATGTTCTGAAAACAATACAAAATCTTTCTTAGATTCTTTTTTTGATGGCTGAAGTGTATTCTTAAATACGCCTCATCCAGTTGGATATTTGGTCCCTTTACTTTGATCCACACGATATTTTCATTATCGGCATACTAATTACATTTTGTTTACCCATCTCATTTTGAAACAAACAAACAAAAAACCCTCTTAAAAATTAGTGTTGTTGGTAGAGTTTGGGCTAAACAAGAAAGACACTTTGTAATCAGGAAATTCTGCGTTTTCCTGTGAAAAACTGCTCATCACAACAGGTTTTTTTGTAATGTCAAAGGGAAGAAAGAAATAGTTAGGGATGCTTTACACTTTTCTTATTTTGTAAGTGATGGGATGGAACATACAGGCTTTTTAGATTAAAATAAATTTTTATTTCTGGGTGTGTTTTACAACAATGTCAGAAATTGCCATAGTAACTTGCATAAACAACATTTAGATTTCAGCATTATGAAGTACTTTCTATATTCATAAGAAATTATTATTATTATGAAATGAACAGCGTCAGTGAACTGTTTATACACATGCTCACAGAAATAAGATGTGGAAAGCTTTTATAGTAATAGATAATAACATTAGTTGGAGTGGCTACTCTAAATGTTCTAGAAACCCACTCGTTTGTATCTATATGCATTTTTTCCATTCAGAAGTTCATCAAATATATCACAGAAAGAAATCAAATTGTGGTTGCTCCCCTGAAGAATTTTATAAAGCAAATCCTGTATTTTTTTTCATTTAAATTTACATTTTTAATTCAGGATCTGTGAGGCTGTTTTCTCTCCCCATAGTCAGTGGGGACCTCAGGTCTCAGTTCTTCTCTGGATGGTCATTGTAGCTTAAGGGCACTTTATGCCTAAGTGTAATGCCTCAGATCTCTAAAGTTTGGTAGGATGAATCTGGACCCTGTGTTTTGCAGTTGTGTTTATCAGTACTGTGACAGCACTGTGCAGGATCAGGCTCTCAGCTTTACCCTCTGTGAAGCCAGTGGAGCTCCATATGGTTATAACAGTTTGCCCACAGGCTGCCTGTTTAAAACTGGGGCCTGAATGTTATCCTATCTCAAATCAGTGGGGCTCTGTGTTGGTTCATTAACTCACAATGTGCTGCCAATTTGAGGATTGGTGTTTTAATTGGAACTTATTTACAAGCTAAATTTCTGCTGGAACTATTATTATTGTTGTTTGTACTGGTTGGGGGACTTTAGGGAGAATTATGATAAAGAACATAGGACATCCAAAGACAAGACTGTGATGGAAAAACAAATCAGAGAGTAGAAAAGTCAGTCCTTTCTTCTCCTGTAACAGTCCTTCTCATATATCCACCCTGTGTTCTTTATCTACCTCCTCATTTATGTTATGCAAGAATGTGGGGCAAAAATATTACCAGAACAGCTACCAGCAATAAAAGCAGATGTTGCAATTCAAGCTATGGCAGCTGTTTTTCCTTATACTACCTCAGCCACCAACTCAGTTTAATTTTTCTTGATTCAAGAGTTTCAGTATCTAACATTTAAGGAGTCTACAAGCATCAGGCATATTCAAATCACTCATTAAAGTAATTTCCATCAAGGAGCTTCTGTGTGCTTATCCATGTATCATCAATCAAATACTGTCAGTCTGAGTCAGCTTCACCTACAGTGCTGACTCATCATACTGATACTAGATGGAGTGAAGATGCCACAAGCATGCATTGGGTATGTCAAGGAAGAGACTTGTAGAAGGAAAATATTTCTACCATGATGTTGAAAAGAAGGGGAGTTGAGTGGATTTAATAATCTAGTAACAACCTGTTGTATGAAGCGGAAGACTGTTTAGGATTCTGACTTAAGCAGAAACTATGGGAGCTGTAATGAGGTAAAAATGCACAAACCCATGAGTGTGTTGTTGTTCTGTTTTTCTTTGTTACCCTTAAGCAACCAGGAATGCAACAGTTACGGAGCCAAAAGGAGTATGAATAGAAGAGCAGGTTTCTAGCATACCTAAAAAGAAAACTAAGCTGAAACATGCTGGATTCTCCCTGTCTAATTTTATAGATAATTTTGTTTAATTAAAAAAAAGAAAAAAGTAAAAATAGAAATGAAGACACATTCCCACCAGGTTTCTACAGAGCTCAGGCATGACTGAGAAAAACACTGCAACTACAGAGTTATAGTGTTACATATGCACAGGCTTGTTTGGCTTCTCATTGCATGACTCATATTTTTTACTTCAGTGATATGGCTGCGAGAAAAATGAAGAGCTTTTTACTCCCTTCCTCCGCCGGTCATAGGTAACCTAATAGACAAAGTTCTTAACAGAAAGAAAAGAGAAAGGCAATTTGGCATTGGATGTCCTCAGGATGAGGAGAGTGTTGAAGTCTGTCATTTACATTGTTTACAGGAGCTTCATACCCTGTTATAAAAAAAGACAAAAAAGACAAGTTTCACAAAAAGATTATATGCTTCAGGTTTCTTGTGTTCCAGAGAAGGACTGTACCTAGCTTCTCCGGGTATAACTTATCCAGCAGGAAACAAATTCTAACTGCATCCTGGTTATAAATATAAACCCAATGTTATTTTAATATTAAAAACATTTTATTTTCATAGAATCATAGACTGTTCTGGGTTGGAAGGGACCCCTAAAGGTCATCTAGTCCAACCCCCAATTTTATAATTAATAATAATAATAATAGATTAATTTAAAATTAAAAGACCTTTAATTACTTTAACAACAATAACAAACAAAAAACATAACAGCATTGACATAAATTATAAGGAATTTTTAGAAGGCCATCAAAAGACATACAAAATTAATGTTCTGTGCATTCCTTCATCTGTGCTTTTTAGTTGCACACCCTTTTTTAGTTAGGCCTGGATTGCCTCTTGTGCTCAGGTTCTGTTCTGTCTGTGATTTTCTAACCAGATTAGTGTTGTCTACAATCAGCTCTGATCAATACCAAAAGCTGCACTCCCCAAAGAACTGTTTATCAGGTAGAGATAACAGGATCAAAAAAAAAAAAAAAAAAAAAAGGTGGAAAATCAATCCTATTGTTGTTGTGCTTCCTATTATGATATCTTTCTGGATAAATCATTATAAAAGAAGAAATGGTCTCTTTTAAACTCTTTTACATTGTCACAATGGAGCCTGGGAGAAAATTCAAGAATCTGTTCCCATATTTAGGTACTGTATTTATGATTTTGTAGAAGTAGTTAATAAGCTAGGCATCTTTTCTATGAAAATCACAAATAGGGGCCAAGTTAATTAAGTGTTCTGAGGCAACAAGCCAAAGGTGGTGAGTTCTGCTGAATTTAACAAGACAAATTGGATTATGAGCACTGGCAAATCTGCTAACATCATTCTCTCACATCTACCTACTCAAATATAGAACACTTGAGAACCCATTTCCAAACAAGTCCAGTGACTGAAGTTGGGCACACAGGTATATTTTTAGGAGCTTCTTCCAATGTGTGTATGTTTCTATATGGATTTCTGGATATTCATGTTAGGTTCCTCTGTTTTGAAATTGAGCCTGTGTGGTGTTTGTTTAGCAGTGTTTGACAGATGTATCACATTTTGTTAACCTAGTTGATTTGATTATTTTATTGGACCCAATAAATAGTTGTTATTTTAAAACTGTCACAATTTTTTCCAAGATGGTTACTTACAAATTTTCCTTTTGAAGTATGAAGCTAAAATTCTAATTATTGTTTAGAATTTTTTTCTTAAGACTTTTGAATTATTTATTATTTACTTGTTAAATGTTGTTCCAATTAACAACAAAACAGCAATTATTAGTTTCCATAGTTAACAGCTTTGCAGTTATTTCTGACAGAACTGTATACATGAAGCAGCCAATTAATGAGACACTTTAAATACTTGCCAAGCAAAGATATTTTGCAGCAGATACTGCAGGTTAACAAACATACATGAAATATCTCTCTTGATTATGTGGCAGCTGAGAAATAAACAAGCACATGGAATTAATCAGGGAATTTGGATTCAGGAGCTGTGGTACACCACTCTCCCTTTATATCAAGTGACATAGACCTTTGACTAGGCTACATGGTGACAGAAGTTTACTGTTTGATATACAACAGAGGTAGAAAAACTTTATTTCTCAAAGTAGGTTAATTTGACACCTATGTATTTGCCTTCAGCTGGTCATTGCAACTCCTCTTTCAGTGGGGGAGAACTAGATTTCTTTTTCCCCCTGAATAATCCATTTATGTTATGAAACTATGTGAACAGTATGTCAATGAGGATCGAGGGGTTTTAAAAAAAAAAAATCTCTAATACATAGAACTTCCATTCTAGGGTTGCATTGTTGTAGATCAAGAACAACTTCACTGAATTCAGTGGTGCTGATTCCCCTTTCACTGACACTTAACTGATGAGTGTCACAGTCAAATCATAATCATGGCCTTAGTCTGAGAGACTGTAAATTTAACTAAAATGTGCCACTACGACTGCCTAATCTGTTTGGTCTTTCTCTTTGCTTCTAATGTGACATCCTAATATCCATCTCTCTTCCAATAATGTGCTGTCTCTTGTCTCCCTTTTGCACTCCTCTCCAGAAAGATGTTAGTGGAATGAAACTATTAAAAACTGTGGGAAAACAACAAGGATTCCTCAGAATGCTATTCTATCCTTCTCAACTAACTAATATTGATTCTTCTGTTACTAGCATGTGTGTTTATATCAAAAAAAAGACATTGGTTAGCCAAAGCTAAAAATGATTCCTCCGCTCCTTCATCTGGACAGCAAGCATGCTATTTATGTATACCATTACTTACACAACATCAAAATAAATGCAAAGCATTTTGTGTTGCAGAGATAAGTGTCCTACCTGAGATAGTCAAGAGAATAAACTGAAGGGGTAATTGACAAAATATGACACTACATCTTGGCAGGAGCAGATATGGGCCGGCTAGTGTATGATGAAAGCTTTGCACATGATTACTTATACACGAACAAAAGCATTGTATGTAAAATAAATGTATATATGATGTAAAGTATTCATCAAACCATGAAAACTTGTTCCTACACAGTAATAGCACCAGCAATGTTGCCATTAAAGCTCTATCTGTTCTGCTTTTAAAACAGGGGTAATGAAAGCAAGTAACAATCTGTTGAAAAATGGTTTTCCCTTTTCTCAGACTCTAAAGTTAAGCAGAAGTATATAAAACCATAAACTTAACTTTAAAGCTTATTTCTGTGAATTTTTCTAGTAAGTCCTGACTGATGTATCCTGGATATGCTGTTTTGTGTATCTGACTGAATAAGTAAAAGCATATAACATTTGCAGAATTATTCAGGATAAAAGGTGATCACCAGAAGCTTCTTAAAGTTACATATTGTGAAACACAAGTAACAATACATGTAGCATGACTGTTAACACATTTTCATTGAATTAAAACATTATGTATAGTATAAATTACCCAAAATATATTAAAATTATGGATATTGAGGATGTATGTTGGTCATTAGTCAGGTATCAATCTCAGCCTGTCTTCAATGGAGAGGTGCTCCAGCCCTCTGACCATTTTTGTGGACATCCTCTGGACCTGCTCTAAAGAGCCCATGTCCTTCTTGTGGGCCCTCAGAGCTGAGCCCAGTTCTCCAGGTGGGGTCTCACCAGAGCAGAGTAGAGGGGGAGAATCACCTACCTCAACCTGCTGGCCATGCTTCTTTTGCTGTAGCCCAGAATACGGTTGGCTCATGTTTGATTTTTCATCCACCAGCACCCCCAAGTCCTTCTCCTCAGGACTGCTCTCAATCCCTTCATCTTCCAGTCTGTATTGATACTGGTGATTGCCCTGACCCAGATGCAGAACCTTGCATTTGTCCTTGTTGAACTTCATGAGATTTCATGGACCCGCTCCTCAAACCTTATCAAGGTCTGCTCTGCATAACATCCCTTCCCTCTAGCCTATCAAGTGCAGCACTCAATGTGTTGTCAACCATAGACTTGCTGAGGGTGCACTCAATCCCATCTATGTCATCAATTAAGATATTAAATAGGATTGTTCCCTATATGGACCCTTGAGGGACACCACTCACCACCAATGGTTTCCGCTTGGATATATTGAGCCATTGACTGCTACATCTTGGTTAAATTGAAACTTAGGTGCAACATACATTTTTTTAAGACATTTTCAGTTGCCATTAATTTTCACTTTCTTCTGGCATTTTAAGTTAAACAATTGCCTTTATTTCACCTAAGGAAGGACGGAATTAACTTGTAAATTTCTCAAAGGTACAGAAAAGTTGTTACTACTTCAAGGTTTTTTAAAGATACAGAATTGCAAAGTATGATTGTTACTTGTGCAGTCATCCAACCCAGTGTTTAGAAACACCTGGGAACAATCGAATAGTTTAGTCAATGCTTTCCAATGATATCCATGGGTGAGTGAGTCTACTTTGGCAGAATAACTAATCATTTCAGCATATTTTTTTTTAGTGAAAGCTGAAGTGCATGATTGTCCTATCACTATTTTGATATTCAGTTGCAAAAATCTAGATGAAACAATTTTTGACCTAATGTGTCAATGGATACCAAATTATATTCAGGGAAATACTTTTATGTTTCTTGTTTGTGTGCTTCAATAAAGGTGTCAGTTTATTAGAAAATATGCACTATCTACTTACAGGAAGACCTTAAGAGAATGACATCTAATTTTGCAGTGGTGTTTCTAGACTTAAAGATGTGGATTATGTGTAAAATAAGATCAGTAACCCTCCCTCCCTGCCAAACCACAAACCAACCAACCAATCAAAAAAAAAAAAAAAAAAAAAAATTACATACCATGCAAGTATGCTTAAAAGAAATGGTCTTCATAGAAGAGGATGATATCTTATAGCCAAAAAGCTAAAAACGAGTTTCAGTTTCTCTCCAATATATTTGAATGCAAGTTTTTCTTTGCCTGTGAATATAGAGCATAAAACTGTTATGTGTATTCCACCATACAATACAGTGTTGAATGAGATTTATTATCACTGTTAATGAGCCTAAAACAAATCTATAGCTCATAAAATCTCTGGACACTCTCATGGGTGTGAAACAGCCCATCCCATTTGTTTGGAAACACTCAGGTATTTCTGAAGCAGTCATAGCTGCCCAAAAGAAATGGCCTTGTTTCAGTACCAGCTGAGAACATCCCCAGTACAGTCACTTTTAGAGAATCATTAAAGAGAAGTTAAGATTCAGGTGAATCACCTCTCTCACCGTTAAGCTGAGTGAGATTCATCTGACCTGACTTTATTAATCTAAAGTCTAGATGTCTGTTCTAATACTTGCTCTGCTGTTAAGTCACCTATAAAGAATAGTCTTCTTTTACTGTGCCACTTTTTTCCTCTTAGACTAAAAAAAAAAATCTAAATAGTTTAAATAGGTACATAGATTTAGCATACAAATTCAGGCAAAATTAATTTGGCTTTTTTTTTTTTTTAAATATGTAGGTTTACTCTCCAGTTTGAGAGACAACTCCAGCGTGAAAGAGAGAAAAAAATGATGACCTAGTCAGTAGTCATTCATATCAGATACTTAATTATGCTCTGAAATGTAATATATTGCACTTATAAAAGGAAAAGATAATCGGTACTCCTGGTTGGCTCAGGAGTCAGTCACATGATCTTTGTCAGCTTTCTTTACTGTCATTTCAATGTGTCTCTCATTTTGATACAGAGAACACTATGCACACTACCTAATAGATAAAAGGAGGTAAAACCTACAAAACTATAAAAACTGCAAAATCTACTATATTATAAGGCTTAAAGACATTTTTTCAAGGGTGAAAGATTTCTTAAATTTACATCAGAAAGCAAACCTTGAACAGTAAAATGGCCATGGAGATGAAAGGAAAAGAAAGGCAAGGCAAGGTAAGGTAAGGAAAGGAGAAGGGGGGAAAAAAAAAGAAAAAGAAAAACTAAAATACTTAAAGAAGCCTGCTTCTCCTCCTTCTTGGAATCCCATGAAATACTCAATGTGATATATTAATAACAATAACAGGGGAATTTCAGAAAAAGTTCTGGTTATTTTCCAGGTATTTTGGGTAAAGTTTATCCAAAGTACACAAGTGTAGCACCTAGCAGGATCCAGAAGTAGCAGCAGTATTTGACATGTGGATTTCTGTATGACTGTGCAAAAAAGTAACTGTTTGGTTTCTTGATGTAAGACGCAAACAAACAAAAATGCTGTTTAATCTAAATAAAAGCCACTTTCATAATTCCTTACAAAAGTGGAGAATGGGCAGTGGTAGCAATAAGGAAATAATTTTAGTATTTTCATCTCATCTCATTTCCATATATGTCTTCTAGACAGAAATTGCAAAGTCTGGATTTAACTAACATTCACAAAACAAATAACTGTGGCAAGGAAGCATTTTCATCATCTGTTTTTTCAGCCAGAACTACTGGATAGGACACCTCTCTAGGACACAGAAGACCCAAACAGAAGTTCTCCTTACTTTCAAATCTTAAAATATTTCAGAAATTTAAACAAAGCAACCAACAAAAAAGCCCCCACTAGCTCCCAAAGAAATACTTTCTCTAGAAGTATTCCATTTCAGACGTGAGAGAAGATGCTTTTCTTTCTCCTTTGGTTATGGTTGTAATTATATAATAATTATTATTACAGTTGGGTTTTTTTTTTATTCCATTGTTATGACTGGGATGTTGATTTGACAGTGATCTGGTTCTTTAAGGTTTATTTATACTACACAAATCTGAACAGGGATTCCTTAGACACCAGTAACTAATTCTCAAAGATTATGGTTTATATGTGAGATAAGTTTTCCTCAGACAGTCAAGGGAATTTAGTTCAGTCTTGAATTCTTGTAATCTTGTGCAAACAGGGGAATAGTGTTGGAAGAGGTAGTCTGTCATTACTCCCAAGAAACTTTTCCAAGAAAATTTGTTTAGCGATTTTAATCTGGATTTGAAAGTATTTTCTGGTAGGAGACTACATATACAAACTGACTTCTTTTTTTTTTTTTTCTTCCACTGGAAAATAATCACAACACTAATAAAAGGAAAAAAAGTTATAGAAGATAAAGAAAAGAAATACAGCGCTCACAGAGACAGAGGAATTTCTATCAAATGTGTACAGAAGGAGGCACACGAGTAAGGAGCCAAAGAGAAAACTTACCACACATCCTAAATGCTAGTCATATTTCTATAAAGTAATTCTGAAAGGCACTCAGAAACTATGCTGTTGAAGCTGGATTGAGAAAAGGTGTAAGAACTGCCTACACTGCATCATTAAAACTGGGCAATTAGAAAGCAGTAAACACTTTGGTCACTTTAAGGGGTACAAAGAGACCCTTTCACAGGGTTTATAGTTTTAATTGGTTCTTATTTAACAAAGTTTATTAATTTTAACTTAATTATTTTTAACTGAATTTAGAGAAAAAAGGATCAGAGTCTACCCCAATATGACAAATTAAAAGAAAAAGAAAACTAGAGAGTAAGAAAGAAAAGTAAAGAAAAGTAAAGAGAGAGGCACTCAGGGAACTTGAAACCTGAGAGGAAAATGGAAAGCTAATGAGAAATATTGAATGTTTTTTTCTCTTTTGTCTAATACAAAGGATATTTTCTCCTACTCCTAGGTCTCACAACGATTCTACTAGTGACCTACAATTTAATGTCACATTTTTTTGGTGATTTTGTAAGGATGAAACCAATGTTCTCTCTCTTTAAAATTAAAGTTCATTCACTCTTGACTTGTGTCAAGACTTGACATAAGTTGCATTTTTAGTTGATAGTGATCAATATGAAGAAAGTGCTAATAAAAAAATCAGGTAATTACTGAAATATATTTGACAGAAATTAATTTTTCCAAACACTGTTACAGGGCAGAAAGTATATTAAAAAACTGATATTAGTAGCCATTCAGTTAACAGTCCACAAAGTCTTTTGATATACCTATGTTAATATGAGGCTTGAAGCTTGAAGTGGTTGTATCTTCCAGAACCTTAGAGATCCTTACTGTGCCAAAACTTGTATAAACTACCCATATCTACACTTATATATAAAACTTAACAATTAACTTGGACACACCACCACAATTGTTACAACACCACCACCCCCCAAACAACCAAACAAGAAAACCCCTCAAATTGCACATTTTTATCTGCATCACTCAGCACTTTCCAAAGACATTTTATCAAACAAAATTACTTTCCAATATATGATTGGATATATACTGAGCTACACCCAGAATGTGTCCTGAAGCAACCTACAATTTCATTCTGCTTTGGAAAACTCTTGAGCTCCCTTCTATTTCACACCAAAAATCTCATAGTGATCAAAAAACCCCCCACATTAACCATAAACAAACATATCTCTCAGTTTCATCATGCAAAAACATCACTGAGGTTTTCATTAAACTGAGTAGGCTTCTTGATTTTACAGTCTCGGGAAGAAAAGACTTGTCTGATTAATGTCTAGAACAGAACTTAAATAATGGCATCTGTGACCTGGGTCAGGATTACTCTTAATAATCACAATTAATTTCTACAGAGCAGCTTGGCTACAGCAGCAGCAGCTGTTCCTTTAACTAACAACCCACATTTTGTTAAGCAAATGCAAACAGAACTGACTAATTTTTGCATTACATTTCATTTGAGTTACAGCATGAAAACTAGGAGCAAAGTTGGTCCTAATGAGCAGCTTTTGTGTTATTTTCCTCTATAGATAGATCTTCTGCTTGAATTTATGGCTTCCTCTTTTCTCATTGAAGAGCTTTCAGTCTGTGAATAGTAACTTGGGCCAAATAGTTCTCCCAAAGCCATGAGAGTGTTCTCCTCATCTTCAGTGGGAATGCTTTCAAACTACTAAAGGAAAGTGGATATTATGTGGCAGGTGGGGGTCTTTCTGTGTTGTGGTTTTGTTGGTTTTTTTTTAGATGAGTAGTTGCTTCATATTTGGACAAATCTTGCAAAATGGGTTCATTAATTAATTAGCAAATAAAATCCCATTGGAGCTCAAGTTGGAATTCTTATAACAAATTTAGATGTCTGCAGATTACACATCTCTATCTGAACCGACCACTATGAGCCTGCTTCATAGCCCATAGAGAGTAATAGGAATTTTCAGGTACAATGCACATCATCAGCAGTGAATATGTGTGTATTTATATCAACTGTGCCATACTGTATCTCTCCACTGACTATAGTGGATACTGTACAGGAGCCTAGCATGAGTAGCTCAGGTATAGTTGGTAAGTTAAGTAAGATGAATCCCATTCTGAATGTTAAGGACATTCTTCATTAGAAAATTATGTCAAATTGAACATGAAATGGACAGGGAAATGGACTTATTTCCATTCTACCTTCTGTCCAATTCTGTATAAAGCTGGCACTATTACATTTTCTTAACTTATACCAGATTCACTAAATGTGGTTGTGTCATATACTTACTTCGAGTATGTGTGTGGAATTAGCTGTAGATATCTCAAAATCTGATGTCTAATTCTCATCTAATAATCCTAAACTTTGTTGATAGTTAACAAGTGCAAATAGCTTCCTTCAAAGAGTAATTCATTGGAACTATTTCAATGACTACAAGGGAAATGCAGGGTGATCTTTTAGAAGCCAAATTTAGGAAAAATAATTTGCAAGGCAGTCATATAAATGGGAGAAGAAATGCATTATCATATATGACTGAGCTGCAATATAACTCTGTACTGAGGAGTGGAGCTTTTCCCAGCAAAATACATGTTTTCTGGCTGTTGCTGAAAATCCGTGGTGAGCACCCCCTCCTTGGTCATCAAGTCTCATCAAGGCTTGATCCCCATTTGGTACAGACTCTAGTTGCAGCACCAGTGTAATCACTGCTCTTCAATACAGGGGGTCCAAAGAGTCAAAGCTCTTGGGCTTTTTGTTTCTGGATATGGTGTGACTATATACATAACTGGGTGACAAAATAATGGTTACTGAAATAAATAGAGAAGTAGATAGATCAATCGATTGGCAGATTGACCTAAAAGGGCATTCATTCAGTCAACTCATAGTTTAAAGGTCTTAGAACAAAAAACTAGAAGTTGGCAGGATAACCTGTATCTCTAAATCTTCTTTTCACAGTTTACCTGTGATTCTTTTGTCCAAATATCTCAGAACTTTATTCAGCTCTGAACACATTTCCATAGTTTCTCTCTGGTTTTCCTTCCATTGCTTTATTTAAAACCTGTAGATTATTACAGTTGAATTATTTATCTTCCAATGTGGTTTTTTTGTGGTACATCTGTGAATTGCTTAGATGAGCAGTCAACAACCAAGACAAAGATGATCCTCAAACATCAAGCTTTACTAAATATATTTACAATTTATGGAAAACTACAGCAGGATGCATAAACAAGATACCTAGTCTACTGACCAAACAACCTGGGGGTGTTGGGAACTTGGAGACAGTATATTGCAGGACTCCATGTAGCTTCAACTTCAAGTAAAAAGTGTACACTGTTCACATATGCAAAGTTTTTGTCCCTTCTTTGTTCTTGTGAGATTTTATCAGCTTTCTTTGAGTCTTTAATGTCTCTGCCTGTTGATTTTGAGTTGCTGCCCACAGGTAAGACTTCAGTTTTAAATTTAAGGACACATTTCTCAGGTTTCCTCACCTCCCTCCATTATACATAGGAGTTTCAAATAAAAGAATGGCTAGTTTATTTTTTATTTTGTCAGCAAGGTTCAATCATGGATTATTTATGTTAATGGCTGTTCATAGCAGCTATAGGTTAACTGGCCTGTAGTATCCCTGATATATTTCCTCATGTATGTAATTCATTCATGAAGCGTACAAAATTTAACTCTTTTGTTCCTTCTTGTCATACTGGTAAATTTTATTTCCTAAAAGCATTGCTTCAGTTTCACTTTACTTATTAAGATTAACACTTAGGAACCTGTTATGAAGTGACCAATACCAACCTTTCTCCATGAAAATAAATTAATCTTGTTGGTCTCTGTAGGTCACAGCTTAAAATAAAAAAGGTGATTTAAGATCTACATACATTCCATTAAAAAATACTACACAATTCTTCTCTATAGTCAGTTTCTAACATTTCTCACAGGAAAAAAGATGCTTCTCTTTGCTTCTTAAAATCTTATTAAAGCTCTCACATGCATATGTTGTTGGCATTCATTACATTACCACAATGTCTAATACTGACAGATCAGACAATATTTTTGCAGCAATCATAGAAGCATGTGTATGATTGTTAACTATCTTTGTCCTTGGTTTATTTATGAGGAACATGCACAATTTCCAGTGCTGAAGTCATCAAGAATCATGTCCCACTCTTAGGCTTTTGATGTGTAAATAATTTTCTCTTCTTACTGAAATAATTTCCATATCTTTATATTCTCAATAGTACAAAGAACTATCAGTTTGGCTCCCTTTAGGGGAGTTTGGGTTGTTTAGCCTGGAGAAGAGAAGGGCTGAGTGGAGATCTTATTGCCCTCCACAATTACCTGAAAGGAGGGTGTAGTGAGGTGGGGGTCTGTCTCTTCTCCCAGGTAGCAAGTGATAGGACAAGAGGAAATGGCCTCAAGTTGTTCCAGGTGAGGTTTAGATTGGATATTAGGAAAAAAAATTCTTCACTGAAAGGGTTATTAGGCGCTGGAACAGGCTGTCCAGGGAAGTGGTTGAGTCCCCATCCCTGGAGGTATTTAAAAGACAGGTGGATGAGGTGCTCAGAGAGATAGTTAGTAGTAGACAGGTATGGTTGGACTCAATGATCTTAAAGGTCTTTTCCAACAAAATGATTCTATAATATCAAAATACAGAATGTTAAAAACAATATTAGCAAAAAAACAGATGTAGAAGATGAGGTCTACCGGTTATGAAGTTTAAACCATAATAACAATATGCTGTCCAGAACTCTTCCATAAAACAAACTCAATTTGACACATTGATTCCTTCCCTGAGCTCCCAACTTTCACAGGTGGAAAGACTAGGTTACTTCATTTCTTCATAGAAAGGGTTTTCAGGCTCTGTAATGGGCTGCCCAGGGAGGTGGTTGAGTCCCCATCCCTGGAGGTATTTAAAAGAAGGGTAGATGAGGTGCTTAGAGACATGGTTTAGTGGTGGGATGGCAGTGTTAGGTTAATGGTTGGACTTGATGATCTCTAAGGTCTTTTCCAACCTAAATGATTCTATGATTCTACGATTCTGTGATTCACCTCTTTCTGGAGATCATAATGTCACTTTTCCCTGTGTATCAGGTGCAGGTGCCCAGGTGTTGGTAGTGGTGGGCTGCATGGGTGTCCTCTTTGAGAGTTCTGGCCAATTCCTGACAGCTCCAACCAGCCCACTGCAGGATACAGCTGAGCTCCTCAGCCAAGATGGTGGCACCTCAGGGAAAATGTATTTAAGAAAGGGCAGAAAATGCCAGATGGCGGGAAGAGGAGGGAACAAGAGAGAGTGAGAAACAGCAGGGTGAACACCAATGTGAGAGGAGGGGTAGGTGCTGCTCCAAGCACTTGAGCAGAGACTGCACTGCAACCTGTGAAGGACCCTGCACTGGAGCAGGTGGATATTTTCTGAAGGACTTCAGCTCATTGGGAGACCCCAGATGGAAGAAGAGGGAGTGTCTGAGGAGGAAGGAACATTAGCGAGGAACCCTTATCTACTGATCATATCCCCCATCCTTCCTGTACTACTTGATGGCAGAAGTTGGATGAGTTGGGAGTGGAGTGAAGTTGAGCCTGGGAAAGGGAGGAGGAAGGGTGGGGTTTTAATATTTGTCTCTTTGTTTCTCACTACCCAAGTCTATTTTAATTGTCAATAAATTAAATTAATTTTCTCCAAGTCAGGTGTTGTTCCTGATGGTAGCTGGTAACGGATCTCCCTGTCTTTCACAGAATCATGGAATCATAGAATGTTTTTGGTTGGAAGGGACCCCTAGAGGTCACCTAGTCCAACCCCCTTGCAGTGAGCAGGGACACCGCTAACTAGATCAGGTTGATCAGAGCCCCGTCCAACCTGGTCTTGAATGTTTCCAGGGATGGGGCCTCCACAACCTCTTTGGGCAACCCATTCCAGTGTTTCACTACCCTCATTGCAAAGAATTTCTTCCTTATATCCAGTCTAAACCTATCCTGTTTTAGTTTAAATCCATTACCCCTTCTCCTGTCACAGCTGTCTCCCCCTCTTCTACTTAGTCACTTCTGAGCCTGGGCCTGCTCCAAAGTTAATCCACCACATCCTGTTCTCAAGGGAAACAAGACAAGGCATAAAACATATTTAAAAATATAAAAGAGGATATAGCAACACAGTGCCTTTTATTGCTCTCAGGGGAGGTACTAAGGCACTGAAACTGTGCAGCAGCTCCAGTTCTGTAGCCAGCTGCACAGAAGTTGACCGAATACCTTGTGTGATGTTTACTTTAATTTCACAACAAAATGGTTGAGTACCCATTTACAAATAGATCAGCCAGGGGCAGTCCTCAACAAGATAATATAGTAACTGTGAAACCCAGACCTCTGGATGTGTAATAAGAGGCATTAACCACCCTATCATCTGTTTTCACAAGCTAAAGCACATCTACCTATTATCATTATTGTTTCTGTAGTAGATGTTGTAATGTTCATAACTGAAAAATACAGAAGTATTCTGTAGAAGTTATAAGAGGAAACTTTATCTGAGCAGTTTTCCTGTTTTAGCAGATGTCATTATCCCTTCTTGCAGGCAACCAAGAGAATTTAGCTAGGGTTCCTTCCCTTCTGCATCTCCAAAGGACTGCATGTTCTGCTGGGTTTGGTTGGGTCCCTTCCCTTCTACATATCCAAAGGATTGCATGTTCTACTGGGTTTTGCTGGGATGGAGTTAACTTTTTTTCATAGCAGCCTATAAGGTGCTCTGCTTTGTGTTTGTGGCTAAATCACAACAGTGATTTGATTATTGCTTAACAGCCCTTGCACAGCATCAAGACTTGCCTCTCCCTCCCCTGTTTTCCTGCTGAAAGCTAATAGGCTGGGGGTGGGCAAGGGATTGGGAAGGGACATAGGAAGGACAGGTGATCAAAACTGACCAAAGGATATTCTAGAAAAGAATTTTCATGTTCATCAAGAAAAGCTCAGGGAAAGGAGAAGGGAGGGGAAATATTCATGGGTTTGACATTTGTCTTCTCAAATAACCATTACATGTGCTGAGTTCCTGCTTGCCAGGAAATGATTGGACATATGCCTGCTGATGGGAAGTAGTGAATGAATTTCTCTTTTTGCTTTGCTTTCCCTGTTACACTGTCATTGTCTCAATCCCTAAGTCTTCTTGCTTTCCTCCTATTTTCTTCCTGTCCTCTGAGGGGAGTGAGAAAAATGCAGGGTGGATGGGTGGTTGCTGGCTGGGGTCAACCTACCACATGTGTATACAGAAGATAGACCCATAGGTAGTAGGCCAAACATTTCCCAGAAGTACCAGGGGTTTTTGCACAGCAAGAATATACAAAGAAAATATCTCCTTCCTGCTTGCTAGTACCTGAGATAAGGTCTCTAACTAATTAAACAATTTATTCAGGACTCAACTCAATATTGGAATTACTCTGAGCACCTTTCAGAAAGGTCAGATGAATTATCTTGGATGGCAAGATGTGGCTGTAGTTCTTGTTTTCAAAAACTTTTGTATACTTTCCAAGAAAAAGTGTACTATTGCAATCCATTGTCTAACATAACTTTTTATAGTTTATGCATTAAACTTCAGGAATGTGAGGCAAATCAGCTTTCAAGCTAAAGTCAGTAACTCTCAAACGATAATGAAGTTTAAATAGAAAGACACAAGAATTAAAATCTTACTTTTTCTGAAAATTTAAGAGCGTAAGAGGGTTGATCAGTCCTCAGAGGTATAGCTTTCAAACTGTTATCTTTAGTTCTGAATTAATTATTCTGTTTTAAACTTGTGATCATTTATGTTCACAATCTGTATGATCTGCAGATTCCTGCTGGGAGTCCTTCCAGGACACCTGTCTTTCCCCCCTTGTGCCATAGAAAACCAGTTTACCAGTACTGTGTTCTAAGGTTCAGAAAATGTAGGTGTAACTTATATGCCTGATTTGAAGAGATCAAACTCTACTCTAAATACGCGGGCACTTACATACAATTAATAAAGATATCCTGGAACACCATTAATTAAAAAAAAAAAAAATAAATAACTTTTTATTGGGGAATAATGACTTAAATATTTTTAAATTATTAACCTCCAAATATGCCTGTGTACATCCTTTAATAAAGCTGACACTTACAACCTACTTCAATGACCATGGAGGATGAAAGGAGAATGGAAAAAAAGGTAAATTCATTTTGTAAACATAAAAAGTTAAGTATGTGTAATGACTAGTCAGCTGAGACAAAGCTGACTTTTTAGGTGGACAGCTTCTGAAGTCTTGAGGCAGATGTTCAGAGGAACAAAACATGCACAGTTTCAAAAGATGTCATTAGGAAATGAAGGTGTATCACTGTGAAAAGGTCCAACCTAAGGAAACAGGACTTTACTGGTCTTGAGATGAAAAACCAAACTGTGCTGTATTTGCTGTAAGGTAGAACAGTCTCTGATCTGCCAATGTAGGAAAGGAAAGAATCTATTCTTCACTAAAATGCCAAAATTTGCCAACATATACTTGCTATACTACAGCTGTATTTTCTTTGGAAAAATAAACCAAAGGCCACATTTGGCTTGTATGAAAGTATAATGCAGCACTTATACAGGCTGACATTTCAACAGTGACCACTGTATTAATGTTTTATAGGCAGATGCCAAAGCATGCTAATTTTGAAGGAAGGATGACACCAGCTGGGAGTGAAAGTGAAAAGGGAAAGCAGGTGCTAGAGACAAACAAGCATGTGTTAAGTTTGGTTTGTTAAAGCAAACAACAACAAAGTGGAAAGAAAAAAAATAATAAAATAAGGGTTTAAAAGCATCCTGTGGGAAGAAATACAGACATGTATTGCTTTTGTATAATAACAGTAGTGACCTGCAAACTAGGTCAGGGTCTAACAAATGTTACATCAGTGGAGAACAATTGGAGGAAAATAACATTTGGATGTTTCTGAACAAACAGCAAACAGCTGATGAACAAATTCAGGCAACCTCATCATCAGCTCTCTGTGGACTTGACCTTGAGAACAGATCCATTGGCCCCATATGACCTCATCTTCTTGTTTATCTCCTGTGACAGTTTGGAAATCAAAAATGAGCCTTTACCTTGATTCCTTTTACTAAACGCTCTTTTATCCAGCTTGTGTCAAAATGCTTTATTGCATTCTATTTTTTTTAGTTCCTGTCATAGGTTCTTCTTTGTCCAGTCAGTGGTTATCAAATGGAAGTTTTTCACAAAGATTGGTTCTCAGCATGGAGCCAAAGATCTGAAAGAGACAACATTGTGTGCAGCTATATTTCTTCAAAAGATAAGATACACACAAAATAATCTGAAACAGCATATTCTGGTCAGGTGGTAGAGTGCTGTTGATGCTAGTACAGCTCTATGAAAGGAATGAATAGTGAATACACATCTTAAACAATGGAATAATTTCTATACATTCCAGTTCACTTAAGGTGCTTACATTGTAGATATCTACATATGATCAAATTGTCTAGATCCTCTTTATAGCCAATAGGGAAAGAAGTATTTCTGCAGCATAATTCATCTGTCCTCATCAGTTGTACAGTCTCCTTTCCTCTCTCAACAGCAGTTCATTCATATATTAAAGAAGCCAGCCTAATGGTTGGGCTGCACCTTTGTGCACAATACTGCATTCACAACTGCACATCTTTCTGCCATCTAAGTGACAAAGAACAGAAAACAATCTTTGCTTATGCTTTTCTGCAAACAAAATTAACTGACCCAACCTTATTTAATATTATGGATAATGCCTGCCTCCTTTTGTTCCTCTGTAAATCAGCAGCACTTAGTTGAAATGCTAACCCCCTTTCAGGGATTTAAGGTAAAAAAAAAAAAAAAAAAAAGAAAGAAAACAACCCAAACCATACCTTTACATTCCATAGTTTAATGTCATGGTTTAACCCCAGCTCGCAACTCAGCACCACGCAGCCACTTGCTCACTCCCCCCTCAATGGGATGGGTGAGAGAATCAGAAGAGTAAAAGTGACAAAACTCATGAGTTGAGATAAAGACAGTTTAACAGGGAAAGGAAAAGCTGTGTCTGCAAGCAAAGCAAAGCAAGGAATTCATTCACCACTTCCCATGGGCAGGCAGGTGTTCAGCCATCTCCGGGAAAGCAGGGCTCCATCACTCGTAATGGTTACTTGGGAAGACAGACGCCACCACTCCCAGTGTCCCCCCCTTCCTTCTACTTCCCCCAGTTTATATACTGAGCAGGACATCATATGGTATGGAATAGCCCTTTGGTCAGTTTGGGTCGGATGTCCTGGCCATGTCCCCTCTCAGCTTCTTGTGCACCTGGCAGCGCTGAGAGCTGAGAAGTCCTTGACCAGTCTAAATACTACTCAGAAACAACTAAACCATCAGTGTGTTATCAACATTCTTCTAGTACTAAATCCAAAACACAGCACTATACCAGCTACTAGGAAGAAAATTAACTCTGTCCCAGCCAAAACCAGGACACTTAATGATGACTCTTGGATTTCTTAACAGAAAAAAAATCACAGCTGGGAAACATTAATTTTCCAAACATTATAAATGCTTTGAAAGAGTTAAGTGAGTTATTTTCAAAGTCCATGAGAGAGATAACAGCTTTTCTGTTTCATACAAAAGCTTTTCATGTCACTTTCTGCTTACTGGTCTTTGATAAACTTCTCTAGTTCACTTTGACAGTTCACAGTCCTTTACAAGCAAAGAACAATATACCTTCTATAAAGCACCCAGTGGCCTTCACAGCAGCTCTTGTGCTATCAGATTCAAGATAAACACTGGCAGCAGTTCTTTAAAGCAAGTAAAATGTCTCAATGTATAACACATTTGTGGTTCAGTCCTGCAAAGTTGCTTTTATGTGACTAACACCACTTAAACAACTGAAGGGGTATTTCCATGGTAAGAGCCCTAAGCTGAGAGTGTAATCAGCCTGCCGATCAGATCCATATAGCAGTAAATTGTCACAAAGTCACTGGCTATGTCAATGGCTTGGGTTTATCACAAACAGAATAAAAAAAAGTTAAGGGAGAGATTAATAAAAGGAGAACCCCCCTGTTTTTCTTGCATACTCCTTTTGTTATTTTTTTTTAGTTCTCCTTCCCTTTATTGTTTTCCTGTTACACTTTTACAGATTGTGGATCCAGTCACATTGCTTTGGTTTATGAAGTTGCCAGTTGCCAGCTGCTGTGTAAGAACTGTCTGTGTATATGCTGTAAGCCTGTAACAAATGCAATGTAATTCAACTTGTAGCATGTCATTGAAGGAGTATAAATGGCATGAAAATACATTACATTTTTAAAAGACTAAAAATGTTCAAACGCAAAGAACTTTCATGGCTTATGTGATGTGTAGTAACCTGTTTATCTGTAGTAGTCTGACAATGTGCCTGAACTCCAACACTGCCTTATTCTGAATTTTTTGAGTTAACTTCCCTAATATTTACTTCCCCACAAAAAATGCAGTTAGATTATTACTAGACTATAATAATCAATACTTGATTTGGTGAGTTTCCCTTCAAAAGTTGTAGGCTTTTTCTGCATGTCCTTGCTGGAGTTGAATCTGTGCGTTGCTTCCCACCTTTCTGCCTCCTTTGGTGTTCTCTGAAATTGCCGAGGTGTTTCCATTGTTCACTAATGCAGAATGTGCATGCTGTTTCATACCTCCCACTTTCATCTATTCTTGCCAACCACAAAATTGCTCTCCTTTCTTTCCATACTTAGGCTCTAATTTCAACTAATTCACTAGCATTCCATTCATTATGGAACAGAGAAACCATCAGAAATCTAATTATTTTCAGGGGTGAAGAAAAGCTTTTGAATTTTGTAACATTATGGCACATGGTATTTGTCATGTCATGTGTACTATCTGTCAATATTTTTTTCTTTTTCCTAGTCCAGATTTGGTATTTTTACTCTCCTTAAACATGCTATAAGCCCTTATGATGAACAGATGAGTAAAGACATCATTAGCTGATATCTTTCATTCAAATTTGAATGGTTTGTGAAATTAATACCTCATTCACCATTCACCACTTTCACAGTGGAGCCTGGGTGCTTCTGTAGTTAGAATCATAGAATCATAGAATCACCTCGGTTGGAAAAGACCTTTAAGATCATCGAGTCCAACCGTCAACCTAGCACTGCCATCCCACCACTAAACCATGTCCCTAAGCACCTCATCTATCCTTCTTTTAAAGACCTCCAGGGATGAGGACTCCACCACCTCCCTGGGCAGCCCATTCCAGAGCCTGACAACCCTCTCGGTGAAGAAGTTTTTCCTAATGTCTAGCCTAAACCTGCCCTGGCGCAGCTTCAAGCCATTCCCCCTCGTCCTATCGTCTGTTACCAGGGAGAAGAGGCCGACCCCCACCTCACTACAGCCTCCTTTCAGGCAGTTGTAGAGGGCGATCAGGTCTCCCCTCAGGCTCCTCTTCTCCAGACTAAACAACCCCAGTTCCCTCAGCCACTCCTCGTATGACTTGTGTTCCAGACCCCTCACCAGCTTGGTTGCTCTCCTCTGGACCTGTTCCAGAAATGCAACATCTTTCTTGTAGTGAGGGGCCCAAAACTGAACACAGTATTCAAGGTGCGGCCTCACCAGCACCGAGTACAGGGGCACGATCACTTCCCTACTCCTGCTGGCCACACTATTCCTGATACAAGCCAGGATGACATTGGCCTTCTTGGCCACCTGGGCACACTGCTGGCTCATATTCAGCCGGCTGTCAATCAGTACCCCCAGGTCTTTTTCCACCAGGCAGCTTTCCAGCCACTCTTCCCCAAGCCTGTAACGCTGCATGGGGTTGTTGTGACACAAGTGCAGGACCCGGCACTTGGCCTTGTTGAACCTCATACAATTGGCCTCGGCCCATCGATCCAGCCTGTCCAGGTCCCTCTGCAGAGCCCTCCTTCCCTCCAGCAGATCAACACTCCCACCCAGTTTGGTGTCATCTGCAAATTTACTGAGGGCACACTCAATCCCCTCATCCAGGTCATTGATAAAGATATTAAACAAGACTGGCCCTAGAACTGAGCCCTGGGGGACACCGCTTGTGACCGGCCGCCAACTGGATTTAACTCTATTCACCACGACTCTCTGGGCTCGGCCATCCAGCCAGTTTTTAACCCAGCGAAGAGTACATCCATCTAGGCCATGAACCGCCAGCTTCTCCAGCAGAATGCTATGGGAGACTGTGTCGAAGGCTTTGCTGAAGTCCAGGTAGACAACATCCACAGCCTTTCCCTCATCTACCAGGCGGGTCACCTGGTCATAGAAGGAAATCAGGTTGGTTAGGCAAGACTTGCCTTTCGTGAACCCATGCTGACTGGGCCTGATCCCCTGATTGTCCTCCATGTGCCTGGTGAGCACCCTCAAGATAAACCGCTCCATAATCTTCCCTGGTACCGAGGTCAGGCTGACTGGTCTGTAGTTCCCCGGATCCTCCTTCCGGCCCTTCTTGAAGAGAGGCATCACATTTGCCAACCTCCAGTCATCTGGGACCTCCCCTGTTATCCAGGACTGCTGATAAATGATAGAGAGTGGCTTGGCAAGCTCCTCTGCCAACTCCTTCAGCACTCTTGGGTGGATCCCATCCGGCCCCATAGACTTGTGGATGTCCAGGTGGCATAGCAGGTCAAAGACTGCTTCCTCCTGGATTATGGGGGGTTCATTCCACTCTCTGTCCCCATCTTCCAGCTCAGGAGGCTGGGTACCCTGGGGATAACTTGTCGGGTAGTTCTCTAGTGTAAAGCAGGTTAGATCAGATAAATTATTTTTACTTGTACTAAAATGGCTGTCAGAGCTTGTTTATTCTAATATCACAGCTCACAGGGAGAATGGTGTAGAGAACCATTACTGAATGCGGTTTCTCTCGACATTGCCATTGTACCACTGCTTCCCACCACTCAGAAGATCCCTCCCTCATGGCCTGTAGACAAACAATGCCATGCGCCTGCACGGGACCCAATGTGCGAAAAAGGTAGAAGGCGTCTGAAGGACACAGCATGTACGCAAGTCCGATCTGTGCATGAGCAAGGGACCCCAACCCCTATAAAAGGAGTGCATGCACTCCAGTAGGAGGGCTCTTTCCCGTCTTCATCCCTCCCCCTCGGACCTCTTGAAACCCACCTTGACGAAGCTAGCATCACATGGACTGAACCTGGAGTAGCAGATGGGGGCGATGGAACATTGACTATGCCACAGACGGGGGCGCCGGAACATCACCGGACCCAGGCATGGTGGTAGCTAGTCCTCTCTCTCTCTCTTTCACCCTGTCCTCCTGGACATAAACCTGCTCCCTTTCTAACTCTCCCTTTCTTTCATCCCCCCTTTTTTTCTCAGTTTTTCCCTTTCGCCTTTCCCCGTTCACCCCCTCAGTTGCCTCCTCACATGTTTCCCTCCTCCCTCTGCACTGGAAATAAAGTCGAAAGGTTTTACGACATCTGACCAGATTTAGTGTCTTAATCTCGTCCTTGGGACCGTATCGAAACCTCCCCGACATTGGATCGAGGTTGATACTGCTAGATATGTCATTACGTGAAATTTTGACAGACATACAACAGGACAAAAAAATCTGGTTTGTGTTAAAGTCACAAGGTAAACTAAACCACTCCTCCTTTGTATCATCATTCATGAGTGTTCACATCTAAAGAGCAATTGTCAACACTCCTCAGCCTGACTTCTTTCTAGAGATTACCGCAAAAGTATTTCGGAAAGTGGCAGCTGAATGACAAGACTGAGGCCTGATTGAAAGACACTGAAAAGGATTCTTTAAACTTCTTTCATTTGGGAGCTGAAGAAAACATAAGACCTGTCTATTATCTTGAGGTAGGAAAGGGTAGCAAGAAAAAAGCTGTTCCATTGAAACCTACTGTGTTAGGACAACTAATAGACTGTTTTCTCTGTAGTTGCCCAGCTCCTGCAGCTAAGGAAAAGAACCAGGATTTTCCACTGCTGAGGTCCCAAATTAAACCCATATTGGACCAAAAATCTTTTCCAGCATTTTCACCCACCATCTGAGTTCAAGCTGTTCAAATGTCAGTTTTTTCTAGCTTGTACAATGTTGTGTGCTTTGGGTTACTTACACTTTGTTGTGTACCTAGAAAGGCATAATACCATCAATGCAGTATAAATCATGCTGATGACACAAGAATAGGACAAAGCTGCTCAGCATTATCAATCACTGTCAAACAAACAAACAAACAAACAAGTTTATCTGACAAACGTAGTTATTTAATGTTTTTTTTTCCTGTTTCAGAAACACAAGTAAGGTATGTGTTTTGGGGGAGCTTTCCAAAAGCCTAACACTGATTTTTTTCTCCAGATTGTCACTGAAAATAAAAAGGTGAATGTTTGACTTCCCCTGTGCTACTGAAAATTTCCTCTAATGTGCTTCATGTACTCCTTTTTGCTTCATTCTTAATCCAATGAAAAATGTATAACACCCTCAGGTACACCCTTTTGCTTGTACCAAAATACAGGTGGGAGAACACTGTAAATCATTTACATGAATTTTAAATGTTGTTCTTAAGTGGGTTCACTTCTACTGTTTTCACGTCTACTTTGTGCTTACTTCCCGTCAATATTTCAGTGATCAAGTTTCACTAGTGATGAAATTCTTGAAAGGCACCTTCAGCTTGAATGCTCATTTGCCAAAAGCAAAATCTGAGTTGCATAACCAATCAGTGGTACAAATTTCAAATATCTAAGTCAATAGTGAACTTCAAAAATGTACCTCAGCATGCAATTTAACATTCTTACAAAATGAAATTTAGTTCTTTAGTATGGAGCAAGACAAAGCCAATTCTTTGGCTGTAAATAGAAGTTAAATTGAGGTCAAGCAAAGACAGTACTCTGAAAGTTATAATGCAGGTGTTAAAAGATATTTGGGTATTTACATATGCAGATCAGGTTTGCATTTAAATCATCAGATTAAGTGATTACTTCTATTGCTTTCACAGGAGGTTTAGACATCAAATCAGTTTACAAATTTGAAAAATTCTACTGAACATCTATCTCCATCTTTATGCACTCAAGATGGGATTAATCTCAGAAAAATTTCTAGTCAATGGAGGACTGGGCATCATCAAAGGGAAATTTACCATGTCTCTTTAAAGAATCTGGGTTAGATGCGATAAATCGTCTTCTTGCTGCATTGACTATATGTCATGACTGGCCTAGACTGGACATCTCAAGGCAAAAGTTACATTTTACAAACCCTCTCATATATTTTAGTAGGATCATTAGATGAAATAGCCTGAAAAAACCACAAAACCTCATGGTTCTACTAGTTACATGATGAAAATGTAAATATATCTTTGCACTGTGAAAATTCTTGATATTTTCTTGAGTTAAACCCAAAGAATTGTTTAAGCAGAGGAAACTGTAAAGCATACTTTCCTATTTAAATGTGAAGATTGAGATAGTGTGAATGTTGTTATCTGTATATATCCTCATGCTGTGTCAGTTTTTCCAGCAAGATCATTATTCACGATCTTCACTTTCCTGTATTTGATTGCTGATTTTCACTTAACTTCTTTTAAACCCTTATCATTGCATTTTTTGGTTGAAATTGCAAACTACTGAAAAGATTCTGGATTGGAACAAATTGGGTGATATTGCAAGACTGCCTTCCTTAGGAAACCAAATATCAAGATGATCCTTGATGCTATTTCTGTTATCTTGCATTGTTCCTCATGAAGAATCATAGAAAAAAATCAGATTAAAATTTAATCCTTCTGTGTAATCACCATCTGGGTCCTGCAAACACCGGCAAAGGTCCCAAACAAAATGTCATAATTTAGAATGCTCAGGGTGAAAAGCTGTCTGCATTGAAGTCAACAGTAAAGTTTTTATTTATTTCCATCGACTCAGGAACTCATTGCATTTATAAGCATAAATCATGAACAATATACCATTAAAATTCTTAATGTATGAAATGACTGAAGAATACAGATAGTTTTTGTTTCTCTTTATACATTACCTTTAGCTATTATATGTCCTCCTATGACCTCAAATTTGAGCTCCTGAGAAGTTCTAATTATTCAGAGCAACTTACTGTAGAAATGGCTTACACATCTGTCATATTCCCCTAAAAAGCAGATTTAAAGCCTATACAGTATTTATTATGCTAATTCACTTTGAAATCTTGGTTGAAGGTACCTCATGCCTTTCAAACTGAGTTTGCATAGTAAATTTATCATGGGTAGAGGTGGCCCATAAACAGTATCCCTGAAGCAGCATTAACAATCAGTGCCCTAAAAAAGTGTGTAGTACACACACTATGAAATACACATGCAGTGAGAAAAAGGGGAGAAAAATGATGTACTTTTGTTTTGCACTCTACACCTTATTCGTTCTGGATTTGAGTTTCTTTATTCAAGATCTTGGGTGGTTGTAATCATGCTTTCAGAAGCAAAAGCACTTAGCAATTGTGCTGCTAATGTGGTCTTTCCATAAAATGACTAGCTTTTATCAGAATTAATTAACCTTTTCCATACTTAAGTGTTAAAAGGTGGTTTTGTTGCTGCCAAGCAGGCTATTTTCTTATAAAAAGAATACCCACCATGAACCAACATCAGTGACACAAAGAAGTCAAATAGATATTTAATTCAGTATCCTTGTCTTTTTAACCACCATTGGCAGTGGTGTATTTTAGAACCAACACTTCCTAAAAATTCAGAAAATTCATATGCCTCCCCAATGTATGCAAAGTGCTGTTACAGATACTCTTCTGGCCAAAAAAAAAAACCAATAAAATGAAGTTCAGGTTTTCTGTACATTCACTACCCGAGTGAAAATAGCAGTGGAATTCAGCAATTATCTCTCCCCACCAATCATTACAAGCCATATAATTTACAAGTTAAGTTTAAGAGAAATGTAAATGTGTTTAAGTATACAAATGAACTATTAGGGAAGACAAACAACATTAATGCTGCTCCACAGTGACAGTTCTGGCTATAGCATAGTAGTTTGTTGTCCCAGGTTAGATTAAAGTGATTTTAAAAATCTGAATTTCTTTCCTTTTTTTCCTAAATGAGTCTTTAGAAGGTGGATTTAAAGTTGTTTTGTTGCCTTAAATGCATTTCAACATCAATATCATAGATATTTTACATATATAAGAATTCCCCAAAACTGCTCTGCTAGTCTGATTTGTGATCTTCATTGAGTCATTTCCTTGCTTTACCCCATAAGTCTTCTTTAGAGTTCTAGGGGATGCACTGTGTCAATGAACACTAATAGTTTTTATAGTCGCTGGGTTCCACTGTTTGCACAGTGTCTTAAGTAGCGAGAAGACCATCAGATACTATGAAACAATTAATGAGTAATTTAAAAAAAAAAAAAAAGGTTGTAACCTTCAGAAGTTCTTATGTTTTTTACAAAACATTACAGATTTCACACAGCTATAAAAATCTATACCCTTAGATCTGTGGTGAAAATATTTGAATAAAAAGGAAGCAATACTAAATGAAAAATATAGATGTCAGAAAAATCGGACAGGAACAGGAAACAAAAAAATGTTCAGAAAACTAAAAAGAAAATGCAAAAATAGTTCTCCTACAATCATCACATAGGTTTTACATCTGAGCCAGTAAAGTGTAAGATACGTAGCATATGCGTATTTTCAGGTCAAATTTTTTTTCTCATTCTCTGTCTTCTAAGCTGAAACCAAGGTAAAAATTATGCCCTTTATCTTTCATTCCTAATGGTTTTCTTAGCTGTCATACGTAACAATATGGAGTGGGTATTTATTTTTAATTACTGTGTAAATGATCACACTTAAAATACGTGTGAAGGCACGAAGTCTGAGTTGAGGGTTACTATTTAAATTTAGTTTCTCTGTTGTTTTACATTAGGGGAAATGAAACGAAAATGAGATGTGTTTAGCTTAGGTTTTCATCTCTCACAATATAGCAGTTAAAGTATATTCCAAAAAATGTTATTTCAATCATCAAGAAAGCTAATCACAATGACAAATTTTATGACATTTAAACATTGAGCTACAGTTAGAAATCCTGATATGCTTGCACTTTAAAAAGGATGATGTGAAGGAAAAACTATTTCATAAGGGACACTGAAAGTACATAGGGAAAAGATCTGACATACTTTATACATTACTTTTGCCAGTTTTCATTTCCATATATCTATATACATATATATGGATCTGTGTACATACATATACATGTGAGTCTGTTTGTGGGCATGTATAGATAAATAAATTAATAAAATATCTCATTTTAAAATGAACATAAAATAATAATTTTATTACCAGTAGTGCCTTACCCTATATTACAGTCAGTCCTGCAAAAATTCATTAGTTTACGATAAGGGTTATTTATATCAATTTGTAACTGAAAAAAATATATAATAAATACTATTACAATACAATAAAAGGTGTCACAAGGAGTCTTGATGATATACAAAACACCTTGGTTTACTGTATATTACAGCTTCTGTAAGACATTTACATCCTCAGAAAATGGAATGTTTTTAAATGTAAATTTACTCAAAGAAAAAGGGAAGGCTTACTCATCAGGAATACAGAGAGATCAGGGATTCTGCCTTGAAAAGCCACAGAATAAATGCAGGCAAGGGTGATGGGCTTCATGGGCTGTATGAAGGCAGGGAAGCCATTCAAGGACACAGCTTCTTTAGGGATGTACTGCTGATCAGATTGCCTCCTTGCCACCTCATCAGTGAGGTGACTGCAGAGCACGTCTCTGAAGAAGAAAGCTGGCAGCTCAACTTCCACCATGTTTTACTTTTGCTATCTACAAGCTTTCTGGTTTAAAGGCAAAAGGAAATTGCCTGATTTTCAAAGGGATTTAGTATTCATGACTTGAAAGATCTTCACTGGCATTTCATAAGATATGTCTCGCCCAGTTCTGCATCTAACTTTCAAGTCTATGCTGAGGAGCAAGAGTCCTCTGTTCTTTACATGAGCTCTGCCCTATGTTGAGAAATACTTTTGAGACCCTTTAGGTCTCAGATATCCTGGTAAATTTGTTACTGTACACAGCAGAGTGAAGTGATATTCAGAGACCTGCCTCTGAGGCCATCTGAGAGAAAATCACATTGCCTATGTTTTTGGAGTTATTTTGACTAGTTACATAAAATGTCCTTCATAAAAGAGTGTGCATATAGCCTGAGAGTTGTATCACACCACAAATAATGAGATGTTTTATCTTAGGCCTCTAAATATGATTTTTTAAGAAGCCCATCTTAGGCAGAATATATTGGAAAAATGAGCCTGTCTCTACATTAGTTCTCTGAGAACAGAGTATTTTCCTGGTAAATGCAAACACTCTAGATGATGGCACAATTTCTCTGAAAACCTGAAATGTATTGACATATTAAAATTACCTCAAACTTCAGTATTATCTTGCAGAGGACAGAAATGAAAACAATGCTTCTGCTAGTATTGTGTTCTTCAGAATTTTGTTACAAGGAGATGGATTATTTCATATAAAAAACCCCACATCTGCTTAGACTTTATATCTTAAGCAAAGAAATATAAATCAATATGAACCCAAATTTGGTCTTTAAATTTTCTAGGAAGTGAAAAGATTTCTTCAATACTTTATAAAATATATAACTTATATTATATATGTATTTATTATACTATATAATTATTGGAACAGAAAATTGTAAATATAATTATGCATGTAGCTATACATATGATTAGAACTATTATAACAAAGAAATAATTGCATATAATTAATTAAATCTAATAATATGCACAGCTGGAAATTTTGAAATTTGAAAATAAACCTAGAGAAAAGAAGAATCTTTAACTGGAAGACAGTGTAATAAAAACCACTTTTTAATATGTTGACGTAGTTTTCTAAACCTAAGAAATAAAAAAATATTTCAGAAAGTATTGTATCTAATTTATTATTTTATGATTTCTGCCAAAGATAAACTGAATGTTCTGTTTTTTTCCTATAGGGGAGTGTTCATATTAATTATAAAAAATGGTAGAAAACTATCTGGACCTATGTTAAACCTAAAAAAGTTGTATTGCTTTAAGGAATTAGCTTTTTGAAATTTTCCTTCTTGATAATTTTAAACTAACAATTCAAAATGGTGCAATGGTACAATTCAAAATAAAAATTCCATAAATACTTCAGTTCCATAAAACCTAGCACTTGCATATGTCCCAACTATATGTTTTTAGCAAATTTCATATAAAATATACAGCGACTGTAATTTTATTACTACAAACAAAAAATCTGAGCCTGGAGAAGAGAAGGATGTGGGGAGACCTTATTGCAGCCTTTCAGGACTTAAAGGGCGCCTATAGGAAAGACGGGGACAATCTTTTTAGCAGGGTCAGCTGTGACAGGACAAGGGGTAATGGTTTTAAACTAAAGCAGGGTAGGTTTAGACTAGATATAAGGAAGAAATTCTTTACAATGAGGGTGGTTGTCCTGGTTTCAGCTGGGATAGAGTTAATTTTCTTCATAGTAGCTAGCATAGTGCTGTGTTTTGGATTTAGTACTACAAGAATGTTGATAACACACTGATGTTTTTAGTTCTTGTGAAGTAGTGCTTAGGCTACTCAAGGACTTTTTGAGCTTCTTGTGCTTGGCCAGGTGCATAACAAGCTGGGAGAGAGTACAGGACAGCTAGGACAGCTAACCCAAACTGACCAAAGAGCTATTCCATACCATATAATGTCATGCTCGGGGGGAGTTAGTCGGTTGGTTGGGGGGAAGAGTGATCGCGGCTCGGGGGGTGTGATTGCAGCTTGAGCAGAATGATCGCTGCTCGGGATGGGCTGGGCATCGGTCAGTGGGTGGTGAGCAATTGCATTGTTCATCACTTGTTTTATATATTCTGTATATTCTCTTACCATTATTATTATTACTATTTTTATTCTTCTCTCTTATTAAACTGTCTCTATCTCAACCCATGGGTCTTACTTTTTTTTTTCCTTTTCCCGATTCTCTCCCCGATTCCACTGAGGGAGGGGGGAGTGAGCGAGTGGCTGCATGGTGCTTAGTTGCCAGCCAGGTTAAACCACGACACGACAGTGGTGAAACACTGGCAGGGGTTTCCTAGAGAGGTAGTAAGGCCTCACCCCTGGAAACATTCAAGACCAAGTTGGACGGGGCTCTTAGCAACCTGATCAAGTTAAAGATGTCCCTGCTCACTGCAGGGGGGTTGGGCTAGATAACCTCTAAAGGTCCCTTCCAACCCAAAACTTTCTATCATTCCATGACTATGATTTCCTCTTGTCCTATTGCTTTTTACTTGGGAGAAGAGACTGACATTCACTTCATTGCAACCTCCTTTCAGGTAGTTGTAGAGAGCAATAAGGTCTCCCCTCAGCCTCTTCTCCAGACTAAACCACCCCAGTTCCCTCAGCTGCTCTTCATAGGACTTGTGCTCTAGACCATCCACCAGGTTCATTGTCCTTCTCTGGACACTCTCCAGTGCCTCACTGTCCTTCTTGTAGTTAGGGGCCCAACACTGAACACAGAATTTGAGGTGTGCCTTAACCCATACTGAGTACAGGGGGACAATCACTTCCCTACTCCTGCTGGCCACACTATTTCTGATACAGGTCAGGATGCTGTTGGCCCTGTTGGCCACCTGGGCACACTGCTAACTCATATTCATCCAGCTGTCGACTAACACCCCCAGGTCCTTTTCTGCTGTGCAGCTTTCCAGCCACTCTTCCCCAAGCCTGTAACTGAATGTGCATGAGATTGTTGTGACCCAAGTGCAGGACCCGATACTTGGCCTTGTTGAACCTCATACAGCTGGCCTCAGCCCATTGATCCACCCTGCCCAGATCTCTCTGTAGAACCTTCCCACTGTCAAGCAGATCAACACTCCCACCCAGAAAAATGACCAGTTTGTCATCTGCAAACTTACTGAGGGTGCACTTGATAAAGGTGCACTACGTAAGTAGTAGGGTGCACTACATAAGAGGGTGCACTACATTAGTAAGTACTGAGGGACACAATATTTATATTCTGTTTTTCTGACATAATAAGAATTTCCTCTAGAATCTCCCACTTTCAAAGTACTTCCTAATTCTCCTTTTATCTATCTGTATCTTATTCCTTTCTCATGTTCTATCTTCACATTCCCTTGCACCATATAATTTCTGTCTGCTCCAGGGAAGCATCATTATCACAGCCAAAAATGTCTGCATCAGATTCTCAAACAGCGCTGACCAAACTCTTTTCGTTATCTTTGACAACTTATGATTTCCAGTGGCAAACAAGTAACATTAAAATTTTGTGAGCCTTTATCTCCTTTTCATAACTATTACATTGCTTTTACAGATATGGAATTTATTCTACCTTCTAACAAGCTAGTCAGTGAGTGTTGTCATGTCCAGACGTAACTTTTCAATCAGAAATACTTTTTTCCTCATGCAAATTTTATGTCATCAGTAAAATTTGTTACCTTACTATACCTACCTTTTAGAATATTCTGAACAACACAAATAAGAGCACAGATACCTCTGACTGGCTGTCACCCTTCACTGATGAAGTAACAGTTTATTCTTATAATTTATTTTCTCTCTCTTAACCATTACTTAATGCATGAGAAGATTTTTTCCTTCTATTTTGAGACAGCTTAATTTCTTTAAAAGCCTATTAGAAAAGATCTCTTGAAAGCTTTTGAAAATCCAAGTACACTAAATCCACGTGAATAACCTCATCATGTTTCTTGAGTACTTTAAAATAATTCTAATAAATTTGTGACACATAATTTCCTTTTGAAAGATAGCTCTTTTTTCACTCCTCCTTAAGTTTATACTTCTCCCTTATTTTGTATTTCTCTATTAATTCCACTACTAAATATAATTTCTATGTATTTGACATGTATTGAGGTTAAATGGACAGATCTGAAATTTACTAGATTATCTTTTGATGGTTTGGGGTTTTTTTAAGACTTCAATTTTTAGGGTTTTTGTTTGTTTGTGGTTTTTTTTTTAATAAGTCTCATAACAGATATTCGTGAGTTTTATATTGCAGTTCCTTCAGAGTTCACAGGTAAGCAACTGCTTTCCTAATGTCATTAAAACTGTACTAGAGTACAGATGGTAATTATAGAAGAGTGAATCACAGGTCTTCCTTTCAGAGAGGTGATGCTCTCTGATCTCCAGAAATTGTAGAAAACTTTTTCCTCATTGCAATGTTTGTTTGTGTCTATTTGAGAACAGTCACAATGGAGCTGGCTTTACTCATGAACTCATTAGTCTCATTCATTCAAAGTGAAAGGCAGCTGGGATAAATCCCGTTGTAACAGACTGGGCCTCAGGCTGCCACTGCTCCTTCTGATATTAAGCTGACCTGTATATGGGGAGTAGTGTGAGGAAGGTAGGATCCTCCGCCCTCAAGAAGAAGGAAGACTTTGCAACTAAATAGTCATGAAGGCTTGAATTAATTGCAAAGGGACAAGCATGAGTTTTCCAAAACTCATTAGTTTGAGGAAATCAGAACATTAGACAATGATGAAACAGTTCAAGCCAGAGATCCAATCAATGTACATTTACAAGCAGTTCCTGCCAAGTAAATTTCCAGTGTTTCTCACCAGCTTGCCAATTCCAGCAAAACTCAGGCTTCCAAGTCAGCCCGTCAGATAGGCTATTCCCATAAAAAAGCCCATAAAAAATTGTTGTAAATATTATCCTGTTGTTGGTGTCTCCAGGACTTGTACTCCTGAAACATAGAAACTGTTATGTCCCAGCTGTCACGATAGTAAGGACTACCACACCCACTACCTCATCCATGTTTCCAAGACTAACCACCAAGCAACCTGCTACTGTCGTCACCCTGTAATGGCAGATTTCAACATCTTCTAATTTCTTACAATTTGTAACGAGAGAAAAACTAAACATCAAACTACTGAATTGTTTTACCAACCAAAATTTCTTCTTTCCTGTAGGGGCCTCATAACTTTTAAATAAAGTGAGGTCAGAATTACATTCATAATCTATGATGCACTTGGGGCTTTTTTTCCTGCAGAAGCAAATGTCTATATCTCTGTGAGGAAAGCAGAGGTATGCAAAACAGAAGGAAGATGCAGATATGAAGAAATAAAAAACAGAAGAGGCATACATTACCAGAATAATTCCTAACTTCAGAAGACTTTTAATACATCTGCTTGATTTCACTGTAATCTCTACAGACTTCACAGATCTCCACAGGCATGTCTCAGGTTTTTTCCTCCCAGATCTCCTTAGAGAGTTCATGTGAACCTTTAAAATAAATGTTCATAAGGGGGATTCTGTAGTAGAGTACTTCATTTTTTCAGTTTCCCAGTATCTCAAAGGAAAACTAAATTAATCTTTTTTGCCTATCTGAAGCAATGTTTTGAGAATATCTTGATGGTACACTACCACTGTGCTGTTGTATAAATAAATTACCATAATACCAGGAGGTAGGAAAGGAAAAAGCAGATGGTAAGGTGAGAAACACTAAGCCACAGTAAAATACTGTACAGACTCATAAAGCTTTTGTCCAACCTTTTGCCTTTTCTTTTTTTTACATATTTTTTTGTATTGCAGCAGAACAACTACATGTTTACACAATCAAGGATTTAAAAAAAAAAACCTGTCTGTGTCTCACAGCAGCTATGCCATGCTAGCAGTAATTGTAACATGGTCTGCAATGATGAATATCCTGTGAGGTCTTTCATGTGGCTGCTGCTCAGGAATGTTGCTACCTTCATTCCTGGAGGAATTCCTCTGTGTCACTTGGACCTTCCTATGTCCTTCACTAACTGCTAACTGGTATTTAAGCTGGAAGGTAACAGAGAGGCTTAATAGAAGAGAAAGAACCCTTGAGAAAAATAATGGGATGGGACTTCTAAATAACCAGATATATTTTCCTACCTGTTACACACAACTATGCATTATGACATTTTTCAGGTTAAAAGAGCAAACATTTAGTTCTCTGTGTGCCGCCACAGCCTTCTTCCTCTTCCTCTGTGCTGAAGAAAAGAAAAAAGACATATTTGGAAGATGTGTGCTGCATAAGATTAATGACTATCCTACACCTCTTTCGCAAGACAAGCTTTAAGTCTCTCCATGAATTTATTGGTGATATTCTGTATTGAAATGCTTATTTCAAGACAGGTTTAACTTTTGCAATATTACCCTGTCAGCCCCTTTTGAGGTCTCTACCTAATTCCCACTTACTTTTTTTTTTTTGCCTTTTTTTCACCTCTATCAATGAAAAACCTGAGACTTTAAAATCCTTTTGTTATGATATAGCAAACCATCAGAGCAGATAAACACTCACTGAGTGTCCATTTCTCCAGTAAATCAGAAAGACGAACAGACTGTGTGACTGTATTTTGTAAGTAAGACTAAGCAAATGTCTAGAAAAGTCAATATGAGTCATCAGGGCCTTGGTGAAACAAGTAACAGCATCACATAACCTTTTGTGTAGACTGATCAAGTTCTGCCTTCAAAAAAATTAGGTTGTGCCTTTTCCTTCTTCTGTTTCTGTTTCAAAAGCTTGCTGCTCTGATCAGTAACACCCTTTAAATTTAAATCCTGAATCATGGACTCTTTGTAGTCAGTTGGTGTACTAGACTGTCTTTTACCATAACTTTTACCATATCTTTTACCTGCAATAGGTCACAGATAAATGTTAAATAATATCAGATCCAGCATTGCCTTTAAGTTTTTTGTATGTAAAGTCCCTGGAGCTGTTAATACACGTTTTCAACACAATCCTCTTTTGCTTCTCGCTTAACTCATTCTTGAGCCATTTCATAATTCTAATACCAATTCTTTCTTCCCTAACTTCATATAAAATTTCATGTGTGAAACCACATTTTTTTCTTAATGTCTGAGTAGCTAAGACCTATTGCATTCCTATTGCTCAGAAAATATTATCAAAGAAAACTATAAGTTTAATCTGACACTTTCAAACTTTGGAAAACTTAGATCTTATTTTTGCTTTAAAATTAATTAAAAATGTATAAAAACCTTTGGACAGTGTGGAGTTCAGACTAATGGCCACTGCAGATGACAGAACCATATAAAAATGTCTTACTGAAATCTCGTTGCCTGGGTGTCCTGGTTTTGTGTGGGTTAGTTAATTTTCTTCCTAGGAGCTGGTATAGTGCTGTGTGTTGGATTTAGTATGAGAAGAATATTGATAACACACTGATGTTTCAGTTGTTGCTGAGCAGTGCTTACACTAAGTCAAGGACTTTTCAGCTTCCCCTGCTCTGCCAAGTGCACAAGAACGTGGGAGGGGGCACAGCCAGGACAGCTGACCCCAACTGACCAAAGGGCTATTCCATACTATATGACATACCATATATCATCCTCAGTATATAAGCTGGGGGCACTTGGCCATGGAGCAGTAACCGCTGCTCAGGGACTGGCTGGGCATCAGTTGGTGGGTGGTGAGCAACTGCATCATACATCTCTTGCTTTGGTTATTATTGTTATTATTATTGTTGTTGTTGTTCTTATTGTTGCTGTTGTTGTTGTTGTTGCTTCTGCTGCTGCTGTTGTTGTTATACTTTATTTTATTGTAATTATTTGGCTGTTCTTATCTAAAACCATGAGTTTTCTCAGTTCTACTCTTCTGATTTTCTCCCCCATCCCAGCAGGCAGGGGGAGTGAACAAGTGGCTGTGTGGTCTTTAATTGCTGTCTGGGGTTAAACCACAACACCAGGACTTTTGATTTTAAAAAATAATTTTTTGGGGAGGGGGGAGTAATTTGAATGATAATGATTACAATGGTCTAGTCAGCTGGGATATGGAGAAGAACATGGTATTCCTCAAATTTTCAATGTTGCATAAATATTACATGGCAGTGATGGTGCAGCAAAAATATGTAGAAAATGTCTCTAATTTTTCTACTCTTCTTTACTATCTTTCATTATCATAGGATTCCACTATTTTTTCAGACAATAATGTATGCAGTCAGTTACAAAAACATTATTTAATTATAGTACCACACATAATTACTGGACCCTCCTGAACATGTAACAAGACATATCAAACCAGCACAACATACTTCACTTGCCTCCTTTCTTTTTAAATGATGTTCTCAAAACAGTATTTATTAACATTTAATATAGTTGGTCCCAGTAGAATTCCTTTATTTTTGTCTTAGATAAAAATAATGATATAAGATGATGCATGACCAGGAATATGATGCTGTCAATAAGAAACATTAATTAACAAATTAATTAGACACAATTTGTTGCTTTCCCTCATGAGAGAAGAAAAGAGTTTTTCTATCTTGCTGGAAAGCATACTAAATAAGGAGAAACATGCATATATCCATCCCCTAAATACTTCAGCCTTAATAAACTGCCTCTAGGGTTTCTTTCTCCAGGGTAGATACAAATTGTTTTCTTAAACTGGCTCACCCATCTCTAATCCACAGTTTTCCAACATAATTTGCTTCTACTTTTCGTGATGTCTTAGCAACTGCAGCAATAATAAAGCCCCTCATGGCCCTCATTCACATCTAAACCAAAACCACTTTGATGCAATGGAATAATTTATGTTTAGTTACATTTCCTCAGGCCATATATATAGTAGAGTATATTAGATGTTCTGCCCTCTGTGATGGAAGTGTTTTTCCATTTTAAATAAGCACTGGAAATGACTAATTTTTTACTGTTTCAACCTGGGTGTCTCCTTGTTGTTAAGTGTATGTAGGTGTATAAGGGGAAAAAAGCATATAAGCAAATTTAAAAAAAAAAACCACAATTAAGAATATAGCTCATTTTCTGACATGCATTTTTGGTCTTGTTTGCAGAAAGCCTTTCTTTTGTAGTTAATAAAAACATTTCTTAAAGTATTATTCTTTGAAGTTTTTTTGCACAATAATACAGTACATTAAAAAATCAAGTCTTCCCCCTTTCCCCCATTAACAATGAATTTCCTCTTATCTCTCTTTTATTTCTTTATTTCTCTTTCATTTAGCTTGTCAATATTTTTTGAAGGAGTCATGTCTTGAGTAAAACTAGTGAATGACACTGTTGGCAGGTACTTTTTTAGTAGTTAGAAAAAAGCCTCTAGGACACAGCCTTAATCCCTTTACAAAACAGACATTGTAAGATGTTTAAGGTAATGGGATGCATTGCCCTCTAGAGATGCCTATTTATCGCTATCAAAAAGCCCTAGATAACTGTCTTAGCCTAGGCACCATCTTGTTCTCAGCTAAAGTGAGATGATATGAATCTCAAGTGAAAATTTATTTTCTGGAACTTTCTCTGTCCTAAAGTAAGAAATACATCTCTGATTATGAATATAAGTGATTACATTTTTTAATGGGTAATGACCTGAGGAAGAAAATATTTGGTCTTGCTTTTGAAAGAACATTAAAAAAAAATATTAAGGAGAAATAAAAAGAGTATTTAAAAAAAACCCAAAAAACCAACAAACTAAAGTGAAGAGAACAGAATGCAAGAAGCAGCTGCTCTAAAATGCCACAGAGCTTTGCCACTTTCTCTTTGCAATATCTAAATAATCATTAAAAATGGAAATGGAAAAGAATGCGGCTGTTTGATGACAGTGGAAGTGTCAGTGTCAGAATTGATTATGCTGTCAATTATTTCATAATTGTCACTTAATAATTTACTAAATTTCTACAGATTAATCCTATACTTCTTGGTTTTGTTTTTCCCTGTTTACTTCTGATTTTCTTTTAATTGAGTCTGACTGTAGAAACCTTGAACAATGCCAGGATATTGCAAACAACATAGCTGTGAAGCAGATAAGGTAGCAAAAGATCAATTAAAGGAAGAATTAAAAACTAATATGTGAAAGTTTAAGTAAGCTAGTAAATACATTAATTTATACCTTGAAAACAGAAAGTATATCTACCTTTCTCCCTATATAATTAGCCTCACCAAGGGAAGACCAAATAATTTGTTCCTACCTGTAAGATGCTGAGCCTTTTCAAGTATTGTTTGTTGTAACTGGATAATCACTAATGAAAATGTGAAAAAACACAAAGCCAGAACTGGAAAAAGTATATTATGATATACAAAAATAACTAAAGAAAATACTCAAATCTTTTTGAAAATTTCTGCATGGAGGTAGGGGGCTTTTTGTTCCCTTCCCCCCCCCCCCCCCCCCCCAGTCCAGAATGTTTCTTCTAGCTTTTCCGTAAGTGTGTATGATGTTGTGATACAATGTATAACATGATATGTTTTCACTTGATAGTGGTAAATAATCATCATCATCTTCAAAGCCAAGAACTGGATATTTCACTTCAGAACATAGTGTATTTTCTGTCTAAAATAGCAACTTGACTCGGTGAAGTTTGACCATTAAAGTAAAATAGTATCCACTTACGTTACCCTGATGGCTGTCAGGTGATAAGCCAAGATGAAAAGTTCATTCTCTAACAGCTTTCCCATGTATCACAGCCTTGCCAGCTATGCAAGCAGCATGCCACTTCTGTATTTATGGTAATTAAATTTCTCTAGAACAGCAAGTTGTTAGGGCTATTAAATGTCTCAACTGGAAACCTCCCATATGGCTAAATTGAAAGGTGGCAGCTAAACAAGCTGAATGAACATGTGCTTATTTAAGTAGTGTGCCCCAAATGTTTCCATCATCAAACATACAGTTTTAAAGATCACTTGTTTACTGAGGTTTATTTTGAGCAACCACCAGATTTCTCTTAAGGTTTCTGTCATTAGTTGTTTTCTCCTTATGCTGAATGCTGCAGAAATGTCACTGCACCAGCAGTCAAGATGTTCAGGTTCAAGTGATCTTCGGTTGGGTCACAGACCCAATTATGCCCTGAAGTCCAAAGTTGGGCTTCCTTTTCACAAGCAAAATTGCTTCACTAAATAGCACTGTACTGAATCTGCCCTCATATGATACAACTTAATGAGAAGAACAGATGCCCTAATCATCCATTCCTTAAAAATGAAACAGAAAGAATATTTTGTTTGCTTAAATAAAATCTCTTCATTTAAGAAAGAAAAAAAAAGGATATGTATATTTTCTATGGTTTCTTTAGTTTTGAACTCTCCATTGGCAAATTCTTCTAACATGGCCTTTAACCTCATAGAGAGAATTTTATACAAGAAATTACATAATTTTGTGAATTTATATGTATCTTTCTAAAGAACATCTCTGGTTGCAGTTGGATTTTTTTTTTTTTTTTAAATACACTTCAAATAATCTGAAAAGTAATACTTAAAAAAAATGAAGAACAGCTATGAATTTTAAGAATCTGTCCAGGATTATAAAAAATAGTCTCATTACAAATATGCCTCACCATAAGCAGAAAAGTTCTTCCATTTACATTAATTCAGTGTGATAGTCCAGAACCTGTATTTTTAATGCTGCATGAAATGAAACACAAAACTTCAAAAGCTTGGGATGTTTTGTAGAGAATAAATAAGGGAAATAAAACTGGAGATGGCTCATATGACTGTTGCTGACACATAATGTTCTAACAAAACTGTTTGTTAGAGACCTTTTAGAAAATTAACTTTGCTTTTTTAAAATTCCGGTATACACCAACTGAAATTTTCAATATCCACTTACAAGCAAGTAAGTTTATTTGGGGTTTCCATGATTATTATTGTTGTTGTTATTATTATTATTATTATTATTATTACTAAAAGTGTTCTATAGGGAAGCTGTTTTGAACAGATTTGAGATAACTTTAAGTTTGTGTTCACACCATTGTCTAGTTAAGGAGAAGGATTGCTATTGCCTTTCTCTGACATCCTGAGATGACCTCTTGCCTTCTTTTCTCTCTGCCTTTTCTCATCTCCTGGGACATGGGGTTAAAAATTTGGTCTCATGCATAGGCTAGCTTGCATCAAGTACTCTAATGTGTTGGTAATCCCCTCTGTTTTGGGCTGTGATGTTTCTTTCTTTCTAATGAATTTGCATTTGGGGTTTTAGGTTTTTTTTTCATTCCAGATAATGGTGCATTAAAATCATTAGCTCTTGTTTGCTGTTAATGATCACACTCCTTTCACTGATGAACTTTGCTTTTAAATTTGACCTTTTCTTGCTGTCTGCTAAAATTTAGAGAATTGTGACAAATTCACAATAGCTATTTAACCATCAACACTAAACTCTGGAGAGATGGTTTCAACCTGCACAAAGATTTTAGCTTTTTTTCGCTAACATTTTATCTGCTTCTGCTTAAATATATTTGTGTGATGGTGGACTGAAGACTTGGCAGATTGAGTAATTCATTAATCTTTAAAGTGATTGAACTAATATAATTTATATTTTTTTAAAAAAGAAAAAAGCACATAAAAAAGCCCTAATTAAGGATAAGACTGAACCTCTGTACCTTCTTAAAAACTCATATTCCTCAACAAGATATTTTAATTCAAACAGATCATAGATATAAATGATATTAAAAAGATTGCCCTTTTTGAAGTAAATAGCAAACCTCCCACTGACTTCACTGAGGCCAAGATTTCATTTCCAGATCAGCTTGCAGAAATTTGTGAATAAAAAAAAGGTCTAAATTGATAACTAATATTACTCAGAATTAATAATTCAACCAAGTCTGTTTAAGAGAATTTTCCAGGAAAGATTTACACCATTCATTTTAAAAGAAAGAAACAGAAAATTGTAATAAATGAGGTGGGGACTTTTCTGAGCTATGGCTGTATAAAAATATTTCCCTCTGGATAGAGGTGTTACTTTTATTGTGCAATAATAGTCTTCAATCTCAAGCTTCAGGCATTTTATCAGGATCTCAGTAAATGGTCTACCTTTAGGACAGTATTTTATCATGATTGTCCTTAAAACTAGTTACTATTTATATGACAGAGCATTTATAGTTTTGATGGTTTGGCTCATTGGACCTAGTCATGCTACTAAACAGCCAGTGGTGACAGAGGCAGTTTCTTACATCAAACTACTAAAAGAAAAAGCTGTTTTAAATGTAAGAAATTGAGTGTTTGCCATGAATGCTAAACCAGTTCAGCATGCTGTTTCCTGAATCCCTAGAATATCCTATATTCCTAACTCCAATTTGAAGAACAGACAATAGAAAAAGAGGCAATGGAGAAAATTCTCCAGTTATATGCTCTTTTGATTCCTCGAAGAGAGAAAGTGGGTAGGAAATACAAGTGCTAAGTAAATAAAATGAAGGAAACGATATTCACTCCTCTACAGAACAACTTGGCACTCTTAACAAGTCTTTTCAGGAGCCAGAGATCAGACACTTCAGAAAACTATAAAGTGTTCAGAAGAGTTAATATTAAAGATATATATGTATATGAAAAAGGAACATGATGTGGCAAACAGAAAAGTATTCTACTCATTTGTAAGTGCCCATTTAGTATGTAGAGAAAAGTATCAGCATCAAACATGTAGATGTGCCATTGTACTGCTACTTTTCTGATATTAGGTAAAGTTTAAGGACTGTAGTGAATCAATAGTGTTCACTAAAACTTGGGTTTTTTTGTCATTAACTTCTTAACTACAAATTTCTGGTAGTGATGGAGAGTATGCTGATTAGTCTTTGTGAATACAGCATTTAAAATTACTAGATTAATAGAATTTTAATGATCTTCCTCTGTTTTCACCCAGTGCAACTCTTCTTAATACTACAATGCTGTTTGAAGTGAAGAAGAAGAAAAACCAGAGTGCCAATAAGGACAAATTTTTTAGGGGATTCATTTAATTAAACTTAATGAATCTGAAGGGAGGAACTTGAAAGAATTCCTTCAGAGAAATTTCATCGACAACAAAGTTTTTAAAGCCAGTCTGAATACTGTATGTCACATATGACAACATCAGAAAATGCTTATATCTCTTAATATATGTAGAAGAATCAGTTTCTGCATAAGAAAGGTGCCAGTTAGATTCACTCAGAAGGACTCATACTACCCTAGCTTTAGATCTCTACTATGAAGCTGCCAACATCTGAACAGCTGCATTGGTAGTCAACGAAAAGAAACAGGGTCCTTTAGAGCACTTTCAACTTAATTTACCTGACTGAGGATGAGATGAGGGTTTCATAGAGGTGCGCACACCAACTCTACAGAAGTGAGAATGACTAGCTCAAGTGAGAGCCCAACTGTTTCTTGCTCAAGCTTCAAGCTGACCAGACACTATGTGAAAACAGTAAAATAGAGCCTGAGCTAACAACTGTAGAGCAGTGGTCTCCCAATTTTTTTTGATTGCACACCCCTACCAATAAAAAAATGTTGAGCATGCACCCCCAATATATACATGTATCTTGGGTTTATATGGTAAGATTTTGGTAGCAGGAAGGTGGCCTACAGGGATAGCCTTGTTGAGATGAGACATGGGACTGCATCCCTATCAGAGAGAGCTGGTTCCTGCTGGCTCCAAAATGGACATACCACTGGCCATGTACTAATGTACTACATACCTTACATATAGAAAAATTGAAATAAAAAAAATTATAAGATGCAAAGGATGAAATAAACATTCTTTTTGAAATTTTATTTCATTTGACTTAGTAATGGTACAACACTTACTTTCTTCCTACACCCCGATGGATTGTCTTGCACACCCCAGGGGGTGCATATATCCCATTTTGGAGACAATTGCCTTAGAGAGTCCTCAAGTTTTACAACCTGATTTAGCCTCCTGTTCAGTTTGTGTTACGAAGTAACAGAACAGTATAGGAAAATCAGTAGTGACATACATTTCCACTTGGTTTTAGCCACTGATTTAGTAGGTTTATCAGTGGATTTTCTGATGGATGTGAATTTGGCCCTTCCAAAATCTCTCAGATTCTTACAATGAAAATTTTGTTTTAAGCATACACCTCTGTTAATCCTTCTTCAGGCTTGAAAAGCTTTCTTTCTAACTCTCCTGGTTTTGGCTGGGATAGAGTTAATTTTCTTCATAGTAGCTGGCAGTAGTGCTTACACTAAGTGAAGGACTTTTCAGCTTCCCTTACTCTGCCAGGTGCACAAGAAGGTGGGAGGGGCCACAGCGAGGACAGCTGACCCCAACTGGCCAAAGGGATATTCCATATCACATGACGTCATGGTTGGAGGGAGTTGGCTGGAGAGAGAGCAATCTCTGCCTGGAACAGGCTGGGCATCGGTCATCAGGTGGTGAGCAACTGCATTGTGCATCACTTGTTTTGTATACTCTCTGTATTCTATTATTATCATTATTATTGCTGTTGTTGTTATTGTTATTCTTGTCTTTTATTAAGCTGTCTTTATGTCAATCCACAGGTTTTACTTTTTTTTTCTGATTCTCTCCCCTACCCCACTAAGGCGGGGGTGGTGGTGGTGGTGTGTGTGAGCGAGTGGCTGTGTGGTGTTCAGCTGCCTGCAGCATTAAACCACAGCTCTAACTTCTGAGGAAAACCAAGAATATAAAAATTCACTCACACACTGTTTTCAGTACTTTTTAATAACTTGTATAGGAAGTGGGATTTCTCTTTACATATGTTTAAAACGAATCTAGTTGTGTGTTTATTTAATCATTATACTGACATTCATGTCTGTCTTTTCCATTAAAGAAATTATGCTGAATGAAGAAAGGCCATTGGTCTTTCAAGAAATTTGGAAGATTTCCTCATTAGAGAGAATAGGAATGGAAGGAGTGTGGACTTGCTGAAGTGGGATCAAAATATTGTTTCAACTTCAGGGTCTACTGTGGAAAAGGGCCCAGAAAGGAAAAGAATATGAACATCTGTGAAATCTTGAGACCCCTCTTTCCACAGTGAAAGTCATGAGAGAGCGTTGACCCTGGTATGCTATGGAGACCAGCAGAAGGAAAAAGCCTGGGTCTTGAGAGGATTTCGACTTCCTCTGCAGAGGTGATCATCTCCTATCAATTCTGTAGGAAGTTTTGGGGACTGACATCCTCAGTCAGCTGCAAGTGACATGAATCCCCTGTAAATGTTTAACAGTATGGTCAAAAGAGAAGCAATAGAAATTCTTTCTTTAACCTGTCTCATTAAAAGCAACAGCACTCATTTTCAAACTTGAACTACCTCTGTCACATAAAACCTTGTTTTGCTACTGTTTATTGCAGTGAATTATTGATATTATTTGTCACACATTATGAAGGCCAACATCACACAGCTGGGCTTTGGCAAGATGAACAATGTGATTGCAAAGAGAGCAACAGTGCATAATGTACATTTGAATTTGGGAAAAGACCATCTCATGGCTTTATAGAAAGCTTCTACTCGATGCTTTATTTGTTTTGTTGAAGTAGATATTTTTAAGCTCAAGGAACAAAATGTATAAAACATCCTGCCACTTTTTTTTTTTTAATAATATACACATGAAGATTCTGTTGAAGGAAAAAATAAAATTAAGAGTTAGAAGACAGTTTAAAATGCACCTTAAAGGAAAATACAGACTTGTTTCTCTAAGGTATAAAACCCCACTCTTCTGTCCAGAACTAGTGTGTGCTATCCCTTGCTTTACCTATAGATTACAACTTCAGCAGTACTTCTGATTTCATTTGTGTGCGTTTTTTTCTAGTCTTAAAACAGTGTTACCTATAACACTGTGTCCCATTGATTTGCCAATCTTGCAATTTTTCTCAAACATATAATTTTTTATATTACCTGTTGGAGAAGGAAGAAAATTTCCCTGCTGAGCTATGATATCTATGACCATGTTTGTCATTTCTTGTCATTAGTGATGCTCTCCTACATACTTATTCACATATTTCAAAGGGTCACTGATACGGTAGTTACTCTCCATCTTTGGTATTTAGTAGCATTCAAGAGCATTTGCCATTGACGCATCCTATGCAATGTAGTGTAAACAGAACATTAAACAAGGCTCATTTTAATGAAGAGACATTTTAAGACAGCTTAAGGGAGAAATAGCGGATCTGGTTCCATTTATGAACAACACAACTAAAAATGGCTGCTGGTATCACTGTAATTCTGTTTTTCCACTGGCATATTAAAGGTCAGACTAGAGCAGGAATATATTTATATGGTGTTATCATAATAGACATGTAGTTTGTTAACTGAAGTTTCCAGCACACATGCCTGTGTTAGTGCTTACGGTGACAACACAGTGGTGAATGCAATATAGGTACAGGAGAAATGTCTGATACTGCAGCCATTTGCATATCAGATATGATCACGATCTCAGTCCTGCTTATATTAATTTCATATGCAGCAGTACTGTGGTGTCCAAGGAAGAACAAAAATGCAAGGAGACATTTTTGCTAAACTGTTTTGTTACTTTTCCTTTCCAGCCCCATTCAGTTCATTTTTTTTCTTGTCAGCTTTTGACATATAACATAAAATTTTCAGAAGTGCCTAAGGGCTATATTAAAAAAAGGACTGAGGTATCTGATGTGGGACTTACTCTGCAGATACCTACAATGAAGATTGTGATCCTGAAAAGCCCTGTGCAACCTCTGTAGGCATCTTATGATTCAAATTTAAAGTTTTCTGGGCACTAGAAATAATATACCCAGAAGTTCCTAAATCCTCACACGGCTAAGTTCAGCATTTGAGTTTTCTTGGGATACAGAAATTAGGTATTCCTCTGCCTAAATGCCCCTGTACTTGGCTCTGGGAGGTGATCTCAGAGTGTGCGCAATACAAGAGACATAGAACTGATGTCTTTCAAACTGCCTTAGTATTTGCCACTCTCCTTTGAAGCACTGGTGGAAGAGAAAGAACACTTTAGTATTTATATCCTGATCAGAAATTTCACCAGGCTTCTTTGTTCCCTATTGTCCCTGACAGACTTTATATTTCCATTTCTCAGCTTAGTGAAGCAGACTTATACCACTAGATAGCACAGTAGGTGGGGAGATCACCTTATCTTCTTTGTAGAAGCCATGCCACGATTCAGACTTAGATTCATTTGACCAGAAAGAGGGAATAAAAGAATCTGTAGTCTAGCCACTATTGTGAGTTTGAAACTCTTCTTTCAAGGACTGTTTAGCATTTTAAATTAGAGTTTCCTGGCCTCCCAGTTGATTTATCTGAAGAAACAAGCTTATTTTTGCTCTCTCTTAAGCATTAGTGGCATCTTTGGGTTTTTTTAGATTTTAATGACTTATGGGGGAATTAGTTTCAAAATCACTCATGGACTTCTGATTGTTTGCTTCTACACTGTAAACTATGGCATAGGTACTTCTTTTGCCATACTATCCCTTATGAAATAAGATGTTATACTGAATGTAATAATCATAATGAACATCATTTATAATGTATGTAATAAATGTACAATAAAGTATCTGAACCTTTTCTGAATCATAATGACCATTTGGTTTAGGTCATTTAGGCTGTCTTTCCTCTCTCAATTTGCTGTATTGTCCTGCTAATCGCACAAGAGCATAATAGAGTGAAAAACAGACTGCTTGGTGCTGCAGAGGCAGCAAGCAGGAAGTTCTAACCATTCCGTTTCAAAGAAGATGAGCAATGGCCAAATTACTCATCTTGATCACAGAAATGTCAATGTCTGCTGCCTGAGTGTGTCGGCTCCAGGTGGAAAGGAAGAACAGACTGATATAGTGTGTGTGTGCAGGGGGGAAGGAAACAGGGAAGGGGACAACACAGGAACCACTTACTTCTAGCAGTGTATAAACTGTTGTGCTAGCAGTAAAACTTTTGAGCAACTCACCTGAGTTGTGGTGATAGGACTTGTCCTGTCCCAGCAGGACTGCTCCTACATCTGAGTCACTGCTGGGGCTTTTACAACATTGAAGAGACCATTCATACAGGTATGGTTTTTCACCGCAGTAATAAACATGCAGAATCATGGTAGTTGGAGAGCTTTCCTTTACATGAAGTTATAGAATCATAGAATCATAGAATCACCTCGGTTGGAAAAGACCTTTAAGATCATCGAGTCCAACCGTTAACCTAGCACTGCCATCCCACCACTAAACCATGTTGTTTGGCAGCTAAAAGCAGTGACTCAATGGTGTGTATCATTCCTTAGTGGCCTGAATAAAGGGATGGGACGTCCTTTGCCAAATGGGACGTCCTTTGCCAAAACTGGTATGAAGACTGTCCTTTACCTTTTTTTTTTTTTCAAAGCCATAATTACTTCCTAATAATGAATGAGAGTTAAAAACTTGTCCTGGTTTAACCCTAGCCAGCAACTAAGCACTACACAGCCACTTGCTCACTCCCCCTGCCTGGTGGGATGGAGGAGAGAATCAGAAGAATAAAAGAGAGAAAACTTGTGGGTTAAGATAAAGACAGTTTAATAGGGAAAGCAAAATCCACACATGCAAGCAAAGCAAAGCAAGGAATTCATTTACTACTTCCCATGAGCAGGCAGGTGTTCAGCCATCTCCAGGAAAGCAGGGCTCCATCACATGTAACAGCTACTTGGGAAGACAAACGCCAGCATTCTGAATGTCTCCCCTTTCCTCCTTCTTCCAGCTTTTATTGCTGAGCATGATCTTGTGTGGTATCGAATATCCCTTTGGTCAGTTGGTGTCAGCTGCCCCAGCTGTATCCCCTCCCAACTTCTTGTGCACCTCCAGCCTCCTTGCTGGCAAGGCAGTATGAGAAGCTGAAAAGTCCTTGACTTAGTGTAAGCATTGCTCAACAACAACTAAAACATCAGTGTGTTATCAACCTTATTCTCAGCACAAATCCAAAACATAGCCTTATACTAGCTACGATGAAGAAAATTAAGTCTATCCCAGCCAAAACCAGCAGCAAGTGATGCACAGTGGAAATCTTTTGCTAGGACAGAAGCTTTGATTTCAAAGAAAACTTCTATTCTTTAATAATGTCCGTGCAAATGGGGGGTATCCCTTACTGATAGTGAAATACATTGAGAAGTTTATATCCTGTGTGCAATCATTGTAAATAGTAATAATAATAATCAACTACTCTAAAGAAAAGATGTGCTGCATTTGTACTTTTTGATAGCAAATTTTAGCATGAGCCCCTCTAGATTCACATGAGCAAGACCAATATAAGATTACTGCTGAGAATTGACTGCTCAATGGCTTCAATACAGCAGGGAACCAATTTGAGGGGAAAAATTAGTTTAACAAAAAAAAAAAAAAAAAAAAAAAAAAGCAATGATGTCAGGGAGTTTGAGAATGAAATTTACAAAATGATTTCTCATACAGTTCACCCCTGTGGCACTCCCTCTCTTGAGTGTCAAGCAATGTTAGAAAAGGTGTTGCTATAACAACACTAATTAATTATACTGGGATTTCATGTGTGGCAGTAAAAAGCCAAGCCATGGTAGTCCTGTTTTATGTCATAGCCAACAGTGTAAGACAACGTATATGATACTGAGATCAAACATCGTATAGTAATTACCAAGAAAGGCCAGCTTGTGTTAAGGCAATGCATACATATCTACCCTTATGTTTTGGATACATGAATGACCCTCAAAAATACTGACAATTTTCACACTGTATATCAGAAAGTAAATCGAATCAGAGTGTGAAATTTGTGCAAAATAGTAAAGACATTTCAGAGCTATCTCACTTTTAAAATCAAGCTTGTCATACACCCAGACCTGCGCTGAATCTAAGTCAGAGGTTTAGGGGCATCAGGAATTCTGAGGTTACTATGAAATCTATCTTGTGATCTCTATAAGCCTGAAACAACTAATATGAAATATTACATATCTGTGAAAAAAATGCCTGAGGATAGCTTTAGCAGGGGCTTTGACAAGACTTGGCTATGCTAAAATATTGCCATAACTATGAAGAGGAATGATTCTTCAGGGAAAGTTGATGCTCCCTTTCCATGATTGTTAACAATGTGTGTCTTTATTTTCCTCTTCTTTTCCCCTCAAATACTTGTGAAATGTGAGCTTCAATTTAGGGAAGTATTGCTCATTACAAGGAGTAATATTTATCGAAGAAATGGTAAATTTTAGAGTTACTCAAAACCTCCGCATTTTTCAGAGATGATTGACATAAATGTGTCCACTTTAAAATGTCCAGAACCTTCCAGAAAACACTTACCCTCCTGTGGCCTGAGCACCGAAAGGTGGAGAAGAAGGATTATATGAAAACTGCTATGCCAGATTGATAAAATGTATTTGATAAAGTGTAAATAACTCCCCCTTAGGGATACTTTAAAGACATTATGCATTGGATTAATTTTTATTTCTTCTTTAGAATGAATGCCCAGGTTGATCTTCCCAAATGTAGGAACCTAAATTTTCACTTGTTCAAAGTAAGAAAAGATGTTTCCTATTCTAAGTCTGTTTTCATGATAACATGAGTCATAGTTTCTCTGGAACATAAACAAGACAGACACCCATATGCTTGTTTGTCTGTTTCTTGCAATCTCATTAGACAGTCTTAGGTACATTTTTAGATGCAACCTTTCCAGCATTACAGTCTAAGTTTTCATTCACACTAGTGTAAGAGGAAGAAGCTAATCAAAATTGATTAAGTGAAAAAAAGACAGAAGCCTGTAGAACAACATTCTCAGTTTTAGTACATTTTTGCTCTGTGTTGGGCACTATTACAGGCTTGAGTCATTTTCTCAAGTGATGCATACCTCACCATGTTGATCAATGCTAGCTTTGAATAATTTTGCAAGTTCTTACCATTAAAGGGGCAAAAAACTGTTAATGGGCATAGAAAGAAACCAGCTAAATGGAAATAAAACCTCTGAGGATCACTTAGGAAATCTAGAGTAGATGTCAAATAAGTTACAGAACCTGTAATTTTTGGTTGTCATTAACATTTCCTGTAATGAACTGTGCTTTTCATTTAAGTGGCATCTTCCATCTTTTTTAAAGTCATAGAGGTTTGGGGTATTGTGACTGTAAGTCTGCTCAAGCCTTTATGTGTTAACTGGCAAGAGCAAATGCTGCCACTGCTGGTCCAATCGTAAGGTTATGTGAATGATTATAATAACTAGAGTGCTGCTTCAGGATATTCAGAACCATCATATGAAGATGAATCATTGGATTTTACATGTAGAACTGTTGCTCTTATCATTAATGAAAAGGTGAGATGCTCCATCTCTCCAGGTGGTAAATTTCACCTATGTGTAGCCACTTTCTCCAGCTGATGACACAACATACAGATCAGTTTCTTGTATGTTTGCATCAGACATCAGATACCGATCATCAGAACCATTGACAGACCTAGGAAAAAAATGTTATCCTGGATGACCAAAGGGCAAGTTTCCAAAGGCCTAAGATCTGAATTTTGCTAAGAGAAAAAACTCTGTAACTCATTTGTCCATTGGCCAATACTAGTGTTGTCTGGATGCTTTAGGGTACCAGAATGCATCATTCTCCAGTGAATATGATTAGAAACACTGACCAGCCTGAAAAGTACACTGGTTTCCAATAAAGGTTTACATTCAGAGACCAAATTATGGAGCAAGCTCCTTTTGATGAAAATTAGTTTCGGTAAAACTTAACAGATTAATCAAATTTCTGGACTTCACAAATGCTTATGACATGCCAAAAGACTCTAAGTCTTTTGATCAAAACACCTGGACTTTTTTTTCCAGTGAGGAGGGTATGAAACAAGCTCATGGATAAGACAAATGAATGGTCTTTGTGCTGTCACATGTTATCCAACCTGTGCATCACAGTCTCTTTGTTCATTTATTCAAACGACATCTGTCTCAGTATCCATGCTTGGCCATTCTCAGAATTAAATACACGTTGAATACCAATGCTTGAAGTGGTTTCATCTTCAGCCAAGGATAAGGAAAATGATACCTAATGTGTTCTTCTTTTCTAATGTTTCCACTGTCATTGTGTTTTAAATGCATTTGAATTGTAATTGTACCTTGGTATTTGGTACTCTGAGATTTTACAAATGCTTAAAAACCTCTTGCTGTCAATGTTAAAATTGACAGTGAACTTCTGAATACACTAGCTGGCTAAGCATGGAATAAATGTGCTTGTATGGCCCAGATGTTCTTATTTGTCACTGATCTTTCAGCTTCAGAATATCATGATCTGGCATGGTACCTTTGATGCAAACACATCCTACTACAGCAGGATAACAGGAGGTAATACTGCTACAAGGTGTTCTATTTATTATTTCCTGTTGTTGTTTGGTTTTCCCTGTAAGTGGGTTCTTTGTTGTCTGTCTTCCTGAATACTTTCCTGGTTTTGACCTTCCACACTATCAGTGAGTCGTGATGAACAACTCATGAATTAGAATCTGTTTTCATAAAAAGGGGAAATAAGACAACCTGTCCTGCAGCTTGGACAAGATAAAACCATGAAGAAGCACTTTGTAGTGAAGTGCCCTCTATGGAGTTTCAGTAGCATCTAGTTGACATTGAACACCACCAGTGAAACACCTGCCACTTGGCTTGACAAGTCCTGCATTTACTAAGTACACAGATAAGCCTGGGTGCAATTTTACAGTATAGATGGTATTTTTCAATCTGCAATATATCAAATGCCAAGCTGCAAACTGATTTGTTTAATTCTGTTTAAATTATCAACATTTTAATTTCTTTCCATTCTCCTGCATAAGGAATTGCTTTATTTTCTAAAAAGTGCATATTCTGGCATGGATTGATGACTCTGCCTCAGATGAGCAAGAAGCCCTAGGTGACCCGTTTACCCTTCCCCAGTAGGGTACCAGCTGTCAATTGCCCCCACTCCGTGATGGCTTGTCCTTCTTCTCACCTTGTCATCAAGCCAAGACTGCACACTGTAGGAGCACAGGTAAGCATCTGCCTCTCTAATCACTGCCAACAGCTCTCCATTATCAGCTGCCAGGGGTGCTTCGAAGAACTGTGCGCAACTTCCTCCAGATGCATATACTGAGCATTTTTATGTCTGCAACAAATTCTGCCTTTGCAACACAGGGAAATCTCAAATGTCAAATCTGTTTCCAAAGTTGCATTTCATCTCACCATGGAACATAATACATGGTAGTGCTTTTTTTTTTCCTATTTTAACTAGCAGGCATTCACAGCTGGACAAAGTACATAAACTTCATCTAAATAATAGAAATATCTTTTCTGATGAGATGATCTTCTGCAAAACAGAATTAAAGGGTTGTCCTGGGCTTGGCTGGGATAGAGTTAATTTTCTTCCTAGTAGCTGGCATAGTGCTATGTTTTGGATTTAGTATAAGAATAAGTATAAGAAAGTATAAGAACACAATGATGTTTCAGTTGTTGCTAAGTAGTGTTTACACCAGTCAAAGACTTTTTCAGCTTCCCATGCTCTGCCAGGTGCACAAGAGGTTGGGAGTATAGCCAGGACAGCTGAGCCAAACTGACCAAAGGGTTATTCCATACCATATGATGTCATGCTTGATGGGAGTTGGCCAGGGGGGAGAGCGATGACTGCTCAGGACGGGATGGGCATCAGTCAGCAGGTGGTTAGCAAGTGCATTGTACATCACCTTTTTTTGCATATTCTCTATGGTCTGTTGTTCTTATTATTGTTATTGTTATTCCTTTTTTCTGCTCCTTTATTAAACTGTCTTTATCTCAACCCGCGGTTTTTATGTTTTTTCTGATTCTCTCCCCCATCCTACTGAGGGGTGGGGGGCGGTGAGTGTCTGTGTGGTGTTCGGCTGCCTGTGGGGTTAAACCGCAACAAGGGATAAGGCCAGTATCCATTGGTCATCTTTAAGAACTTACCAATTTTGCCTTTGATAAATGGAGAAGGCTACCTCATTCTCTGCCATGGACACCCTACAATTTACTTCAGATACTGAGGAAAATATTTAATTGTCCAAGCTGCTTTATTAGCTTGTGATTATGTAAAAACAGTACTCTTTCCTGCTTTCAGATAGTCCTATTGACTTCATGCAATTGTAAGAACTAGAGGACTGCTGTGCAAAATAGAGGCCCTTGGTGTATGAAAAAATATTAAAATACATTTGATGCAGCTGCTACTTTAAAAAAAAAACCAAACAACAAAACAACACACACACCCCCAACAACAACAAAACCCCCCACTGCCTCAAGAATCAAAACCTAGAAAATTCAAGTGATCAGAAAGTTTTGGTTGTCTTCTGCTGCAGCTCCTGGCTTCAACCTGATGGCGATTGAGGAATAGATACATTTTAATTATATTTAATATTAAGACATTCAAATGAAAAAGAATCTCAGGAACAACCTTAGCAATATTTCCCCTGATTTCAGTGTTCATTTTCCAGGGAAAAGTCAAACTGAATTAATAATTTAATTATCCTAACCTCAATGTTGTGTCATTCTAGTCATTCTTCAAAAGTAAAATGAAAATTTTGGGGTGAAGGAGTTATTAAAAGTACTCGTGCAAGAATATGAGCATTGTCTTTATTTCCAGCACATAGGAGACTATGACCTAGCAGCCTTCCTAATCATATGATGTAAAACATTTTGCTTATCATTATCATGATTTTCTTACAGCAAATAATACATCACCAAGAGTGACTGTAAAATGTCAAAAGAAAATCTGGTTTTCTTTTGAATAAACTAATGGTAGTATTGCAGAGGAAGGTTGATTTTTGAAGAATTCTGATCTAAAGATTTTATTTAATTTTGTTTGTGTAGTCATTCATCTTTTTAATTGCTTGATCAATTGCAATATCTCATAAGATATATAGTTGTCAGGTCCCTCAGTCCTGTTTCTTACCTAATGACAAATCACATGATCAGTACAGTCTGAACCAACTTGATGTTTTGCACCACTGACCAGAAAGTTTTCAGATATTCATTTTGATATACTCAAGATGATTGGTAGCATTTGATGAGAAGTTTTAGTACTGAAATTGTCAACAAGAACAAATTCAAGAAATATTTTCCTTGTCGGAGTTTTAACATTTGGCTACATTGCAGAATGAGCAGGAAGATATGAGATTTTGGCTTCTTTGATCTCTGTTTTTCAAAGAGTTCACCTTTCTGAAACACTTGATGAAGCCTGTACCTTTCTTTCTGGTATTTTTATTTGCCACATCTGGTGGCCTTGGGCTTGACATACCAGCTGCTGTGAATGCCTGTTTTGATGTACAGTGGCTCTTGGTAATGCACTAATGGTGAATTTCACTCTCAGAGGTTGTTACAGATTTTCATTATTACCAAATTAAGGATTATAGAACATAAAGTCCTTCACTGATTTGTCAAATATTCAGCTCTGAGGTGATATCAGTGGTGAATATGCAAGCAGTTTTACAGTGTGCCAGGCTACAGGGTAATGTAAATATTGGGCATACACAATTTCCTTATCACTTGGAGGAGAAAAGGCATTCCTTATGAAGATCGGAAGTGTTGGAAATACGTTTTATGGACTACACAGGATGGTTAAAAATTGCTTCATGTTTTCTTGCTTTCTGTAATTTGCAGAGACAAAAGGCTAAACAATTTTTCCAAATTTAATCTCCTTTAAACAAACCCCTTGTTTATAATTGTGAATAAACAGTTATATTTGTAGCACATTTAGAATAGTCTTGCAATTTTTTTACTATACTTTTTTTTAATTTCCTTTTTGGTTGGAAAATGAAAATAATTTTTATTTTAAAAAGCAACCCTCCCTAAACTCTTACAGATCCTGCCTTATTAGAAATTCTCAAAACTCTTATCTCTAACTTGAGTTTATTTCCTGTAAGAATGCATTAGTTTAGGTAGGTAGGCAGGTGTAATGTCTCTGTTAGAGATATTGATAGATGAAATATATTTCTTAGATTTCAGCTTTTATAACAGGACGCATGTGGAGCTTGGAAACAGCTCATGTCTCTTTTACTATTTCTGTATTCTCTAGAACAATAGATGGTTTTCCCTCACTTCTGTATGTCTAAGTGGAAAGGTTAAGTTGCCATAGTATCTGCCTTTTTCAGAACTTTTAATATTGTATTAATCCTTTTAGTTAAAACCAGTGAATAATATAGGAACTCAGTATCACTGCTTTGGTTTTTTTTGCTCTGCTCTGGAAGCATACGTAAAGTGTGGGAGCCTAAAACAGTTTTCTTTGCTGACCAGACAGGAGGGAAAAGACCATTAAATATCAATATGAAGTACCTCAGTAAAAAAAAAAAAAAAAGCAAAATTATGGTGGCATAGTCCACTATTCATTTATCTTTAATTCGTGCAGTAACAATATTTCACAGGAATGTATATATGAGACATATGCCTTCCTGTGATGGACACAGTGGTTTTCGTTGGTGGTGTTTGACTCGTAAGAATTATCCCAAGGGCTGATAAATTATTCTTTTCTTTTAGAAGTCTCAGAGAATAAAAAGAAGAATATGTCTAGTTCTTTTATACATTTTGGCTTGTTTGGATTTTTTAATTAATTTAATTAATTTAATTTTTATATGTTGATAGTAAAATGAACCAAAAGCCTGTAACTAAAGCCATACGTAAATATGTACAAGTGTATTCTGATCTTTATTACTCATACTGTGTTGTTGGCTTCAAAAGAGACAAAGGAACATTAGGTGAGGGAGTATAGCCAAACAACATTACATCATATCAGGAAAGGTGGAGAGTTCGGTCAGCGGCACTCGGCAGGATGGTGACCAGTGACTGCGGCCGAAAAATAATGTGTGTCAAAAGAGCAGACTAGCAGAAGGGCAGTGTTCAGACAAAGCCTGGAGAAGAAGATGTCTCAGTGGGTAGACAATGAATTGCTCGAGTAAGGCTCAGGTCAATGCAGGTTTTTTTGGCTTGCATTCATATTTCAGGATACATATGCCTTAACAAAACTGTTTAAAACATGTAATTCAAAAGAGCAAAACATGCAGAAATTTAAAATCAAAAGTAGCAACTCTCTGACATTAAAAACTTGATGCAGTGCTCTTCTTTTCCAGTATCTTTTCTAGTTTTTATTTTGGTAATAAAATACTCAGGGTGGGATTCCTATATTTAATTCCTTGCCAGCCCCTCTTGTTTGCTTCAATGCTTTCTTCATTCATTATTTACATGACTTAATGCCCAAAGGTTCCCATATGGCTGAAGTGGATGAGGACTGATAGTGGGAACTTTGTTAGGTGGCGTAGGTGAGTTTGCTCCTGCACATGTACAACCAGGCAAAATTATGAGGAATGATTATGTGATGCATTTTAGCTCTTCAAACAAGACATCGCTTCTGGTTTTGTACCTCCTCTGCCAGCTCTATAATAATGAAGTACTTGAAAAGAAATTATTAATTTCCTTTTTTTTTTCTTGGAAAATATCTCACCATTTCTCAAGAATGAATTATTAGTGGCCCTGCTGTTTTTTATGCATTCATCTCAGAGATATCTTAATGAGACCTCCTACACAGTATCTTTTCTTATGTTGTACTCTGATTCTACTTATATTTTTCTTCTGTGGATGTGGTTATTAAAGTATTTATGCATTGCCAATTTAAATTGTTTAAAGACAATAAATGCTTGCTATCACTTTTTAAGCAAGTTATGTCATTACACAGATCATCAAAATAAGAATCACCCTCTTAGAAAAACATTTATTTTCTCAAAAACAACTGTAATTGCTGCTGTTTTTCTTTTTCCTAATTTAATTAATATTTTTAATTCATATTTCCAAATCATAATGTGGAAGAAAAACAAAAACACTAATAATATCAGGTCAGAGCTGGAGGTCTTTTATTCACTGTTTATACAATTAAATGTTCAACTGAACGAAAGTGTAGGCATGTTTTGAGTGTAAGCTGAACATACCCCATCTATGGGGAAGTGGCCTCTACAAAATATGGAAATGTACCTCATGGAAGATGAGAGAATATCAGAGGTAAACCATGATCAACCATAGCTATGTGGCTACCTATATGAAGTTGTTTTGTTTTGTTTTGTTTTTCATTTCATATATGACTTTCTAGCTCATATTGCATCCTATCCCTCCTTTGCTTCTCTGATCTGTTCTCTGGGGCAATAAGACCCAAATACAGTATTATGCCTTTTGTCCAGACAATCAATCACAATTCATATAAATAAAGACACTCACAGGACTGGGGCAATAGCTGAATTTTTGATCCTTTTTTGATTTTTTTTTTTTTTTTTTTTTCATGTAGTGCCTAAGACAATTATTAGCTCGCACTCTGGTCACTGATTTTGGCTAAATAATATAAATAATATTAAATACATAAATAATAATGACAGTAATAGCCACAAGAACAATAATAATTCATGCAAGTGATTAAAACAATAATATTAACAATAATAACAATAGTAATAAATGAATACATATCTCATACAGGTTGAGAGGTTTGCAACAGGAATCACGAATAAGCACAGAGTCCTTTCATCATTTCAGCAAAAATCAACACAGTAACTTCCACTTAAACAAAATTAAGCTGTGTAATTTATATAAATTCTTTTTTGCTCTGTGGCAACATTTAAAATGTGCAACCCTACACCATGTACCTAATGAGCAAGACACTGAATAACAGGAATGGAAAAAGACAGTCCCTATGTTTAAGAACTAAAGTCTAAGAGGGGAAATAAGAAAACAAAACAAAAACAAAAACAAACCACCACAACAAAAGCCCCAGGTAAGTTGAACCAGACAAAGGAATATATGATGATAAGCAAGTGGCATTGGTCAGTACAATAAGTTCTCTGAAGAAGCAGTGTGTGATTTTGCCTAGTGATTTTTTGTCAGGCCAATCTTCATTCTTCCCTTGTTACACCTTCTTTTGAAATTGCAGCTCTTGCATTTGTTATTGAGGCAGCAAATATCTCATTTGGAGACTTCAGAGACTTTGAAAACACAACCTGAGTTTTCTAGCCTTTCTCCTTTTCATTAAAATTGTTACTGTCACATTTGTTTCCAGAGGAGTTTATTCTAAATTGCTACTCTGAACATTTCTGATTCTGTCTTCCTGCAATCTGGTCAAAGACAACTGAAATCTGATTTTCATGAAGTGCTGCAGCAGGTCACTTTGAGGTATTAGTCTTTTCAGCTTCTGAAACAAAAAGAAATTTTCTGTTTTCTTTTTTTCAGTCTTTGCTAGTCATGAATCACAAAAAGCAACTTGAAGGAAAAGGTGTATTGAATTTGAGTGTAAGGCACAGTCCAATTATTTCTGCAAGCGCATGTCCGCAAGACATTGTGTCAGTGAGTGACTGAAAGAATGATGACATAAGGGATTGGTAATGACATCTAAAATCTTCTCCTCAGGTTAATAGTTCTAGCCCAGTAGAGTTTAGTAGTGGCAAAAGTTGTTAATTACTAGAGGTACTTTAATTTCCAGAAAGCAATTCTCTGAATCTGCCCTTGAAGATAAATGGACTCATCACAAAAGAATAATTCCCATCTTTAAAGGTAGCTGTCCCAGCTCCCAGGTTCAGCTGCCTGTACCAGTGATGTGATGACTGAACATCCCAGGGATGGCTTGGGACCATGCTGTCTCCTGGGACTTGCATTTTGCTGTGAAGGGTGGGCAGAGGACAGTGATATTCCTGTATGCTCCAGTTGACTGAGGAAGCATGCTGCAGCAGACACATCATGCACAGCTGCAGAGAAGTCTGAGCTTCACTCACTCAAAGTCAAACTGTGGGAGTAAGGCTTATCTTCATATTGCCTTGGGAATTAAGCTTGCCTTGCCAGGACAGTGACATGCTGAAGGTCCATACGGGGTATCCACGGCTGAATAGCCCTGAAATGTTGGAAAGATAAAAAGAGGACTTCAGCACTTTGTGGTTTAGACTGCACAATCCCTTATCACCTTCCTGTGTCATTCCTGCATTTTGGGCAGATCTGTATCCACACCCCACAAAGCAGCATATTGGCTCTTCTGCACTACAAGGGTTTTATAAGTGGAGATGATCAATATTTATGTGTTTATTTAAAAGCTTTTTTTTTCCATTTACAATGGCCTTTTCCTTCAGGTTTAACCTTTCTATGAGGAAGGTGTTTAAGATTTCTTTTTATATGTATGTTTTTCCAAGCTTTTGATGAAAAAAGTAAAATAGTACATAACGCTTTTCAGCAAAGCCTCAAAACCCTTTCCAAAAGTAGGCAGCATTAGGTGGGCCAAACAAGAACAAGACTAAAAGAAATAGAAAATATAAATTTTTAATGTCTGAATTTTTTCCCACAAATGATTATTTGAGGTTTGGAAATAATATAGTACAACAGACATAAAGATATGACACTTTTTGATTTTTTTTTTCAAAGATCACACTTCTCCTTCCCCCATATATTTGGAATAGCTGTATTTTTACCTCTTAAAATATTGAAAGAAATTTGTGTAAGTACTTACCTGAGGATATATAGATATATAGAGAGGAAGGCCATATTATACTTTCAGTGTAAAATTATAACCACTAACAACTTGCTTATCTTCAGGTTCACAGTCCTTCCAAAGCTTCAGTTTGAAATTGTGGCCCTGCAGAAGTCCGTGAGATGTTTGCCACTGAATTCAACAAAGTCAAGATTTTTATCTTTGGTATCTGGGACAGAACATTTGTTTTCAGTGGATTTTTCATCAACGCTTGGTGCTACATCATCACTGTCCAGAAACCCATAGAGATTTTGGGCAGGTTTTTATGAGGCATTTGAATTTCAAATTGGATTTTTTACAGGCTGGAATTTAACAACTGAAGTTTAATTAGCTCTGCCTCCCCCTTCTTCTCCCAGATTTTGAAAAAGAAATTATTAGGGGTTTTTTTTAGAGGAATTACTTTTAGTAATGCACTTTCTTCAAATCTCTTAGAAAAGCCCATATTTTCTGTTTTATCTCCTTCTTCCCCTGCTACCTTAAGACTGGGATTGATCTTACTCCCTTCTGAAAGACAGGTGATTTTGCTGCAGCTTCAGTGAGTGGTTTTGTTTGGGTTATTTTTTTTTTTTTTTTTTTTTTTCTGCTCCAACAGGACAGAAATCTAATCCAGACCAAAGACCTTCTGAGAAGGTGCAAAAGGTAGAGCAAGCCTACAGGTATGATGATCAGGATACTGGTCCCCTTTTCTTTCATTTTAGGAAACAACTTTAGAAAGCACTAATATGGCAGGGGTGATACATCATTAAGCTTGCATGAGAGGAAGGTCTATATGCTGACAAAGAATAGTATACTTCAGTCTCCTATTCTTTTCCATCACTCTTTTTATGCAGTTTATTATGTTGAAGTCGAAATACTGCCAGGAGCTATATTCAGTTTTGTTATGGTAAAGCCGGTTACTATGTGTCTTCATCTGTAGTTTAGTTATAGCAATGTTGAGGACTGCATGCTTTGTTTTTAATTTTGTATATTCTCCACAGAGTCTCAGAAGCTTCAGTATTATAAGGAATGAGTGGATGTTATTTCAGCACAGATTTCACAGCTGAGCTAAAGAAATTCATGCTTCTGAGTTGAAAGAACAGAATATACACACAAGCATCAAAATAGGAGAGACGTGAGAGAGAAATAGGCAGGAATATATCCTTGAAGACAAGAATATGAATTTAGAGAACGATTGTAGAAGGAAGTCAGAAGCCAGTGTGGGACTCAGGTAATAAAGTGACATCATGGGGAGAGGACATGAAGAAACAGCTTCAGCTATGAAGTGTTAGGGATTAAGGGAGGGAAAGATGTGAGAGTTAAGAAAGAATAAGTCTGCAGGGGAGAAAGGACTCAGATATTGACCAAAGATTAACAATAGGGGAGGTGAGCTAAAGCTGGACTTTGACTGTAATTGAGAAAAAGACTTGACAATACTCCTGTTTCCTTTACTTGCTGTCTCTTACGCTCTCTTCTCACTTACCCCAAGCAGAGTTCTGCCTTGAAAGGATATTAGAAATTTCATGTGGCCTATGAGCTTCCATTACTGATATTATTTGGAAAACACTTATAGTGAGGATCTTCAGTACAAGGGGATGTACTAAATATCAGCATTGTCTCAACAAAGTAATGTAATTAAGAAGCAGGCTGAAATAGGGAGCAAATTGGAAAGAAGAGTGTCACCATAAACTAGAAAAACTTAGACAACTTTAGCAGATTTAATATCTTTCAGACGTTAAAGAGCACTGTGTAAGGCTCCCTGATTTAAAACTGTCTGGGTATCTCACTTACTTGGGCGGGGGGGGGGGGGGTAGGAGGAGAGGGGAAGGGATAGTCCAAATTCATGAGTTAATCAACAGATTTTATGTACTGTTTTTTCAAGTAATTTAATTTGCGTATACATGTGCAGACTCATTTGCACAGGCAGTGGCCAGATGCTTGTCAAGCTCATTTAATTGCCTGAGTGTCAACCCTTCAGCCAGCGAGCTATATACAACTGCACACACTATTTCATATATCTGGCAAGAACATGGATTGAAATCTACCATCTTCCATTAATCATGCTGTAATTCACAAACTGGTCACCACAGTCATCAATCAGATCTATATGTGCAGTACAATTTGCAAAGTGTAAATTCATGTACCTTATTTGATTAGTCATGCTAAGTGTGATAGTATCTGATCTCCATTTTTTCCTCTTTGTAGACACTTTTCATCAGTGCAAACATGTCCATGGGTTCACTGTGGCCATCACAGTCTTAGAGAAAGGCACATATTTCTTTTTCTGCTTGAGAAAGGGAAAAGTGATGATATAGAATCCCGCTTCTTTATGGGCTGTCTACTCTTTATATTCTAAAGTACCTTGTGCTATGAAATTTGTATATCTATGTAAGCTTTCAGCGTAGAGGTCACTGGCCATGGAAAGATGTTCAGTTCCAGGCAATCAGCTTTGATTAAAGTTTCTAAACCTTTTAGTTGTTGCTGGTTTTTCTTCCTAATGAGTTTTTGCTGTCATAGAAAATAGAGCTCCTCCCATTAAATTCTAACATATAAGGTGGGACAGTAAGCCACTAGCCAGCCAAGTAGTTCATAGTGAACTGTTCCTTGAAACTGGAGATTGAGCTGTGCAGAGACACTTGCCATGCTGTAACTTATTAATACAAACCTTAAATGGACTTTTATGGATAAGTGAAATTGTATGGAGAGGGAAATTGTATCTGGGTTATATTTTTCATAATGCTATGAAATTTATCTGGACTACAAGTGAAGCTGCTTTAAAAGGCAATATGGAAGGTAACTGTTTAATTTAATAGTTAATAGTCACCAGTCTGATGTACTGAAACCTGTCCCGTGCTCTGAGAAAGATTTCTTAACAAATTATTTTTATTTATATTGTCTCTCATCCTGTGGTTTCATTAATTCAAAAAATAACAGTGTTAGATAATTTCATTTTTAACCTAGCTTTTTAAATTCTAAACCTTGTCAGTGTTTCTGCCGTGCTTATCTCAAAGGAAAAGTTCAAACAGATCCTCTTTGATGCTGTTAATTTTGGGCCTTTTTCACATTCACCTACCAGCAATACATTTGAGAGTCTGGGCAAGTGGAGTTGTCAAGCTTTCAGAAAGACAAACTAGAAGTAAGGCTTTATTAACCTTCTTGGCAGGCCAGACGTAAGAGGCACAGCATATTTAAATTTATTTATAACAACATTTATCTGATACTTCTGAAAAAAGAAAACTGGTAACCTCTCTCCCCCATCCAATTTACCCCTTCAACAAGTTTGTTGAAATAGGTTCCCAGTTAGCAGAGTCTTGTTAAGTGTGAAAATTCCTGAATCTTCAGAAATGAACCTGGAAAGAAAGTTATATTGTAGCATATTGAATCAAACTAGATTACACTTAATCACCATAAGTGGCAACCACATCCTTACTTCTTAAAAGGAATTTACTTGGATCACATCAAAGTAACAATCCCAAATGAAGATTGATCTATATAACTGTGATCCCTGTACTTTTCTGCTTGTCACGCTTTAATCCCATAAGCTATGAAGATGCAGGAAACAGATCAGCTGCCTGGTTACATTTTGCCTGGTTATACTTACTCATATGATCTTCATTTCTGCTTGACAGCAGGTAGTCTCTTATTTTATCAAGGACGAGAATATATAACAGGTAAAACCAGGAGATGGGGGCTAAATTCTTAAAAATAGAATGACCTCTTTATTTTTCATCATGCATTTCTCCCTTTCTGTTTAAATAGCTTACTACCCTTCAAGTTAGGAAATTAAGTGGTCGACAGATGAATCATGCCGCTTGCAGGTACTAGAAATATATACACTTGAGATATGAGGTTATTAAAATGTCTGCGTGTTACTTATTCCTGTGAAAAAAGTGAAAAAAAATCTGTTCAAATACATTGGTGGTTTTATGAAAGCCCAGATTAATTAAGACTAATAATTTACTGTATATGCCAAATAGTAAAATCTAGGTTTGAATTGCTATATACTGCTTTTATTTCCTCAGTAAAACACCAGTTCGATCAATATTCACGGGTGGACTGTCTTAGAGGTACCAAAAGATGATGGATATATACTCTAGAGATGTCAGGTTATTAAAACTGCAGCAAAGTGATGAGCCTGAAGCCATGGCCATTGCTATTGCTTGGTGTGACTTCATGGGCCTTTGGACTCTGCTTCTCTCAGTTGTACCTCTGCTGTTCCTCCCATTTGTACATCTTTCCAGGCTGTTGCCTTGGAACTTTTCATTTTCTCCTGCTCTACAATCTTTTCCCCCTTGTCTATAATTCTCTGTTCTTCCCACACCACCCCCCACCCCCCACCCCGCTCTTTCTCTCTGCTTTTTAACCTTTTGCACACTTCAGTTGGAAAAAAAACCCCCCTCTTTACTCACTTGTACCTCTGCTGTTCCAAACATTGTTTTTCCTCTTGTTTGCCACATTTATATGAACACTGGAGGTGAAGTGTAAATTAGACCCAAGTTGGCTTTGGTTTGTTTTGGTTTTTTTTTCCCCCCTGAGTTTCCTTTATTCTTTAATGTGTGTCTGCACGGTTTCCTTCATATTCTGAGACTTCTGCTTAGGGAAAGACAATACAGAAGAGTTGACCCTTGGCTGAGCAAATTTCAAAAAGTTTAGAGAATTATGACAAAAGTAAAAACAAGCAATCCTCTACAGAAAAGGAAAAGGAGCAGCTAAAACAGTGCTATACCTATACTTCTTTTTTAACCATCTTTCATTACTGTCTGAATTCTGCTTACATCTCTAGACAGAATGGCAGAAGAGCGCAGGTTGTATGTCTTACATAAGTGAGATATTCTTAGGCTGTGAGTAGGTCTCTATGAAATGGATGAATTTCTCTTGTCATATAGTTATCTTACAGCCTTCCTTTCCACCATATGGTGTCCCAAATTAAGTATTTTATTCGTATCTAAACTGCTTAACCACCATGTGAAAGGTTTCCAGTGATGCCTATGCCTATGCTCTAGTGATGTTCACAGATGTTGCAAAGAGCTTAGAACCAGGTGCAGCAGAGGTATGATGCTGAGGCCAGGATAAGAGCCTGGATCAAGCAAAATAGTAATTCTATTCTACTTGCAGGCCTATGACAATATCTTTGAGCAGCATGACACTGTCATATGAGCAGCAGTGGCTTAGATCAGCATAAAGCTGAGCATTTTTGCAGTAAGGTCAGATACATAGGCCTGTGAATGTAATGTTAATGTAAAGTCACTGAGGGCACTTTCACTTCAGCAACTTCTGACAATCTCTTTTTTTTTTTCTGCTCTTTTCCACTGAGGTTAAGATTTAGAGTTGTCCCACCTAAGAAATACTCTTTCATTCTGTCTTTTTCTCTCCTTTTACTTTAGATGGTGGTAACTGCTTTTCTAATTTAAAAGCCTCAGATGAGTCCTTATCAATGTCAGTCTTACTGCTTTTTAGTGAATTTCAAATTTTTTAGGAAAGTTTTAATAGAATTGTGCACACGTGTACATGTCTATATGTATGCACACATGTAAGACAATGGACTTTAAAAGTACAGTATCATGCAAGAACATATGGGTTAATTATAAACAAGAAAATATTAGCAAGATGAGAGTATTTACATCTTACATGTTGAAGAAATGGCCATCCTTGTAAAGCATCTTTTAATTCTATCCTACTTGTCCCCTTTTGTGCTCAGCCCAAATTACCACTTGCCCACAGTGCACGTGCAATATTCTTCTTCATTCCTGCTGGGGCTGTTGCTGTGCTGGAACTGGTGCTAGTTTAAAAAAGGAAGGAAATAAGACTCTGAAAAATTTTAGACAGGGTTACAAATTTCTGTTGGGAATGGATCCCACTCACCCCTGTGTGAGAGCCCCACAGACCCTTTTATCCCTCTTGTGTAATTACAGTCCATGTAAGGCACAGAGGTAAAAGGAAGGGGAAACTTAGTTTGTGGGCATGAATACAGATGTCAGCAAATTTCGTCTTTTGCTAGCTATAGTGACAGATAAAATACGCTTCCCAGATCTCCATACATGTCTAGTATAAAGAAAACAAAAGACTATTTAGCTGCTTCCCAGACTGCAGAGCTGTCCAATCTGCTGTTAAAAAGCATAACCACAACTAAAACAATTAATATATTTGTTTCCAGTGTGAAAAACTATTTGTTCTGGATGTTAAGTGGTTGTCAACAATAACAAGCATTTTTGCAGTTCAGCCAGAAAGCCTGCATCTTTGCAAAAGTGATGGCTGATGCAGCTATTGTGCTACAGTCATGACAATGACTGAGAAAAGGCCTTGTGATTCTGGAAGGCAGACAAAGGAGTCTGAAAAATTTCCCAAAAGACCTAATCTCAGAACAAAAATACCTGAGTCAGGCAAGTCTATCCTCAGACTTTTCTGATCCAAGAATGTATTGGTATTGATTCTTTGGATCACTTAAACTTCCAAAACTTCAGTTGGAAATGTATAAAAATAATAGTTATCAAAATCCCAGCTTCTTTTGCAGCTGCTCTCTGTTGAAATCATAGTTCCCTACCTGACTACACAACAGCAGATGCTTTAGTCTCCATGATGTTGCCTGACCTCAGCTGGGATTTGCTATGTTGCACAGATTCATATCCTTAGGGCCATTTGTAGAGGTTTTCTGAGGAGCATCACAACCAAATCAAGCTTTTTCTCTCCCTCTTTCCCTCTTTCCCTCTTTCCCTCTTTCCCTCTTTCCCTCCCTCTTTCCCTCTTTCCCTCCCCCCCCCCCCCCAATTTCTTGTCTCCTTTCCCTCCCTTTTCTTTTACTTTTTTTCTTTCTCCTTTTTCAATTTTTCCTTCTTTTTCTCTTTCTTTTTTCTTTGTTTCTCCCTCCCACACCACTAGAAAAAAAGATGTGCTCAGGTATGTTTCAGCAATATCACATAGGTTCATTTTTATTTTGTTAACTAAATCAACTCACATCAAACCTCAGAAATACCCCTTAAAACACTTAAAATATTCACCTGTAAAGCAGTGTAAGTACTATGTTTATGTGATACATCTGAACCTCATATTTTGATCATATAACAGACCTATTCAGGCCTATTAATGCCTAAAAAACCAGTGTAATAGAACCTCGGAGCTTTTCAGCTGCCAGGGATCCCTCAACATGCAGCTGCTGTAGTGTGATTCTGAAAAACCTTCTCTCTTCACTCTGAGTTTAGTAGCAGCCATATGCTCCTAACTGGGAAAATGTATTGCCCAAATTAATATCCCTGAGCTCCTAGTAGCACAACTCTATGCTAAACCTAGTAGCACATCTCTAGCTTGCTTTAAATGCAGCTCATTATTGCTTTCCCCTACAATTCATGTGAAGATAAAAATTGTCTTAAAGTCCGTGTAGCATTTGCCAATTGTAACTAAAGCAGCAAGTTTGATCAGAGCCAACTTTCACTGACAAAAATGCACATATCTTTTCTCTTTTAATGCAGTTGATCTGTATTATTAGCTGAAGGCATAGAGCTTTTTCAGTACACAGAGGAAGGCTTTGTGCTGTAACACCAGAGTGAGACTGATGGCCCACGAGAGCTACCTTTGCACTTCTCCCAGCTTACCCTCATGAGAGAGAGACACACACACAAATTCAAAAGTGGGCATACAACATTTTTGGTAGCTTATACTGCGTTTGCTTTTTATTTTTTGTAGGGTTTTTTTGTTTTATTTTTTTCCACATGACATTTTTCATTTGAAATATACAGTGGATTTTAGTTTATGAAAGCTTATTGAAAATTGAGTGCAATATGGTATTTTGGTACCTCCATTCCCAACAGTTCTCTAATATTCTCAAACAGTCAGCAGGATGTCTGGCTGTCTGCAATATGAATGGCTGAACATTTCTTGTAAAGTATGGAATACACTACGTTGCTGGAATTGCATAAAAAAAAAGTCTTTAGTGATATGGAAAAAGGCTCTGGGACCTTGGATGTCAGTTCTAGGAGAGATGAATTTATAGGTAGAGCAATCTTTCTCCTAGAACTGACGTCTGAGGTCCCAGAGGCTTTCTCTGTAACACTGAGGATTTTCTTTTTTTCATGCATTTCCAATATAATGTACGGTGGCTATAGTATTTTGAACAATTTCACACTCATAACAATAATGACAAACTTGGGCTTAGAAACTGCCTGCCTACACACACACACACACACACGATGTTACTGAATAATTTCTGGTTTTAGCAGTAATTTGCTTAAGAAAGCGGGAAGCAGCTCTGCAATGAAGGGCAAAGGAGATCAGAGTTCAAAATCAAATGGTCATATTTGCTTTTTATTGAAACTGCTTCCATGTGTTCAGAATGGGTAAATGAGCCAGAAAACCAAGCTACAAAGTCTCCATACATCTAAATTAGACCTTTTTTTTTTTTTTCCGCCCAGTACGTAACCATTTTTATGTCTCCTTTCCATTTCACTTATTACAGTAGCTCTCTTATCATTACCTACAGTTCTTGAAGAAATTGCCCAAGCCTGCACATTTTTCCTTAGAAAATACTGTGAATTTGCTGAGTCCCTGTCCTGGGTACCTAACACAACAGTCAATGAGTCTACAGGAGTTTTCATTGATTTGAATGGAAACTTAGCCTGGTCTCACTGATCCGCAATAACCTTACTACCTCAGACAAACCAATGCTCTTTGTTTCACTTAAACAAAGAGGAAAGTCCACACAACAATCTCTTCTCTTTCCTCCATAGATACTATGGAGCTCTAATATGTAGGGCCTTACACATTTTTCCCTGCTGAAGTACATCACTTAAGGAAGTTTATTATTAGACAACTAGATTCCGAACACATTTGGAGATGAAAAGGTAAAAGCTAATTTTATGCAAAAATTCTCAGAATTTGCAAATCAGTCCAGCCAAGGATCTCAGTTCTTCTAAAATCCTTACCTATTAAAAAACACTGATGTTGTAATGTCCTTCTTCAAGTGCATAACTAAATGGTAAATCTTTCAGTATTATAGCAGAATAAGAAGACAGGTGACTCCACAGACTATTTAGAGAAGTCACCCTGACTGACTTTTATAATATAACTAATTCAAGAAGTTATTAGAAAGCAGATTTTAAATTATATGAAATCATTTTAACTCAGGTAGTATAAACAGCAACACATAGGCATCCTACATTTTTCAGATTAATAAAAAAATATTCTATTGGCACTGTTTTGCCACAAAAACTTGTGTTTTTAAAGGTGGTTTGATGGTGGAATGAATAACATAAAAAACCTGCCTCCCATTTGAAGGAAATGATTAGCTAGTAGAAAGCTGAGAACAATGCTGTGATAAGAAGAGGCCACCTTTCATAATTTATTGGGCCTGTTTCTTTCTTTCCTTTTGGGTTTTTCTCCCAAGCTGGAATATTGTGTTTATAATATGTAATGTATTGTATAGTCACATCAGCCAGTGTTTGCAATGAATACAGAGACTTTAGAACATCACATGTGGATACATAACAATGTACTATTAAAATATATTAAGATATTCTATTCATCATCATCATTCTGCCTCTGTGCAAATGAATACATGAATCAATTATTTCAGAACAGTTGTCAAATGAGTGCAAAGAATTATTTCAGGTCATCACAAAACAATGCTGCAAGTGTTAGTTGAAGTGGTATTTTTCTCAGGGAAACAACTAAAAGTAAAAGTTTATTCCAGGCAGAGAGGCATATTTTGCTAGGTGAAAAAAAATATTTTACTTATTTTTTACTGGTTTTAAATCTTTTTGATGCTGCTCACATTGTTATTCTTTTATACTTACTTCACTAAAAAGAAATTGTCAAAACATTCAGGTTTTCTTAATACGGAAGACATTTTTTATTTAAATTGTTCAAAGAATTTTATATGATTGGAGAAATAATTTGAATCCCACCTTCCTCCCCCTCCAATATATATTTATTTTGGGGAAAGAAAGTATTCAGTGGAAAAATGCTAAAAAAGACTTCCTTTCTAGTAGTTGAAAGCTGATCACCTCTGTCCCTAACAGAGTGGTAGACAGCAGTAAGAGTAAAACCTCTTTTATATACATAGTGTTGCTGGAGTATCAGTGTAGTTTAAGTTCAAATGCTAAAGTCATCCTTCACATAATGCTTTTGAAGTCACTTAAACCATGATCAGGTTTTAGCCATGGTGGTTATGGAGGCAGTTGCGCTTTGATCTTGCAGCTTTTCATTACTTGGAAGTTCACAGTGTTTAGTCTGCCTGTAGCGTGGTATGAGATAGTACCACTCTCCCACCCAGCACACTCAAAAGTTTTGTCTCTTGTACTAGGGCAGCTCTATTAACTTCAGTGAGACTGGTGCAACTGAATAGACAAACTAGACTAGGAATCACCCTGTTGCTCATACTTATCCTAGCTGTATATATTTATCTGTGTCTGTAAAATGCATCACATAAAAATGTACAGGCTGCCAAACAGTGATATACAGTGTCAGTTTAACACAGTGGTTTGCACTTTGTATTCCTCCCCCTGATTCCTATTTAGATGGCAATCACTAGACTTGGAGTCAAGATAAGAAAGAGATTTTACTGGCAGCGATGCCCATTTTTCAGCAGACTCCATGAGTAATTGTGTGGGCAGCTTTTGAGTTGCCTGTGGGTCACTCTCTGATTAGACTGCTGATGAGAAATCTGAGCTACCTTCTCCCCTTGCATGTCATTTCCTTTTAATTCATTTTGATTCAGGGAATGTGTATTTTTTTAAATTTAGCTATGAATAAAAATAAGCTCCTGTAAATCCAGTTACTGAAAATGTACAGAAACAGGCCTGTTATAAGAGAGTACAAGAATATGTGTATAACAATACAAATGTACAAGTTTAAGGTATCCCTGAGTTTTGCTATTTCTCCCCACACTTTTATTTTGATGTGTACAGCAGCGGTAAAATGCACACACTTTTCCCTTTGATCATACGAAGGCACACATTTCTTTTAGATGAATAGAATTAAAATTATTTTCTTTTTGAAAAGGCCTTGCATTATGCTGTAAAAGCTGTAATTTGGAAAGGTCACAATCCTATATTTGGAATCACTGAAATGTTAGTGGATAAAGCTCATTTTTCATCCCCAAAGTTTTCATTTGTTGCTTTCAATAATAATATTTGCATTTCCATTCTGGTGGAAAAAAACTTGTCTCTCTCAGTAATATGCACAGAGATAGGAAGCCAGATAATTGCTGTGTGCTTGTACCTAACAAAGAGGGACAATAATAAAATCAAATATTTTTGAACCAAAACTAAAATTATTTGTGAGGAATACTGTTGCCAGGAGGAGGATGCAGGATGATTTCTGTATTTGTTTTTGACACCTTCAGTTTCCAGGGCAGAACATGGTGCTGTTTATAAAATGGAGAGGTCTTTGCCTGGAGCTCACAGGGGTTTTGAGTGAGATTAGTAGCCCTTGATGTGTGGTTTATAAATAGAAAACTTCTTTAAAAGTGTGTGCCAACATCAGCACAGCTTTCTGCGGTGTCTCATGGTACTGCTGAGGATTCACAGCACCCATCTCAAGATCCTGATGACCAGGAGTACAGAGTCTCTGAGGGAAGGCATATGTGAAGGCAGGGTAAGGATGGTATAGTTTCTGATTAATTATGAACAAAATTAAAAGGAAACTGCACATATTCACATTCTGCTATAGATTCTATATACCTAGAGAGGTAGACACAAACTGTATAGCCTTGAGTCAAATGCAGCACCCATGAGGTTGAGTGACAGTTTTGCAACTGGCTCCTGTTTGTAGGATTTCACCCCTAATTACATCCTAAGTTACAGAAGCATCTAGGAATGTAGAGGACAGTGTTTCAGTTTTTCTCCTTGAGATTTAAGGTTGTTTCCACCCCCTCTTGGGTAAGCAGAGTCTAGAGTTTCCAAATGATGTAGCTTTTGGCAGAAATGTTAACATCTCTTGCTTCCTGCATAAATGAGGAAGCCTGACAAAGCAGTTGTTCCAGCCCCTTTCCATCAGCTCAGATTCCCTTCACAGTTTTGAACCTCTGTTAGTAATTTGAATTCTAATTTATCTCCAGCTTTCATTATCCTGTAAGTTATAAGTGTCATCAAATTCTAGGACTTTTCTTCTGAGGACTCTTAAAAGATATTTCCTCAAACATTTTTGTGTTGTCTCCTGCACTCCTTTCTCACTATTGGGATATTCCTAGTGATTCCTGCTTTCCAACTAATCCTGCTTTAGGAGAGTATTTCCGCTCTCTACATGTCCTCTCTATGTATGTGCCATTCTGAGGGATGGATTAACTTCATTCTGGAGGTGATGGGGTTTTTTTATATCTTGTTATATGATATTTGATGTCTCAGCCTGAAGCCTAGACTGACACCTGACAACTGAATGATTAGACATAGCTGAGATTTGAACCCTTAAAGATCCAGTTTGTGCAATTCCTTCTTGGATGAATGTATTCATACAGCAAGGAAATATAAAATCTAAAGTGTTCTTGGTTTTAGTTATTCTGGAATAGCAATTGGATAAAATCAGTAAGCAGCAGTAAAAGCCTGATCATTTTAGGTGACTGTTCTGTAATAACCCCACTGAGCAAACTGTATGCTTGCTATCTCTCTGGTGCGTGAATCTTCAATAGTGAGGTTGGTTTTGTATTGTTTCAGTACTTAAAAATTTAATATTTTATTCATAGGGAATCTGCAATTTGGCAATTGCTCAGGACAGGAGGAACTATTGTTTTATAAGCTTTACAACGTTGCCCAACATATGTTTGAAAATCAAGAAGGGAAAACATATGTCGAGGGATTCCTCATTGCAAAAAGTCTTATGAAAGGGAAAAGATTACAAGGAGACAAGAATGAGAAAGTGTATTGAAATAAAAGGAATCCCATGAATATTCAATCAATAACTCCTGTCACTACTGATGTGCACTGAGTTCCTAAGTACTGAGCAGTATGGGTTAGGTGAGACAAAGGCAGGCCACACATCTCTACACTCTTGGCATACTTCGGCACAAAAAGAATACATTAAAACTTAAGAGGGCATTGTCAAATACATATAACACTGGGATCCATGCTTGCCTTCAACTTGTGTTGCATAGAATGGGCATAATGTTACTACAGATCTGAAAATATAATCTAATAGCATTTAATTTTTTTAAAGCAGGCTTTAATAGTAGTTTTAAAACTCTTTACCTGCTCCTGACAAGAAGATACACAATTCTACATCAAATCTACATCTCATGTCAGAGATAAAAGGTCAAAAACATATGGCAATGTCCACTGAATGTAGTGAGGATTAAATTGTAGCAGGCCTGGCTAGCTGTGTCTTAGTTCATCTGCTAATAACCTGCATTAAAGATAAGCACAATTGAATGGGATATCTTATTTTCTCGTTTTTTTTTTTAAATATCTATAACACAGGGTTACATTTACTTTCAGTAATATTGTTATGTCTTGCAACATGTCTGTAAAATCACGTGTTACAGCTATTATACTGAATAAATTACATCTGGCCTAAACAATTAGATTATTTTAAAAACATTGTTCTTCATACATAAAAATAGAGTGTTAGCTTCTTAATGAATCATGTGAGGATGTGAAATTTCTGCTTCTCTAACAATAACGCCTTGCAATTACCTATCTGAAAGACAGGGAAAAGAATCAAGAGAAAAGGTTAGTGCCTTTGACTGAAATATTCCTGAGAGTAGATACTTCTAAATTTAACTGAGAAGGAAAATAAAACAAAACAAACCCCAAAAACCAACTGGAGGAGAGACAAAGCACATACAAGATATGACTGTGAAATGACATGTCCTTTACAGATGTCTCTGAATACCAGGGAATACAAGTGCCTACAGAACATTCCAGTACCACACTGTAAACACCAGTTTAGGAAGAGCACAGGTTAACACTCTAGAGTTATTTCATCTTTTGAAAGGCATTCATAGTAAACATTCAAAGAACTTCAGTCTTGAGCTTAATGTTTCTGCACTCACCAATACTTCAACTGAAGATGTTCCATCTTGTTTCAATATACAGGAGTCTGGTGGGGGCAGTAAGTCCACACACATACATATTTTGTATAATCTTTTTACCTGAAGCAACAAGCAAGTGTATTTTTCAATAAACATATACCATTAGGCATCTCATACTAAAACAAAGATAAACATCTAAGTGTAAATTTCAAAAGAAAAAACCTTTTTTTTTCTCTCTGTGATAAACCACAGAAAATGGGGAATGACTCAGTATATATTCTGAAAAAAATTCACAGTGTATTTCTGGATTTATGCAATATATCTAAAAATTTGATCTTGTGTTAAAGCCTTTGTAAAAGCTTTAAAATAGAAGCTGTTTGTCCTACACAGCAATAGACTAAAAAATGTACGTAAAATACCTCTTAGTCTTTTTTTCAGAACAAGGTAAATATTGGAGGTGGTAGAATTTATTATGTAAACACAAGCACACATATTAAATGCTACTGGATCTGAAATAAACAAATAGTATGCAATAACACTTGTTTCTGGTTGAGCAAAACCTTTAATGTTGTATGGCTAGAAATAAATAAAAGCTTGTGTTCTGTAACCCAAAGTTATCAAACATAGGAAGTCACAAAGCAAATAAGAAAAAAAGAACCCCATGAGCTCAGTAAAGAATAGAAATATTGCATCAATTATATGTCCATTTTTAACAATTTTGCATTTTCTGTAGATATTGAAAAGTGGAGTTAACATGCTTATTTTATAATATCTGCCAGGTTATCAATACTGAGTAAGATGCTGGTACTGAAGAGATGATTATTATAAATGTATGAAATTCAATACTAAATACAATACCAAAAAATTATTAAACCCTAATTTTTCTATCACCTGCTATGCTTTGTATAGCCTCTGGCTTTGTAAACCCATTTGACAGAGCTGTGTTTCTTTCTGCTCTAGTGCTGTTAAAAGAATGAACTGAGGAAAGCTTCCGTTTCTGTCCCTAGAGCTGTTTTCCATTTTGCTTTCAAAGCAACAGACCAGAGAATAATTGCTGTGCTTAAAGTACTAGTAGGGTCTATGCTGGGGTATCTTCTCTTGTATCCCAAAAGTTGGCAGGAAAGGAAAAGGGAATTTCAGCACCTACAGGGCCAATGTATGAGGCAGACTCTGTCATAGGCTGGAGGCCTCCAGCAAGAATGTCAGCTTCCCTATGAGACCAGATAACCTGCAGAGAAGGAGGCAGCCAGGAAATACAGACCTCCAATCATACTTCTTTCTCATCCAAAATTTTTAGTAGTACTAGAATATTTGCTATTATTGAGATAGTTATTCTGATTTTAATAATGTGCAAAATGCAAAGGGTGTTGCCCGTCACTTATATGTATGTTTTTGCATTGTCAGCTAAAAAGTTTACTTACTAATGGACGATAAGGTACACTCATGTATGTTAATTAGTATGTGTTTATGCCTTTATCTTTTGTTCCACTCAGCTTTGCAAGTTGCAAGAATAGTTGAAGACTCAATGGGTACAAGCTATTGAAATACATCAAGATACTACCTATAAAATTTACTAGTAATTTCTCAAACACATTCTTGTCTGATTCATCTGTATGACATCACATAGCAGGACATCAGTAGTACCTCTGGCCTAAATCTGTAGAGTTGCATAGCTTTTGTACTAGTCAAATCATTACACCAAATCTTAGCCAACTGTTGAAGAAAGCTAACTAGGTTCCAACACAGAGCATGTTGGGCTCAGATTACCTGAATCGGGAGTGAAATACGGATAAAAGGATTGTATTTACACACACAATGGCATATAAAAATCCAAAGAGAGAAGCGTATACCTGATTACACATATGTCTCTTCCACATGAAGAATCCTTCAGTATGAACGTTGTCCTGGAGCTAGCATATAAGCCGTCAATTGCACAGTTATATCATCTTGTAGATGAGTAGGCAAAGAATGAAGCCACAACAGTTAAATAGGCTTCTTACTTGTTTCTGTTGTTTGCTGTTCACTGCAGCACCAGCAATTATACAGTGCTGATCAGTGCTCGTGAATTCCAGATACTGAGCACAGGAAACCTCTTTCAGTCTTCTCAGTTCAGAGTGATTACTGAACACAGGAAGGCAACTCACATGGGTGAATAGGAAGCCAGTTGTTCAGAGCCCGAAGAAATGTGGAGGACAGAGAAGACTTAAGCATACCTTTACTCTGATTTTAGAATTAATGGTACAAGTCAAAAGGAGGCTATCACAAAAAACTTTCTTGCTGGAAGGAACCTATTTCAGACGCTGGGTTTTCTGTGCAGTTTAACTCAAATTGTTTACTCAGATTCCTGTGAATCAAAGTATCCTACAGAAATTTCAGAACTATGCTACTTCAGACAAAAATGAAACCTGTAAATCACATATCTCTTTTAAAGAGAATACAGAAATAAGTTAAAAACAAAGAGTTTCACACATACTTTACAAATGTATAGCACAAATGCTAGGGAACTGATGCTTTCTGAAAAACTTACAAATTTCTGTGGGTATTAGTATTAGGTCTGACACTTCCCTGAAGCATCATTACTCTGTGAATGTGAACTGTGCTCACCCATGAAATCCCCAAAATGGCAAGTGGTTGGCCTGGAATTGGCTACCCTGGTTAATATCAAGCTGGTTACAGGTGAACAAGAAAAGGTGCTATCAGTGGGTCCAATGACAAGTCACTAGTGATGAAGATGAATGACTATAACTCAATATACTAAGGTGTATCCCCAGAAGAACTGGATAAATTAGGTGTATGATGCATCTGAAAAGAGCAAGAGGGAAAAAAAATGTTCATCATGGAGTTAAAACTATTGCAAGTCCTTAGTCTTTTCAAGAAGGTGTGCTACTCATTGGAGTAGAAGAGGACTTGAGGAAGCATGTGATGATGACTCCAGGGGAAACAGAAGCTCTTGCAGAATACAGAAAATAACTGAAAGTACCCAACAGACTTATGCTTCGTGCCTGTGGGAATGGTTTTCTCACATTTGGGAAGAGGATGAAAGAAAACCTACATGGGTTCATTGTTTTGGGACTCATAGAATGAGCAAAAGAATAAATAAAGGTACATAAACCCATTAATCATTGTAGGCAAAAGCAAACAAAATTTTTTGTACAGAACCCCAAAGAATTTATATACATACACACACACACACACACACACACACACGAAAAGTAACATTTCTCCTACCTTCAAGGATGGAAAGCAGAAAAGATACAGAGGTCAACTGTCCTAAATTTCTTCCAGCAAACAGACTATATGTGCACAACCAGCACTTACAGTGAACGCCTTGACGAGCAAACCCTGAAATTAGCTAGGTACTAGGAGCTGTGCTGCCCTTCCACCTAATGATGGCCTTTTTCTAGCTTAGACAACCATGCAGGGCCACTCCTGCAGCCCCCACCACAAAAACCTTGCCACCCAAACTCAATACAGATATTTGTGTGTGTATTGTATAGGTGGGGGCAATTTATATGCATGTAGAAACATGCTAATTCATGCAGAGCTGGCTTATTGAATGATCAGTTTATATTCTTGAGAACCTGATCCTTTATATCTATTACACAGCTTTAAAAAGTTTTAGTTCCTACAAGTCCATTTCCAGGAGGTCATACATGGTACTGTATTACTAGAGATAACAATAATATAGAAATAGAAAAAAAAATCATCCATGACTCATCTCATCTTGAGGAAAAAATTATGTGGTTAGAGTAAACCGATCTTTTTTTGTGGAGGCTTATCTCCCATTAGTATATTTTACGAATGTAAATTTGAACACTAATTCCCAAAGCAGAAAATTCCCAAAGTAACATAAAAATTCATCAGAGCCCTCAGATACAAAGCAGAAAGTATAATATCCCGATAAATAAACATCATAAAAAAAGTGAAATGAAAATGATAAAACTGAGTCAAGGGAGCTTCAGGTGATTTATGCCAGCTGAAGGTCTTGTTCACGTAATTGAAGCAATCACAGTTAGACTTAAGTATATTTTTCTCAGGTGATATTCAAGCTATTTTTCCTCAAAATCCCTCAACTGCAACATGTCACCTCCAACCACAATTCTACAAACATTTTCACCTGAGGATGGCCTTTGCAAAGATATATATTCATACCTGGCAAGCAACCCCAGCTCCTTTCAGACAGATTCTTAGCTTCTGTTTAAATGTCAAAAGAAGCCTACAAAGCCAAACTGTTGCCAAACCCAGACTGTCTGCGTGAATGTCACAGCGATGCATGCTATATATATACTGTTTGTGCACTTTTTATGCGTGTCAAATTATGTCAGATTCACCTTAAAGAAATGTTGTATTTTAGAAGCAGCTACCTGTGGCCTACAGTAAAATAATATTTATGCTCTGCATGGGTCAGTAGTTACCAGAGTTTGCCACCATCAGGATGAATAAAGGCACTTTGCACATCTCTCTTTCCCAGATTTTAACACATTCTGGTGTCTGCTAGCACAAAATGGCCTTATTAACCATATTTCAGCCGCATTTATCAAAATTATTATTTGCCTTACTTCTACTATGGTTAATATGGGGCTTTGTTTCTTGATTTTTGATGTGCCTTTCATATAACAGTACATTTTTTTTTGTCATGGAAAGATCTCTTGGCTAGTTAACCTCAGATTTCTAAAGATCAAATTATTATATCCATGACATCGGAGGACTTGCTATGCCACTGAGTATCATATATGAGGTTATAAAAATTGATATATTTCATTCTGTGTCAGCAAATTTTCAGACTGAAACACATGGATATAACGTATAAGTCCAAATCTAATAGTCTTATATCTATATGGAGCCCAATGGAACCATGACTCTGCAGGGACAAAAAGAGTGTGGACTGGTGCCCATTTATAATCATATCACTCTCATGATAAATCAATACCGGGAAATAAAAAAAAATTAACATAGCTGTGTCTCTCTACTCAAGACATATTTTCTGAATGTGTGTGCCTTTGGCTTCTCCTCCTCTGTTGGGGTTTGTAAATTACTGTTTAAATTTACAACTCAACTTCAGCTGGCATCAACAAAAAGATAAATCTTCAAACAGGGACATTTTAACTGATTATTTTTTCAGCCATTCAGGTTATTCCAAAATCAGGAAAACGTGCTGACTTCAGGGTCAATGTTTGAAGTGCTTCATTTCCAGTTGTACTTTCTCCTTTTTCTGCATATACTACTTCTGGAGATGCTGATTCACAGGTGCTCAACTAACTACTGACAGAAATAAGAAATACTCTTTACAGGATGACTTTTTTAATAGCTACAGCCACCAAAATAACTGTTCATTTACTGCATTTAGGTTACACCTAAAACTTGGGGACCATTAATACCCAATAGAAGTTATAATTAAAAGGATCTTTATCTTTTGTATAAAATATGTGTTCATGGTATCCACTGCCGACATTATGGAAAGATATGTTTAACACATGAGAAAATTTTATTGTTGTACAATCATTTTATTTTAAGACATGAATGCTACTACCCATCGACTTCTAGCTAGTTGTACTTACCTTTATGAGGTGGTAGTTAGCTCTTCGTTTTGTAGAAAAGGACCATTTTTTTTCCCTATAGTGGGAAGTTGCTAAAGAGAATAGCACAAGATATGCTTTCTTTGAACCTTGCCAGACTTACAAAACAGACTTTTTTTCTTCCAGAAATCATTTCTGAATCCTAGGAATTAATCTACAAACATATTATTGGAACATTTGAGTTAAATTAGGTAACCTGTAAGCAAAATCCACAGGACACTTTATGAAGAAAGTACACGGTCACCAACAGAACAGCATCTTCTGTTACGTTCAAAATCTGGTTTATGGGCAAAGAGGAAGCACATACATAAGAGGACAATAATTCATTCTTAATATAGTGGAAATCTTTACAGTCTAATTCAGGAATCATCATTAGTCTAGATCTAATTATTACAGAAAAAGAAACAAACCAACAAAAAACCAAACAGGTAGAATACAGAATAAGGTATAGAACCAGCAGCAATATAATTAAAACAGTAGCACACACTTCTTAGTTTCTATGCTTTCTCTTGTGTTGTTCTCTCCCTTCTACTGTTGCTCTGGGTCCTAGGGTCAGTGGCTTCACCATGGTGTTCATAGTGGTGAGGGAGGTGTTACAACAATTTCTCAACATCTGGAGTCCCTTTGCTGGCAATGCTCATGTTGATGATTTCCTATTCTGCAATTTTTTCTTTCTTTCTTTCTTTTTTTTTTTCTTTTTTTTTTTTTTCCCCATGTAGGGTCTTTTACAACTTTTTGTTTCTTCATTGGTCTGCAGCTCCAGGTTACATCCAAGTTTACTATGTATGGTGCCTTTTACCTATGTTGGATACTGTTTATTTGGTTTTTTTGTTACCTCTCAAACCAGTTTCATCCAGCTCTAGGTCTGCATTATTTTTTAAAACTGACCATACTGGGCTGTTTATAGCTGTGGGGTCTCCAGTGACAGAGGAAACTTGGCTAGATGTGGCAGCTCAAAAGACATAAGGCTGTTGCAGCTCCCTGCCCTCAGTTCTACATCTCCAGCTCCACCAGTAGTGCGGCTGAGTGGGAACAGCCTGGACACAGTGTTTGCTCCTCAGGAGTCTGTAATTTGGGTTCCTGCCTCCATTGTGCCCCTGTGTCTCTGTCCTCCTTTGTGGGGTGCAGATGAGCTTTTACTACATAACCTAACCCCAGTTTATGCCCCATTCCTTATCATCACATACCTGCTCTGCCTTGGCTGCCTTTCCAGGCGTGTATGTCTCTACATTCTTATGTTAGTCAGAAATACATCATTCTACCTAGAAAAACTGCTTGTTACGGCTATCTGTATAAAACTACAGTACCACACAAAGATAAACAAAATTAAACCAAATTAGATACAGACACCTGGTCAGTTAGAGAAACTGCTTCCACAGTGAAAGCAAGTAAAACCTGGAGGCAGGTCATGAAAAACCCAGTCAGAAAAGGCCTGACAAGCCTCTGTTCCAAGGTCATGCAAACTCAGTACAAAGCTTAGGGGCTGTTACTGGCACTGGAAATACTGTATTACAGGGCTACACGGTTACACTTCTTTGCAGTCAGGAGATTGGGAACATGAAGCCTAGACAACTAGAGCATGTCTTTCAGTCCATATCACATAATAACAGCCATTTGGATATGCACTCTGGAAAGACTTCTATCTGTGTAATCAGCTATTCATGACTTTCCAACCTAGGGTCTCTCAGAGCATTGTTTTGTAATATACAAAGAATTGCTGAAATCCCCTGAATGTTGTCTTTGTCCCCTATATCGCCATGCCTTATAAACTTCTCCTTGCACTGTAAATACTGTATTCCCTGCTGCACTGTGGCCTTTGCAAAACAGATCTACATGGATGGGTGTAGACAAACATGAATTTCTCTATTTGTATCAAAGTAGAGGAATATGAATCAGCGCCTGCTGATTCAAAGCTTTTTATCTTCATCAGTGTAGTGCTTTACTTAAGGTAAGAAAACTGGAATATATGAATACCAAAGAATCTCGCTAAAGAGGTGTAAGTCTCTCATACTAGAGCTGAACCACATGCCTTTAGCAGAGAGCTTGTCTGTTTTTACTTATCCATGTAGGCAGATGTGGGTCTGTAGATGCATAGGACTAATATGTGTCTTTCTGTCAAATTACCCTCACAAAATGAACTGCTGAAGGACTGTGACCATATCTGGGCAGTAGATAGAATAACTGGGGACTTTAAAAATCATTGTTTCATTCTAGTAGATCTTGCAAAGGCTCTGTGTTTTCATCAAGATGCCTGCAGAAATACAAATAACTGCAGTACTGGTCTTTGGACAACCACAAGGACAGCAACTACTATTTTTGAGATTCTGAATGGCCCAAAAGAACCAGGCACAATACTGCTAACTGCCAGTAAGGAGCCAGTTACTGATTCCCTTCCATACTTTTTTCAGGATTTTTCTTCTCAAATACTGCTACTGGATGATTTAAAATGTTAGACAGAAAAGTACATGGCTTGTAGGAATTTGTAAAACATCTTCCTACTTGCTAGGAATGTCTACAAGAAGAAGGATTTTAACAACAGAATCATAACACAGTCAACCAGAGTTGGAGGAAAAATTGCAATCACAACTCTACAATTCTATAATATGGTGCAGAACCTCACATAGGAGTTGACACTGCCACTTGAACCCCAACTGGGAATATGTATTTGCAAAATTTTTTGTCAGTCAACAAGCCTTCTCAAAATAAGCACTGATTATTAGCTTAGAAAATAGTTGCACAAGCAGAAATAATACAATATCTCATAGAATGTCTAAGAACTAATTAGAAATTCAAGATTATATATAAGTGATTTTTTTAATATATAGATCTGAACCTTTAGTAGACTGTTGTTACTTTGTCACAAGACTGTAAGAAATGTACACATATGAAAGGACCTGTTTAACTTTTCATAAACAATTTTTGAATAGATTTAAAAGTAAATTAAAGTATAGCCACTTCTTTTTTTGCTTTAAATAAGTGATACAACGTGGTATTTTCATCTGGTTTGGTCAGGTCACATGAAATTATGTCACATCATGGAACATGTTTAACCTAATGCAATGTGATATAAGGCAATGTCTGCATCAAAAATTTAAAGGAATAATTTAAAACAAAATGTAAAAGAATTGGAAGAAAGTAAAAAATAGAATCCTGGATCTGCTTATTCCAAACATATATCTACTTTCTTGTAATAGACAGATACACCTACATTCTCAGAGTCAGTAGCAGGTACTCCATCTCCAGCTAGTTACAAATAAATAAATAAATAAATAAGTATACACATATAAGGGGCTATTCCATTGAAATGCTACTTACTTTTTTCTTGTAATGGGTCTTGACAAGAAAATGTTCCTGCTGTGTGACTTTGAAAATGCCCTTTTCTGGCAGGCAACCTTCCTGACAGTGCTACTGTTTGCTGGCTTTAAACAACAGGAACAGGGGCCAATTTAAAGTCCAGGAATCAACCAATTTGAGATGCACAAGACCCCCGTGAAGCAATTATTCCCTTGGATGGACATACTGTCTTCATTATTCTATAAATTTTTGCAGAGCTTAAGTATTCAACCACTGATGTACATTCTTTGCACTGTCGGTAACATATGTGGCATGATTGTCCAAAAAAGAAAGCACATTTCTGTCTCAGAATGCATAGTGTGATGTTCCAGCCCACAGGGATGGGAGTGAAGAAAACATACGTATATACTAGGATTAAATTATGTCCTGTGGAGATGTGCTGGACATGTTTAAAAGAAAGATAAGTTTTCTACAGTCTTTGAACAGGGTAGTTTAAAGATGTCAGTATATGCTTTGTTCATCTCTTGTTCAAAATATGGAGATTTATTCTCTGCCTCCTTTGAAGCATTTTCATATTTCCTACTTTCCCCACTAGCTGGTAGCTTATTTTTGTTCAAATTATTGGGTAACCTCAGTAGTTCTCACCCAAGCAGTTTGCTTAAGTGTGCTAGCAATTCTTGTTAACTTTTAAATAGATGACATATTTTTTATTTTAACAATGGGGGAGCAACAGAAGACCAGGAAAAAAAGAAAGGGAAAGAAAAATGAAGCCAACCTCTTATGTTTTATAAAGTCTATGGAATAATTCTCTGAAATTCATTTGGAAAAAAGAAAAAAAATATTTTTAGTGTTCTTTATAATAAATTTGTTCCACTAATCAGTGAATGATTTTTTTTTCTTAAGTTTCTGCTAGTAATACACATCCTATAAAGTGAAGGTCTAGCAACCTGTACCTCAAATTTCTGAAACTGGTACCTTCCCCCAAATAAAGGCCTAAACTTAAACCCAAATGTCTTAATTAAGATCATTATGTTCTGTCTTTAATATTTATTTAGAATGTAAACTAGCATAGGTTAAAACTGTAGCAATGGAGTGTTTAAGCAGGAACAAGATTAGCCCCCTAAAATTTAAGCCTTATGTGTGTTAACTAAATTTGTGTGTAAAACTGTATTCTAATCTAGCCTTGCCTTCCATCCACTATGCTTCCTTATGGGAATGGATTTAAACTGACCTGCAGAGGTCCCTGAGATGGGAGAGTCCTTGCCAGTTTAACATCTCTAATTTGTGCTGTCTGCTGAGCACAGGTAAAATAATGGAAAGCATGCCACCCACCAGCAGGTCTTAAGTCCAGCTCTTCCAAAAGACTGGAAGAAACCTTTGAATTCCATCTAAATCCCTTCAAGAAAATATAGGGAAACTTTCAGGAACTTGTGGATCCACTCTTCTTCTTTACAAAGTGGAAACTTCTCAAATTTTAGCATACTGTTGGGATTACACTTTAATCTATTTTTTCAGATATAGAAATAGGATGGACACTCGAGGCTAAGTCAAATAGGGAATGCAAATGTGTATTACAATATAAAAATATTTGGTTGGACAAGAGGCACAATTTCCAGCGACTAGTATGCTAGACTCTACAGACACGTTAGTTAAACAGAAGGAAAGAAGGAGAAACAGACATGCTGACAGACGAACTGATAAGTCTGCCAACTGCTTCCTCACTTCTTTTAATAACACCTAAAGTAACAATCTGTTGTCTAGCTAACTATCCAATTTCATTCTGTCATTTTCTCTATGGGTGTGTTGTATCATATTAAAATAATTAGATGTAAATCTGTGGTCTTGATGATCTGTGTTTGATTAAAAAAAAAAAGCATTTTGTGATGCTGACATGCTCAAGATAGCTCCTACTAAATAATTTATGGAATCAGAGACCACAGAGCTGTAATAGTGAAGCAGTAGAAATAAACTAGCTTTACAGAGAAGGTTTGAGTCACCTTATATTGGTTCAGCACATTGTTACATTACATTGCTTCTGATATCACAGAATGGTTGAGGATGGAAAGGACCTCTGGAGATCATCTGGTCTAACCACTCTGCACAATCAGGGCCACCTAAAACAGGCTGCCCAGGACTCTGACCAGGTAGCTTGTGAATATATCCAAGGAAGGAGACTCCACAACCTCCCCAGGCAAACTGTGCTAGCGCTCAGTGACCCTCACCTCAGTTAGTTTTTCACAGTGAAAAAGTGTTTCCTGATGTTCAGATGGAGCCTCCTGTGTTTCAGTGTGTGCCCATTAACTCTGGTCCTCTCACTGGGCATTGCTGAAAAGTGCCTGCCTCTTTCGTCTTCACACCATCCCTTCAAGTATTTATGCACATTGGTAAGATTCCCCCTGAGCCTTCTCTTCTCCAGGCTAAACAGCCCCAGCTGTCTCAGCCTTTCTTCATGTGTTAGATGCTCCAGTCCCTTAACCATTTTTCTGTCCCTTTGCTATACTCTCTCCAGTATGCCCATGACTCTCCTGGACTGGGGAGCCCAGAACTGGACACACAACTCCAGGTATGACCTCAGCAATACTGAGCAGAAGCGAATATGCACAGAAAACCTTGTATTAAAATGTTTTGGACAAAGTAACGGACTTGAAGCTTATGTGGCAACTTCAACAGCTCAATAACTTCTGTTACATAGCATAAATTTGCTCAGACTTCCTTGGCAGTTTTTTTCATTACCAAACAGTGTTTTTTTAGGCCTAGCAAGTATATCTAGACTGTCAAACAACATAGTTCTCCACTTTATTCCCCACATGCTTAAACTTGGACATGTTATTATATAATTCTTAATTTTTCCCCTGACTGTCTTTTGGAGTGAACCATCTAGTGGCCTCTCCAGACAAGATCCAGGTGAATTTTTGGGGTTCAAACCAACTCATTTTCACATTCAGAACAGCTTCTAAAACATGATAAATGGGTTGCTCCACATTTGTCTTTCTCTGTTCTACAGAATCCTTCAACAGTATCTTAGAGGGCTTTGAAATCTAAATGATGCCTGCACCTTACACCTTCAGGAATGAATTGCATACCCTAGCTTCATTAGAACACCAGTCTGGTGGGACTGAATATATTCTTGCATTATTTCAAGCACTTGGAACTAAGATAAAACTTCTGTGTGGGTGCCACTATGCATCCATGTGTTCCTACATTCATACACATACGTTCGTGTGATTGTATGTCTCCAGTAAACCATTTAATAGCCTCCTGGACAATTTCAGCTAAGCTAAATGGTGAAGGGTTAAGTTATGAAATTAAGACATTGCTCATGAATATTGTCTATCAGTTATGAGGCAGAAGTTTTTAAATCTTCATTATGCCTCCAGGGCATTACTCTACTTAGAACCAAAGTAATCCACACAATGAAGTGAGACATTAGGAATACCCTCATTGTGGAAACATTAAAAAAAACCCCAACAAATCCCCCCCCCAAAAAACCACCAAAATACCAAAGGATTCAAGCATGAAATACATGAAATACATTGGTAAACAGCTTAGATAGTTGTACTGCTTATTGAATTCTCTAAAGAATGAGAAAGAGATGTTTTTTCTCTTCTCTTTATACATTTATCTCTTGCTGGCGGTCCCTACCACCAGAATACTACACTACTAGAGTGCTGTCATTTGCAACACTTTCTAGAGGTTCTTATTTATGTGTAGAAGGAACCTTCATAAATTGTGGAGATGCTTAATTTTCAGATGGTTGAAAGATTTTAAGATTATGATAAAAGTTAAGTAACATTAATCTCTTTCTTACTTGCTGCTTGGATGTATCTTGCTTGCTACAAGTATCTGTATGTAGAAAGACAGAACTGGAAGAGGTCTTGAAGGCTGCAGTGTCCCTTCTTTTCTTCAAACCACCATATCATAGAATTTATTTTGTTAGAAATCTCCAAGCAACCTGAAGTAATTCAGTGTATTTCATTAGTTTAGGGTCTGATCAGTAGCTCAAAGAAGTCAATGGAAAGTATCCTCTCAATTCAATGGGCTTTAAATCCTATTAATTTTTTTTTTTTGGGCCAAAGGAAAACCTCTGTTATCTAAAATTACTATTTCAGTTCCTCTCCAGCAAATAACTTGAAAAATGATAAAATTTATGGGTTGGGCTTCTTTTTTTTTTTTTAGATTTTCTTTTTAAGATGATCATAACATTGTCAGTGATAAAATGGAATGGAATACTTTCTTTGTTGTGATAAATAGTTAGGAACTCAAAAATAACCTTTTAGATCAGAAATTTTTCACTGACACTGGAAAATTTACTGATTTACTGATTAGAGGCATTATAAACTATCCATGTGTACTTTAAGTAGATAAAGGTCTGGCTGGTATGCTGTAGTTAAGATATTGTTATATCTGCTGAAAAATCTTTTTCATTAAAAATCCTTTTCCATTATCTACTGTTTCGTTTTCACATTCAAACCAACCATTTCTCAAATAAGCCAGTATTTTTCAGTATTGAAACAGAGTCAGTTACAGAGGAGAAATATGTTTGGAGTCCATTATTTCTCCACATAAATTTGGAAGAGAAAATCCAAGCCATTTTGGCTTGATTTGAAACTTGGGTGTTCACCTGATAAAATATAAAAGATAAAGGTCATAGCACTCCTGCTGAAATCAAGTTATACTGGTAAGCCTCATGGCAGATCTGTCTCTAATGTTGTATTTCCCAAGCTACTGGTAGTGCAACACTTTTTTAATAGATGAAAAGGTGAATTGCTTTGCTTTGTTAAGTTTTTATTCATAAAAGTCTGTTAAGGTTGGGGAAGGCTTTCATCTTTCTTAAAGAAAGCAAATATGAATCATGGCTCATAAGATTAAAATACAGTGATAAAAAGTTGATAGTAGTTTCTCTGAGCAAAAAGAAAATACATTATGAAATAAGATAAAATATTCCAAGATGCCTAAATGACTTAGGAACCTAAAGTCAGTGTCTAAATATATGCAATTTTCTTGGACTCTATAGTCTGGAAAACAAGAATTCTCACTTTTTGTTGTTGGTCTCTTAATAGTCATTCTGGATTCCCTGAATGGGATTCATCTCATCTTCCTTAAACATCTACACTGAATCTGAATTAATCAACCAGGGCTCCCTTTATAGTTGGTAGAGAATAATAGGCACTCTCAGGGCTCAGTTTATCTGACCTACTTCAGATGCCTATTTTAGGATAAGAGGAATTGTGACCTAGAAGTGCCTGTTTCTCTCCTTTGACTACTAGGGAGCCTGAAGTGATTAGCTCAGGTGCAGGCATTCACACTCTCAGTGTGTACATTTCGCCAAATGAATTCCTCCTTTTTTTTTTCTGTGTGATTTATATCTTAGGGAATTTTACATGCCAGAATACAGATCCATATTTTATCTGCTTTTTCTTAATGAAAAATAAATGTATCTGTGCAAAAACATTTCTTACTTTAGCACTTCTGTTTGTGCTTAAGCTTTCACTTTATTACCAGAAATACACTTAATTTGTAAAGGGATACAATGTATCTATATGCTTCCATATTTCTTTCAGTGAACAAAAACTCTTAAAATAAAATGTAAGACATGGGACCTCAAAGACAACATGACATTATAAGTTAACATTAATACAAATAGACTAAGCACCCAGCTGCAGGTTTTCCCAGAGGGGATAATGAAGGATTAGCTCTCTTTCACCCAACTCTGCATTATCTTTCTTAGCTCTCTTAGTCACATCCCAAAGGCTATATTAAGAGCAAATACAATTAAAAAAAACCCTAAAACCAAACAACAAGAAAACCCCAAAACAACCAAACAACAACAAAAAAACCCAAACCAAAATCAGCAGGGGAGAATGTATCTTCCCTTGTGGGAAGCTCTACTTGCATATTATTCATTTGTCAAGTGATGTGATGGAGTCATGGTCTCCTCTCACTCTGACACAGCAGGAAGGGCACCTGTGATGGCCTTTCACTTCAAGCTGCAGCTGTTCCTAGGAAGCTCTGGAAGAAAAAGCCAGAAAGGGAGGTGAACACTGTTTCAGTGAAGAATTAAAAGCAGCTGGGTACTTTTTATTGTGTCTTTCCTCATACACATACCAATGTTTATCTTCTTCTTTTCACTGTTCCTCCTGGTATTTTAAAACTATTTGCACGTAACATGAGAGAAGTAAGCCATAAAAGCAGACACAGTGATGAACTTGAGGCAGCATGAGTTACCTGTGTCAAGTAGCATGTTTTAATCTGGAAGCTTTTAGACCTAACTGTCCTGAGAAAAATCTTTGACAGAACATTGAATATGGGGTTTTAAAGTTACTGACCACCACCACTTAGTCGATACCTAACTTCAAAGGAAGCTATTAATAAAAAAAAAGCAAGCAGACCTAGAAAAGTTGCGTAATTCAGAAAGGTTATGTCAAAGATTTCAAACAATGATAGCCTGCTTTTCTGAGCCTTTATCTTTCTAAAGTTTTTTATCCCCCCACCCCTTTTTTAAATAATTTCTATCTAATTTTCATGTGTCTTTCTCCCTCTTCTCATTTCCAGTTTCTTTCCCTGTGCTCAGTTCCACCTGCTCGCTGGAAGGACATGCTTAGGCTTGTCTGTGTTACTCTCATGGCTTACTGAGTCTTGACTGTATATTGAATGAGATCTGGGCACAAGACAATTTTCTCTACCCTGCCCTGGTTTCCATGGAAAGGAAAGCACGGTATGTGAGCTGAGAGGGAGCCACTGCACTCCCAAGAGCTCAGTCTACAACTCAGAATTTCCTATTCTAGCAATGTATGTGACCAGCTAACAAACAGAACAAGAAGAGAATAATCTGTACCTCATTCCAAGAAAAATACTTTTTTTGGCAGTTTCCTCTTTATTCACTGCTTGCAGCTAATGCGCAAGCTCTTCAGGCCATTTAGCTGTGATACGAATCAGGACTTAATTTTTATTTTGAAATTGTTATACCAAATATTTATTTGTTTGGGAAAGTAAAATACTGCAGCTTTTTTTGAAGACAACTAGATAATCATATTGCTTTGTTATCTGCCACTGCAATGAAATAGAATAAGTATTTATGTATTTTCTTCTTTTCTAATACAAATATATTTGTTGAAAAATGTTATACTATTTTAATCAATAATAAAATAGCATAATTCAAATTTCTTTGTTATTCATAATAAAATGTATGCATGTACTCTCTTATCATAAAGTCATTTGGATGGGAAAGACATTTAAGATCATCGAGTCCAACCATACCTGTCCACTACTAAACCAGACCACTAAGCACCTCATCCGGTTGTCTTTTAAGTACCACCAGGGATGGTGACTCAACCACTTCCCTAGGTAGCCCATTCCAGTGCCTGATAACTCTTTCAGTGAAAATTTTTTTCCTAATATCTAATCTAAACCTCCCCTGGCACAAATTGAGGCCATTTCTTCTTGTCCTATCGCCCGTTACCCGACCAACGCCCACCTTGCTACAACCTCCTTTCAGGTAGTTGTAGAGGGCCATAAGGTCTCCCCACAGTCTCCTCTTCTCCAGGCTGAACAATCCCAGTTCCTTCAGCCACTCCTCATAAGACTTATGCTCCAGACTACTCAACGGATTTGTTGCCCTTCTCTGGACATGCTCCAGCACCTCAATATCTTTCTCGTAGTGAGGGGCCCAAAGCTGAACACAGTATTTGAAGTGTGGCCTCATCAGTGCCGAGTACAGTGGAAGGATGACTTCCCTACTCCTGCTGATCACACTATTCCTGATACAAGCCAGGATGCTTTTGGCCTTCTTGGCCATCTGGGCACACTTCTGGCTCACATTCAGTTGGCTGTTGACCAGTACCCCCAGATCCCTCTCTGCCAAGCAGCTCTCCAGCCACTCTTCCCCAAGCTTGTAGCGCTGCATGGGGTTGTTGTGACCCAAGTCCAGGATCCTTATCAGCATCATCCTTAAGGAAATACATCTATCTTCTCCTTGTTTACTTTTTGAAGCTTTGAGTTAGATTTCATATGAATGATCCCTTATTGCAGTAATCTTTATCCTCTCGAGACTATTAGTCCAATGTTGATTCTAGTTTCAGTTAAACAGAAAACTATTTGAGAAGTAGAATAAAAATCTTGTTATTTACTTGTATATTTCTCTGGGAAACAATATTTTTGTGAATAATCAAGAAACAGGAACCAGTGGTTAAATGTGTTTGAGACGAGCCTCTGGCATTTTTTTACTTCGTGAGTTTGTGAGCTTCCTGCTCACATGAAGGTGCTGGTAGATGTGATCAAGCCAATTTTTGATCATTCTCAAAAATGAGCCTAAATATCTACAAAAAATGTTAAGAGCATTTCTTGGAGAGCAGTTCACAACCAAAATCTTAGTTGAAAAGGCTTATGAAGCCTAGCCATTCAATTATATTAATCCTTAGGAAATTCTTCTAATGCAGTAATTATTGGTGTTTTAAACTGGGGAAAAAAATCCGTGTGCAAAGTTAGAGACAATATAATCAATAACAAAACCTGCCTCCTGCCTCCTTTTTTAATCAGTGTTGAATCCCAAGGGAAAGAATAAAACAGTATCAGCAACCATATATCAAATGCACTGCTAAATATCATTATTCCTGTCCAAACTCATGCTGTTGTTTTTCTATTTAGATATTTGTTCTATGACTAATTTGACAGCCAATTTAACATCTTTATAAATGAGATAATTTAGGATGTTTTCTTACTGCTTAGAATCAATAAAAAATAAACCCACTTTTCTTCTTTTAATTGAACTAATTAAATACCTCACCATTTTACCTCAAATGCTAAATAAACAAAATATTTTAGGGGATAACTTCCTATATTTTCCCTTTTTTATGAATAATGAATTGCTAATTCATATATTACTTCTTAGATTTCTCCATTGCATTTATATTTTTTATTTCTTAACAGCTTATTTGGGACTTCATCAGTCTTTAAAAAAAATTTGCATTTTCCAAAGATATTGCATTTGTCCTCATTGAAAAAATGACAAGGAGTTTCTGTACCATTGCATACAGTTATTCCATTCCAAATGCATGACTTTGTGTCTGACTTTCTTAAATTTCATGAAGTTCTTGTCAGTCCATATTTCTAGCCTGTCCAGGTCTCTATGAGTAACAGCCTTGCCTTCCCATATTGACTGCTGCCCCAAATTTGGTGTTATCTATCTCCTTGGAGTACACTCGTTCCATCTTACACATAATTAATAAAACCAGTTTGGCTCCATTATCAGTCCCTGAGGGAATACTTTAACTGGCTACCAGTTGGACTTTTCACCTGTTGATTACTGCCCCTTAAGTCTGAGTGCCAGTCAGCTCTTATCCATGCCACCAGAAATCTCATCACAGAAGGCTATGAAGTTATTGAAGCACAATTTGGTTTTGGTAAATCCATGCTGACTGTTCCAAGTCATCTTCTTGTCCTTCATGTGCCTGAAAATGGCTTTTAGAAAGATTTGCTCCATCAGCTTCCCAGGGACTGAAATGAGGCTTACTGTCCCATAGGTAGGTGGTTATGATGTTTACCTATGTATTTGGTTTATGTGGCAAGGTTTCGTAGTGGAGGGTCTTCAGGGATGGCTTCTGTGAGAAGACACCAGAAGCTGCTGTCATGTCAGAGAGTTCCAGCTAGCTCTAAGACAGACCTGCCACTGGCCAAAGCTGAGCCAATCAATTATGTTGGCAGTACCTCCGTGACAAAATATTTAAGAAAGGGTAAAAAAGGCCCTGCAACAGCTGAGGGAGAGAGAAGTGAGAGTATGTGAGAGAAACAGCCCTACAGACATCAACGTCAGTGAAAAACAAAGGGGAGTATGTGGTCCAGGCACCAGAGCAGAGATCTCCTTGCAGCCTGTGGTTAAGACCATGGTGAGGCAAGTTGTCCCCCCACAGCCCATGGAGCAGCCGTCTACCTTGCAGCCTGTCAAGGACCCCATTCTGGAGCAGGTGGATATGTCCTGAAAGAAGAAAAAAAGGTTGGTGTCTACTACAGGCCGCCAGATCAAAAGGCGCCGACTGACGGAGCGTTCTTCCTCCAACTCCGGGAGGCCTCGTGCTCGCAGGCTCTCGTCCTGCTGGGGGACTTCAACCACCCTGACATCTGCTGGAAAATCAACACGGCAAGCTGTAGGCAATCCAGCAGGTTTCTCAAATGCATTGAGGACAACTTCTTAAGCCAGGTAAGAGAAAACCCTACCCGAGGGGATGCGATACTGGACCTGGTGGTCACCAATGCAAGCGAGCACGTCAGAGATGTCAAGATCGGAGGCAGCCTGGGCTGCAGTGATCATGCACTGGTAGAGCTCACACTCCAGAGGGAAATGGGAAGAACAAAGAGTATAGTCAGGACCCTGAATTTTAGAAAAGCAAACTTCCAGCTCCTCAAGGAGATAGTCAGAAGGACTCCCCGGGAAACGGTCCTCAGGGACAGGGGAACAGAACAGAGCTGGCAGATCTTTAAGGAAGTGATCCACAGAGCGCAAGAGCTCTCGATCCCCGGGTGTAAGAAATCGGGCAAAGAAGAGAAGAGACCAGCATGACTGAGACGAGAGATGCTGGTCAAACTAGGGAGGAAGAGGGAACTGCACAGGCAGTGGAAGCAGGGACAGGCATCCTGGGAAGAGTATAGGGATGCGGTCTGGTTGTGTAGGAATGGGGTCAGGAAGGCCAAGGCGCAGCTGGAGCTAAACTTGGCTAGGGATGCAAAGAATAATAAGAAGGGTTTCTACAGGTATATCAGCCGGAAAAGGATGGTTAAAGAAAGCGTACCCCCGCTGATGAGCGAGACTGGCAAGCTGGTAACAGCAGAGGAGGAGAAGGCTGAGGTACTCAACAACTTTTTTGCCTCAGTCTTCACTGGGAATCTCTCTTCCCACCCCACCCGATTTGATGGATGGCATGAGGGGGACCGGGAGGACCTGCTGTAGGAGAAGATCAGGTTCGTGACCACCTGAGGAACCTGAACGCACATAAGTCCATGGGACCTGATGAGATGCATCCCAGAGTCCTGAGGGAATTGGCCGATGTAGTCGCCAAGCCACTCTCCATGATATTTGAAAAGTCATGGCAGTCAGGTGAAGTCCCTGGGGACTGGAAGAAGGGAAACATTGTGCCCATTTTCAAAAAGGGTAGAAAGGAAGACCCTGGGAACTACCGACCTGTCAGCCTCACCTCTGTGCCTGGGAAGATCATGGAACAGATCCTCCTAGAAGCTATGCTAAAGCACATGGAGGCCAGGGAGATAATTTGAGATAGCCAGCATGGCTTCACCAAGGGCAAGTCCTGCCTGACGAACCTAGTGATTTTCTATGATGGTGTGACAACAACACTGGACAAAGGAAAACCAATGGATGTCATCTATCTGGACTTCTGCAAAGCCTTTGACACGGTCCCCCACAACATCCTTCTCTCTAAATTGGAGAGCTATGAATTTGATGGGTGGACTGTTCGGTGGATAAGGAACTGGCTGGATGGCCGCATCCAGAGGGTAGTGGTCAATGGCTCGATGTCCGGATGGAGACTGGTGACGAGTGGTGTCCTTCAGGGGTCCGTACTGGGACCGGTGCTGTTTAATATATTCATCAATGACTTAGACAGCGAGATCGAATGCACCCTCAGCAAGTTTGCGGACGACACCAAACTGAGTGGTGCGGTTGACACACCAGAAGGACGGGATGTCATCCAGAGAGACCTGGCCAGGCTGGAGAGGTGGGCCTGTGTGAACCTCATGAGGTTCAACAAGGCCAAGTGCAAGGTCCTGCACCTGGGTCAGGGTAACCCCCAGTATCAGTACAGGCTGGGGGAAGAAAGGATTGAGAGCAGCCCTGCCGAGAGGGACTTGGGCGTGCTGGTGGATGAAAAGCTGGACATGAGCCGGCAATGTGCGCTGGCAGCCCAGAAGGCCAACTGTACCCTGTGCTGCATGGGGAGAAGCGTGGCCAGCAGGTCAAGGGAGGTGATTCTGCCCCTCTACTCTGCTCCGCTGAGACCTCACCTAGAGTGCTGCGTCCAGCTCTGGAGCCCTCAGCACAAGAAGGACATGGAACTGTTGGAGCCGGGTCCAGAGGAGGGCCACAAAAATGATCCGAGGGCTGGAGCACCTCTCCTATGAGGACAGGCTGAGGGAATTGGGCTTGTTCAGTCTGGAGAAGAGAAGGCTGCAGGGAGACCTGATTACGGCCTTTCAGTACCTAAAGGGGGCCTATAGGAAAGATGGGGAAAATCTTTTTAGTAGGGCCAGCTGTGACAGGACAAGGGGTAATGGTTTTAAACTGAAGCAGGGTAGGTTTAGACTGGATGTAAGGAAGAAATTCTTTACAACGAAGGTGGTGAAACACTGGAACAGGTTGCCCAGAGAGGTGGTGGAGGCCCCATCCCTGGGAACATTCAAGGTCAGGTTGGATGGGGCTCTGAGCAACCTGATCTAGTTAGCGGTGTCCCTGCTCACTGCAGGGGGATTGGACTAGATGACCTCTAGGGGTCCCTTCCAACCCAAAACATTCTATGATTCTATGATTCTATATTACAGCCTGTGGCGGGCCCATGACAGAGAGGCTCCTGTCGGGAACTGCAGCCCATGGAGAGGAGCCCATGCTGGAGCAGGTTTTCTGGCAGGACCTGTGGGGAACGGAAAGGGCCTTGAAGCAGTTCATGAAGGACTGTATCCTGTGGGGGGAACCCGGTGGAGCAGGGGAATTGTGAGGGGAAAATTTTGGAGGATGGGGGAAGGTGTTTTTAGATTTGTTCTCATTTCTCATTATCCTACTCTGACTAATTGACAATAAATTAATTTGCTAAAGTCTAGTTTGTTTTGCCCATGTCCTTATCTCAACCCATAAGCTTTTTTGTCCCTCTGTCCTGTTGAGGAGGGGGAGTGATAGAGCAGCTTGGTGGGTACCTGGTGATCAACCAAAGCTGGCCCACCCCAAATTTTTTTCAATCAGCAGAAACTTCCCCTAACAGCATTGGCCTTTCTGAGATCATCACCTCTGAAAAGCAGTTGCAATGACATTGGCCAGCTCCCTCATCAGCTTTGGATGCATCCCTTTTGGTCCCATGGACATCTGTATGTTCAACAGTTTTAAATGCTCTCTGACTGTGTCTTGCTCTAAGACAACCAATGCTGTATTCCCACAGACTCTGCTTGTAGTCTTAGGAAACTGGAGGGCCAAACAGAGTACCTTGCCAGTGAAACACAAGGTGGGGAGGGAGGGAAACACATTAGCTACCTCTTCCTTTTCCATGTCCTTGGTCACAAAGTCCCATGCCTTCACATTCATTGCTAATTTCAGCTCCAGCTGAGTACTGGCTTTCCTAACTCCAACTATATGCATTCAAGCAATGTCTCCTGCTGCCACCTTCTGTGTATTTCCTTTCTGTGTTAAAACTCAGTTTGTTGATCTCTGTATATCCAGGCTGGCTTTCTGCTATGCTTGTTTGATTTTCTGTCCACTGAAAAAGACTGCCTTTCTGCTCTGAGGGCACTGTCCTTGATGATCAACAAGTTCTCTTGGGCCCTTTGCACTCCAGGGAGGTCTCCCATGGAACCCTGCCAAGCAGATCCTTGACTAAGTCATAATCTTTTCTCACAAAGTCCAGCCTTGAAGATTTTACCATTTGTCTGGCTCACTTATCTCAAGATCTTAAGCTCTATTATTGCACAGTCACTGCAGTCAAGACTTTCCTCAACTTTCATGTCTCTGATCATTTCTTTCTGCCCAGCCATGTTGCCCTTCCAGTAAATATCAGGGTGGTTGAAGCCTCTTATTAAGTACCAGGGTTGGCAATGTGGAGCTTCTTTAAGGTGTCTAAAGAAGGCTTCATCTACTTCCTCTTCTTGATCAAACAGCCTGTATTAGACTTTTACCAAAGCAGCAGCAGCGTTGGTCTGTCCTTTAATCCTTACCATTAGCTCTTGGGTAGGTCATCACCTATCCCATGCACCCTAGGTGCTCCTTTGCATAGACTACTAACCCTCCTCCTCACTTTCCCTGCCTTTCTTAAAACCTTGTGTAAGGAAATCACTCCATTAAAAATCTCGAACATATCACAGAATCACAGAATCACAGAATGGTAAGGGTTGGAAGGGATCTCGGGAGATCATCTAGTCCAACCCTCCTGCTAAAGAAGATTCTCCTAGAGCAGGTTGCACAGGACGTCGTCCAGGCAGGCTTTGAATATCTCCAGAGAAGGAAACTCCACAACCCCCCTGAGCAGCCTGTTCCAGTGCCCTGTCACCCTCCAAGTAAAGAGGTTTTTCCTCATATTCAACTGAAACCTCCTGTGTTTCAGTTTGTACCCATTGCCCCTTGTCCTGTCGCTGGGCACCACTGCGAAGAGTCTGGCTCCATCCTCGTGACATCCACCCTTAAGATATTAAGATATATCCACCCTTAAGATATATCAAATTTGGCTTCCAGCTTTCAGACCAAACGAATATTTCTAGTGTGACCCATATGTCAGATAGATACACAAGAAAACCTCAAATGGCAATATGACATCTGAGGATAACTGAAATAAGTGTTAGATGTATACTGAATTATTTGCTATTAGTTATATTAAATTTTACGGTTACTGTTATGGGATCAAGGAAGCCTAGACATCATCTCATGCATACACTTCTACGTATAAAGACCTGAAAGAAGGTATCATGTTATGGAAATGAATCCTATCTGAGATCTCTACAGTGGATGTCTATCCACATCTAAGTTGAACATCCCAGCCTTAGCTAAAGGAGGGAAATAGGCACTTTTTCATCTGCCTATTTTAGTTATCATCTCCATCAAGATGAGATGAATCTCATCAGGATGAGAAGCGCATCTCTATCTTTTGATTACAAAGTGATCTAGCTGATTATGTTTAGCTAATTCAGCTATGTATGGCCATATTGCAGACATTTAACTATAGATAAGATTAATTACACACTGATGTGTTCACAAACACTTGATTTTGTAACAAATTCAAAACCTGAGTCCTGAATATTAGACTATGCCAGTGGCTGGAGTTGTTGGGATAATTTGACCATGTGAGATTGCTGACACCATAATCTGGCAGTTTTCAGAGGAAACCTCCATCAGTAGTGACATTTTTGTCTGAGTAAAGAATGAAGCATTAAACACAGTTCTGTGCCTTAAAGCTGAAGTTTCAGTGACAAGACTACTCTTGGGCTGAGCTATGCCATATGAAGTAACAGTCACGTAAAGGTTCAGCATTGATGACTCTGAACAAAGAAAAGTAACTAAACTGTCTTTGAACAGAGAATAGAGTAAGTTGAAGACCAAAACGTTCACAGCTAGCCTGAAAACACCTGCAAAATGAAAAAATAACCTGGAAAACTTATTTCTAGTAGACAAAGTATCGATATGATTCACAAAGTTTGCCATAAAGCACAGAAAAAGCAAACAACACAGAGTGAATTATGGTTAAAATCTTTCATTATTAATCTGTTTCCATATGGGCAAACTGCTCTGCAGTTTAGTAGTTGTGAGGAATTTTCCTATCTTTATCTGAAAGTTGGATTTTAGCCATGACTGAGATGATGGGATCTTCAGGTGATTCTAGTAGGAAGTAACAATGCAGTTACTGACACTTTGCAGATACCATACTTCCTGACTTGTACTCACATGAAATACAAATAGCAGAAGACCTCTTTTTCAATGGTTTTAAACTGAAAGAGGGTAGATTTAGATTGGACTTAAGGAAGACATTTTTTATGATGAGGGTGGTGAGACACTGGCACAGGTTGCCCAGAGATGTTGTGAATACCCCACCACTGGAAGTATAGCCCTGTCAGGTTGGACGGGGTTTTGATCAACCTGATCCAGTGAAAGATGTCCCTGCCCATGGCAGGGGGTTGGATTAGATAAACTTTAAAGGTCCCTTCCAACCCAAACCATTCCAGGATTCATTCTATGATTCTATGGGGTTTGGGGTTTTTGGGGGGTTTGTTTGTTTGTTTGTATTTTTTTCATCAAGTGTCTAAAATGTTCCTTTATGTTGCACATATTTGAGATCTTTATGACCTAATTGAGGCCTCATTTACAATAGAGCTGACCAATTGTAAGTACACACCTCTGACATAGAGAGGTTAACTAGGTGTTTTTATATACACCTACCAGCTGTGTTATATACTACATGGGAAAAATGAAAAATAACAGAATAAATGATTAAATTATCTGAAAAATCAGCTAGCAAAAAAAAAAAAAAATGCAGTTCTAACTGGTGGATCAAAGGCCTCTTTTGTGACAGATAACATTCTGGAAAGAAATGTACAGAGAATAGAAGAATGTGATTTTTCTACAGCTGGAAGCATTCCAAACTGATATATTAGGTCATTTTCAATACCCAAGTTGGATTAGTGTTTGCCATAATCCTCAGAAGAAAAAGATACTTCAGAGATATGGTAAAAGAAAAATGACAATGGAACTTTGAGAAACAAAAGAACAAAGCAAATCAAAATTACTAATATGGAGCAGATATTTAACAGCCTTTTTGTCTGAATACCGAAGTTTATCAAAACATGAGGCTAGGGAAATGAGGAAAGAATTACAGGTGGGGGATCAAACTCTTCTTATGCCTGCCTTCTCTGCTGGATATAGTACTAGTTACAGATTTAGCCTATAAAGTTTAGGACTGCATATGAACAAAGAAAATGAATTTGGAACAGCTTGTAGATGCAGATAGAGTTTTTCTGCCATCTGAAATTTTAGTGAAAGAAAAACTCTATCAGTGAAGAACAGTAAAAAAAAATTTGAAGGTAGCAAGAGCAGCAGGAAAAATAACACTGGAAACCTGAATTTAAAATCTGCCACTGTTTTTTTGACAAGTGATTTTTCATAAGCTTATATTTTGACATACCATCCCAGATAAGTGGCCCGAATAACTGACATTCTGCTTCTGATCATGACCAATACCAATAGGAAAAAAAATACAAGTGACCCTTATAATTTAAAATACATTTATGAGTAACAGAAAAGAAAAAAACAAACCACCGAACCCAAACACATTCTTCCCTGTCCCCTTTTCAATTCCAGTATAAGTCTGAAATTATTTCATTTAGCTAATATGTGATTCAAACTGAGAGCTAAATCTAATGAAAATAAAAAGAGGCAAAGTAGTTTAGCAAAACAAGTTAATAAAGATGTTCATGCTCATTGGAGAGTTTCAAGAAAAAAGTTCAATTCCATAAAGAAAGTCCTTAAACTATTTTGCCTCTGTGTTTGGTAACTAGATTTTATGGGGTTGAGAATGACTAATAACTTAAAAGATCTACTAGCTTTTCCAATAGGAAGAAGAAGGACAAGTTCCTTGTTTTACTGTGGCATTTCATTCTTAATTTGTTATTTCTTTCTTGATCTAGAATTCACATTTTAACCTTTGCATTTTATTACGGGCTTAAGGTGGAATTCAGCTACACTAAGTTTGCACAGTTTGCAGCTATAAACTTAAATCCTCTAAGAATATAAAAAGAATTTTCTCAAATGTCATCAGAAGTCATCTGAAATTGAATAAAAATCTCATAAAATCTTTGGATAAAATAGTTGATTTTTTAAATGCAACTGTCTATAATGTATTTTTTCAAGTTTCAGAATCATTGCTTTGTAAATATCTGCTCATCAATATTTCTGATAGTGTGGTTGAATTCAAATGAATAGAGCATGAAAAGACTTCATCATAGTCAGATCAGAAGGAGGAAGAAATGTATAAAAAAAATGTATAAAAACTCCATTGTGGTAAGTACGAATTTACCCTGGAAAAAGGTGAAAGTAGCAAGGAATTTAATATAGACAGACAAGACATGTAGACAGAGATATGGTAGAAGCTGCAGAAGTATAGGAGAACTAAGTTTCATGTCCTACAGTCCATCAAAAGAAACAAAAAATTAATCTGAAAAAAAGCATGTTATTAAAAAATGAAATATACATTTTTATATCACTGTCCTAGACGTAGATTTAATAAATATTCTACCTTCATAAGTATATAAGGAAAATACTCTTTGAAATTACCTAAATATTTAGTTGGTGATGGTTTGGGGTTTTGTGTTGGGTATTTTTTTTCATAAAAGGTCATGGCTAAATCCACCAGACTGATGCAGTACACTAACAAAACTTTGGGACACTACAGTAGGAGTATTGAGCAGCAAAGACAGTACATGGCTATTGTCACACTGGCCAAGCTGTGTGTGTGAAATTTATATGATTTCTGTTTATATGCCAGAAAAGTTTTGATTTATGGTAATTCTTTTTTTTTTTTTTTCCAAGACAAGCCTGTGAGAAAAGTCAATATATATTCAAAAAAGAACATGTAATTAAAATATGACAATAAATACCAGATCACAGAATCATATGTGATTTACAAATAAACTGAGGCATTGGCTACATTTAACCCGAAATTCTGTAGGAAACAGAAGCCATATTATCACTGAAAATATTGGGTTAATGTTAGTAGAATTTCTAGATGATTAAGCATGAGATTTAACATTACTGTTATCCACCATTAATTTAATAAAAACAGGTCTGTTGCCTCTCTCATCAGATCATCATACTTAATAAATATTTTGGCTGATACCTCTTTTATACCTAGTACAAAACTGTCTGATATTTGAATTCAAATGTTGCCATTTTCATGGGTTTGGGCCACTCACTGTTCCTCCATAATCCTGTAGCTATCAGGAATAGAATTCTGTTTCAGGTGTCAGAGGGATGATTTTGGGGTATGCAAGGCATAAGCTGCAGCAACAGCAACAGTGAAGTGACTTTTCCATGTGGTTTGCTCTTTGATAAAAAAGCTCTGCTTTGGATATAGGTTGTTTTGCAATATGGCAGCTGAAAAAAGGTAAGGTACCTTTCAATAATATTTAAAAAATAAAAGTTGATACAGGTTTTGTGGTGGTAGTGTTGGTTTTTTTACGTCACATGAAATAGTATTGAAACTTGCACACACAATTCCAATAAAGACTGAAAATACTCACCGAGTTAAAAATCTGTAGGTTCAAACAAAATCTACTCTTGAACTTTCTTATTCTTGAACAGTTGTTCAAGTGAAGTCCCAGATAGAGATACAGCTTAAACTACTGTAGACTTAAACTTTGCGTAAGACTGCAGTATCACTTAGTTATTTAAAGATTTCAAATGCAATGGTAGGCGCTTTTGCTTCCCAACTCCCACCGAAGAGCTTGTTTCATACAGTGCCTGAAGCTGCTCCCTGCTGACAATACACTTGGTAAAGTCTTCTGTGAAGTTACCTGTCTTGCTCTCCAGTTGAGCCTTATGACTGAGAAACACAGATTAAATGAAGTAGAGAGAGACCTTGGGAAAAGGTGAAAAGAACAAGGAATTTGGTATAGAGAAGACATGGAGACTTACAGGGATGTGATGAAAGTTAGAGAAGGATAAAGAGAACTTAGATTGGCCTGTAGAAGTTCAGCAAAGTGATGGTTGCAGATGAAGGAAAGAGGAAGATGTCAGTTCACAGAAATTAATTAAACAAAGAAGATACCTACTCTTGAGTAGAAGTAGAGGGTACTAATCAAAAGTAGAACTGACAACTGGATTCAGAGCCATGATGCTATGGGAAAGTTTCACCTATGTTGTTGCAATATGGGCTTTCATTTGATTTGTAACAAACATGTTTACTATGCATTCATCGTGAAATGTGTTTCTTTGATACTGTACATGCTATTCATCTTACCTAGTTTAAGAAATCTAAAAGTTAGACAGTAAAGTGTCACTAAGTCATCCAATGTCCACTTACAGTCAATGAAGAAAAATAATCATGACTGAAGTGTGATTCTTATGTTCTATTTTGGATGCCTGTCTTATGATGATTCAAGTCACTTTCTGGAATTATTAAGAGTTTTAAGTCTAAAATTAGGCAGAGGAATTTTGCCCAAGGAAACGACATTTAATAGGGAAATTACATGGATAATCTAGTAACTAACTAAAAATGGATCGAATCAACTACCTTAAACCTAAAAGTAAGTATGACTGTACCTCTTTACTGACCAAGCTTTACTATTTAATCTGAGTTGTTGATAAAGCTTTACACAGAAAGTCAGTTTGTATCTCATACTGTGTTTTCATTCCACTGTAAACAAAGCTTTAAATATGAAGCACTAAGTAACCCCAGGTGACCAGCATTAAGGAGTCTAGAGGCAAGCACAGCACTATGTGACATGGGCAGACTTATTTTTTATGTCTACAAGGAATACCAGTTAAGGACTTTCAAAGTGATTTTTCTGCTCACTGACCTGAACATGTTGAAACCCAGATAATACTGTAAAAGCAAAATGACTACCAGTTTTGTAGACCAGTATAAACAAAGTCAGAATAATTATGCTTCTAAAACAGACTCTGCAAAGGCATTATTTCATCTGCCTCTTTCAAGCCTATATACTGATGTGAACAAAGAATTGACTTGTCATATCAACTATCTAGTGTCAATGCCATGCCAGCTGGATTCCAAGGTCAGGTCTCTTGAGCTATTTGCCATTTACTATTCTTCTCCTTGAGCCACAGAGCATGGCTATGTGAGCTATGGGAACAAATCTGCACTCACTGTATTTGTAAGCTCCCCAAAGAGCTTACATGAGGAACCATGCTCTGACTGTCTTGGCTGGAAATACATTGTCTCATAATGTGAAACTTTGAAAAGGTTTGTGGGGAAGAAGGAAAGACAGGAAGAACAAAGGGACTGCAGAGGAATAGTCCTTCCTATCTAGTACTGCCACAACCTCACTTGCAAAAGAATGCTCAGCCTTTCTCAGTGAGCTGTGCAGCTGTAGTGCTTTGCTTTGAAGTCAATGTTTCACTCTGCAAGTGATAGTGCTATCAGAGTACTTCAAGTTTATACTGAAGACTCCTGAAGGTCTGGGGGTTTTGCTGCTGGCTTTTATTTTTTTGTTGTAATTTTTGTCATTGTTTTTTTCTGTTTCTTCTATTTTAAAATTCTTCCATGACTATAGTGCAATAATAGGAAAAGGCAAAATTTTGGGTCCCTAGAATCAAGATACAAAAACTCTACCAGTAAAAAATAGGTATAGGAGGTTACTAACCACTGACAATTGTTGTCTAATCCTCTGCTTATACTAGAAGAACCTTGAAAAAAAATTAGAAAAGTGTATTTGTTGATTCTCTACTCCTATAAAGGAAGCAGAAAACTGAAGCAAGTAAAAAATGGAAATCCCTTTTGTTTCTCATACCTGTTTTGTGCAGGAAAATAAGACATTTACATTATGTGGAAGCACACCATGTTTTTTTACTCTATTGAAATCCTTATTTCAAGATTTTATTTTTTTTTTCCTTGTGAAAACATTGTTGCTGCAATACTGGCAAGGTCACTGTCAGGCTGGATTTTCTGCTATACAGGTATCACTCAGGCAAATTAGTTCTGCCATAGGGACTAGCCTAACTTGGACACTGTTTGCTGAAATGTTTTCCTTCTTGAATCAGCATTTCTTTTGTTCACATGGCACATCCTATCTGTTTCTGTCCTTTCCTTGTTACTCCCATTTTTAACCCCATGTCTCATCTGATTGACATATAGAAAGAGATCTGCTTTTTAAACTTTTTTTTTTATTTAAGATACTTACTCAACTGTCATTGTCCCTATTTAAGTTTCCCTTTCAACGCAGTCACCATCACAACACATCTGTGAAATATGGGGCATTGCAACCACATACTTCCAAATGGGAAATGTATGCACAGTGATTACATGCATATAAACAGTTCCCTGGGAAAACAGCAGAGACTAGGTATTTCCTGATAATCTTTTGACTCAACATCATCTAGTGAAAGAGATACAAATACATCAGGGTTTTTTTTTTTCCCTTCCTCCAGCTGTATGAGCACAAGGTTTCCATTAAATCCTTAAAACAACTGAAACTTGCATTCCTAATGAACCAGAAATATAAGTAAGGGGAAGGTGTATGTGCATTGACTCTTCCAGTCAGAGCTGGTCACAGCATGATAAATAGATGGAAGAGTGTTAAAAACAAGGTAAAGAGCATGACAATTGAATAAAAATTTGTATAGCAATATTGGGGGAATGCACCTAAGGGAGGGCACCTAAACTCCTGTTTGCACTTCCATGAAAAGTTTGGTTTTGTCAGACAATTTTAGTGAAAATCTGTTTTCAAGAAACTAAATCTGAGGGAGATTTTTTCTTTCTTTAGGTTCAGTTGACCTGCATTTAGCCAAATAGTTCATAATGAAAACCTGGTTAATGGTCTAAAAAATTGTGATGGTCATTCTGGTGATCTAAGGAACCTTCCATTCAGTGAAAAGAGCTCCTGTGATGACTAGTAGCTCCTACTGTACTTCATGAAGGGCTCCCTGATCATAAGGTTTATTACCATTTTTGCACTAAACTTGGCTCAATTACACATGACACAGTTCTGGTCTCTATGTGCATCTTTGACACAAAGCACACCTAGCCCACTGCATCATCCTTGTGGTGTGTCCTTGGGGAGAAAAAGCTGGAGAACTTACAGGAGGAGTTGTGGTTGGAGGACTGTTCATTACAGGTTTTTCCAGGCATCTAATCTTACTGGGTATTACTGTCATCATACTGTGAATAATAATGTGCTCTGAAATAAAGTTTCTGGTTCTTTCTTAAGAAAACTATTCATAACCTTGTTATCAATGTTGACATATGATTAGTAACCTGTTCAGTGTCTGGCTTCACAAATCTTTTGTCTTGTGTTGTATCCTCTTTCCACCAAAATCCATGCAGTTTGCTACAGGTATGTCTCATTCACTTTAAAGTTCTGTCCTTTTCCCAGAACAAGGTGAAACAAACTTTTAAAGCAGTTTTTAAGCCCACAGTGTTTCTAAAAGGCTGGGCAAGACTTGCCACCATATTTCTCCTTCCAATTCATAGTCAACTTTTTCTATAAATTACAGCTCTGTGAAGAGATGACTAGATTCAATGCATATTTCTTACTGGGTTATTCACAAACCTTCTTTCAACCCTCCTTTCATCGTTCCTCCCGACCCTCTAATAACATACATAATTATTTATGCTTACTTCTGGTTCTTGAATATCTTGGATGCATTTAACTTTGCCTTAATTGTAACCTAAGCTCTCACTGTCACTGCCCAGCAGTCACTTCCTTTGGAATAGATTTTGTTCTTCTGTGTCTGTTAAGAATGAACATCAACAGTGTGGTGATGGTCAGCATACTAAAATTGTCATGGTGCTGGTACAGAGATATTTTTTTCTCATCTGCAAACACAGTCCACTTTTATTTTCCTCCAGCCTGTGCATACACATAGCCTCCTTTCTCTTTTAAAGAGAACCTGACTTTGTGTGCTGTTGGGAAGATGCCGTTATAAAAAAGGCAGGCTGCAAGCAGGAAACCAGGGTGGAAATCTAGTTGGGGGTAGGACAGCTATGACGGTCCCACTGCCTCATCCAGGAACAGGCCAGCCAGGGGGCACCCATCAGGGACAGCCCTAGCCCCCAGCTTTGGGCAGCTCCCTGGGGATGGGGATAGGCCAAAGATAGTCTGAGTCATGGGTCCACAGCTGGATCCAGAAAAAGGGGTCCATGGCCAGGCAGGACAGGGCTGTGGAGAGCTGGAAACTCATTCTGTGGTGGCATCACTGCAGCAGGGGTTGATGGCCCCAGGGTGTCCTGGGACATGGGCAGGGTGGTGGAAGTCCATGGGAGGCTGCTCAAGGACAGTCAAGCCCATCAGTGCCCTCAGGGACATGGCAACTTATTCTGTATTGAAAAAAAATTATATTCAACACACGTCTTGATAATGATGCTCCGGCTGTGTCATACAGGGCTCTAGGTGTCCCTGCCTGAGCAGAGGGGTTGGACCAGATGATCTCCAGAGATACCTTTCAACCTCAGCCACTCTGATTCTTTGACACTGTTGCTGTTATCATAACGAAAACCTGGTTAATGGTCTAAAAAATTGGGATGGTCTTTATGGTGATCTACAGAACAGACATTCTATTCTTTATGGCCAAACAACAAGTCACAAAAAAACCCCACCCAAAAACCTAGATTAGTAACATTTCCAGTCTTCAGTAGCACTTCCTATCTTCAGGTCCAACAGCAACCAGTTACAGTGCTAATTATGAAAAAAACAGTTTATGTCATAGCACGTCTTTGTTGTTTGGTGCCTTTGGCTAATCTGACTTTTTGCTGGGTCACCAGTAATAGATTTCATGAATTTCAAAGTTGTCTCAGGCAATAGATGGCAGTGTGCTTGGGGAAATTTCTAAACCAGGAAAGTCCTTGTTTATACAAGCTTTGTACAGAATAGCTGGTCAGAGCCTAGCAGAGTGAAAAGGCAGATTTATGATGCCTAAAATGAAAGATCTCTGGTCCTGAAAGACCATTCAAGATGCATAATTTATTTAGTGAAATTGTCCTCTTTTTGCACATAAGAAGTTATTCACCCTCAATTTGTAGGTTGAAGTTACTTGTACAGTTTTGTTAGCTAATAAATCCTTGACTAACATTAAGAAACTTCTAATTGTATGTATTTGAGGTGCAGGTTAGAAACAGCCAAAACGGAAGTTATAGATGACACGTTCTTTGTTCCTGTCCTCTGAAAAATGAATAGCAGGTTTTGCAATTTATCACCAATAGCATAAAATTGAAACTGTGATTTCTGCATGTAAAATTTAGATTTTATATTCAAATTTATTTATTTATTTATTTATTTAATTTAATAATTGATTTTGGTGCCAGGCCAATTACTTACTTTCTATATTTATTGTTATATGAATTTTTGAACTAATACGATTTCTTCAGTAAAGAATTTGAAAAATATTTTAACATGGACAATGTATAATTAAAAAGCAGAAAAGCATCATAAAAGATGCAGAATCATATTTCCAGAGTGCAGGTCATTGAGGGCTAAATATTAAAGATTTGGTTAAACCCCAAAATTGTTACATATAATACTATCCTTTTACATTGAATTCAATGCAGTTCTCACAGAAAGCAATATCTGAGTCATTGACAAAATATTGTTCACTACTATTACGTTTTCTCTCAGGAGATGAGAGAAAAAGTCATGAAGTACCAGTCTGAAAAGAGTTAGTTAGGATACCTGTTCGAGAAAGGCAACTGGGTTGAGAAAAGTCTGAAATAAAATGTCAGGGGACAGAATAAAGAACATAGAACCTGGAGGAACTATCCAAAACAAAAGTTATTTGGCAAGACAGTAGACAATGGGAGAAAAATCAAGGTGGGTCCATACTGAGAGAAAAATGCAAAATTAAAACCAGTGTATTTTGGATTTTTTTTAACTTGGATAATATATGACAGGGCTTGGATAACTATATTTTCTGATCACCCACAGGGAATATTATAGATTATACTTTTTTTTTTTTTCCCCTTAGATCAACTTGACTAGCCACATATGTGCAGTTGTTTTATGTAAATTCAGCTGAAAACACTTTTAGGCCATAAAATGCAATGCTTAATGAAGAGAATTTAAGTATGAGAGCCCTCGGTTATGAGTTTGTGGATTTTATTGAATAAATAATTCCAGTAGGGAAACCATGCAAATGTATCCAGCTTTGATCATTACAGATAAGGATAATTTGCTGTATTTGCAGGAAATATTTTTTTTAATGTTTGATGGCAGGTTTCACTTTGGAATCTATGGAAAATGAAAAATGCTGAGATCTAGAGATGAGTTTAATGTTTCTGTGTGATGAAATACATTAACCACAATCATAAATGTCACCATTTATGTAGCTTAAATTTTACAGCCTGTCTGCTTTTCATGTTGTCTGTGGGTCATATTTAGCCTTTCTAAAGCAAAAACATTCTTGATAAAAAGCAAATTAACTTAATAGCACTTTCTGCAGATGGTTCCCCTGTGGAATTAGGGAAGATACTGAACCCAAGGATTAGGGAAAATACTGGGATCCAAAGAGGCAGAGTGTTTCTAGGAGAAGGAATCATCTTGCTAGATCTCATTATTCTTTTGATGGGGTGACTCCTATAATATCTGTTACCTAATGAATGATAACATTTAGTCTGAGCATCAGGAAATTATGCCCATGTATGTTCTTTTTAGCCGCATTTGTTTTCTACTGGAATTTTTTAAGTACTCTATCAGAGTGGAAGAAAATCATCACCCCTTTTGTTATCAATTTGTTTTTCTGAAGCCAAAGTCATACAGTGTCCAGGGTTGCAAAGCAAATTCTGGAGAACGAAGGGCAATACAGTTGCATTGTAAACCTCACTACAAAAAAAAACAAACCCAAAAAACCCCAACTCATGATGTGCAAGGTTCTCGAACAGGGGACAGGCTGGATCAATGGGCCGAGGCCAACTGTATGAGGTTCAGCAAGGCCAAGTGCTGGGTCCTGCACTTGGGTCACAACAACCCCATGCAACATTACAGGCTTGGGGGAGAGTGGCTGGAAAGCTGCATGGCAGAAAAAGACCTGGGGGTACTAGTTGACAGCCGGCTGTATATGAGCCAGCAGTGTGCCCAGGTGGCCAAGAAGGCCAATGGCATCCTGGCTTGTATCAGGAATAGTGTGGCCAGCAGGAGTAGGGAAGTGATCGTGCCCCTGTACTCGGTGCTGGTGAGGCCGCACCTTGAATACTGTGTTCAGTTTTGGGCCCCTCACTACAAGAAAGACGTTGCGTTGCTGGAACATGTCCAGAGGAGAGCAACCAAGCTGGTGAGAGGTCTGGAGCACAAGTCTTATGAGGAGCGGCTGAGGGAACTGGGGTTGTTTAGTCTGGAGAAGAGGAGCCTGAGGGGAGACCTTATTGCCCTCTACAACTACCGGAAAGCAGGCTGTAGTGAGGTGGGGGTTGGCCTCTTCTCCCTTGTAACAGACAATAGGATGAGGAGAAGTTGTGTCAGGGCAGGTTTAGGCTAGACGTTAGGAAAAACTTCTTCACCGAAAGGGTTGTCAGGTTCTGGAATGGGCTGCCCAGGGAGGTGGTCGAGTCCTCATTCCTGGAGGTATTTAAAAGAAGGATAGATGAGGTGCTTAGGGACATGGTTTAGTGGTGGGATGACAGTGCTAGGTTAATGGTTGGACGTGACGATCTTAAAGGTCTTTTCCAAACTAGATGATTCTATGATTCTAAATATCTTGTTTACCTGCTCTCCTCTTTCCTTCTGTTCTCTTTCTTCCTGTTATGCTGCTGGTAGGCTACATAGGTTTCTGAGTCTGAAGCATGGGTACACTGCAATGTTACATTTGATTGTGTGAGTTCATTTTCTGCCCTTTTTAACTCATGTCTCACCCATCTACCTGGCTATGTAGCACTGAGGGAGAATGACATATTTGAACTCAATTTAAAAATATTAGTAGGTTACCTGAGAGTATTGAAAGGATGAATCAAATGTAGTTCACCAACTGTTCTATTCTATTGTACACTGCTTAAAGTCAGTTTTGATGGGCAGCCCTCTTCATATCTCAGCTTAAAAACCCTTGAGTTCAAATTACAGATTCTCCCAGCCTTACAGAATTAGGAAATGCTTACATATAGAAATGAAAAAGAACTACCATCTTTTTTAGTCCTTAGAAAATCAGGAGAAAAGAAATCTTTTTTCTTTATAATGATTCCAAAGTACTCATATGCATGATTTAGCAAGACAAAATTAATTAGATGAGTATAAGGAGATCAAAATTTACATGTGATAAATCTAAGACAATAAGCCTTAACTATCATATCACATCGCACATGATACATACAAAAGATGACAGTTAAGGGTAGGTAAAATAGATAATCAAGTCTGAGTGTGAGTAACAATGCATGACTACTTTAGAACACATAGGCATTTATACCTTTACCTAGTGTTGCAGCCATGCACTATAGCCAGTTCTTGACTTTTGCTGGCATAATGTGTAACTTCAGATGCTGATGTACAACACAAATGTTAGAGCATAACAGAGAAACTAAATTCACTTTTACTATCCATTCTCTGCTTTATTGTTTTCGAAACTCAAGGTAACATCCATAGATAAGTTCCTGTTCAGTGGGCATCCAACAGGGCATGAACTAAAGGAGACATAGCAGTCTGGTTTCCACTCTGGAAACTGACTAACTTCTCAAATGGAGTTTATGACAACCGAGACAAATTAAAATTCCATAGCATAAGAGTGGGGAGAAGTAGAGAAAAAGCTTCTGACTTTGTGAGCCAAGTTAGTTTTGTTAAAAAACAACCGTATAACTTGTACGGTACACTGCTAACAATGTGTCTGTCATAATGCTTATTCTGAAGCCAGCAAAATATTTCTTTCCAGAGAAAATAATCAAATCAAGCATGATTAGAATAAAACAACAGTAACAGCAGAAGTTTATAGCTGCTTTGAGAAGAGAAAAATTACCAATTACTTGACAAACTACCTTAATGAAACATTTCAAAAATAAACATGTAAAAGACAGGAAATTAAGAAGTCAAGTCATATAAGCACAAAGCACGGTTACATATACTAAGAGGAAAAAAGTTGCTCATTTGTTAGAATGTCAAAAAATATACTCATCAATTATGCTAGACTTAAAATGCATAATGGTATAGCTTGTAAAGAATAAACTTGTTTAAGAGAAAGCATATACCTAAAATCTTCAAAAACATTGTTTCCAGGACTTTCACAATATTTACTTATATGTTTTTATTAGAATTATTTTTATTTTCCTCATCTAACTTTCCAGTTCTTGTCAACCAGAAAAGGTCCAAGTCACATTTTAAAAGTAGATGATTTTGTTCATAATTAAATTAAAAAATTAGTAAAAAAGTGTCTATTCTTTATAAGCCATAGATATATTGTTATTGACATAAAAAAAATAAAAAAAAAGTAGGAGTAAATTTTCTTCAATTAAAGTTCTCGAATTTATTTTCCTTTCAAAATAAGAGAATCTGTAGACATGAGTAAGTAATTCCTTGCTTCCCTGTTTTCTTGCTTTGTCTAGTTTGCTTGTTTTCTTGCTTATTTGCTTTCTTGCTTTCTTTTCTGTAGATCTTTGTAAGGAAAGAAGGAGTAATTTAGAAAAACAAGTCCAGAAAAATTCTGCCTTTATATTCTGTTTTATTAAAGATTGATCTAAAAAAAATATATATTTTCCGTTGTATTTATTTCCAGCATATATGACCTAGCTTTCAGTGGCATATTTCAGATATCTAGTTTACTTATACCTGCAGTAGTGACACTATTCCTTCCTCTTAAACCTTTTTAGTGTAAGGATTTTGAATGTTAACGTTCAGATGTCGGTGCATAAATCTATTTTCTGTATTACATTACTTGCCTACATTTGGGTTTGTATCTAAGTATCCCAGCTGGAAACAGAAGACTTTTAAAAATAAAAGTCCCGTTACTGTGGTGGGACAAGATCTGGTCAATATTACTTCTATATTCAGTCAATTAAAAGGAGAATATTTTAGAGTTGAGAATATTTAGCATAATACATTTAGAATGTATTTGGTATTTTCAAACCACTTTTTAAAACGTATCTGATATATGTATATGTCTAACTATCTATTTAATATATAAATTTATTTATGTAATATGTATGTATTTTTACCTATAAAGAAATGTAAATATAAGATTGATCTTTTGAGAACCTTAGAATTTGAAGGGAGGTGGAATAGTGCTGATCTATACATCCATCTGAATCACACAATGATTTTGTTTGTGCTTATAGTTGTAGTACTTTAAAAAAAATTACAGGACCTATATATTTGTTCTACATTCAGAAGAAACACAAATATAATGATGTTTAAAATATTCCTCCAAACAGTGCTTAACGGAGAAGCTAAGGACACAAAGGACAAATTTTCAGGGACTATTTAATTTTAAAGGTAAAAATGATATTTTAATCAATAATATATTATAATAATGAGCAACTGTTCCTCTCTACTTATATGCAAGGAAATACAGCTTTTCATTAATTGTTGAATGAAATGCAGTCTGAGAACATTCACTACTTTTATGTGGGCACTTACAGAACCTTCATCACCATAGCAGCTCAATGTTAATGCCTTTACCCTTACAATACCTCTGCAAAGTAGACCTGTCTCATTCAAAGAGAAGAGCTGACTGAAACAGAAAGTAAATTATCCAACATCACAGTGGAAGCTTGTGGCAAAACTCCCATGTTTACTAATCTTCTGAGTCACAGCTTTAATCACAATGTCATTTTTCACCTGCTACAGAAAATGCCCCTTCACACACTGCAGAGGTATAGACTAGCAGTGCTTTTGGAAATCAGATTGGAAAATCTATCACATTTTTGAAAGAAGCTTCCTATACATAATCACTTAATGAAATTGTAGTTATGATGAAAAGCCTGTTTAAAAGAATTTTCCATTTCAAAAGCCTTTTTAAAGGAGGTTTCAAACTTGTTGAAGCACCACATTTTAATATCTTGCAAATGGGAAAAAATTGTTCATTTGAAGAAAGTCACCTTTTAAAACATTAATAATAGGTAACAAGTAAAAAAAAAAGATTAAAAAAGAAATAAAATATTTTAATAATATTAGATGAAACCATTTGGTTTTTTCTTTTTTAGAGAGAGAAGGACCGCTTTACATTTTCAAGGTTCTTATAATTTTAATGGGAAGCCTAGATGTTTACATCTCCATATTTCTTGTGGAATAGGAGAACTGTTTCCTACTAACCTCTAATTAAAAATTAACACCCCTACCCCATTCTCCTCTCTGTCCTCGCCCCTGCCAAGAAAACCACATATTTGAAACAAAATAGCCTATAATGCCTACCCTTCCCTTGCTCCGGATTATTTGAATCTCTTGATTGGTTATTGACTACAAATAAGCCTAGAAAGATATGTTCTTAGGAACATGGTATAAGCTGCAAGCAAATAAGTTACTACTTGACTACTATTTCTCTACTGAATTATATTTGATTTATATAAGGGTTTATGTATCATTGAAATGGCTTATTTCCTTTTACACTAGACTGTCACATTTTATCTACTGATGTAAGATATACACCGACCTATGTAATTGCTACTACATCACTGAATAGTTGGAGGCATTAGGATTAAGATCTAAGGTGCTTCTCCAGAGATGCCAACATATCCTGAAGACCTATTAGTTGTGATGGGGCTGCTCACATACAGTTTTAAATTTCTGAAGTTCCACTTGCTCAAGGAAATTAAAATGAAAAGACAGTGATTGCAGAGTTGTTAGCATGGGTTCCTACAAAGCTCCTAGATCAATATCGATTTAAAAACTACAGAGAAGCTAACTGTGATAGCACAACCACTTGGAAATGAAGGGTCATTGCAGAAAAAAAGTTTTCCAAACTTATTTTCTGGTTCTCTACTTTCTTATGCTACTAGATATGGAAAAAATACTCTTTTCTTAAATTAGCCATATTAGATAACACCAGTTCCTGTATTGGTGTTCCTACCTTACTGAAATCATCATAAGAGTGAAGGAAAAGTCTGACAAGAGGATATAGCAGTTGGGTCTACCTCTTAAAAAGAGGTATTATTTTTATTATGTATTATATTTATTAAGAAAAATATTAAAGTGCATTGGATATGATTTTTTTTCCTGTTATTTTTCTGAATTGTAGAGGAGACAAGAAATGATAGTCAGAAAGCAAACAAAATCAAAACTTACAATAAACACATTTTACTAAGATTTTAAACTAAGCATTCTAATCAAGTGATCATTTTCTTACTCCAATGGAATTTAAAGACATGCCACATTTTAAAATGTCTCTTTGTCTCAATCTTTGTAATGGACCTAATTTGAAAGACCACCATTCTTATCATTGTATAAAGAGATGGCATATTTGGTACCATGTGTAGGTAAAATTGCTTGACAAGATATTGAACTTGGTGCATACATAAAGCGTGTTCTATCTTATTGCAATCTGAGCAAGTATTGGTATTTAGTCAGACTTAGAATTGGGAAAAAATTGCTCATTGAATTTCTAAATAATGCAGACTGACATAATGAAACATCTGGGAAAATAAGAAACAAAGCTGTAGATGGCTGCACCATGCAAAGGATCTCGATCCTTTTTGTCAGTGAGATAGCATATACCTTGTTAATTCCCTAGTTTTCTTTAATTGATACCCTATATTATATTTACTATTGCAATGGTACAGGTATGGAACAGTATTTTTTTTAGGGTATGTAGAAGCCCAAAGTAAAAGACTTTACTATATCTTGTTTCCTTTCATAAAAGTTTTTGATGTATTTTTCAATATCAGTAAGCAATGGGCTAACTTCAAACCCGAGGTAAGCATACACTCTACATTGTATTTGACAATATTTTGTGTTAATGGTACTTGCTTTCCTGCCTTACGTGATCTATTTAAGGTGTACATGCAGTATATATACTGCAGTACTGAGATATATAGCACAAAAATGCAGTCAGAGTTTCATAGCTTGAAGGATCGACAACAGACAGAATCAACATCCCATGGAAAAGAGAACATTCAAAATACAAGGTATATTCAGAGCAGACAAGATCTCCATTAAGTGATTATTTGGGGTTTTTTGTTCTCTGCTGTAGAGAAACAAATGTTTCCTTATTAAGAAGAGCAGGACTAATTTTATAATTAAGGCATGCACATAAAATCACTAACTCTGTACAAGCACATTGCTGTTTAAATGTGCAACTACTGCTTATGCAGGCAAATACAAGGTCTCTTGAAAGCCCTTGAAATAGTTTCTTGCTATTAGCTTAGACACTAATAGCAATGTACAAGAACAGCTGCCTTCTTAATTTCCTTGAACAACTGTAACTTCTGCACTTTGGGGCTACAACACATCAGACATTATCCTCTGAATACTTCCCCGGTATTTCATAGTGCCCTCACTTTGGTGTCTGTGTTGTCATGGCTAGACTGCCAGAAGTACCAGGGTTAGCTGGTTTGGCTTTTTTCTCACATGTTTACATGAACCTCAGTTGCATCTTCGAAGCACAATATATACATACCTTTAGAAATTAAGTCAAAAACTGTAGCCTGGAATAGTACCAACCTTTCTCTGAAGTAGTGCTGGAACCATCTTAATCTCAGAGGCTGTGAAATTCTGTTGCTGTATAATTAGTTTTTGAGAATGTAATTAGTTTTCATAACAGTATGGGATTAAACACTAAATGCTGCATTAATATATCAAAGGTCATTGTGTTTTGCATAGTAAATCAGGATATGTGAGTATTCCTACATCACACAATGCAGTGCCATGTAAGGAATGTCCAAACAACCTAGTATGTATATAAAGAACTGTGCAGCATTATATAGAGATATACACTTGGGTCTTGGCATCAGAGTAGCCTCCTAACAGGATTAATTGGCTCTGGCATGGCACAATGTTGGCACAACAGCACTGCTTCTCATTCCAGATTCAGCTTGTGCCGGGGTTGCTTGAATGGCAAGTATGGGACTGAGTGATGCAGTGCAGATCTTTACAAGTCATGAACCCACTCTTGATTTCTGTATATGAAGGTACAGGTTTTTAAGTGGTGTAACAACTATGTTATTATACTGTACCTGAATATAATATATTTATGTATACATGCTGAAATTATTGATCATGTTGTGGCTGTGATAATGAGCTTCCAGCAGAAACCGCTGGGAGAGGATATTTCACTCAAACATTAACTTCATTAGAAAGATTCAGCCAAATGAATTAGCACATATATTTCTAGGAGTAGTTTAAATGAAGATGAGTTGATTTCTCATTTACTTAAAAATGTAAAAACAAAATTTGAAGAACATTTTGTGCAATTCACTGCTGTATTATTAACTATTATATCCTGTGTTTTTTAATTCTTGGGGTGGGAGCTAATTAAAAGTTTTCACTCTTTCCCTCCCTGTAACAGCTGGAATAATAGAGTTCCTTATTAAAAAAAAAAAAAATGATAAAAAAATGTAACAAAACCACATGCACACCATTTTACTGCAGTGGTAAAGAAAGCACCAACCAAGGCCATATATTATGAATAAAAGTATGGACATGTAAACAAGATATCTTAAAGCTGTCTGTGTAGTCAATCAGAACAGCTAAGATGTTAGATAACTAACTACTCCTTAACAACCTCTGCATGAACATTTTATCCTCTTTAAATATGAGGTAGCTGATATGTGAAGCACAGATGAATAAGCTATATCACATTTACTATATAGTCAGATTTCCCTATAGCTTTCTATATTTGTAATTAGATATAACACATAGCTAATATCCTATTGATTCAGACTTTTGCTTGCCTCATGTTATTACAGCAGCTGCATGCTAAAAGTCAGACCTTGACTAGACCTTCGTATAAGAACTTGCAATCTATTCCTGGTTATCTTATTGACTGGCCATTGTGTTTGGATCAATCATCATAAACCTGACTAAATGGCATCATACCCAATTTACAAAGCTGAATGTAAAGTATTCAAAACTTTCCCTAGTTCACAGTGTCAGACAGAGGAACAGAACTGAGGTACATTTCCCTGTTCTTGATTACTGAGTTCTGCTAAGGTCTACACCACTCTTCAGCAGATTTGCAGCTGATGAAATTAAGTCTTCTTATACTTAAGATTTCTGGCAGTTCTTGACAATAATGAGACACAAGCCTTGCTTTAATCAATAGCCTCTGAAATAACTTTTTTGGAGTTGCAAATGTCCATCATCACATAAATATCAATGTGACTGAGACCTTAGCTTGTATATGTGGGACAGTTGAATTTGGAAGCATATGGTTTACATGTGCAGCTGAACTTACCTGAACCAATAGTTCTGCTTATCCTTTGCCATTTTTGGAGGGAGTGCACAGAATTTAGAAATGCAATGTGTACTCAGTGCTGTTAACAACTAAGAAAGACTTGCCTGACCATTGGTAATTGTTTAATTCTTACCTCACAGGAAGGCAGACCAAACAGATTTTTTATTGAAGAAATGCTAGTCACTGAGGTGTTAAGTTCATTTTATTCTGAATATGAAAATAAATTATTTCTTCATTAATATATCTCCAACTGTTCACTCTCAACATCATCTCCTCTCCTGGTGACAATCTCACAATTCTTCAGTAACAATTTTAGCAACAAAAAACTCCAGACATGTCCTGGAGGGGGTATTTATACTTGTGCAAATAGATTTAGAAAATACAGGTCTTAATACATTTAAATTTAGTACATGTTTTTAAACACCATTTAAGTCCACAACGGGAAGCATATTTCTTTGTAATCTTTGTTTCTTTACTTGCTTGGCTGATTTTTGACTCTTTATGCTTTGTGATTTGTAGCAGACAATAAAGGCTGTAGAAAATAACAAACAAAGCTAACCCCCCAAAACAACATGTGGTGGAGTAATCAAAGGAGGGACTAGCAAAGCAAATCAATAGTAATGGATCAGTATGAAAGCCCTGCAATTTTTAGACTTCTACCCTTTTTCGTACCCTTCATTCTTTTTATTGTTATTGAGACTCTAAAACTTGCAGTTCAGAGGAAGTCTACCAACAAGCTTGTAAAAGTGGTTACTATATTTTGGATCTTTATGTTGTTTAGAGCATTACTGGCACTTCATATCTTTCTACCTTTTTTTTTTTTTTTTTTTTTTTTACATTTTTAATATCAAAGCAATTCATTTCACTTCTATTCAGCAACAAGATAGGGTTTTTATCCTGTTATGAACATGTTGAGTGTGTTATGATTTTACATGTGTAGCAAATATCTAGTAATAGGACTATAACATGAGGAAGCACCTGTTCTACTGTGGAATGATACAGTGATAATTTAATACAAATAATCCTCCTGGTGTTAAGAAATCAAACAAATCATAATGGTGTTGCTATCTTGAAGGCTTCTCAACAAGCAGTCTTTAACCTTTGTTAAATGTCTCATGTTTACTATGCATCAGCTTTAAAGATCTAGATAAATGATTAATTCACCTTTATCCCCTTGGGAAACACTATTGATTTTTATGAAAATGAATTAAACATTCACTATCAATTAAGTTCTGTGTTTGCTTTTTTAGAAGAGCTATCTTCTCACTGAATGAGAAATTTACCTGCCAGGAAATACAATAGACAGTTGAACTGTCCACATATTGGCATACATATTGGATAAACAAAACCCAATTACACTCCTGCTTATACTGCACCAAGACTACACATTACATTCAGACCTCTTTTTTCAAGGAGCAATGCCCAGCTAAATTGCATCACTTATCCTAGCTTTCTTTATTGCTTAAACATGTAGAAAATTAGGTTATTGAGAAGCTTGGTCTTGAGAAAAAATAATAAAGAAAGAAAAAATCAAACTCTTTTTGGCTAGATGTGGTTTACATTTTGGTTTTGCCCATGAACAGCATCAGTTTCCCTTTTTTATTTTCTTTGATGATAAGTAGCTTATTTGGTCTTTGCATTATGAAAATATGATTTTCCTGGAGCTGCCTTGGCAGCAGTTCTGAAGGACTCTTTGGGACAACATTGAGCACTTCTTCCTATTCTTTCTCTCCTTCGATTCACACCATCTCATCCTAGATGTCTCTTTTGCTTGTTACTGTGTTTGAACTAATAGGGTGTAAAAGTCTGGATGTAAACCAGAAAAACAGTATCACTTTTGAGAGCAGATGATTAATACAAAAACATGGACTGGAAAGACACAACATCTTTTCAGAGCAGGAATTATATTAGATTAATTAGAAATTATATTAGAAAAATGACACAGCTCCTATAGCAGATTATGTGGTAGTGTAACCTCAGGGAGTGGCACATGCAAAGAATTGCTGAAGTAAAATCTCTTGGGATCAGTATGTACTAAACGTGGACACTATTACCTAGGTTGTTTTCAGAACTACTAACCTTTACAAGTAAATCTTTTAGTAAGTAACTAAGTAATCAGCATTTAATCTCTTTCCTTATCTTACTTTATTCTAGCTATAATTTTTATACCATGTTCACTGTTCATCTAAACACTTCCATTAATGCACAAAGCATTACAATTAGTAGGCTTCACATTTATTCACTTTTCAATATCAGAGGCATATCTGAGTAGAGACATTTTACTTGTATTCTTGGTTTGTTTTTTTTTTCACTTGTTTTAAAATTTCTGATGTTTGTCAAAGTAAAGGTGAAGAGATACTATGCAATAACAGCACAAGTAGGGAGGTTGATAACAGCCATTATTTCCCTTCCCCATTGCCTTCCAATTACTGAAAAAATATTTCTCTCTTACAAAACCCATCTTCACCTTATTTGTGTACAGGCTGACAGCTGACTTGTACCAGGAATAGTGTGGCCAGCAGGAATAGGGAAGTGATTGTGCCCCTGTACTTGGTGCTGGTAAGGCCACACCTTGAATACGGTGTTCAGTTTTGGGCCCCTCACTACAAGAAACTGGGTTTGTTTAGTCTGGAGAAGAGGAGCCTGAGGGGAGACCTTATCGCCCTCTACAACTACCTGAAAGGAGGCTGTAGTGAGGTGGGGGACAGCCTCTTCTCCCTGGTAACAGACAATAGGATGAGGGGGAATGGTTTGAAGTTGTGCCAGGGCAGGTTTAGGCTAGACATTAGGAAAAACTTCTTCACTGAAAGGGTTGTCAGGCTCTGGAATGGGCTGCCCAGGGAGGTGGTCGAGTCCTCATTCCTGGAGGTATTTAAACGAAGGATAGATAAGGTGCTTAAGGCCATGGTTTAGTGGTGGGATGGCAGGGTTAGGTTAAAGGTTGGACTCGATGATCTTAAAGGTCTTTTCCAACCAAGGTGATTCTATGATTCTATGATTCTAAGTCCATTGTCACACAGAGCTGTGGTCATTGACTGATGGCTTAAAGTTTTCGTTGTCCTTCAGGTACTTCAGTAATCACTGACATGACTCTACACTCTTTTGTGTCAGTATCAAGGATCTTCTGCATGTTTAAGAAGAAAAGCTAATGAATTTTTGGCTTGTGAAAGATCTCTCTACATGAATTACAGAGTTCAATTAGTCTGCTAACTTATCTGTTTCCAATTAGTATTTAAGTTTTGTGAAATCTAATCTGGCCCATGCAATTCTCACAATTAGTGCTCCATTCCTGATTTAATCTACATGTTCTAGCTGTAATCATGAATCACAAACAATTAATCCTCAAATTTGCTCAGAATTCAAGTACATCAGCTCAAGAAGACATAGCAAAGATTCCTGCATGTTTACATATGTTCTAAAAATATTTCAATTTCTTGGCATTTTATTCATCTGAGTATGTATCTCTTGGGGACAACTCTGCGTGAACCTAACTATAATTAAAAAAACCATACATTGCTCACTTTTCCTTTTTTTTACAGCAATGTACAGAGAAAACTTGTTTGTAAATATGCATTGTTAAGTAAGCAAACTTTAACTAGAAGATATTCTTTGGCCAGTTAAAGGTTAAAATAGTATGTAAATTACTCAAAACACCAGTTTTGAGATGTTTAGAAGTACAATCATCAATTTATAGCTTTATAAATTGAGATGTAATACTTTTGCAAGGGAAGGCAAGATCCACGCAAGTTAATAAAGTCTTTATTTTACAAGATATCAACTGAAGGAAGACAAACCTTTGTAAAGATATTTTTGGAGATGAACTCCCTTCCTGTGTGCATGCCACTCTTCCCTCTAGAATTTGTTAAAAATCATTTGCTTCACATTTTTTGTGCTTATATGTGACTGAAGAAGGGGAAAAAAAAAAAAAAAGAAAGCCAAACAAACAGAAGATTGTACATGTGTGATTGTCTCCATGACCTACAGTGAAGATCCTTCTAAAAGAAATATGTTAAGAAAAGCAAAGAAAAATAAAATCTGGTTATGGCATGTTCTTTGGCATTGCTCTTTTCCGCACTTCATAGAATCACATAGTAAAATCAAAGACACCTCTCCTATTTAGTCCTTCTCCATAGGAATCATGACATCACCTCTTAAATGTTAAAATATGATTCTACAGAGTAAAGCTTGTAATTTTTTTCTATAACATTATATAAAGAAGAGTCAGGTTTGGTGAAAAGTGAAAGGACATAGAAATGCGAAGACCACTCACAGCCCAGAAGTAAGTTTCCACAGAAGAGAATTTTCAGCTTTTTTGCTACCTCTGTGTAAAGTTCATTTTACTAAGCTGCAGAAATCAAAGCTTCTGGATGGATGTGGTTGCAATTAGTAAGATAGGAAACAAATAATGATGACTGACAGACCCGAGAGGATATTTTTTTGTTGTTTTTCTTTTAGCTCTTGTAATAACTTTTCGGTATTGAGGAGGTTGAAACTACTGGGTTGTTTCCTAAAGTCATACAACATATTTTACTTATTCTTAAACCCATTGAAAATGCAAGAACATTTCTACACAATTTTATTTTTTCATATTCAGCAGAATAGGACATTAATCTGTTTAGTGTTCAGTGGTGGGTTGATGCTAGCAGGACAGCAGGTGCCCATCAGTGCCCCTCTATCACTCCCTTCCTCAGCTGGGTAGGGGAGAGAAAATATAATGAAAGGCTCATGAGTCAAGACAAGGACAGGGAAAGATCACTCAACAATTATTGTCATGGGCAAAACAGACTTGACTTGAAGAAATTAGTTTAATTTATTGCCAATCACATCAGAGTACTGTAATGATAAATAAAAATGAAACCTTAAAACACCCTCCCCCCCTCTTCTTCCCGGGCTTAACTTCACCCCCAATTTTCTCCAGCGGAGCAGGGAGACAGGGAACGGGGGTTGTGGTCAGTTCATCACACGTCGTTTCTGCCACTCTTCCTCCTCAGGGGGAGGACCCCTCACACTCTTCCCCTGCTCCAGCATGGGGTCTCTCCCATGGAAGAAAGTCCTCCACAACTTTTCCAATGTGAGTCCTTCTGATGGGCTTCAGCTTTTCATGAGCTGCTCCCAGCATGGGTCCCTCCTACAGGGTGCAGTCCTTCAGGAACAGAATGCTCTAGCATGGGTCTCATGGGGACACAAGTCCTGCCAACAAACCTGCTCCAGTGTGGGCTCCTCTCTCAATGAGTCCACAGGTCCTACCTGCAATACGGGCTTCCCACAGGGTCACAGCCTCCTTACGGTTCCCGGAGAACCTCCTCCCCCTCCTTCTTCCTGACCTTGGTGTCTGCAGGGCTGTTCTTCTCACACATTTTCACTCCTCTCTCTGGCTGCAATTGCACAAGTTTGGGTTGTTTTCCCCTTCTTAAATATATTATCACAGAGGAACTACCACTGTCGCTGATTGGCTTAACCTTGGCCAGCAGCGGGTCTGTCTTGTAGCCAGCTGGCATTGGCTCTATCAGACATGGGGATATCTTCTAGTATCTTCTCACAGAAGCCACACCTGCATCTCACCTGAAACTAAGTCTTGCCATGCAGACCCACATAATTTGATTCTGTTTTCTAGTGACTTATTAAAAATGCTACTCCTGACAAAAGAAAGATAAATGTTAATTTCCAGTGGATCCCCTATTTTGAATTTATTGTATGTTGTTAAACAAATTCAAGTTACTTTTATCTCTAAGAAAAGAATTCCATGTATTTTGTTGACTTTGGTTACACTGTAAAGTTCAATATAATTGATCAAAATATTTTCTGCATAACTGGTCAGTTACATTCAAAAATCTCTATAGGAAAAAAACCCACATGGTATTATTAATTTCATGTATGATGTTAATGATTCTAATACAAGACTAAGAAGGCATGAAGGGATATGCTTGAATCATTCCTCATTTAAACTGATGCTTAAACTCATCATACAAGGCATATATCACCATGTGAATAAGAATATTTTCCTGAATCATGGATTGGAGTATGCAAAAGTGAAAAAGTCTGATGACAAACCTCAGGAAAAAAAAAGGTAGATTAATTCCTTCTTATTTTACCAACTGGACATAACTAACTGCCATCATAAATTCATATAGTTTGATGAACCTTTTCCTCAGTCTTGTAATTTTCTTAGTATTTAAACTCTAAAGCAGTCTTGGCCATACATATAACATTATAATTCAACAGTATTTAAAAAAAAATACATCAACTTTATGAAAGTAACAAGCTTCTTGGGTCTAAAAAAAGTAATTTTATAATTATGTTTATGGTTTTCTGTATTAGGGTTTTTAGGGACATTAAGATAATGCCTTGCTCCAGGAAGAGTTACAGACTGGTGGAAAAACTATCCATTCTTGTAGACAGAGTGGAAAATGTCTTTGAATGACTCTGAATCATTCTTCAGGTTAGTACAGGAGTAACAATCCTGACTCCTCTTCTTTCTCCAGTTACTATGTATGAGATAATGGCGAAGACATAGAGTATGAAATAGAGAGGTCAGAGTAATAAACCTCATGGTATTCTGCTTACTTTTAGCCTTTCACTCCATAGATAGAAAACTTAAACTATGTTGTAGCTTCATGTGAAAAAATCTCTGCAAATCTGTATACTGGAAAATAATCACATCAATGGAAGTTGGTAGAAAATATGTATCACCATGTTTCAAGCTAAGTATGGTTGGATCCTGATCATAATACATAACTATTTATGTTAATAATCTTATTATATGACATCATGGATAGACCATTAGGATTGATCCTCCATTCTATTTGAACAGTTTAAGGTGGCATGGCTTATTGAGGTTTGATCAGATGACCTCCTGAGGTCCCTTCACACATATATTATCCTATGATTTGCAATCAGTGCTTAACAAGAGGAGAAAGAAATAGCAATAGCATTTAATTCTGATTCATATAAACTTTCCAAATCATGCTGTTGATTACCAGAACAAAAAATGGTACAGCCAAGGAAAGAGTTGAGTCTGGTTTGGCTTTATACTGACTGCAAAGTCAAGTTTTTAAAGAAGCTGCAACCTACATTTAATTTGATGTTGATCAGTTTGCCACTGTATCTCAGAATGGCTTTTCAAATAACAAATTGAAACAGTGTGAAAGTGTAGTTTAGTCTTCACAGAATTCAACATTGTATTTTTCTCAGATTTACTTTTAGTGAAAAATTGACCCCTGTAGTTGGTTATCTTTCTCAGATTTTTGGGAGCACATAAATACAAGCTCATCAGGAACAGCTACTTTACAGCAGTAATTCTGATGGGAACTGTTAGATCAGTCCTACAAAAAATACAAAATATCATATTCTTCTTTGTTTCTGTAAATCCCCAAAATTAACACCTTGCAATCTATAATGTAAATACTTTTATAAGAAATTGGTGTAGTTCTTCATTATAACAAATATTTTCAGGAAGAACAAAAACTTTTAATTTCTGAATCATAGCACATAAACTTTAATTAGTGACCCAAGAGAACAAGCCAAGCTGAATAAAACCAAACTAAAATTAGTAGCAAGCTAACAGCATGCCCATTTCCTTGGGCAACATGTGGCTGACAGATGATGTGATGTTTGGTGACAGACAAATTCTTATCCTCTTTCCCATTTTAAATTCTATCCACAGAGAAAAATTAACAATTCCACCAATATTAACAGCAGAATCACTTAAATATAGATGCTCTTCCTAATTTATAAAAAGTGAGAATAAGAAATGTTTGTGATTCAATATTCCTAATCTGATACCAGTGATATACATGTGGTACTAGAGGTAATAGTCAATGCTGATTTCATGGCTTAATTGCTCATTATCACCTATCCTGATTTGCATTCTGGATCAGAAACACCTCCTTGATGATATACCCTACTGGGAAATTTAACAAGTGTTCTTCAAATATTACCTCATAAAATCACAGAATCACAGAATCGCAAGGGTTGGAAGGGACCTCGGGAGATCATCTAGTCCAACCCTCCTGCTAAAGCAGGTTCTCCTAGAGCATGTTACACAGGACTTCAACCAGGTGGGCTTTGAATATCTCCAGAGAAGGAGACTCCACAACCCCCCTGGGCAGCCTGTTCCAGTGCTCCGTCACCCTCAGAGTAAAGAAGTTCCTCCTCATGTTCAACTGAAACCTCTTATGTTTCAGTTTGTATCCATTGCCCCTTGTCCTGTCACTGGACACCACTGCAAAGAGACTGTTTCCATCCTCATGATTTCTGCCCTTAAGGTATTTGTATGTGTTAATGAGGTCCCCTCTCAGTCTTCTCTTCTTCAGGTTAAATAAGCCCAACTCCCTCAGCCTTTCCTCATAGGAGAGATGCTCCAGTCCCTTTATCATCCTAGTTGCTCTCTTTTGGACTCTTTCTAAGAGTTCCTCATCTTTCGTGAACTGGGGAGCCCAGAGCTGGACACAGTACTCCAGGTCGGGTCTCACCAGGGCAGAGTAGAGGGGGAGGATAACCTCCCTCGACCTGCTGGCCACACTACTCCTAATGCACCCCAGGATGCCATTGGCCTTCTTGGCAACAAGGGCACCCTGCTGGCTCATGGTCAGCTTGTCATCCACCAGGATTCCCAGGTCCCTCTGGGCAGAGCTGCTTCCCAGCAGGTCAGCCCCCAGCCTGTACTGGTGCATGGGGTTCGACCTCCCCAGGTGCAGCACTCGACACTTGCCCTTGGTGAATTTCATCAGGTTCCTCTCCGCCCAACTCTCCAGCCTGTCCAGGTCCTGCTGAATGGCAGTGCAGCCCTCTGGCGTATCAGCCACTCCTCCCAGTTTTGTGTCATCAGCGAACTTGCTGATGGTACGCTCTGTCCCCTCGTCCAGGTCATTGATGAACAAGTTGAACAAGACTGGGCCGAGTACTGAGCCCTGGGGAACTCCACCAGCTACCGGCCTCCAAGTGGACTCTGCCCGGCTGATCAGAACCCTCTGAGCCCTGTCATTCAGCCAGTTCCCAATCCACCTCACTGTCTACTCATCCAACCCATACTTCTTGAGCTTCCCTATGAGGATGTTATGGGAGACAGTGTCAAAAGCCTTGCTGAAGTCAAGGTAGACAACATCCACTGCTTTCCCCTCATCTACCCAGCCGGTCATGTGTGATTTTTAATACTCAGGTAATGACTTATGAAATGTCAATGAAAGCTTTACTTAGCTATGGCTACAACTAAAATTAGATTTTAGCTTAAGGAGGAACTGATTAAGAGTGCATGTACACTTTTTATTACACAGTAGAATAAAATTAATTACTGTGGTAGTTCCTTCTTTCTTCATAAAGAATGCCTTATTCCTACATTCACTATACAAGGTTAAACCACACAAAAATCACGTCTTGCCAAGACTGTAACATAATAGGATATAAAGGTATATCTGGTTTCCTGAGGATCAGGGTTTAAAATTGTTTATTCCTAAATACTGTTCAGTGGAAGCCCATCCCTTCCCTTTCAGGCAATCCAATTGTCACACTCTTTTGCATCTTTAAAGAAATACATTTCCTTTTACTTTTCTTCTTGTAATTGAATTCCTAATAGTTTTAGAAAATGCAATTGAATGTAGGTTTAACTGCAAGTCAGGTATTTGCTATTCAAATGTTTCAGTAATTAATGACAGTTACGATCATTTAGTGCTAGAGCTACTGTCAGATTGGCAAGTAATCCCAGTAGGTTTTTTTCCCAGTCTCTAACTAAATTTGTGAATCTCAACATTTTTTAATTGCTTCCAAGACTTTGTTTTTAATGACATTCATGCAAGACAACTTTATGAAGAACAAGGACGTTCAAACTCAATTGCAGATACTTGATTTATCCAAAAGACATTAGCAACTGTTCACCTAAAGTTCTCTGTTGTCAGTAGTGAGGGAGAAACGTGCCCTTCCAAAGAAGCCTTAAATCACGTAGTTTGGAATTCTGCCCTAAATGACTCTGTGGAGGTTGAGTGTAAAGCAAACACATTGAGAGTAAAAGTCTGATTTAGACAGAAATTAGACATTTTGAATGTTGTTCATTCTTTCAGTATGCTCTCAGATGTCTCAAGTGCATGCAAATGTTTGTTCATTGTTATCCATCTTCAGAAGTGACAACTTTTTTTTTTTTTTTAACTGAAAGGAAGACTCTCGACCTATGCATTGCATGTCAAGAAATACTTCATTAAATACAAAACTTGTGTGAAAAGAGAGCTTAAAGAGTACTTTATGTTCATCCAAAATATTTCTATCTTTTACGTGATATTTTATTATGATCTAATGACACAGCATGTAGAAAATGAAGCTTTCTTGAAGAATCTGTCAATGACCTCACTAGCAAATTCTATGTATATATCTGTATTTTTATTTAATGTTATCCTTCATGAGACATAATCAGGTCTGCAGAATGTAATTATATTTTTTAGGCAGAGTAGACAGCCTAATAAAAATTATTGATGACAATAAATGTTGAAACAGATCAAGAATTTATGTTTGAGACCAATTCTAAAACCTGATAACAATGCAAAAGTCAGAATATATTTATTCAGCTGTACTATTGAAATATAAGAGCAAGAACAACATATTTTAAGCAGAATATAGACTAGAACAATGTCCACAATCAAGAAAAACTTTAAAAATGAACACACTACTAAGTTGCATTAATTACGTTACCTACTTAGCAAATTATTATTTGTGAAAATAACTGGTAGCTTTTCCTTTGAAAAGGGTAGGGGTCGAGCAAGCTTCACACAATTTTATAGCTGTTCCTAGAGGTATATGTTTAACAAATAAGTGGCAATTTTCAGAAGCATCTAAGTCACTTAAAGGCTCAAAATATCTTTCCAAAACTGCCTTAGATTTATAGTCCTAAGAGTAGTAACCTCAATGCCTTAATGAAAGAAACCTAACCTTTTTTCTCACACAATGGTTAGATTTGTACCAAAGAAAGGTATCCACAAAAGCCAGGAATGTGGATCTACCTAAACAAGCTAAGAATATGAGAACAAGCAAATTCAAATTTGGGGGTGGGAGAGCGTCCTTGGAAGTTAACAGCCTCCATTATGAATGTCCAATGTTGTATGCACCTAACACCATGAAAAGTAGGGATATCAGTGGACATGCAAGTTAATCCTCAGTTATCCTGCATGTCTATATCTTACAACAAAATGTGGCTTTCCCAAATTAGAGTTCACAGTCCTGAATTGTCCCTTGGTTTTATAGACAAACATTTTCTTACAAAATACAAGTTATAGTTATATTAGTATATTAAACAGTGACCAAAAATGTTCCTGGAACTAGAACCAGTGATCCATATTGCTAATTTGTTAGAGTTGGGTTTTGGCATAATTTTGGCACAGGCCAGCCAGAACTGTCCCAGATAATTCCCAGGTTAGAATAGACTTTTCTACTGTGGTTCTTATGTGACCACCCTGTTCTGAGTAGCAAAAGTATATGATAGTATGTAGATTCACTGTTCCATACCATATGACCTCTGGACCTGTATGACTCATTGATAATAGTATGTTATGTCATGTCATAGTGTCATACTATTGACAGATTATGTGTCATATTTTTAGTCATGGAATATTCTATACCTTACATATTATTAGCTTATATGGTAAAAAGCTAATCACAGTAAACTCAAAGATGAGGGAGGATCAGAGGAACAATGATGAGTAGAGGAATAATATAACCTAATCAGTGAAAAAGGAGGACCCTACTCAACTATCTCCTATGGCCATCAAAGAAGGATTAGACTATGGTTCTTCTAGTGAAACCGACCAGGATGAACTGGCCAAATGCAAGAGGAAGACCAAGGTAGTCTGACAACAAACAAGTATGGGAAATTAGAGGCAAAAAAGTGTAAGGGGAGGCTGGTCAAGTGTAAACAGGTTGCTATTGACTGGTTTCACTGCGTCCTGTGCTTGATCACCACACTTAGTCTTATATTTTCGTGAAATCCTATTTCTCTGCATGGGTGTCCTCTCTGTCTTGAGAGTGTGTGTGTGTGTGTGTGTGAATAGATTACATGAGTGGCCTTCTGTTCTTATCAACTGAAGTGGAGAAACAGCTCAGACCACTCATGCTTACATGTGGTTATTCTTTGTGTGAGTACTGTGGGTATTTATGTTAATTTTGTGAAAGGTGTTGTTTTCTGTATGTGTTGGTCTGTGTGGCCATCTGTGTTAGCAGTGCGTGTGTCTGTATGCGTGCGTGTGCCCCTTCTGGAAATGTGCTCATCTTCACTGCTGGCTAGACTAGGGACACAAAGCCACAGCAGCCTCGTATCTCTTGGGCTGGGACAGGAGGAATTCCAATGGATACTGGAAGCCCATCACTGTTTGCTTACCTCTAACACACACCTATCACATGTTTTCCAGAAGCCAGAGGAATCACTCAGCATTTGGAAGACATGAATTAATTTTCCTCCTCTGCCTGTAAGGAGTCTGACACACCAACTTTTAGGGGAAGGTCCCAACCAAACAGTTCTCTGAGGATTACCCTTTATCTCCCAATCCTAGCGCAATACTGAAGGTATTCTGCTTTGCACAGAACATTTTTCTCCTCAGTGGCTGAAAAGAGGGTCTTCATGACAGAGTAGTCTACTGAGAAAACTCAGTCTGTAAAGGGAAAGAGAGAGAAAATGGTATTTTCTTTTAAAACATGATTTGGTGGGAGACACACCATCCTTCTGATACTGTGTTGATGGCATTTAAAAGTATCTGGATAGCAATGCCTCTCTGCCTTCCTGCATTCCTTTTAGGGTTTGAATGTGTTAATGAGCACTTAACCCTCCCAAATCATGCTGTTGGGGGATCTGACCCTGGCTTTTTGTTTTTCTGTGGTTATTAATTTATTTAAATGTAGAATATTTTAATCTCTCACTGTTTATTGTATTCATCCACATTTCTGAAATATAGCTTTTGTGTGCTATCACAATTCCTAGTGTTCCTTAATGGCAAAAAAATTCTTTTAGTTCTTTCATATTCTTTTTTTTCCATTCTACCCAAGGTTTTATTGCTTCCTCTAAGGATCCAAACTGTTGTGATTAGTCTTTGGCTATGGACAGATGAACTGACCTTCTTTTATGAATCCTAGATTAGCCAGAAGAACTGCAGTGGAGCAGTGGGACATGGTATTTTCCTCAGTACCACAACCCTGTATTCACTGGGCTTTCAGTGAATTTGACAAAGTGTTATACTTCATTGAGACCACTCACTGAATTGTGCTGGATGTACCAGTAAAAATGGGATAGTGTTGCACACTCAGGGCATAACTTTATATATGTTATTCTAAAATAGTGCCTTTTTAGAAAGAAATAGAGATAAATCATAAGTAAATCACAGAGTAAGAAATGGTGAAAGCCTTCATGAGAAAATAGATGAGACATTAAGACCTGTATGGACCACAGCAGAAGTGTCAAGTAACAGTTATTTGTTGGAATCTGGAGACTTGTCCCCTTTCAAAGTAGATGAGAGATCCTTACATTTTGGGGAGTAAATGTAAGTACAATTTGTTTCTAGATTGTGTAGTGCAGTAAGCAGTTTATAGTTCTTCATTTCTGTTTTCTGTTGTGTTGGGTTATATTGCTTAAGTAGCACCTTGTATACTGACTTAGAAAAAAAACTACTTTGAATCAGATACCATCAATTTCAGGCATAAGTATCTGAACTGATTTGCTAAGTATGACAGGACTGGATGTTTGTGAATTGCAGGTCCTTGTGTGTAGCCATGACAATCCATGAACAGTAATGCATTCCTGTCTTTCCATCCTTTGAGCATACTCATGGTGCACTCAATGATATTTGCACCATACCTATTAGCCTGGATAGCTGTGGGGTTTATGAGACAGAGATAATAAATAAACTAACACCAGTAATCAGCATCAGATCTGTTAGATGAAATGAAACTTTCCCTGCACTGTCAGAAGAGACATGAAAAAATATAATGGTGCTGAGACTAATTGTCTTGGAGGTCTTTAGAAATAAGTGCAAGGTCCCAGTACTGTGGACTGATTGCCTTTACAACATCTATAATGGACCTTGGAAGTAGTATTATCATTACATAAATTAGTTTTTCTCTTGTTGAAATATGAAGGTGAAGGGAAGCTAAAGATCCCAATAGTGTTTTTTTCTGAAAGGGAAGGATAACAAGGAAGGACTAACTAGTTTTCTTTTTTTTTTTTTTTTTGCAAAGACCTTGAAATGGCACTACATCCTGTAACACCATTTTGTGCAGAAGCTGGATCTTCTCCACGGACAGCTGGTACTGACCTAAGCCAAATGTGCTTAATGTGCAAAATGGTAGTGTTGTTTTTTGGTTGTTTTTTTTTTTCCCCCTGAATTCTGTTGACTGAACAGTACTATTGACTTGTATACTACAAAAATATGATGCTTTCTGGGCATCACAACCTTCTCTCACTATTCTGAATTCCCATTTTAAAGAATTGATTCATTTGGGGGGGGTCAGAACTACTTATATTTTAGAATATGACAGGAAATCTTATTATATCCAGATTAAATATAAACTATGGAAAATGAATCCAGAAAATACAATACTCTTTCTGGGTTTGTCTACAAGGAGCTTTTCTTCCTCTATTATTTGTTCCTCAGCTGATATACCTGATTTCTAGTAATCAACACCTGAATTCTGTGTGTCCATATTGCTACTCTCTAATGCATTTCTTGGCTTTGTTATAAAAATATGTTCAAATTTCAATGCTAACTTTTAAAACCTCTAATTTAAGGGTAAAAGATAATCCAAGTTATGGACAATCCAAATCTGGAAGCAGTATCAAGTAAGAAATAGGGGATAATATTATACTTTGTCAAATAGCCCATCCTCTAAAATTAAAAATAAATCTAAACTTTATAAAATCAGTTTTAAAAAAATCCAACATTATTAAATATTACATTTCTTAGTTCAGTTATTTAATTTAGTGTTACTTTCTGCCCAGATTTATTCACTGTATGCGAGGAATACATGTCTAATGGACAACTATGCAGATCAGGTACCTGTGGTCTCCACAGGTCTTTCATGTGGACGTACTACACTGGCATCTTAATAGCTCTACCAAGGAAAAAGAAAGACGCCAAAACAAGTGAACTGATAAGTTCACAAGGTGAGGATGAACCAGCCAGGACTTCCTTTGATAAGAGTCCTAGAAATTATACAAAATATCTCTCACAAGCTGAAACAGAATGTAAGGAATGTTGATACAGATGGGGTGGAGCAGCAATTGTATTCTGTGGTACAAATCACATACAGAAAAAGACGAAAACATAAAGCATCCTGAAATACCTAAAAAACTTGCCATTATGCAAAAGAGTGGTTCAACTGTAGACAGAAGTTCATGTAAGTGTTGTGACTTGCATAGGTGTTGTATATTTAACACACATAATTGGTTTTTTGTCCTGTATAAAATAAGATATAAGATTTTTTTTTAAGACAGCTGTACAAAGTCTCTATTTCCCTTTACTTTTGTTGTTAATTTCCCCAAAAGAATAAAATAAACCTATAATTTAGTTAGCACAATCTATGAATCTAAACTTCAGGAGAATTAGGAACTGTAGAAAAAGATAGGATTAGGATTTCTAGGAACAGGCAGTGGAGCTTCCACAATAATGAAGAAGTTACAGTCTGGAGTGTCTGCACCCTTGGATGAACTCTCTCAGATCTACATAAGTACTTGGCCAAGTTATCGAACAAACATGTTAACCAGGCCAGACACATGAGATGAAAAAGGAAAAAAATTATGTAGGGAGTTATGCTACAATCCACCTTTGGTAGTTGTTTCCTTAAGGTGTTGTGTTCCAGAAGAACACAAGGTAATGACAACGTTCCAATCTGAGACAGACTCCAGGTAAGTGCAGGCTACGTTATTTCTAAAATAGCTTTCCTCACTGTGTGGAGATTCATATTTCATGGTCCAGGTGGAGATTGTTTCTGTACTGGGCCTTATATTTACTGAAAGTTTGTCAAGACTGAGATAGTTTGAACAAAACATTTTGGCCTGAATGAACTAACAGTTCTAGTGCAAGTAGCAGGAGGGGATGAACTCATTAGTTTAAGTCCATCTCTTTATTTTTTTTAGTCTCTTCTGAAGAAATCTAGAGAAATAAGGCAGGAAACTCTTCAAGCTTTAGTTATAAAGTCAATGACAAAATTGGCAGGGAGAAGAGTAAAACTCGATTGTGCTGTCATTGCTCTAGATTCAGAATTTTTTTCCCATTCCTGAATAGTTTCAGTCTCTGATAATAAAACAATTCAGTCTCCATATACAAAAATACCATTATTGGCAGCTTTCAGACTTACTTCCTAGCACAAATCATGAAGGTAAGCTAAATAGCAGTGAGATGACACACTTTTCTATGCAATCCTATTTTACATCTTCATTTACAGCTCACCGACAACTATTCCTTCATTGCCTTTGGTATTCCTCTCCTGAGTATGATATTGCCTATGTATGTTTACATAGGACTCCTCCTCCTGCAGTGGTTCACTGCACCTACCACTGAGGGTCATGATCTGGAGAGGGTTTTTCCCCACTTTGAATACAGGTCTTTAATAGTTGAACAAATATCTGGGAGGCACACTGCCTTGAGCTCTTCCTCCCCCCTCCATTTTCATCCCCACCCTCTCTGAGATTTGAAACAGGCTGGTTTGCTGCATCAAACTTCAGTTCCACTCCAAACTTTGTTGAATTATAATAGCAATAGAATCAAGGGAATGGTGAAAGAAAAGAAATCACTCGGGATTTAAAATTGCTATTGTATTTTATGGTTTATGGCAATTATATTTTTCTTTCATATTTTAATGGGAACAAAGACATGGTAATATTTTATCAGTTATCCCATATTACATTAGTCTCAAAAACAGAAAACCCGGTTTACTGAGCCAAAAGCTTTTAAAAATCAGTATATCCTAGTAAATTCCCTTTGTCTATCATATTTAATATGTAATTTGTTGTGATGGACAAATCCCTTTTGGTTTAATCTTTTAGGAATTTAGGAGCTCAGAAGAAAATGTATTTGAGCTCAACAGTCAAAAGATTGTCCACACTAACATAAGAAATATAAAAACAAATGCTGCAGGATTTGTATTAAATGTTAAAAACCTCTATTCATCTGTAAAGAATAGATGTACTGTACCTGCCAGACATTTGTCATTGATGAGAGCTGCATCTCAAGTCATGTCACAGGTTAATGTTTGGACAGCAGTAGGGGAGGGATTAGTAGACACACTGGAGATTACAGATATGTTAACTTTGTTCTGTTCAACCTCACAGCAACCTTATAAACAGGATAAAAGCAAGGTTCATGTTTTTTAATGGTCAGCAGGGCACACATTAAATTATAAATCTCCAAGAGTTGTTTTCTTGGTTAATGTTCTTAATGCACTGACTTTTATGACCTGAATCAATTCCCTCTGCATTTTCTAAAAGTAGAAGGTGCAGGAAGACCTTTTATTTCCTTAGATGAGATTTTTAGAGTAAATAAAAAATAACACAGAAACAAGAAATTTACATGTCTAGCATATAAATTGTGCCAGAATCTTAAATTAATATTTTATTCCTGGTAGATAGAAATTACTTGTTATATACTATGACTACTTAAAGGGTTGGATTATAGAGACAGATATACCTTTGCCAGGAGACAGAAAGCAGAAAATATTTTTAAGAACTGTTAAGCCATAAAAAGGATGCACACAGTCAAGTAGGATTCAGTTGAGGTAGATGGTGAATCAATATGTAGAATTTAAAATTTATTTCTTTGTTCTGTGGCTTTCTGGGAACCCACTTGGTGAAAATTTTCATATAATGTGTTGCCCACATTAATATAGAAAAAAATAGAAAAATACAATTTTTCTCTAGGTTTTGAATAGGTCTTGGAACATGCTTTTTAACAATGTTTATTTGCATCTTGTATTTAGCTAGTGATGTTTATAGATTTCTTTCTAGAGTATAAACAACTGTTATTGATGTGTTACCATGTGTTACTGGGACAAGAACATTTCCAAAGAGAATTTGACTGTCTGGAAGTTGTCCTTTATTTATCCATTTGTCAGTAAGAAAATGTGTAACTGGACTACCTAAGGCCTTTTACTTCATTTGATTTCTGTGCCTTCTGTTAAATGCTCCACGGAGATTCTTGGAGATGTGTTATTTTGAATTTCCAGGTGGTGTCCCTACAAGGGTACAAGGCAATCCTGTTTCTTAATGTATTTTGAAAGCCAACATAAACTTCCTTCATCCTAATATGAGGAGGACTGAGTATAAGTACTGCTGATACACTGTCAAAGAAGATGAGCCAGGAAATCTGAGGGCCAGCAGCCCCTGTCCCACAGGACCTGGTGAGGTGTGTAAGGCAGACTCAGAGAAGGTGGCCAGGGCAAACCAAGAGTCCAGATCATATGGACATATCACAGTGATGAGGCAAGTCTGAGGTCAAGTTGGAAAGCAAATCCATAGGTCAGAGCTAGGATCAGGTCTGGGGGAGGCCTGCAGGTCCATAGTGACAGTGGGGGCTGAAATCAGACCAGAAACTCAGCCCACGAGCTGGAGTCCAGATCAAGGGATTCCATGATCAGGCAGGTCAAGGCTGTGGCAGAGCTGGAGGCTGGCACTCTTGTGGCATTGCTGTTGCAGGGGTCCATGGATGGTCCTGGGCTGAGCTGAAATGAGGTTCCTGGGTCCATGGATAGGGTGTGGGGAGGTCCTTGGTGACGTTGGGCAGAGGCAATAAGGCCTGTAGTGTCTTTAGGGCCATGACATACACAAAGAGAACAAGAGTCAAGAGAACTAATTTGGGAATCCGCTATATTCCATAAGAAAGAGAATAACCATTATGTTTGAAGTTTCTCATTTTTCAGGAAGCAGTGACAATTTTCAGAGTTTGGGTGAGGAAAATTATGATGGAGTGGGGACCCTTATAGTTAAATTTGGTACTAGCCTTCCACAAACTGGAAAATAAAGCACTTGCTTGTGTTTTCCAGAGAACAGTTTTATCATACAGTTTAATCTACATCCACACAAGGAAAATATTCAATATGTTTTCTGTTCATGCAGTGGGTGCATGAGCAATCCTCTGACATATTATATGCAACATGGTGACCTCTAGTAGTACCCCTTATGGTCAGCAAATCAGAGTTTTGCATTTTAAAAGGGAATTATACCTGCTTCTTGTAGAAGTCTTTCTAGCAGTGATCTCAAACTATTAATAATATACAATACACTTTGCTCATTGAGATGTCTTGAATATTAAAGAATTTCTTCTAATGAGGCTGAGAAATAAAATAAAAAATAAATGCAAGGGTAAGCAAAGTCTCTTGGCATCTTATTCACCAGGCATCTTATTTGACTGGTATATATTAAACTGTTATTTAAATTTGCAGCAAGTCATTAAAAACAAAGCACAGGTTCAACCAGTACTCTTTATCTATCCATTCTGAATTTATTAACTGCTCCCTTTTATTTTATAATTATTTCTGTATTTTAATACTATAGTCTCCTTCTTAAAATTCTCAGATCAAGAGGAGCAACTCTCTAACTAAGGTGAATTAAACAGAGTGAGTTGTACCAGCTCAGGTCAGAGCTGCAACTCAGCAATTTTATGCTTCTGTTACTAAGGCAGTTCTAATATATGGTGCACTCTGGAGAGGCATGGGGATCAATCTTTGTAGTTTGCTACTCTTATTCTTTTCTCCTTCAATAATTTTAATCACCCAGTCTCACTTAATAAATAGCATAGACAACATCTAAAAATTAGATCAGTGTCAGAAAAAGCATAGATTGTAGTCACCATGTTGTGGCTGTGTTTGTTTCATGCTTTGGAAAGACATGGGAAGCATACAAAACACTAGATACTAAGGGTAGGATTAATCTTTCTTAACCTTAGCCATCTAGCCATCTAATCTAAGACAACTTTCCAGTTTCCTTTTATAGCCACAAGACTGTATAACAGAGCAGTCATATGAATCCTTGAAGGTGATCCATCTGACCTACCATAGTTTTCTGTCTCAGAATGAAATGAATTGCTCTCTAAAAGTAACTACTTCTTTCCACTGAGTATGAAGGAAGCTAATAGAGACCAACACAGACTTAGAAATCATATTTTTGGTTTTAAGGAGGAAGTGAATTTAATCTTACTTTAAGTTTTCAAAAAGGTGGCATAACTTTTTCCAAGTTTAAGGTGTAAGTTATCACAACTTGGAGGATCAGATGACTTAGATTTTACTTTGCTTCTGTGCAGTAAATGAGCTGGACAGCAGTTACGAGGGAACATTCATTGTCGTATTTGATTAAGCAATAGACAAAGTAGTTATCTTGAAGTTAACATTAACATTATGAGATGCAAATGATAATCTTTTATGAAGGGAGATTCAAGCTACCTGATTGTAGTATACTTCTTACATTTTCAAATAGTCAGTGTAATTGCTGTCTTGAAGTCAATCAAGAGGGCAAATGATTATTTTCCTTTTAAATACACAATAACAAATACATATCAGAAGCATTTTAACACTTTCATGGTTTGAGGCTCTACCAGCTATGCCCTTTTTAACAAAGTCTTCAACTGAAAGAGGAAATAATACTTTGCTGAAAATAAGCAAAGTCATGCCAAAATGTAGAATTCAGCTATGTGTGAATGTAAGAATACGTCTTTCTGTAATTTACTTTTACAGTTAAATACACAAATGACTGTGGGCAACAGTAAGATGCATTCTAGCCACTTCTGCTACAGCTGCCTTACAGGGGCTATTTTTACTAACCCATATGAAATGATTTGTCATTCCAGACACTGGAAAGACTATTTTCAGATTTAATGGACATATCTTCATTTGATGATGGAGTAGTCACTACCAGAGTAGTCACTGTCACAGTCATGATCAATTTGTGAATTGTAATTTAAGACATTAGAAAAACACAAATTCCTCCAGCTTGACTTTCTGTTACTGTGCCTCTGTAGATACTTCACTATCTAGTTTATAGTCATTGTACAGAAGTTCTCCTTATTACAAGGATATGCATATATAAGGTAATTCTACCTGTATTCATCAGGTAAATTAAAGCTATTTACAAAATATTTTTCAACCTTGTCTTTCCTCATGTTTTCCTAGTAGTTGATGTATTGTCTACACATAGCTTTCCGAAATATTAACACTCTCTTGCTTCTAACAGTGTGTAAATTATAAAACTGTTAAAAAGCACTCAGATCTCTTCCTTGAGTTTTCCTGAAGATTAATTAGATTTACTTACTCAGGCTTTGTTGGAGAGTGATCACTCTTAGAAAGAACTTGTGATCTTTCCTTCATCCCCGTATCCACACAATAACCTCATAGCTAGATCTGAGAAAATATTTGTGCCTATTTATTTATTGGAAGAGTGTCAACTCTGTTTCCAAAGCCATTTTTAAGCTCAGAAGGTAGTAATTTATCTTTCAAGCTTCACGATATGACTCTATAGCCCTTCCTCCCCTTCCTCTGAAATCTTCTTTGCAACTCAAGGAACAATATCCAAAGGATTATGTTGTTCATTTTTTGCAGGGCTCTAGTAAAGATAAAAGTGCTCAGATCATGCTTGACAGTGCTACCTTGCCTCCGTGATGTAAAATTTTATGTTGTTCATTTTGTTCAATAAACTTCAGTTATAACACACCATCAGCTGAGATTCAGATGCCCATTCAGTTGCCTGCGGCGCAGATGAGCTGGGTGTTTGAGTTTCCATTACAGTTAGTGCAGTTTACAGAGCAAGTCATCGGAGTAAAGCCTGGGTGTATTAAGTTGCCTAAACACAGGTGTGCAGTGAGGGAGTACACTGCCTTGGACTCCAGCTGTGACAGTTGAACATGCCACAGGTTTTTATTTATACCTTCTTCACAGGCACTCCACCTGCCAGCTCTATGCAGATAAACTAAGGTATCATGTTGCATCAGATACTGATGTTTAAGCAACTACTTTGAGTACTGGGTATCAACCTTCAGGTGAATCTCATCTCAAATATGCATGTACAAAGCATTTAAGAAGCACAAAATACCTTTTTAGAAGCATCCAAAACTAAGGGATTTTTCAGCATCAGAAAAAAACCCTAAGCCATGATTATTGGGGATTTGGCACAAAGTTTTCACCCCCACAGAATACACTAGGCCATTCCCATTTAGGAGCAACCTCCATTTACTGTGGGGATGTAACACACAAGTTTTAGGAAGACTGGTTTAAGGAGCACACAAAATGCAATCACCAGTTAGTTGTTTATGTTAGGTGGACTGGATCTCAGTTCTGCTTTTTTCATGTCAAATTTTAATTGAAAGTGGGATTTAGTCAAGAACTGTATAGCACAATATTGCTCTGGAAAAGTTTTATTGGTGTTCAGCTCCCATCTCCTTTTGGACTTGTGAGAAAAAGAAATTAATTAAGGGACATTCACTCATAGTGATAAAGAAAGGTCATATCTGTCTGATGGTAGCCAACAGCCAGTGTTTAGACCATGTGAAAAGCAGCCTTTGAAACTGAAGGCAAGTTGGCGGTGCACATGACGAGACTATAGTTTGCTGTATAAGTGGTACAGTTATAGGTTTAAGAATCAGATTCTGGTAATGACGATGGGCTTCATATGTAGGGAGAAAGAAGGGAAATATATTTTTCTAGGAAGCTAATTTATTTTAAATTTGATTAGATCTACTCAAAGGTTTGAAACAGGAGTTGTACCAGTGGACATGAATATACATTATGGAGGGGTGTGATAGCACTTCTGAAGTGAATCCCCATAATTGCACTCAAGAATGTGTAATCAAACACAAGAACACTCATTTGCACATCAGTCTCTGTACTTCTATTAATTAAAGCTCTTTCTGAAATGTTTGTACAGAGCAAAATCTGTCTTCTAAATGTTTGCAAGAGGCAAACAAACAAACAAATATATAGAACAAGAGGTACTGAATTGGACAAGCAGTTTTACAAGCAAGATTTGACAAATAACAGAACTGTGGAATCACACAGTCACTAAGGCTGGAGGGCACTTCTGCAGACTGTCTAGTCTGAAAAGCCTGAAAGCAGGGTCTGCTACAGCAGGACAATGTCCACTCTGGTTTTGAATATCCACAAGGTTGGACCCCACAGCCTCTCTGTAAAACATATTTTGGTGTTTGATCATAGAATCATAGAATCGTAGAAGGTTTTGGGTTGGAAGGGACCCCTAGAGGTCATCTAGTCCAACCCCCCTGCAGTGAGCAGGGACACCGCTAACTAGATCAGGTTGCTTACAGCCCTATCCAACCTGGCCTTGAATGTTTCCAGGGATGGGGCCTCCACTACCTCTCTGGGCAACCCGTTCCAGTGTTTCACCACCCTCATTGTAAAGAATTTCTTCCTTATATCTAGTCTAAACCTACCCTGTTTTAGTTTAAAACCATTACCTCTTGTCCTGACACAGCTGGCCCTACTAAAAAGATTTTCCCCATCTTTCCTACAGACCCCCTTTAAGTCCTGTCCAGGTCTCTCTGGATGACCTCCCGTCCTTCTGGTGTGTCAACCGCACCACTCAGTTTGGTGTCATCCGCAAACTGGCTGAGGGTGCACTCGATCTCACTGTCTAAGTCATTGATGAAAATGTTAAACAGCACCGGTCCCAGTACGGACCCCTGAGGGACACCACTCGTCACCAGCCTCCATCCGGACATCGAGCCATTGACCACTACCCTCTGGATGCGACCATCCAGCCAGTTCCTTATCCACCGAACAGTCCACCCATCAAAACCATAGCTCTCCAATTTAGAGAGAAGGATGTTGTGGGGGACCGTGTCAAAGGCTTTGCAGAAGTCCAGATAGATGACATCCATTGGTTTTCCTTTGTCCAGTGTTGTTGTCACACCATCATAGAAAGTCACTAGGTTCGTCAGGCAGGACTTGCCCTTGGTGAAGCCATGCTGGCAATCTCGAATTATCTCCCTGATGATCCTCACAGTAAAAAAAAGGTTGTCCTCTTACATTTAAATAGACTTTCATTAATTTTAATTTGTGTGATATTGCCTCGTGTTCCATCAATGGGCAATGAGAAGAGCATGGCTCCATCTTCTTTACTGCTCCCATCAGGTATTCATACACATTGATAAGAAGGCCCCTGGGCCTTCTCTTCTCCAGGTTAAATGGTCCCTGCTCTCTCAACCTCTCCTTGTATATCAGATGCTCCAGTCCCTTACTCACCGGTGTGGCTCTTGCTCAACAATTTTGTCAAGTTTTTTGACAGAAAGATGGATGATAGAGGTAAAGCAGGGAAAATAGATAGCAGGGGAGTGAAATGGCTTGCCAGCAGAAAGATTGCCTGATGTTTAAGTGCTTTGCAAGTTTTAAGAAGTACTTTAAAATATGTATTTGACTAAAAGTGGCTTGCTTTTTCCCCCATTCTGTTGTGTGTTTTTAAAAAATAAATCAATAATTTTTTTGACTGCAAGATTTGAAAATTGTGTTTGTAGAGATAATCCTCTCTCATATTCCTTCCATCTTAAGCTTTGGGATAAATATTTCCATTAGTTTATTAGGGTTATTAGAATTTATGAAAGATAAGAGAGCAGTATTACAATTTGAAGAAAATGGTGGCAGAACAATCAGTAAAAGAAGCAGGTTTTTTTGATATCTGAACACTTGGGAGGAGTGCCTGTGACTATTCTTAATTTAAGTGGATATGATTTCTACATTCCAGGTTTAGCTCTACAAAAATTTTCAATTTTTTTCAAAATCTTGGGCCTTGTATCAAAATGAAATGTCTGTTGTGGGACAGTTGTTCAAACAAAAACTAAAAAAGGGACATGTGTGGGCAAGGAAAACAACTAAAAATTATCCATTCTCATATCAAAATCAAAGTAGAATACTTTTATAAAATTATATAGGATAAACCAAGAGTATATTAATTAATTAAAGAGAGCTTGTATGAGGTTTTAAACATTTTACTTACTCAGATGGCAATGCTACTGGGACAGGTGTTATTCATCATTATGACCAGGAAATCCATAAATTAATTTCAGTGCTATGCAGACAAAACATTAAAGTAAACATATATGCTAATTTATATAGTTCTTTGTTTATATAGTGTATATAGTTTATATCATGTATTTAGTTTATTTAACCTCTTTGATTTCACTGTAAGGTTATGAGAATCTGGCTCAATTAGAACATATATGGTCAATATTTTCTAAAAAATAATCACAGAGTTAATATTTTCTAATAAATGCACATGTGAATGAATTTTAAAAACGAAATATGCTCATACCATTCAGAAAAAGAATCTTAACATTGTTACTTTCAGGAAAGTTTCTGCTTAGATATGTGTTTTTTTCCCTTTTTTTTCCCCCTTAAAGAAACCCTGTGATTATTAATTTACATGTTTACATTCCAGGTTTTAGCAAGGATCTCAGACAGAATTATTTTATTTATTTGTATTGCCAGCTGAATCAAATTTGCTGACCTCTGTACATTACACATCACATTTTTGCATTGTTCATGGGAAGAATCTAATGCTTCTCTCAAAAGGAAAATTCCAATCCCAGCCAGTATACATCCATTTTTAGCTATATTATCTGCTTCAACAGCTATTGTCATTCTGCTTAGTTTTTCACTTCATGTTGTCAGCTGCTGAGAAATGAGGATTAAGCTATCCAAACTACAAAGCTAGGGGGAGGTGGGGGAAGAAAAGAAAACAAAGAAACCCCAACACAACAGAAAAGAAACAATCATCTTCAGTTAAAGCTGTCTTACATTAAACTTACCACATAGCTGTTAATTTGTGAAAATGTAAATATTAGCCTTTCCCTTGGTCTCTAACATCTACTTCTTCCCAGTGGAAAACACACTGCTTTAGGCTTCCCCTGCTAAACCTCTTCTGATGACAGGCAAGTGGTAATGTCTTATTTCTTTATCATAATCCTTTGGAGAGTTTTATGTTTATAAGCTTCATTGAGTATTAGTTTTTGTGACAAACCTTTGTGGAACCCAGGATTCTTCTTGGGAAAACTTCTGATTTTCAAGGGGAAGTATTTCTATAAGCATAGACTTCTGTTTTGAAGAGAATGGAAACATTATTTTCCTAGCATAATTCCAGGAAATAATTGATATTAAGAAATTCTGTGTAAATAGTTGATGTTTCTTCAGTGAACAGATATTGCCATAACATTTGGAGATTATATTTTGCACTGGGAGAACAATAATGAGAAATTTCTCTTCAATGATGTATGTCGATATTTCTCAATCGATACAATTTATCTTTTAAGACACTGATTCAGCACAGGTATGCTTTAGGGTATGTAAACAGTCCCATTAACTTCAGTAGCTGTAGATGACAAAATTGTTCAAAACAAGACGGCTAATAATAAAACTAGCATGCAAATCCCATGCCAACAGTGGAAGGACCAAGGAAGTGACTCAGCAGGTGTCATACAGTAAGAGGGGTTTATCCCAGTCCTGGGTAGAGTAGGAGGTTGCTAAAGGTACTTCCAGTTTCATATTTGTGCATAAACCGGTCCCTTTCCTTCCATACCTGACTATGCAGTGAGTGCCCTGCTTCCAGCTCCATTTCTGGCCTCAGATCCTGTGCTTGTTCTGCGCTGAGTTTCTGTTCCCCATGCAGCACTGCATTTGATTTTGGTTCTCATTACTCTTTTTCAGCACCAACTTAATAACCGATGTGAAGTAGTGATCAAATTCCTTTTTGCTTTGCTTCTGCACACAGCTTTTGCTTTTCTTATTAAACCACCTTTGTCTCAATCCATGAGCTTTTCCACTTTATTTTCTTCTGCGCTGTTGAGGAGGGGGAGTGAGGGAGTGGCTTGGTAGGGGACTGGCAACCAGCCAAAATCAATCCACCACATAAACCTACAACAGTCTTGAGATCTTCAGAATGTCTTTTAAACTATAAAAGGGGTTGCAATTCCTCAGTGTTCACCAGTAAGACATTTTTCATGTTTAACATTGGACATTAAAACTGCCTAAATCCCAGTGTTCAGTCATCCTATACCTAACTCTTACAGCAGACTACAAGTTTTCCATGGGCTCCCCTGCAGGAGCCTGATTTGGTGGGAGCTTCTGTGGAGCGGCTGCCAGACCTACCCTTGCATGAAAGTTAAGGATGAATGCTGCCTGCAGCACTTTTTTCCAGCAACCTCATGGCTAAAAGCAATAAGTCTTATTTGATATGCTCTCAGGTGCCCGATTAATAACAGGGAGTGGTACCCAGATCTTTTTTATTCTGAGCTACTTGGGGTAAAATAAAGGAAAGTGTCTCCCTGTCGCAGCTAGATGCTAATCCACTTTCTTTAAATAATACAAAGTTTACTGGACTGAGGAGGTAGGAAGTGTGATTGTTTCTGTTTGGTTTTTTTTTTCAAAATTAGAAACCTTTGGTTAAAGTTTCTGTCCCAGGAGTAAGTCATCATACCTAACCGTGAAACTCATCAGCATGATTTGTGACTGTGAAAGAAGCACCAAAATGCTCACATTTGGAACATCCTCTTCACTGATTTGACAGAGTTTATGCACTTATTTTATGAATACTGATTCACCAGACACTTGAAAAGGCATAAGTTAAGAGTGCAGTGTCAAAAATATAGACGAAAAATACCTCTATAATCACAAATTGTTTCATTAGGACAGGTTTTCTTAGCTAGATTATCTATTATAATGTAGACAACTGTATGCCTCCATATATTTTAATGACATTGATAACTCCAGAGGTAAAATCTTCTCTTCACACCTCTGACATATATTGTTGGATCTTCTCAGTGTGAAACTGCTTCTATAAAATGTGATGAAGTGGAAGGAAAGGTATGGCAATATGAAATCCATGTTATTCTTCCTTATGGTTATCATACTGTGACATCTCTATCTAAAGGATTTCTAGTGGTTTGTTTTTTGTTTTTTTTTTTTTCTTCTATCTGTTCTAATCTGAAATGCTATCAGCTTCCTTCCTATCCTGTAGATATACAGGTGAAGAATGAAGTGAGAAATTCAGGTGGAAGCATAAACCGAAAGAAAGACTATATTCCTTAGCTTGTTAACAACAAAGAAAAATATACTTTCAGGTCACAGACTGTGTGAGTAAGAATAATAAAGCTCATTTTCTTGATTCTAAGTCTGAACAGTCCTCATAGTGTTGAGGTTTAAAGTCCTTTTTTTGTAAGGGAGTGGATGCTAGCCTTTCACTAACAAACCACTTTTTACACTGCTAGCAGTTTCCTTGCATTTAACATGTGGAAAATATACTTTTTGCTGCATTGCTAGAAATTATTATCCTATTAGACAGATTCAACATATACTAAAATATCGTTTGGAAAAAATAATCACATAAAAGTACTCCACAAGTTGGTTGTATGTTTCTGCGGATATTTTACTGTGCTTTCACAGAGCAGCTAAGGATATTTATCTGCATTTTCCAGAGGTAATGTAAAGAAAGAATTTTAGATCTTTGTATGATAATGTTTTTGCCAATATGTATGTCAATGTTTAAGAGATTAGGTCTTAAGTCTTCACCTCTTTCTGTCCTGCAATGGAGGTTTACAACACCTATGCCAGGATTAGATACCCATAAACAGATTTTCTGACAAAAAACTGCTGTCGTTATTGTGATCTTTCCATTTTCTCTGTCTCAATACATACATACACTCATTCAAAATATACAAGATGGTGTTTCAACACTCATTTTTGCATATGTGCATGGGCCATATGTGATTATTAAGGGAAGCTCCAGATCTGGCATAAAAAAAGGTAATTGCAGGGCACCTAAGTGACTCAGGGCAGGAGTAGGGGGCAGACAGGGTGACAATATGGGGCAACACAGGCAGGATTTGATAGAGTCTCCCACTTTATGCTTAAAGGGAGTAGGGGTATTTTAGTCAACATATATCATTTATCGTACACCATCAAATGAGTCTTCTTGATTGGGTTTTGTACTGGGTTTCTGCGGCAAGGTTTTGATAGCAAGGGGAGCTGCAGGGGTAGCCTCTGTGAGAAGCTGCCAGAAGCTTTCCCTGCGTCCAATAGAGCCAACGTCAGTTGGCTCTAGGGTGGATCTGCCACTGGCCAAGGCCAAGTCAATCAGAGATGGTGGTAGCACCTCTGTGATAACGTATTTAAGAAGTAAAAAAAACTGCTGTGGAACAATAGCTGGAGAGAAAGAAGTGAGAGGATGTGAGAGAAACCAGCCCTGCAGACACGAAAGTCAGTGAAGAAGGAAGGGGAGGAGGTGCTCCAGGCACCGGAGCAGAGATTTCCCTGAAGCCCCATGGTGAGGCAGGCTGTCCCCCTGCAGCCCATGGATGTTCACGGTAGAGCAGATACCCACGTGCAGCCCAGGGAGAACCCTATGCCAGAGCAAGCGGATGTGCCCGAAGGAGGCTGTGACCCCATGGAAATGATGGACCCATGCTGGCTCAGTTCATGAAGAACTGTAGCCCATGGGAAGGACTCATGTTAGAGAAGTTTGTGGAGGACTGTCTCCTGTGGGAGGCACCCCACACTGGAGCAGGGGAAGAACATGAAGAGGAAGAAGCTGCAGAGACAATGTGTGATGAACCCATGGCAAGCCCCATTCCCTGTCCCCTTGCACCACTCGGAGTAGGAGGAGGTAGAGAAAATTGGGAGTGAAGTTGAGAAAATTGGGAAGGGAGGGGTGGGGAGAAGGTGTTTTAAGATTCAAGGAGTTCTATATTCTCTCATTTGACTGGTAATATATTAAAATAATTTCACCAAGTTGAGCCTGTTTTGCCCATGACGGTTACTGGCAAATGATCTCTCCCTGTTGTTATCTTGACACATGAGCCTTTTGAAATATTTTTCTCTCCTTTGTCCAGCGGAGAAGGGGAGTGATAGAGAGGTTTGGTGGGCACCTGGCATCCAACCAAGGTCAACCCATTGAACTTATCTGGCCCTTCTATCAAAGATAGATGTCCACACTACAACTACTGTATGTAGAACCTAATCATGTATACTTGTGTTAAATCTGCTCTGAATTGCTTAATGCATGCACCTTAAATGCATGTAAGTGCTCATACATGTATGTTTATAGAATTACAAACGGTTTTGCATCAAATTCATGTTAAATCCCATTTCAGTAGCCTATGTTCTTTTTTAAATCTATCCTTTTGTTCAAGGAGCGTGGACTTCCTTCCAGATCTTTCTTCCTGTAAGACCAATTAATTAGATGGCATTATCTACCTCTTTAATTTTTATCCCTCTTTCTACCCTGAGATGACCCCCTTTGGCAAGCTGACACAACCAGTACTGTACCTTCTGCAGAACTCCCAGTGCCCCTCTTCGTCCATCTGACATCCAAGAACTTGCTCAGTAAAAACGTCATAGATAGTAGCAGTGATAGAATTTGCTGGTATTTTGTATGTGCTAAGTGCCTGCCTGGTTAAAGAGTGCTTTAACAGGGATTACACTGAAGGACAAGGCTTTTACCCATCTTGACCTGCTGTAATTAAGGGATAACCAGATATTTTATAAAAAAGCAATAATATTGCCAAACATGGATTTTTAAGAGAGTCAAGAGACTGGATTAAAATTTCATCCTGTTACGAAAAACCTCTCAAAAATTAACATTAATATCTATAAGATGAACTTGCATGGATCTGACTTTCAAACTTATTCTAAAAACAAAGCCAAGAGTTTTAATATAAAGCTGTTGTCCAGGACTTGTGTTTCAAGAAAAATAAGTGTTATTATGTGACTGTATAATTTGTCTAAATGTAATCTTTATCACATTTAAGACTTTACCAGCTGTTACACATAGAGTAAAATTAATTTCACCTTATTTTTGGTGCCTAAAAGTTAGACATCTGTAATGTAGTCATCTTAAGTCTTCTTCCATGTCTTAGAAAAAAAAAAAAAAGCAACCACCTGCAGAGGTCAATTAATGTCATTTTTATTCACCATCCTAACATGATATGGATTACCTTCTGGAGGTGGATAACCATCTTATTGAGGGTGAAAACAACACACGACATGACTCTGTTAGACATTGAATAGTTAGATGCCCAAATCAAGATAGGTCCGAATATGAACTTTTATTTTTCAGCGTGGGATTTATCCATCTGCTGTTTCATTTTCAGGAGGTTTAAGACGACCCTATAACCCTGCACTGCTTACCTGTGTCTCACAATTTATGTCTATGGAAAAAAAACCCACATTTATTTCACTTCTACCTTAAGACTGGAGGGGAATGGGAAAAGAGGTTAAAGTAATAAAAGGAGAATTGATTCTGTCCCTCTAATGAGCCAGGAAATGCGGCTGCATGTACTACTAAAGAATTCTCAAACTAGCCATAGGATATAACAGTTACAGAAAGTAAAAACCAGCTTGAGTGTGGAGTAGAGATGAGAAGCAAAATAAGAAGTGTATGGTTTTAGGCAGGTACATTTGACACTAAAGTCTTGCATTCATGTATATCTTGGAACAAGGAAGCTAGGACTTAATTTCACTCATTTTTGGGCACCTGCCCAGTACCCACTTCAACAGGTTTCTAATTAAAATAAAAGCATAACACACAGGTCCTTTTATTTTTTTAATTAATTTCAGGCATGTTAACCACCAGTCTAACTTAAAGCATTTTTGATATAAGGAAAAGATAGATTGTGAATATGTTAAATTCATAAAGTGTGGCAGCCTGTACAGTTTCACAAATGGAATGGAAACATTAAAATTGACAAAAGGAATATATGTAATGACTTGGGTGAAAGCTGTGTTCTGAATAGCTGAAGAGTATCTTAAATCCAGTTAATAATCTTTCAATGAGAGCTAATATCAGAGGAATAAAACCTCTCCACCATACCAATCAATACTCTACGTCATAAGACATAATTTTAAAAAGCACTTTTATAAAACAGTTGCAGTTAATTCTGAGAATAAAGTTACAGTTCCAAGGTGACTAAAAATAAGATGTTCCTAAACCTAAGGCTAAAAGAAGAAGCCTTGTAAATCAATGTGACAGAAAAGTACTGAGGATAATTAATTCATCTGCAGTGCCATCATGATTTATTTGTATTTATGTTATGTTTCCCTACTTATGAGTGACTCCTCTCACATGATTATTAACTGAATCCCTACACTGTATTTATAAAATATCTATTCTTTAGGTTTTTCTCAATACATAGTAAAAAAAAAATTTGAAATTAAGACTTGATATGAGTGATAAGTAATGATAAACCATTATAATGTATGTCTGTATATTAAGAAAGTAAATGTGTATATGGCCATTATCTGTCCCTGAGGCCAACTGGCACAGACTAGACTGCATTGATACTTTTAAACTCTTTTACTCTCTAAAACATATTGATCACATCCAAACTGTTGATTAGGGATGGTCACCTAGCCATGTTGACTTCTGAATCACATGGAGAAGTTGCTTTGGAAAGTGCAAGTTGGACGTACCAAAACCATACAGGAATCATTATATCAATAAGCAGTGTTGATAATATAATTCTGGTCAAGAAATAGACATTTTCTCAAAGAGGCTTCAGTTTGACATTCACACAGACTTCATGTGTGTGCGTGTGTGTATTTTCACATTAATATTCTCTCAGATAATAAACACAAATTAATTTATGCAAATGAAATCATTAATTTATTGTTAATTGCTCACTTTATGAACAAATATAGAGTTAAAATGAGGAAGTCTTTTTTAACAATAGTTGAAATGTAAGCATGAACACAGGAATATAGGAAACCTAATGCATTTTGCTTATAACCTGTAGCAAAAAGGCAGCTTTGTATTGTAGTATTGTAGCACACTGTGTTGTTAAGGCAGATTTGTCTCATGATGTGGATATGTGAATTAGAAAACAAAAACAAAAACAAAAACAAAACAAAAAAAACCTGAGCAAATTACAGAAATTATATGCTTATTCTCAGGCAAGTACATTATGGAGTCGTGTTGGATTCAGCTTTAGAGATAAAAACTGACTTCTTATCCCCAGAAAATACAAAATTCTAAGGGATGTGTAATTGAATGGAGAACAGAAGAGCAAAGGAGAAAAACAGATTTTGTGGCAGATGGATAATTTAGGAACAAAGTTAGTTCTAATGTTAATACAAATCTTGCTAAATTTGCAGTCATGCAGTAGTGGAATGTTTGGCATGTTGTGATGGGTTCATATTGGAAAAAGAGGCAGGGAAGAAAACAAAAGGATGTTGTGCTTTACATCCAGAAGTTAACTAAATACCCAGAGCTTTGCTATGGAACACATGACAGGCTGATCAGCTGCTTTTGAGACTGGATTTGAGGAGAGACAGCCAGGGAGAATGTCATGGCAGGTACTGGATACTGACCGCCTGATCAAACAGATGATGAAGTGCTTCAAACTGCATGAAGAAATCTCATGCTTACAATACAAGGTTATGATGGAGGACTTCAACTACCCCAATATCTGATGGAGGGGCAACATGGTTGGATGCAAGCAAACCAGGAGACTTCTGCAGTGCATCAAGTACCATATTGTGATGCAGATGCTGTATGGACAGACGTTGGGAGGTCAGATCTTCCAGATCTGTTACTTGTGAGGGAAAATGAGTGATGTGATTGGTCAATAACAACTTTCACTCTGGGACCATGAGATGATGTAATTAAATATCCTCAGGAAAATGTGGATGAGAGCAAGCATAATAAGGACACAGGATTCAGAAGATCAGATTTTGCTTTTTCAGGGAATTGGTAGAAAGAAAAAACAAACCAAAATTCAAGAGAGCTGGTTATCTTCAAAGACAAACTCCTCAAAGCACAAGGATGGTCCATGGTTTGGCATAAGGCCAGAATGGAGAAAAACTCCTGACTGAACTCAAATGCAAATGAGAAATGCATGGAAGGAGGAAACAAACCACCTGCCAGGAGGAAAATAGAAATATTACATGAGATGCACGGACGGAATTAGGCAATTAGACAAACTAAAGCTTGGCTGTAGTTGAAACTGGGGGATGTGAAAGGCAACAGGAAGGGCTTCCATAAGTACATTGGAAACAACAAGAACAGAAAACAAAGATGACACAGGCTCGCTATTACTGAGGTAAGTGATTTGTTGATGACAGAAAATTGAAAGGCAGATATACTAATTTTCTCATTTGTGTCAGTTTGTACTTGCAATGTCTGCTGTTAGGCCTCCCGTGTCTGACTAAATGAAGTACAACTTAACAGCAGAAACATATCAAGTTAAGGACCATGTTAACAAACTGTATAAACATATAATAAGGACAGACTGAAGACATTCAGAAGTGCTGAGAGACCTGGCAGATGCCATTTCAAGGTCCCTCTCTGTCATCTTCAAAGGGTTGTACCTGTCAAAAGAGTTCCCTATAGCCTAGAAAAAGGTAATTATTATGCCCATCTTCTGAAATGGAAAGACAATCCATGGTAATACACACTGTCCATGAAAAAAAATGCAGCAAATCCTTTGGGAAGCTATTTCCAAGCAAAAAGGTAGCTGGAAACAGCCAGCATGGATTCACCAAGGGCAAGTCATGCCTGTTCAATATGATTATCTTCTATATTGAGTTAAGTGGCTGAGTGGGCAAGTGCAGTGGGGTCACCTGTGATATCCCTGTAGTATAACTGCAGAGAAATGGCCTAGAAATGTGGAGAACAAGGTAGAGAAGAATGATTGGACTGATAAAAAACTTGATCATAAGTAGTAACCGTTCAAAAACATCTTTTTGAATGATGATCCTTTGGGATTAATACAAGGGCTGATCCTTTTTGAGATTGTCATCAATGACCTAGACAGTGGGAAAGAATACACTTAGTGAGTTTGCAAAAGAAAAAAAAAAAGGAGAGTAATTAGTAAACTGTCATTCAGAGGGGCTTCTATGAGATGGAAGAAGGGGCTGAGAGAAACTTTATGAATTTCAACCAGTACAAACACAAAGTACAATGCTTGGGATGCAATAACATCATGCCACAATGTAGATGGACACTGACTGGGTGAGGAGTCATTTTGTATGAAAGGATTTTGTGGTCGTCAACAAGTTGAACATGAGTCAGCAGTGTTTGTTTCAGTGAAGGCTAACCAGTAAAACTGGTCTGCATTAGGAAAAGTACAGTCAGCAGGCAAAGTGAAGTAATTGCTCTCCATTATGTGCCAATTCTGAGACTGCTCCTGAAGTATTGTTTCCATTTTGGGGCTCCGCAGTAAAGGAAAAACATTGATAAACTGGAGCAAGTCTTAACAGAGACAGGAAGAACACATGAAATAAATACAGGCTGAGGAAGCTCAGCTTCTTCAACATGGAGAAGAAAAGGCTAAGAGACAACCTGTTCGCTGCATTCAGCTATCTTTTGCCAGTTATAGAGAGGAGAGTGCCAGAGTCTTCTCGGAAATGCACAGTGAAAGGTTGAGAGGCAATGGTCAAAAGCCACCACAATGGAAATTCCAACTGTGTATATAAAATCACAGACAGGACAGTCAAACACTGGAACAGGTTCTCTAGAGAGGCTGAATAATATTAATCTTTGGAGATATTAAAAACTCAGCTGTACAATGACCTTCCAACCTAAATTTTTGTAAAGTTTTTTTAAAGTTTTTTAATACTTTGCAGAAAAAAAAAAAGATGGAATTTAGCAAAAACTTATTCTGAGCATTATTTACTTAATTATCTTTTTTTCCTTTAATACTTTTTTTTTGTGGCATACTTTTGATGAAAACATAATATAGTATTTCTTATCTTGTCACATAGCCTGCTATCCATGACTATTGTTATGTTATATATGCTGAATTTTTAAGGGTTTGGGGTTTTTAGGGGTTTTTTTTAGGAATTTTTTAAGTATACTGTTGCTGCATTGCTGTTTATATTTCCTCTGAAAGAGAAAATGTGAGGTTTTCTAGTTTCAAAACACTATACATGCCTGATGAAAAACATGATCTTGTTTAGAAGCAGCTCAAGAATTTGGAATCGATGCACTACAGTGTGCATGTAAACCATTTTTAACAAAATTAATTGCTTATAGATCAGACTTAGTTATTCTGTAAAAGATGGAAATAGCAGCTGACAATCTCATTTTATTATTGCTTATTATATACCTGCACCCCATCTCTCTCTTTTTGTTGCCGCTTAACATTAGTATTCATAGCATGTTATCTTGAAAGCAGAGATAATAAAACAATACCACTGTGGTCTTCCCCATAGCAGAGCCCTGCAAGAGATCTGGCTCTTTGAGAGTCCTCAGTGATTTACAGTCAATCTTATTCTATTGCTTTTTTTCTCTACCTCCCTCAGGGTAACAACACTAAATAAAAAAGATGCTTTCAAATCATACAATAAAGTCAGAAACATGTCAATAACAGATTCACTTGGTGATTCTAGAAATCACAACACAATACCTTTTTTACAAATAAATAAAATACAAGAGAACTATCTGTCTATCTAGCACATGAAGAAGTACTTGCTATTAAACACTTTAATATTTCCATAATATCTAATTAGTGGCTGTCTCTTCTTTTTCAGCCAGGGAACAAAACACTCTTTGCCAAGGAAGAACTGGAACTCATTCTAATTTACTGATGAAGAAATTAAACTTCAGAGACCAGACTTCCTAAGGTCCTTTTGGCAGAAAGGAGGGCAAAGGAATAATTTATCTTTGCTTTTTCCCTATACTTCCACTGCCTTACATGTCACAGTACAAGGGCTAAGGAAAACAACATTGGGGTAATCCTAGTACAAGTTCAGATATAAAAGAGGTGTCTCTAGGGCAGCCTGCAGAACAGAACACTGTTAAGATTTTCAATAATAATGAAAGAGCCAAGATAGGCTAGCTCTTCTGATCGAGAAGCTTTCCACATAATTCATACTGTATCAGCTAGCTCTTCGAGCTCTAGGTTCAGGGTTTGGATAAGGTTGCCTGCTGTTGATCTGAGCTGCACCTGCAATGCTGTGAGAAGTCCATCTTCTCCAAGCTTTAAGAAAATTCAGGATTTTCCAATACAGGGATGGTCCTAGTATTGAAGGATGTTTCCCTACAAGCTAGAAAGTATAGGTAGAAAGCAAATTTGGTCCTTGTCTCCTGTCTCACATGTTGGTCTAAAAGGAAATATATTCTCTAAGAAGAGGGGTTCCAAGAAGTTGAAATTTTGATTCAGTTTCCTAATGTAGCATCTTTCTTATTCTCCATTCATAAAAAGTACCAGGGGTTCTTCGGAAAAATCGGGTTACAATATTTGTTTTTCATCAACACAGATATTCAATAAAATATAAATATTTGGGACAGGGATACTCTATGAGGAGCATTATATCTACTACTTTTTTTCAGCAGCTTTTGTGTAGTAAACAAACTCCTTTTCTGTGTGTTTTATTTTGTCCCACACTTTATGACTCAGGTCTACAGACGGACAGCAAGTCTGGAGCATGGAATTCACTGCACCGGCACGTTAGAATCACTTCACATACATGCATTCTACAGGCCTTGACTACATACTCTTGCACAGGAACTCCTGGGCAGGTATGTGGATGCCACCATTTTTTAAGTGCGTAGTTGTTTTCATTTCAGGAATAACAGCCATTACAATGAGAATTCTTAGGTCTGTCACAACAGAAAAATCAGAAAATCTATCAAGATCTGTCTCTGACTTCCTCAGTGAAGGAAGAATCAGCTAACACTTGTCCATAAGCATTTTGTTTTGTGCATATACCTAAAACTGATTAGATAACATGTTCTGAAAAAAAGTCCAAGTGATTTAGCTTTTATCAGTACACAAAACCCCTACAAATTTACCTAATTCCTGAAAATGTTCTTAATATTGGTACAAGAAGTTGAACATAGAGAGATTTAAAATGATCAGAGAACCCATTAATACTTTAATACCAATTTTGTACAAAAGGAATAGAAAGCTCAATAGAGAGCATACATATATATTATTGCAGTGTTTCAGTTGAAAAATCCACACTGAGGCTACAAATGCTACTTCAGTCTTTGCATTCACCCCTAAATAACTACAGTACTTATCTCTGAATGACTGTGAATAGAACAGGTCACTACGTACATTTGCATGAGGATGTCAGGTACATGACAGTGGGATAATGAAAAATGGAGAAATAGAACAGAAAATGTAGCAGGCTTCAGCTCATGAATCTTGCAATGAAATTAAAGAAAAAAAGTCAAACTTGTGCTGAAAGAGCTAGTGGTAAAATCATGTGCAAACTGTAAGAAAGATTTGGTTTTTGAATGCCAGTTGTACTGACTACTGGAATCACTCTAATCTTTATTTCACAACTCAGCTATGAATGGCAGTTCTTTTTCATCCTCTTCTATTAAAGAAAAAAAACCCACATATATATATTTTCAATAGCATTAACCCATTTGCCAGCTTAGGACATTAGCAAAAGCAAATACACAGTACTTGTACTCTTCTAAATCAGTATGAAAAATACTGCATTAAACATAGCTTAAAAATTTTACTTAGGTAATTAATCAGGAGCATTATGGTTTTGATTGAAGAAACAGGAATTGGTTTTACACACAGAAAGAGAGCTTCTTAAAAGTAAATAAAATACTCTGAAAATATTTTATTTTTTTATAGATTACCTATAGATTATTTTAAAATTAAATTATAGATTACTGGAACAAAAATATCTTATGATATTTGTAAAATAAATAAAAAGAACCCAGTATTTTTGTGGATACTATTTCAAAACAATTAAACTAAGACAATTATAAATATCTTTTCAAAGCTAACAGAGCTACTCAGGCATAGCTATCTGTAAATGCCACATGATGAAACTTCTGTGCTCTTATTTAAAGCCAAATTATGTTTTCTTGTTCAAAAATTACATCGCCATTTTGGAATTTATATAACCTATTGAATACTTGAAGATTTTCATGTTCATTATTTTCAGATGTGAAACAGGCTTTTTTCCTAAGAAACACATCTTTGTGCATATATGTTTACCCAAATTATTAGTATATGGATAAATATGCTCTTCAACAGTTCTGTCTAATACAAAGGGTGAAATAATATATCAATAATTAAAGCCCTTCTGAATTAACCCTTCTAATTTTTTTTTTTTTTTTTTTGCTGTAATTTAAAACATTTTTTCCTGCTTTACCTTTATTTTCTCTACTGGTTGCTATATTACCCTTATCAAGTATAATTCTTGTAATCTGATTTCTTTAGATAAATTTTATTGGTCTCCAGAATATGAGATACTTTTATTGGCTGTAGATTACATGCCACTGTAAGTATATATGACGCATGCTTTCACCAAACTATTTCATTGCCAGATATGTGCCAAGTATTTATAAAAAGATGACTGAAGGAAAGCTAAATCACCTACACATAATATGATATACATAGACATATGATATACACATAGATATGATTAACAACTTCCAGACTTTGATTTAAGGAAGATGCATTAAGGAGGCTTATTAAAAAGATTGAGGCCATTACGTATAGATTTAATCAGCTGGACTTGGAAGATCTGCAATTTAGAGCAACTTTATCACTAATTATGTCCTGGATGATCAAGCCTAGCAACAAAAGAAAAGATACTCATCAACCCATTGCCTCTAAGTGGCTCATAGAGGTCAGAGAAACACAGGCAAAATGGTTATATTATGAAGTTGTTCCAGCAAGCCAGTCTTCTCATTTGCTTCCAGGCTTTACATCAATGATATGCTTGAAACAGAAAATAAGATACTAGAACAGAACAATTCTTTAAACAGAGAAAACTGCAGGTGTCGTTATGAGTTAAATAAAACTAAACTTACCCCTCTGCAGTTTCACAATGAAGATATTTCCTTACACTCCTTTTCAGTCTATGAATTTCTGAATAGCAGAAAGAGTCACTCGGTCATCTTTGGCTAATTCAGATAATTTCCTTCTTTTTATCATTTCTAAGGCTTGGTTCTTCCTTCATGCAAGAAAGTACACTCAGGAGTTTCCTATCCTCATCATGTGCCAAAAGATCACAGTTTTCTGTATCCCTTTCTGTATCCCCTGCTCCTGTCGCTCTACTCTCCAGAAAGTTCTTCCAACAGGACATGGACAGCTGTCCATAGTTAATATACTCTTGATCTAAAAATCAGAAACTGAGGCAATGCAAATATCTAGCCTTCTTCACTACTGCTTAGCCAGAAAGCATGCAATATTTAGTCCTTTTATCATAAACACCTCTGCTATCTATCACATTTCTGTCTTAGCTCTGAGACTCAACAACATTTTGTAATGCTGAGGATTTGTCCCGGGTAATAGCAAATACTTGGGCATTCTTCTAGTGGCAGAGAGTTGTTAATTTTTGTCCACCCTTCTTGTCCTTTGTCCACCCACCCTTTGTCCACCACTCCATTCAGAGTAGGCTGGAATAGAATTGCCAGACCAACAGTAAGGAGAAATCTGGCCCACAAGCTCTCACCTTCCTTCAGATAATACATGGAAAGTTTCCAGGTTACTGCTTTAATTTTCTGCCTTACCATAAAGCTTGGGATCCTCCAGGTAAGTATAGGTCATGTTACTTTATCATCATCGTCGTCTTCTTCTTCCTAGGCCAGGAAAACACCACCACGCACAGCTTAGGCTTGAGCTAGGAAAGTGGCATATTATGCAACAAAATGTTGGTCAGAGGATTTCTCTGCCTCCCCTCTGGTACACAAGAGAGTGGCTGGAGCACCTACGGAACCCACATATATATTCAGAGGGAGTATCCTGGTAAATTAAAAGGGAACAAATAAGGGTCTGAGAGTGGTAAGGACACAAATAAAATGGTAAGAAGCCAAATTTTAGATCATATATCTCAAACACTTCTTGTGGGGCTTTTTTTGCTCTATCCCTTATTGAATATGTTGCATAAGCTTTGCCTTATTAGTTCAAAGATAGTAAATGTCTTAAAATGAACCCAGATGTGTCTGCAGATATGCCCTAGGATAGTTTGAAGAAACACCATTAATTATATGATGGGTTTGAAGGAACCACCCTGCTTAATATATCTTAAAAAAATATGTCAATAAAAGCTTCAGTAAATTTCTATTCAAAATGGTGAAAACAGGACATTCTTTCTTAGAATATGTTCTTATCTGTTGTGCCTATTGAGAAGTCAATGCCATTACACTGAAATTCTGTGTGAAATGATCTAGAATTTCTGGGTGACTAAGACATGTTTTACTTTCCTCCTCTGTACCAGTTTTTTGTAGCATGATAGACAATGGAGTATTTCTGTGGCATCGCAGCCATAGCACCAAAACTAGCAGGGAAATGGTCTGAAGTAAAAATATAAAACCGTGAAAATTGAAGAACACAATGGTATTGAAAATTTTATTCTGAAACAGAGACAGCAGTAAGATGAGGAAAAATACTCAAGATTTGACATGCCTAATAAGTGCAGCAATTATATGATCTTCCTTTATTCAGGAAAGAACATAGTCCTGCAAAATGTAGGCCATCATACTAAATGGCTCACACGACCTGATTTTCTCTTCCTTTTGTTGATCCCAGAGAAGCGACAAGCTGCATAGCATGTTTAATTATTTCCATAGTAAGAATTTTCAGTATCAATAGAAAAAAGCATGTCTAGAATATGTGTCTAGATACTGACAGAGTTGCTGTGCTGTATCTCAGGAAATTTTTTTGTATGGGTTAATCCATATAAACTTGGTTAAACAAAGCACACAAATGCCACCCTCTACTCAGCATTTCTCCAAATGTCATATTCCTCAAAATAATTAAAATCTTTTTTAGAAACTAAGAACAAGTGAAGTTATATCAGGACTGAATAATAAAACTGGAAAAGAACAGGGAGTCCTAACATTAAAAAGAAAATCAGAGCTTTATTTAAAATTGATTTTGAATGAAAAGCATAAGGACGTCATATAAAAGCCAATGACTATTTTTACTTAAAAAATAAAGATGGGGAAAAAAGACATTCACTCCAGAGTGCCATTTGCCTAGTGATTACACTTGTGAGATTACCCTGAAAAATACTGTTATGGCTCTTGGGAGGAGGCACTGCTCATTAGCAAAAATATAAATATAAATGCAAATGGAAGGTTTCTACTTACCTGCATAGAGACACGCTGTGAATTTAATTTAAACATGTATGTTTTTAATGTTAAGCTTTTCCTTTTGCTAGAGACTATAGGAAGATTAGCTTTCAGTGTCACACTTTCAGCAAGAAATTTTGTTTAGAAGCTGCAATTAAATAATTCAGAAATAATTAATTCAGAAGACAACCCATTAAATTATAACCCTCCCCACTGGTTAACTTGGTGCCAAAATGTATTGTTTAATTTATCATTCTTAGTATTTTTAGAAGGCCTCAAGGCAGGGAATGAAGCAATAATAAATAGGGAATAGTGGATAATTAGAGAAGGAAATGTGGAACAAAATTACTAAGGGCTTTAGGTGAAGTTCATTATTACTATTTAATAGTGCCCAAGAGCATTTGATCAAATTATGGATCATGTTTAAAAGTGGGCTGAGAGAAATCCTGGTGGAGGAGAGTTTTCTCACTACTACTTTCAGAATTTTGCAGTAAGTTTTACAGAATTTTAACAAGCAGTAAAAAAGCAAAAACATATTGACCAAAGCTTTTACTTTATCACACACGGTGTTCTAGTGAGAATTGAAGAAGACAGAGTTCTTCTTGTCTCAGATATTGTTCAAGCTGAGACTATTACGTGATTAAGCAGTAAAGCACTTCAAGCATGAGTGATAAGGTGACATATTGTAAGTGCAGCCCTTAGGGATTTTAAGCACAAGGTGTAGCTGATTTTTTTTTTAACTCTTTAGGGTCTTTGCTTTTTAATCTCATCTTACAAGAACCCTGTTTTTTAAATTAATCTTTCAACTTGACCTGAACTTTCAGTATGGTGTGGTTTGTTTTCTTTTTAAATTTATTTCATAATTTCCCTTATTCATTTATGTTATTTCTCTTAAGTATAATATAAAAAAAAACCCAGTCCTGAAAGTATTTTTGAACACAAATACATGTGCAAAAATACAAAACTCACTTTTTCATCATGTTAGAAATTGAGATCCTCTCTGTCTTGTTTTCAGTTGGAAGATTTAGGAAAAAAAGAGAAAACATGAGATCCATAACACAGAGCAAATAAGAGCATTTAATTTAAAGAATAAGAGAGTGTATAGTTTATGGACTATTCTTTTATATTTAAATGTGTTTTCTGAAAGCCTGTACCACTGAAATATAAAAAAAAAAAAAATTAATCTCTTCCTATGTTTTACTATGTTTAAGAAAAAAAAAAAAAGAAAAAAACCTTCTAATCAATGTTCCAGAACAACAGAATGGGAGAGAAGAAAACTTATTTGTTTATGAAAATTTCCCTTCCAGGGAAACAACTACATTTTCAGATATGTATTCTGACCCAAAGTAAAATAATGTAAAATGGGGAATTTTGTGGGATGGAAATTCCTATTACTCAACAGTTCTAATGATTGGAAAACTGAGATCTCCCTCTTTAGGCATTTGATTCCATAGACAAAGAAAGAGCTTTGGGCATTACTTTTTTTTTCTCATAGACTTTGTTATGTTTAACAAAGCAAAAGAGTCATGTTTGTTTACCTTTGAACTGAGTTTGTATGACTGGCCAAGTTGTTTGATGTGCTTCATTTGCTGTTCTGGAAGTTTATAAAACCACTGCCACAATTTATAAATAATTCTAGTGGTATCAGTACTAGCAGTAATAGAATAAGCCACTATTCCCAATGTACAAATTACCCTGATTATTACTTTAAGTAGACAAGCAGGATGCTTACTACCACTGTCAAATAGAGGAATGATTAAAAATGTATACTGATCTGTATCCAAAAATATGATTTAGATACACATGAGGTGGCATGAAAAAGTAGTAGAAAGCACCAGAAGATTTTCACTCAGATTCACATGATGGGGAACAGAAAGCCTTTAGAACTGGGAGAGTAAGAATGTCAAAAAAAGAGAAGTCTAGTTGTCAGCTGGGGGAAAGAAGTCAATTGTTTGGATAGATTTTGCACCTAGGTTCTGTGGCAATGATTACTGAGCACACTTTGAACTAATCCACTGTAGGCAGAAAGAAGATGGAGAAGTTTTCCTTGAGACTGTGTCCATAGTGCAGAGAGTATCTCATTTAGGGATGCCAGACAGGTTATAGCTCAGTCAGCTGTCATAGTCTGTCTTCTGTGACTTGGACCTCCTCTCTCTGATGCATTGTCTGATTTCAGAGGCAGTTTCTGAGCTGCCTGTTGTATTCTGTAATAATACAATCATCCATTACCTTGTAAATAAAATACTTACTTTGAAGGTTGGCTGTTACTGTGTGTCTAAATCCCCCTACTACACTTCCTACTGCAGCTGTGCAGCAGGTACTTGATGTCTAAGTCATCACACATGGAAGTTGTGTTGCTTAGACATTTTTATTTCAAAATTGTACTATTTCTAAATGGAAAGTTGAAGAATATAGCTAAGCAGGTATCTCTGCTACAAGGAAAAGATGAAATAAGTAAAAAAAAACCATAAAAAATATCAATACACATTTTAACTAGTTGGACTGCTTTATTTTGGTCTTTTTCGTTCACTTAACAAATTGCTCTGACACACATACGTAATAACAGAGAGCTCTAAATGTGCTCAAAAGAAGAAACTTTCCTTGTCTTGGGAGGAGCATCAGGCTTCCGTGTGAAGTGTAGCTGGAGTCATCACATATAAATATATAAATAATGTGTTATCGATAATGTAGAAGTTGATTTTAATAATATTTTTATATTTCTTATTATTTTTCTCTGCTCTTCTTCCTCCTGAAAATTTGTGCAGAGAAAATATATTTACCTCACTGTGATAATGGTGGAGATAATGTTTCTTATGGGATTAATTATTGTTTCTTGATGCTAATTTATTCTATCTGAATGTTTCTCAACTCATGATTTTTCCTGGGATAATTTTGTTTGTATTCTCTAATTTTCATTTAGTCTTACTACCCACATCATTCTTTACTTGCCTTTCTTTTTTAACCTTCTTTATTTAGCACATAATTAGTTATTGTCTTATATTACTCTTCCACTATCAAATTCACCTGTGTGTTCTTCTGTAGTCATTGACAATGTTCAGCTAAAAATCTAAACTGTAAGGTCAATGGCTCATTTTTTTAAGAGTCTAGTGAACGCCAGAACAGATTTAAGAAATACTACCACTACAATTCTGCATTTATAACATCTTTTAAATGAAGATTACAAAGGCGTTTATGATCATAAATTAAGCTTCACAATGACCTTGAAAACCTGAAATATAAATGCCTGTTCTTTCACATTTCGCAGTATAAAGATTATTAAACTGATCAAGTAAAAAAAAAAAAAAAGGAACTATGATTTGCAATGGTTAAGTGAATATTCTAATATTTTTCTGAGGGAAAAGTCACCACTACTTTTAAAAATCAAGATTACTTTAAATATGAATTATTAATCAAAGGCTACAGACAGTCACTTTTAGATATAATTTACATTACACATCTTAGGATATGTAACTGTTAACAGTCTGCTTAATAATTAGGTCAATAGAAAGACAGTGCCTTCCAGACAGGTATAGGTTTGGGTCAGCCTGTGAGGCAATTCATCAAGCTTGGTAAAGTGCCTCCCAGGCAAGTAACTATTCACTTTGGTCTGGAAGAGAAGACAGAACACTGAGATGTCTCCCGAGCAGAAATTAAATGGGTCAGCCTTGGAGGCAGCCCAGGTAGGTGACTGTTCAGCTTTCCTTGAAAATGGATTAACATACTAAGGTCATTCCTGAGTACATAACTATTGGCTCCTGCCAGATGACAAGCCATTATTCATGGACTTCCTTCCATGTGAAGGTCTGCTTATTGCGTCTTATCTTAAAAATAGATTATGAGCCGATTAGCCTTTGATTCTAGTAATAAAGTCCTGTTTGTGAACATGAATGTATGTTTTACCAGAACATAAAAAATCATTGACTCTGTTGGCTGTATCTTTGCTAGGGTTACTAAAAGAAGTTCACTTGTAGTTGGCATTGTAGGAACTGAGGCCACATGTTAATATATAAGAAAGATAGAAAGTTTCAAACAGGGAGGCTTGTATACACATCTGCTTGTAGATAAGCCTTTGGCAGGTTTGAAAGTCTAGTGAGCATATGCTTACCCAGAGTACATACGTTCCTGACTTGGAAAAGAATGTCAAGAGCTTCAGATGTTTAAACTGGCTTTTTATACATGCCCGTCTGAGAACTGAATATAACATATAATTTGAAAAAATACACTGGAAAAAAAAACCCAACCAATTATTAAAGCAGTAGGGTAACCCAGGCCTATAAATGGAAAAGACAGACATAAGAGACTTGACCAAACAGAATAGGAAGCCTGGGAGGAGACATGAAGAGTAGCAGACTGGTACACAACACGGTTCTTTATCTTGTTTCCTCTCAGCTGTTCCCTTTCTTTTCTCATAAGCTCTTGTCAGTTTGTTCTGCATTGTGGCTGTAAGATTATAAATGGAAGCATGGTATTATTTGAGGAGAGGGAGCCAAGTGGAGAATAGAGGGCATCCAATAAATTGGAAATTCTGATAGATCTTGCTGAGTGCCAAATGGCATGTGCGTAAGTTAACAACGCTGAAGCAATTCTGGCAGCAGACAAGAAATTTGGCAGAGGTGATTCAGAGAAAGGGCAGTTTTGTGTGGGACAGCCAAGAGAGACCAGGTAGAAAATAAGGCACTTCATGGTAAGGTATAGAAGGTGGTTAGAGAAAGTGGAAATTTTGTTTTGGGATTAATTAGGAATATGCCTATACTTACTTCCTGTGCAACCCATGCCAAAACAAAATATTTTATACTGAAAACCAGTGTTCTGAGACATGTGCTAGGATACTTTTAGTGTTACAGTACAGATTTTAAAAGGGATATTAGAAAAATAGAAGGGTATGAAGTAAGCCTACCACAACCAAAAAGAAAAAAAAAAGTGATCATTAAAGTGATCATTAAAGGCTATAGCAGGTGATTATCTTAAGGCAGACAGCTTACTGTAATGTCTGTTAGCAATTTATGCAGTGAACATTTAATGTAAATGCTTGAGCTCTACCTGGATCAGACAACGGCTCCCTTTTCAAGTAGATGCCGTCATCACTAGTTAATATGATGTTACAATATGATTTTGGGGTTTGTGTGGTCCCATAAGTCTGAAAACCAATCCACAGGAGGAATACAGAGGAACTCTTGCTTCACTTGAAACCCTAGCTTTTCCTGTTGTCAATGTTATAGTACCAATACTGTGTAAAATGGAGGTTTGCATACCTGATTGCTGGTTTCATTTCATGGCTCAGCATTTTAAGTTAGGTTATTTCACCAAAAAGGATGAATGTGGCACAGCCATGACTGTGTGTGTTGTTGGCAAAGAGTGAATCTCCTTGGGTAGTATTAAATTCACTGTAGAGGTCTAAAGTTTACTGTCAAAGTCACCATCAGCTGCCCTTTTATAGTCAAAGAGGAGAAACAGGCACCACCAGAGTGTCATTCATCAGCGGTATTTCAGATTCTGTTTTAGAGTGAAATGAACCACACCTTGGAAGGACCTTGAATTTCTTAAATGACTGAAGATTTATTTACTGGCTGACTGAAGGTCAAATGCTGGAGGCTTATTTTAGTGGGTGAAGAGTTTTCTGTTTGTTTGGGTTTTTTTTCCAAAAACATTCTTGGAAATCTTAAAATCTTCTGAGAAGGTAATCTATATTAACTTTTATTAAAAAATCTCAACAGTGACTGAAGCTGCAACTTCCCAGCACCATAAGATGTAGTTCAGCATCCACATAGTCTTATCTATTCCTACTGCAGATGAGAAATCTATGCCCTGAGTTTTGCTGTCATAGCAATGGAATGGGGAAGGTCTGGTACTCAGTTACACTGTGGATTAACTTGTAACACATTTTAACCTGAGCAGGTAAATGAACTGATCAAAAATAACAGCAAGGCTGTTGTCATGGCTATGGAATGTAATGATAACTAGTTTCTTTTGGGGGCAAAATTTAGAATATGAAATGAGCTGTGTGCTGCTTGCAGGCAAAATCCATTCTGTATTTTATTTTGATGTGTTTTCAATTGTATTATTTTCTGTGGTTCATTTAGCTTCAAATAGAAATTAAAAGATTTCATTTTAAAGAAGCTCACATTAGGGAACACCTGATGTGTCATTTACTGACACAAGTTATATAGTTTTGTTTTCCCTTGAAGCTTTTGGGTACAACTGTCCTTGCTCTGACTGTGAAAGAGAAATGGGTTTTTCTAAACATCTTGTTTCATTAAATGAGGATCAGGCAAAATGTGAATGTTTGATTTTTCTTGGACAAGAGATTTCTAAACTCCAGGTATCTCCTGGAATTGCTGCTGGTTTCTGCAAAGTGTTAGCTCCATAAACACTGCTTCTGTGAGCTTTCAAAATTCATTGGGTAAAGACTAAAATGACAATTTTCAGCAAATAGGGCATGATATCCACATTTCCTCTCTACTCTTCAAAGTCACAGAAAGAATTATGATAATTGCTTCAAGCATAATTACTCCCAGAGTTTCTCTGGTGGCATTTTGCTTCCTGTATTGATTCTGACACATGGTCTTCCTTGAAGATACAATAAGGACCACAAGACATGGATGGGGCTACAGTCTCCTACTCTGCTTTTTTTAAACTCACATTATCTAATGCCTCCAGGTAATAAAGTAGTGGATATACCTATTAATCAATAGAATTAAATTGGAAAGTAGAGTTTCTGTGGGCTCACATATCCTTACCTCTACTGACAGACTTCCTCATTAAGTAGGCACTCAGCACAAATCTGTGAGCCATTTATATTTCATATTGGCATGCCATTACAATCAGTGTTTAACTATTTCAACATGGTGAAATTCATCTCTGAGTTGTCCATATTTCTGCTGTGTTTCCACCGAAGTGCTAAACTTCATTTGACAGCTTTGGCACTACAAAGAATGCTTCTGAGTTCTGCTGAAGCATTAACAGGAACATGAATGTCAATGAATAAAGTGCTATGGAAAAAAATAACAAAAGCAGAAACAACAGGAAAAAAAAAAAAAAAGACTCTTCCATTACTAACCGTGTTGCCATTCTCAGAAAAAAACCTGCTACAGATGAAGCTGCTAAGTACTCTGCCCCCGCATTGAAGCTTTGAGTCAGAAGCAGTTTAAAAAGACTTTCAGGCAGCTGTATCAAGAGACAAAATGTCACACATGTAAGTTCTTTTATTGTACTATTCCAGTCTGAGATGACGAAATACATTTGGGAAAACAAGAATAAGACAAAAGCAGTGCAATGAAGATCATACCCTGAAACTTAGTTTAAGGTTCCTTTCCATATCCACCGTCCCATATTTGCTCTGCAAGTACAACTTCCCTTAATGAAAATTATCAGGGCCCTGAATACTCTAATGGGCCTCACTGGTGCTGACTAGTCCCCCTGGCCTTCCCCCCAGTCCCTGCTCATTGGCCCAGGAACTCAGCCCAGGTCCATGAGTCCCTGTCTCAGTGATGCTGTAGGCATGCCAGTCTCAGGCTTTACAACAGCCCTGCCCTGCCCAGCTGTGGGCCCCACTGTGCTGCACCCAACCCATGGCCTGATCTCAACTCTATATACCTGAGAGCATTTTGGGATTTATTGCCAGAGTTGTATGGTTGTCTTGGTTCTAAGTTCACAACAGAGCCATAGGAAGAGGAAAGCTCTGTGATGAGAGAATAATCTTTTGATATCACTAGGTTATTTAAATGAACTCTTTTTTGAAATAAAGAGGTTAATTGATAGCAAGTTTCAGATTCCTTGCACCCACTTTTAGACAATCAGCTGAGGCTTCTAAGTAAGGATGGATTCACATTGTTTGACTTCAGGCAAATTCTGGTTCAAGCTGTCTATTTTAAGATTTTAGATCTGATTGCATAGTGCTTTGAGATTTTTTTTCTGACATTTGCCTTTGGAGTGATCCCAATGCAAGCTAGTGCTTATCTGAGAAACTTCAGTGCACTGGAATAAATTTTGACCAAAGGGTGGAAGACACTAAAATAGCCATTCAGCTTCACCAATTCTTCAGAAAAGTCAGTCATGTCATTAACATAACAATTTGTTTTTAATCTGTAACTAGAGCCAAAAATGTTAATAATGAGTGAAAGTGGAAAGTGGTAAAAGCTTTATAGCTATGCTCTGCTGCAGCATCACAAAACACTGTTGACAGGAGGAGACACACACCCCTGCCACCGCTGTCACGGTTCAAGACCAAATGACAGTGTGGAGACTAAAATGACTCGGATACCAGAGCATTTAATCAAAGATGTATGCAGTTTTATAAATTGCATTACTTCCCTGCACTGTACCAACCATGTGATCATTCCCCCCAGCTCTGCTCTTACAATCCTGCTAGGCGGTAGGGGTAGGGGGTGACATGCCACTGTGGCCACTCAGGGTGCATCACAGCAGCCTGAGCACCTTGTCCTGTCCCCCTGGCTGTATGCCTCAGCTGGCTCCTGGTGCCAACACAGCTGCTCCACTCCTACCTTTGCTGTTTAATGACTGTGATGGGGGCTGCCCCCTTCTGTGGAGTCAACCAACCACCTTGTCCTTGGAGAAGGAGGAGAAAAAGTAAGACCAGATGTCCCTGTCCCAGTGTCCCAGGTCCCAATCAGGAGCACATGGTTGCAGTGACCTTTGAGATCAAGAATGCAACCCTTTTCCCTTGGCAACCACTTCCACTTTGGGGCATGCCAGCTCTGCCACTGCTCTCTGTGATTTTTCTGCTCTGTATTACAGGCTTGGTGAGCAGTTCTCAGAGTTTCTCTTAACAAGTCATTACTATTTTCTAATGCACTTGCTTTGTTTTCTGGATCACCCCTCTCTTCCTCCAGTTTCTGTACTTTTTCCACTAAAATGTTGTATGCAAAGGTACAACCCAAAACTAAGATTGTACATTTTTCCCTGTTCCCCTTAACCAGGTTGAAACCTTCTTGAAGTTAGTTTCCCAGTACCCCAGGATTCTCTACCTTCACTTTCCAATAGAGGGATGCATTTGGGTTAAACATCATGTTAAGAGGTGCTGTTCATCCTCCCATCCAGGGACGAGACATTCTTTTTTCTTGCTCCCTTTCCCACTGCTATCTGCAATTCCTGTAATCATTACCCCACCTCGGACACCAATGGGCAGTGCAGAGACGTAGATACCAAGACATTTTAACCATTGATAAATGAACACTTTTAGGAGTTATGCGACTTCCCTGTTCTGAGTGAGATATGGCACAGTCTGGGAGGAAAGTTGGGCAGATCGGCATTAAAGTCCCTGCCATGCAGTGTATGGTCCTGGAGCTGAGCCATGGGATTCCCAGGCTTCTTGCTCCATTCTCTGACTGAATAACATCTTTGGTAGGCTCAGATAGAGAAAATGTGATTCCTGTTTAATCTGTTCAAGTTCCTGTGGTGCTTAACACCTGTCTGTTGCCATCACTGGTGCTCAAAATCTGCCCCCTGGAGGGTTCTTTATGTGTTTGCAGCTTTCTCAGCGATTAACAGGCTGTTCATGCTGGAGGTGCTCCTTCATTCTTAAAATTAGGCCACTTTCTTTTCCTAAAGTTCTTTTGCTAACTAGAGAACTAATGTTCATTCACTAACACTATAGTAAACCAGGCCTGGCCCATGCCAGATGCTACAACCTCATCCAGAAAAACTGAGGTTATAACATAAGCTTTTGAGAATACCATGTTTCCAAAATAAAGTGGTTTCTCTTAATTCTTTGCAAGTTATTGTAATGTTTACATATCTTAATATTAAAAAAAAAAACAACTGGCACTGCAACTCTTGCATGAATTCCTTAACTTCAGTTTTCAATCTTTGGATTTATTCCATCTTTTGTTTATGCTGAATTCATCACCCATCACTGCCATAGGTATCTTCTTCAGCTTCTAAAACCTGCTTCAGAATAAGCTGAATATTTTCTTATATTTGTGACTATAAAAAAGTTTTTAGAAGACTAAAATCTCTTTTATTCCTTTCTAAGCACCATCTAGGAAAACTGGACTGAAGCAGAACAGGTGCCTTCATTAGTGTCAAAGTTCCACCTTGATTAGTTTCAAGAAACAAGAAGAATTTCTGAATCATATGAAGAGATTTAATGGAGTGGAAACTACACAGAGGTAATTACAAGGTAATATACACAATTACATTTTCTTTTTTTTTTTAATACTATTTAATGAATAGAAAATCTGAAGTAGGACTATGAACCATTTAACAGCTAGATTCATGGAATATTCAAGAAGAAAAAAGTCTGCCAGGCTCCAGATTAGTCCCATTTACTTTAGTTACTTCTTTGAGACACAACAATTAGAGGAATAGCAGGGTTAGATTTTGAGCAAACTTAGTCTTCAAAACATGATTTAGCCCAACTATGTGTACGCTGCCCTCAGCAAAAAAGTGTTTATTTTTTCTGCATGAAGAAGTAGGGTAAATGAAACCCTAACTTTAATTTAATTATAGATAAAATAGATTTGCATGTAAGTTCCCTAGCAGACTTGTCAACTCTGTCAGGACCCAAACTTACATAGGTCTAGATCTGCAGTATTCAGCCTTGTAGATATCACTGTGAGTAATAATCCAACCCAAGTATTGTGAGCCAAGCAACTTGTGTTTTTTGAGATACTTCTGTAACAGTTAATCTAACAGGACATGGCATGGGCCTGAGCACTGGCATGCAGTCATCTATACTGCAAAATTGCTAGCACAGTCCCTAGCATGTAATTGTTAAGACTGTCTAACTTTGTCCCAGACAAATCCTGAGCCAAGGATCATTCTCTACAGCAGTTTGAACACAGCTGGTCTATTTAGGAGGGTAAAGGAGCTTAGCTGTAAAAAAACCTGCTATGCCGTGCCAATTAGCCTGAGGTCCAAAGAGTCCCTGGACTATCTTATTTATTAACATAGCCAGAGTCTTAATGGTGGAGTTTGCAGTTGTATTTTTCTACAAACTGTTTTAAGTGACAGATCCTTCTCCCTTTTCTCTTCTGAAATAATTATAATTATTTACAACTTTTATTAAAACTATCATGAGGCACATCCTACACTTCTCACTGGGCTTTACCTGCTATTTGATTTCAACAGTATATATGGCTATGTTCGTCTTCTGAGAATTATGTTCTTATTAAGAAATTAGAAACCTAACTTCCCTGTATAAACAGATATGATTTCTACTGAAATAATAAACACACTAAAGAAAAGAGGACAAACCCATGATCAGATAGCAAAAAAGTCCCCCATAAACAAAATTAAAAAAAACAACAACAAACCAACCACCCCCCAAAACTTCCTCGATTTCTCACAATTAAAGTTCTATTGTACCAAATTTCTTCACAGAGTCATGACAACATTTTACAATTCAGTGTAGAATAATATGTGTTCAATTAATCAACAAAGGTTATTTGCTATGGACTTCACTAATAGAAATAAATTAAACAAGAAAGAAAATGTTTATTTGAATCTAAATAACATAATTAGGTAATACGATATTTAAATTCCTCTTTCATGAGTATCACAAAACAATTCAACCTGTACTCTAAATACTACAAGGCACCATATAACCTGCTTTCTTATCTTTCTCTTCCTCTTCCTTGACCTCTTTATTTCCATGTCTTCCTTCCTTTCTTCCTTTTTCCCCTCCCTCCTTCCTTCCTTCCTTCCTATTTTTTTTTTTCCTCCTTTTCCCTTCTTTCTATTTTTATATTTTTCATTTTCTCCTCTGCAAAAGACAGATCTATTCTCTGTGACCAGATGAAAATGGTCTTGAGAGACAACCTTATGTATGCAAATAGAGAAGTGAATGTTATTGCAAGGATGCATATACTTTTACTTAAAATCTGCATAGGAAGTGGGTATTGTTCTACAGTGGCTGTCTCTTGACCTGCAGATATTGAAGTAGATTGCTGGTGAGCTATACGCTAATGAACTTTAGAGTGCCAATTACTGACTTGATAATTTGTCCTTTAATGATGAGAAAATGTGTCCGAGGTGAGAATTTTGCATGTTAACACACGACAAACCTAGTAATGTATATTGTTACTGAACATTGTTTCCAGTAAAGTATTTGCTCTCAAAATTAAATTTTAAATTACCACCAAGCTGGAGTTTCTTATTTTAAAATTGTTGGATGGTTTTGTATTAAAAATATAAAACTATCTCTCTGGGGAAATGTGGATAATTTTCCTAAAGGATCTTTAATTAATTTACTTAGATTTAATATCCACCCTTTTATTCTGGGAACCCTTCACATAACTTAAAATGCAAATATTAAAAATTCCCTTTATTATGGTGGAATTACAGACTTTTCAAAGTGTGTTACAATTCTATAATCCCCAAAAGACAAACCATATAAATCAGAAAGGAAACAGTTCTCATTTTGGAACAGATTAAAATTATCTCTTTCTTCAAACACTGCAAAGATACCCTGAGTTTTAGAATTTCACCCTAAAGACAGTTAAAACAAATTAGCTACCATGAAGAAGGGAAAGACAAATAATATCGGGAGAAAGAATGCCTGAATTTCCTCCAGTAGTATCACATGCAGAGATGGGATGCTGCATTTGCATTCAACAGTATCCCATTGCCAGTAACTCAAACGTTCCTAGCCTGGTGTGTCCTTGACACTGGCCTATAGAATGTGCGGAACTGCAACAAGAACGTGGTAAGAGAAGAATTTAATTTCAGCACACGAGAATAAGTTGGTTAGGTTTTTGGAATTATGAATCTAGAAATTCTTTCCATTGGGTGGAATTAGTTTCAACTGACTTACTGTATCTGAAAATCAGAAATTTAAGTCTGAGGCAATCACTTCCCTTTGTAATCAATAACAAGACATAGGCACATTTGGAGAGTGGTTTATCTACCTTATATCACAAATCAATCTTAAAGCTGGAAGGATCAACTCTCAAGATAACTGTTTGCTTGCAGTGAAAAAAAGTAAAATTTATTAGGATTTTTTTGTTTAAATTAGAGTTAATTACACCTATGGATTATATCATTGTCCATGGCGCCCAAATGCATAAAGTCATGACTTCTGTATGAAAGGTACAAACGTTTCCTATTTTCACCCATCAGTTCAAAAATAGTTTCCCTAAACTATTATATCAATTCACTAGATACAAAAATAAATTACTGCCTGCTAATTTCAACTTTTCAGATGAAAGTTTTTGGTTTTCCAGTTTAAAGGAATTATCTTTCAGGTGAAAATAAATTACTTTATTTGGTACCCAAATTATTAGATAGCTAAATTATTTAAAAGGTTATATTACTATGAAAGCAGACACTACCTGTGTATCTTTTTAAATCCTACATCATTTTACCAGTTTCAATTGACTGACCAAACAGTCTTCAGGGATGACTGGCAGAAGTAACACCAGTGATTATCCCATCAAGCTTAAGTTTAACAAGTGATTGGAATAGACTGTGAGGATGTGTTTGATAGAGCTTTACTTAAAGATTTCAAGAAAAGCTGATATACAAGAGGAATATGCAGCTGTTTCACAAAATTCAATACTATGGAAAGATGAATATATGTACAGAAATACTTGTGTTCATAACTTAATACGTATAATAATGGACACCTTTAGAAGGCTTGAAGATATAGGGTATGATTTTGCTGTCTTACACTTTTGTATGGTTTAACACGTTGCATGGTTTAACACTTTGCAGTCATTCATGCCATAGCAAAAAGGACTTAAAATAACACCAGCTATTGTAGCATTCATGGTGTTACCTGAAACAAGCTGAAATTATTGGATCATCTCCCAAGTGTAGAGAATCAGGCAAATGGCTAATAACCCATACAGTGTACCCCCAAAATCAGGGGGAAAACACCTCAGTTGCTGCAGTATCCTATGAACCTGAATTTCATTAAGTGCTCTGAATATCTCAAGAGAAGATTTCTCTAAAAGCCAAGAGTTCAGATGATGTTTCAAGCAGCAGTTCAAGTTCTTTTTTGTCCTTATGAAGTTTGTTGGAGTTAGGCAGAGAAAAACTTTTAACAAGTAATTCATTCATTTAATTCAATATTTTCCCTTTTCATGTAATGTATTTTATTATCTCAATTGTTTTCAATTTACCTATAAAAAATACAATCCTCCACATCCACTGTCTTGCTATATCTATTTTCCTCAAGTGAAATAAACATTAACAGAAAAACAAACATTTTAGATTCTGGCTGTTGTGTGATTGTACTTTTTCTGCTCAATCCATTGGCTTTTTTATAATCCTATCACAAAGATTACTGTTACCTATCACAACATATTCTCTATTGCAGCAGTTATCATTGCAGACTCCTTATATATAAAGCTGTCTCAACATCATCATCAGTCTAGACATGGTTCAGAGTAACAACTAGGCTGTTCCATATGATTTTGTCCCATGGAAATAATCTTCTGTAACACCAGAGATCCAAATACAGTAGGTTTCTATACAGTGTTCAGCTCTACCATAGGAGGATTTCCTAAGGCTGGAGAAGTAATCATTAATCTTTTCAGACCCTTAACTAATTGTAAATAAGACTGTAGTGGGAGAGGTAAAAATGTCCATTAAAATATAGTGTTTCCAGGAGTACTCTATGTATATTGTGAATGTGCATATTTAAAGGCAAAACATTTTTTTTTTTTTATAGGCACATTTCAAATGGATATATGCTCAATATTTATCAGGAGTTTTTTGGTTTGTAAGGTTTTGTTTTTTGGGGTTTTTTTAATAAGTTTATATTTTGTAGAAGGTATTACAAATCTAGGTTCTTACGGCTGCATTGTAACTAATCAATCTACTCGTGTATTAAAAGATTTGCCTGATCTGAGGAACATACAAGTGAATACAGAAGCTTGTTTAGTGGAAAGGATTGTGCCAGTAGCACAAGTATACATTATTATTTTTTGGAAAAGAATGCAGAAGGAACAAGATATAGGTGATTCTTTAATCTTGTCCTTCTTTATCTAGGCTAATATGATCTTTGTCTTATCTGAACTGGCAAGAATAATACAGGGAAAGAAGAATACACTGTCAATGCCATAAGAAGTCAACATTCTTAAAATAAAGGAGCAGCCTATTTTTACATGGTTCAAGCTCGTGAAATCAAATCATCACTATTTCATCACTAAACAAGCTTAAGAACTGGAAAATATTTCATGCCATATGTGTTTCTTTCATTTAAGGGCTTTTTTTTGCAACCAGTCGCTTTTCAGGGAATTGGTAACTATGCATCATTTAGAACTGTCCTCTACAAAAATGTTACTGAGTACTGAACTGCGAAAGCTCCATGTGTTACCATGGCTTGGCACCCATGGAGTCTAACACTGGTTCAAGAACAGCAGCGATACTTACACAGTGATATTCACACAGGTTGTCTCACGGTGCTTTAGAATGGGAAATAAAGTAACAGAAGGAAGAAGCTAAACAAGCTCTCTGCCAAAAGCCCATTCATACGTATTGGATTTCAGTCTATCCATAGCAAGAGGCAGAGTCTGAGATTTTTCGATGATGAAAGACTTTGATTCTGGAAGTGTGAAGGTGCATAATGGGGAAGAAAAAAAATATTCCCTTCAGTTGACTTTAAAAACAAGAGGTTGAACATTCCACAGACTGTGCTCTGCAGGGACCGAGAAGGACAATGGGGAATTATGAATTCACAGATACTGAAATAATAAAGGTCTTTAGACAATGCAGGGGGAAAGATAAATAAACTGGAAATGCTTCAGGCAACCATTGTGGAAATTCCCATTCTGGAGCAATATGCAGAACTTTTTCAGTCTTAGTAAAAAGCTTTGTGATGGCAATTTGTATTCAGGGAAAATAACACATTGATTTTATTAAAAGCCTAGAAAAAGAGAGAGAAAGACAAAGTCGCTCAATATCACTGAGCCTGATATTTTAAACCTGTGAATGGAGAGGAGAGAAGAGGACAGGACAGGAGTGGGGAGGAAAGTCTATTTATTGAAGGTACGGACAGACGGATTTTTGCGCCAGGATTCTCTGGTTTCTTTGAAAATGCCAGAAAGATTTCAGCTAGAACCAGTTGGAATGAAAGTTAAAGAAAAAAACTTATTTATGATGGTTTAAGACTTGTGCCATACGAAAAGAAAAAAAAAATCTTGCAAACTTACCATGAGTTGTTGAAATTGTATAGTTTGGACACAGTGACATATTTATAGCATATGTGACCACATATTTCAACAAATTAAATTTTTCAATGGCATTGAATTCTTGGGACCAGACTTTCTGCTGTTGTCAGCCATTGCAATTTTACTGAAGACAAGGTGGTTTTAGCACATTGGATTAAATGAGTAGCCATCCCTAATAGCCTTCCTTTTTCTATAGGATAGCATACGTACAGTTTCCTGTTGTGTGATGTGATGAGATTGTTTGCAAGCTGGAGATGGAGTGAGACTTGATTTGGTAATTCCTAGCTAGAATGTGATCCCCTGGGGAGTCACAGCCAACAGTAATAATTTCAAGCAATACCTAAATTGTTGAAATTCATGCAAGCGCAGGAACACTTAGAGTTTTAAATTCTAGAAGCTGTAATCAACCTCTTGGTAACTATGTTCCCAAGATATGCACATACAGATCCATGAAGAACCTCCTCCCAGTTATTTTAGTTTTGTAAAACATAATCATCAGTACATTATTTTTCTCCACAGAAAATAAACACTGGAGTCCTTAGCTTGAAAGAAGAGCATTTATTTAATATATTGTGATGTAGATAACTTGCATTGATCTCAGATCTGTTAGACATGCGTAATAAGTAAACTTTTAACTGATTGAGTTGCTAGCTGAAATTTAGTAAGCAAAACCAAAATGCACTTTTGAAAGGTAGCAAAAATAGCATAGCAATGTAAAACAAGGTTTCCTTTCTTATTATTATTGAGTCTTCTGCACTGTTCAATGTTTTATGATGATGCATCAGTTAGAGGGGTATCTGCTAATTCCTAGTATGCCTACCTCCTAGTGACCTATTTTCATCCTAGAATCCCTGTTCCTCATTCCATTCTGCTGGAATTCTCTCATGCATCATTGTCCCAATAAAACCCTTGAAAAGCTAGGTCAGGAACAGTCTTAAATTATTTTAATTTCTAATGAAGCAGAGAATAAACAACACTCTAGGGAATGAGAAACACTGTAACAAAAATTGAGGTCAATGAGTTCCTAAATTTCTCTGGACCTGGACAACAATATTAAGGGACAGAGCACTTGCATTGTACAGACTTTGCATAGATGTGTTTTTCCTCTTTTTTTTTTTTTTTTTCATGAGACTTTTCATAGGGGCAGTAGTAGCTTCTTGTGGGCAGCAACATTAGGAGAAAAAAATTTATGTCCATTAAAAAATTTTTAGAGACTACAGATTTGTGCAGGTGAACACACTGTGTACCCAAACAAAGCATCAAACTGGGAAGGCAAATTTCTAGATGAATTTGTATATTTGGAGTATTACACAGAAGCAACACCACAGTTCAATCTCCCTTAATAACTTGAGCAACACAGTAAAAGTAAGGTTCTTCTGGGTGATATTGATTTTTGGTGAAGTTTCTTTCTGATGCTGTTTGTAAAAAACATACAGAAGTGATCAAAACTCCAGCTGTGTCACTACCACCTGAGTTTCAATGTTTTGTCTAAATAGGTTAAAGAGTCAGTTGTTAAGGAAAAAAAAAAATTTCTTTTTTTTAATTATTTAAAAAATACAGAATTTATTCTTAAACATGACAGTACTGTTAGTTGAGACCACAGGTTAACGAGATCTTTCTTCTCATGTAGGGTGTCATCAGGCAGTGCTCTTCCAGCAACAAGACTTTATACAATAACTGTGACTTTATCAAGTACATAGCTGCAGTGGGTTGACCCTGGCCAGCAGTTAAGAACCCACATGACTGCTCACTCCTTCCCTGCCTCCCTTCCCCCAATGGGATGAGAGAGACAATAAGAGCAAGAGTGATACAATTCATGGGTCAAGATAGAAATAGTTTAATAAGTGAAAGAAAGAGAAAAAAAAAATGCAAAGGGACTCATTCACCACCTCCCACAGGCAGTGCCCAGCCAGGGTCTGACCCACAGCCACCATGGAAGACAAAACTCTCACCTTCTTCTTTGTCTATCCCAGTTTTTATTGCTGAACATTACATTATATGGTATGCGCCAATGTGGGTCAACTGTCCTGGCTATGTCCCCACCCAGTTTCTTGACCACCCCCAGCTTATTCTGTGTGGGGAGAGTGAGAAAAAGCAAAATCCCTGTGTATTGGGGGTTTGTGGTAAGGTTTTGGTAGTGGGGCAGCTGCAGGTGTGGCTTCTGCGAGAAGATGCCAGAAGTTGCCCCCATGTTGCATAGAGCCACTTCCAGCTGCACTGGCGAAAACCAAGCCCATCAGTGACAGTGGTGGCACCACTAAGAAAACAGATTTAAGAAAGGGTAAAAACTGCTGCACAACAGAAGCTGGTAATGAGGAGTGAGAATATGTGAGAGGAACAACTCTGCAGACACCAGGGTCAGTAAAGAAGGAGGAGGAGGAGGTGCTCCAGGCACCAGAGCAGAGATCGTGCTGTAACCACCTGCACCACTTGCAGTGGTGAAGACCATGGTGAAGCAGGCTGTCTTCCTGCAGCACATGGAAATTAACAGTGGAGCAGATATCCACCTGCAGCCCTTGGAGGAGCCCATGCTAGAGTAGGTGGATGTTCCTGAAGGACTTCACCCCGTGGAGAGCCCATGCTGGGGCAGGATCTTGGCAGGAACTGCAACCCATGGAGAGGAGCCCATACAAGAGCAGATTTTCTAGCAGGACTTGTGTCCCTGCAGGAGACCCATGCTGGAACAGTCTGTTCCTGAAGGACTACACCCTGTGGAAAGGACCCGGAAGTTTGTGAAGAACTGCAGCCCATGGGAAGGATCCATGTTGGAGAAGTTCATGGAGGACTGCCTCCTGTGGGTAGGACCCCACACTGGAGCAGGAGAAGGTGAAGGAGGAAGGAGCAGAGAAACAACACATAATTACTGACCATAAGCCCCTTTTCCCTGTGCTGCTTGAGGGGGAGGTGATGGGTGAAGCTGAGCCTGGGAAAAAGGGAGGGGTGGGGGGAAGGTGTTTTAAAATTTGGGGGTTATTTCTCATTATCCTACTCTGATTTGATTAGTAATAAATTAAATTAATTTCCCCAAGTTGTCTGTTTTACCCATGATAGTAAGTGATCCCTCTTCCCTTATCTCAAGCCATGAGCTTGAGCTTGTCATATTTTTCTCCCCTTTGTTTTCAGTGAAGGCCTGGTGGGTACCTGGTGGCCACCCAAGGTCAACCCAACACACCCTGACACTGTGCAAGCACTTCCCATCAATGAACAAAACACTGGTGTGTAGTCACAAACCCAAGACAGCATCATATGGACTGCTGCAAAGAAAAGTGACTTCAGTCCAGCCAGACCCAGTGCAATTTCTTGCATTATGAAAATGTTATTGTTTCTAAGGAAATCAAATTCATAGCAAGAGAAAGTTGGCATTTCAAACACAGATGTTCTAACATAAAAATTCCTATATTCTTTCCCATGGAAATAAGACATGTTTACTTCTTAGTAGAGGAGACCAACTTCAATTTTTTTGACTTAAAATAATCATACTTATTTCCTATCTTCTTCTCTTTCTCTGGCCAAAAAAAAGAACATAAATATCAAGTAGTACTATTCTATTATACATGGGATGAAGCACTAGATCAGAGCACTTCTTAACTCAGTGGATGATTTAATATTTCCAAAGACACACTGATTATAAGGCAGTATCAGTGGCTCCTGAATTTCTTCACAATGACATTGTAACCTTTATGAATGGTTGGCTCTCTGTGCTAATGATATAGGAAGAGAACAGATGCAGTTCTCTGGTGATGAGAGGTGCTACTTTGGATGGTTGCTCTTTTTATGGTTTGATCCAAAATCCATTAGTGTCAAAGTATTCAAAGGTCAGCATGCTCCAAAGGGTTTGCAAGACTGGGCTGAATTACTAGGCCAGATGTACCTTTCAGGTTATTATAAAGAATTTTATGAGCTCGTAGTAGAAAATTCTATAAAGTTTTATCAAAAACCTTAGCTAACATTCACATGTATAATCTACAAAAACACTTATAATATTTCTGAATTTTTGTTTCAAAATAATATTAAAGAATGCTTAGGAAGAAGTGACTGAAAGAAATAAAGCAATTGAAAAATATTTTAAAAATTAATAAAAATGAAGTAATTTTCCTGTTCAAAATGTGTGAAGATTTGTGATAAAGGTGCCTACACACAACATCGTGTTATATGTCTCTTTCCTAAATTGTAATTTATCAATTTTTCTTGCTTCAATATATGCTGTGGATTCGTTCCTATGAACAATAAAACCAGAACCAGGTTAACGAAGGCAAATATGAGTGCCAGTTACTGAAAAGCTATTTTTTCAAGATTTCCCTCCAAAAAAACCCCTTATATGGCTGGTTGCTTTGTTTAGTTATTGATGTATATACTTATTTAGTTAGTTATTTGAAATGTTGAGGCTCTGAAATCCAAATGCAAACTAATCTATACAATTTTCCATTGGAATGACAAGGAGCATATGCAGTATCTGTATTTGTATATGCCAATAGAGGAAAAGGTATACACAAAGGTGTCTAACTAAATTGCTAATTGTGGTAGCCAGTACTGACTCTTTTAAATTGTTTTGATTAGGCATGATTGGACACACAAGTCACGTGTTATATGATTTCATGTTTTATTTCATGACTGGTTGACTGCAACTCTTTATAATTAGATTTCCAGTGTACACACTTTAAAATGAGCTTGTCATGAATATGCTTAATACTCAATTAAAAATGAATGTTTATAGGAAAGCTCCCACTGATAAACTTATTCATTAGAACAAGCATCGGAAGAATGAGAATTGGGGGTCTTAAGAGAATAAAATTCTGTTCTTATATGGTTTTCCATTGAATATTCACACTCAGTATTTTTAAGATATTTATCTATCACAACTTCAAATTCTTGTTTATTTGAGGTAGACAAGCAAGAGAACAGAGCATGATACTAAACATGCGTGAAAGCATAGGAAATATACACAATTCATCAGAGTCTGTTAAAGACTAGCAAGCTTCTCAGACTGTACTATAATGGCAAAACCTGCAAAAAGAGTACAGAAATGAATCTGAAGTCCCTTTTGGCTTCAACAGACTAAATGTACTTATTTAAGTCATTTCAGTGTTCAAAAGGAACACAATTCAAGGAAAAGTGTATTGTTTCTTAAAGATCCTTTCTGCATTTCATTACACTTTCGGTCTTTGTAAAATGTCTGGAAACTAAATGTGTTAATGATCTTCCTTAAGTTGCTATAAAAAAAATAAATCAAAGTACAACTGTTGCTCTTGCTTTATGATAAAATATTTTTCTGCTAAAGCCAATTATATTTGCAGTGGCTTATCACAGCAATTATATGAAGCAGCAGGCCAGTCAGTAATGACTTTTTTGTTAGGGGAGTGCTAAGAACACTTCCAGCAGAGCTCCATTACCTGGATTACAATCACAGTTTTAAATTAGTTACCAATGCAAGTAATTTAGTTTTGTTTTTGTACTTAATTGGTCATTAACTTGTTCATGCCAATAATTTTATTTCTATGCCACTCACTCATTAAATAATCCCTGAAACATCTATCCAGAAGCATTCCTTGCTGCAAAAGAAGCAGAAATTCCTTATAAAACATTTCTATGTCTGCATGCCACCTTTATCTCCTCATGAACAAATATGAATGGCAAAACATTTCTTTTTCCACTCTAGTAACTGTGTGGTCATTAACATAGGTCAGTAGGAGCCTGGTAATTGCTATTCTTGATCGAGCAATATTTGTGTGTAGTCCAGCATCTTGCTGCTGTCAGTGACTAGAACCACATGCCCATAAACAAGCTGAAATGAACAATTATGCAATAACTTTCCTGAGAGGGAAAATTTCTTCCTGTTACCAATGGCTACCTGTTGTTTTATGTCCTGAAATAAGACAGTTTTTTACTTCTTTTTAAAAGAAATAAATCTAATTCCATGCAAATGTGAATGCTCTCATTATCCATATAAATGTTTAATCCTTTTTAAAATTCTGCTAATCTTTAAGGCCTCAGTGATATTTTTGTGGCAAGGAGCTCTCTAGTTTAATTATGCATGTGCAACAAAGTATATCCTTTTATCAGTTTTAAATTTAAATCCTGCCTATTTACTATTACACACAGTAACTTTATAAATCTATATTGTGCAATTTTCTGCTCCAGGCATTTTTCTCAAGCGAGTGTATGCATGAATGTAATAGCTGGAGGATGCCCTAATAGGCTCTTCCCATCTCTTACTCCTCTCCTCAGCGTGTCTCTCCAAAAAACTGATTTTTGGATCAGTACATTTGTTTTGGAGCTGTGTCTAAAGTAGAAAGTTAAGTGCAGATTCCTCCAAACAGCTTGGGAAGAAGGTCAAAATGAATGATCTTTCTGGAGTAAAAACTAAACAAGTTCTTGAAGCCATACTCAGATGAGCACTGTTCAGACCAAGCAGTAACCAAGGATAAATAATAAAGGAAAACATTATGTGAATATGCACGTAGCCCACAATTAGTGGCGTTTTCAGTCCTTCCATAGTGAATGGACTGCAAATCATTTTTTAATCTAATCTAGCCTTTGAGCTGGGAAAGCTAGGTCACGTAGTTCAGGCAATAAGGACTCACAGCTTTTACATCCAGAGGTCCAGCTGCTCCTTCCCAAGAGACATCTATCACATTTGTTAAATTTTAAATACAAGTTCAGTTATATTCAGATATATGCTGTGTCCAAACACCAAGGGGATTTGTGCAAACAGGTTTTATATAAGAGGCACTGTTTTGAAGAATTATTAAACAACTGATTAAAATTAATGTTGCGAGCTCCTCCTGCTGACTTTTTAACATCAGCCAAATAACATTTAGATGATTAAGTAATTCTCTATTCCTGTAGAATTCTTATTGATTTGAGAGTTTCTTACATAGGGACTTTGTAAGGTTATTTTCACTCATGCTAGTTCAAAGGAAAAGATAGGGGAGAAGAAAAAGATGAAGGGAGATTATTAATAAGAATAGAGCAGCCAGCTCTTGAGATAACAGGAAGATGAAAGTGAGATATTCAGGTACTGGAGTCTGAGAAGGAAGAACGATAGCGTAACAGCTAATGGGCCCATTCCATTAACGGGTCATGCAAAAGCAGTCGGCCTAGTTTCCTGGAAGACAGAAGCAGTGGCACATGCCTGGAATCAACAAAATGTTTTACTTGGGATCAAATGCTGAGCAGAAAATTGGGCCTCTGCACAACATTTCAAGATCAGTCTAATGGAAGTTGATGAGAACCTCAGAAACTATATTAAGATAGTGAAGGTGTTCAGCAAGAAATTATCATCTCTGTGTTAACATAAGAAGCTCAGAAAACTGAATGGAAGAACTTGCTTAATACATACTCTGTAAAGGGCTACTGGAGTGGCAGCAGAAACCTAGAAGAACTGGACTGGAACATGTTTGGAGTGCATCAACTCTTCAGACAGAGAGAAATACACCAAAAATCATGAGAAATTTCACCTTATTAATAAGATCAACAAAAGTTTATACAAACAAAGCAATCAGTAAAACCAAAGGAGTCAAAGATTAGTTTGGAGAAATACCATGAAAGCTATTCTATGGGGGGAGAAAAGTTAGGTGTCTCTAAATACTTTTTATGACTCCCTTGTCAATATATTAAATAAAACAAACCAACAAACAAATCCATTAAAAAGCAGTGATAAGACCCAAGCCACAATACTGTGCATGTTTCCAGTAAGGAAAAAGTCATTCAAAACTGAGCATATATAAAAACTACTAAAGTATTGGAGGAATGAACAATATAACGTATCTGGAAAAGATAGAAAACTTGAGTTTTGGTCAAGCAAAAGTCAATGGGGAAACACAAGATTTATCTGTAAGTATATGAAGAAAAAATTAGTAAAATAGCAACTAGTCTACAGGACAATGTTAGAATAAGATTGAAATGGGATGGACTGTCAATTGATATAGTTAGCATGAAAATCAGAAAATGTTATAGAGTCATCTCATGTACTGGGAACACACCAGCTATTTCAGGACAGAGAACATTGTAGAATATCTGGTTTCCCTTATCTAGACACATAGTACACATGAGGCTACACAGGCAGTAAAAAGAGGGCCCACCTTTAGGGTTAAAGAGGGGAGATGACAGACAGTGGGCTTGCTGCAGAACATCTGTGAAAGAAGTGGTTAGATAGATATCTTAATTTCCAGAAGCTGATGAGGAATGAGAGGGTGAGACATGAGAAAGAAGAGGCTGAGAATCTAAACTGCAGTATGATGACCTATCACGATCTTTCCACAACTATCAAGTGCTGACTGCAGCTTGTAATGTTATAATTCTTTTTTGAGTTCAGGTTTGTCTTAGGTGATTCAATGCCCAGTCTTTTCCTATCTTAAAATAATTATTTTTATTTAATGTAATATTTTAATTTAATCATCAAAGGTGAGCCTGGCATAGCATAATATAGTTCTTGAATGCTCTGAAATCAAAAGAAATTAATTGTGGCAACCACTGCCCTTATATTTGCAGAATTTGTGACTTTACTGAGAAAGGGCTGAAGAGCTATGCCAAATAACTGATGTCCATGGATTATATTTTTTTTAATTGAAAAACTGAATAATAGATGTTTTTCTGGGGTCTATATTTCATAACTAGTGGCAGGCTTATAAGAAAAGAGATGATTTTCAAGCAACTCAATTCAAAGCTGTGCATATACTTATATATTTTGTGAAAGAAACAGTTCATCCATTGGTTTGGGAAATATTCTTAAGCTTTGTGCACTCCTGTAAATACTAAATAGTATTACTGCTGAATAATTAAAGAATAGTGCCTAACTCTGACAGAGAAACATGTGAAAAGGGTAGATTTAAGGTGAAAAACTCAAGACATAGGTCTTGCCATTCTTTTCAAGATGCACGTGTGACTCCTAGACTAGGATCTGATCCTGCTTTCTGGAATTCCTGTTCTGACACAGTCAGAGCTGTCTCCAGGGGATGTGACAGGACTTAGACGTTAAGTGTCTAAAGATGTTTGTGTATATGTGGCTAGGCTGGGAGGAGGAGAAAATACTTCACCTCAGTCTCCTAAACACATTGAGCCTATCTGCATGTGTATAAATGTGGAGAAATTAGTGATTCTGTTTAAGAGTGCCTACATTTTTTTTTCTTACGCCATTTTATTTTTTCCCTAAAAACCTTAAGATAATTTTGAAATGTATCATTTTAGCTTTGTGGGTAGTTATCACTATACTAATTATTTGGGAACACAGCATCACAGTTTCAGCTGGTGTGGCTCCACTGAAGCCAGTAGAGCTTTTGTTATTGTTTATCATTGTCAGTGCAGAACAGCTGAGGCTATGTAAGTCATAGACTAATTGCCACTTAGGGGTATGTCAGGAGAGAACTGGGACCATGCAGCCAATCCATCTGTCGCAGAGCACTTGAGTAAAGATTAAACACATGGTTCTACAAACTCTAGTTTATATTAGCAGGAATATGTACTGGAATAAATGTTAAATTATATTTGTATGTGTGTGTAAACCAACAAACCAGAATCAGAGTACACCTCAGACCAGTTGCACAGTCTATGTGTAGGTTCTCAATAGGAAACAAATATCTTCATATAAATGATGAAAATATTTAAATAACAAAAAATCAAAGATTGAGCTCTTGAAAGTAAACTATACACCTAATAGTACTTTAGGGTCATTTGCCACCCCCTAGTTTAAAGAATATAATGAAAAATGTATGTTGTAACATCTGGACTGTTAAGGAAAACAGTAGTGATTGACTTCATGACACTTCTTTTCCTTTTTTTTTTCACATTTTCCATCACTATATGCAATTTTAATTTACAGTCTCTCTCCCAGGTTTCATCCCAACTGGATTAAGTTTCTACATAAAAAATATTCCTTTCTTTACAGGAAAATTACTTGACACTATTTACCTTTACGTTTTCTTACTATGCATATTATGTCTTATATATGCTTTATATCCATAATCAGACTTTTGAAAAGCTATCCTTTTTAATAATAAATACAGTATGTCAATGAAATGACATACAATTTAACTTAAAGATAATGAATAATTATGAATGATACTAATGGTCCCTTAATGTTAATGTCATTCTGCTAATGTAATACAGCAATTAATTTTGCACATGAAATGCATGCAGGTGCTTTGAATAATTTTTTTTAAATCTTCATTTCCTAACTCTCTTGATAATTTTGTACATTTAGAAATAATATTGAGTAACTTTCATGGTAATATTTAGTTTAATATGTTATCACCATAACAACACTTGGAGAACTCCTTCACATTAATACTATTTATGGTTATATCCATAAATTATATTTAGGATTATTTCTGTGGGTAAACTTACTCCCTTGATGGTCTTAAATTAACAAAATCATAACTCGGCTCATTTCCTACATAAATTATATGTCATGATCTGCTATATGAGAATATTGACTTTGAGGAACTGGCAAACATCTTGAGAACCTATTATCAGTGTTGTTTTCAAATTGAATGGGAACTGATAGATAGAACTGCTTTATGTGGGAATGTATCCCATGTTGCAATTTGATGAACAGTGTTGTGTTCTTGTTTAAAATGAGGTCAAATAGGCTATTCTCTGTAGTTAAGATTCATAGCTGTGCTTACAACAGTATCACCTTTTGGGCCATCTAGAGAAAAAGAAGTATACAACTCCAATATTAATTGAGCTTAGAAAAAGTAATTGTTACATGCACTAGTCAGATAGCGTCTTCAGCTCTCTTAATCAAAAGGATGGACTAAACTCCATATGCATTTACTGTCATGCACTCACTGCAATTACTAAGTGTGTAGTGTTTAGCCAAACAAAGTGTACCTACTGCTACACTGCATAATGAAAGGTAGATATACCCCACTTGTACATACCCGTAGTCCTTGAGGGTAATGTTATTGTATAAATTTCAACAACGAACAAAATTGTCTTCAGAGATGGGATTCTGTTTCAAGATGACTTGGCAGCTCCCTCTTTCTACACTTGATCTTACTTATCTACTATACCTATAGTAATGTTAGATAGTTTAAATTAAATAGGTATCTAGATTAGGATAGATAAAAACCTTTATCCACTCATGATAAATACAGTGTCCATCTCCCATTATTGTCTATATTTCATAGTTGATCAGGAGTCATCAAGCTGCTCACTTGGCTTTGAGGGTATCCTTTGCCCAAAGCCTGCTATGACTTATTTAATTTACGCTAATCTTCTAAAAACTTTACACAGCACCTCAACAAAAACTTTTAGTATAGCTGAACTTACACAAATAGGATTTGTATAGCACTATGCTAAGACTCCTAAGACAGAAATGGATTTCTCTTTCCATTATAAAACACCACCTCCTCTCAATCCCTGCTTAATAGCCTTCTTTTTAGGTAAGAGAGAAAGACTAGGTTTATTTTGTGTTATTTTCCCAGAAATCATTGAGATTGGATTGTAAAAGTGTTGGGACAAATTATACAGGGATAAGAAAATAGTTGAAGACTAATTGAAGGAAGGAAGGAAGGAAGGAAGGAAGGAAGGAAGGAAGGAAGGAAGGAAGGAAGGAAGGAAGCACTGTTAGCAATGAAAGTTTAGCTGTGAAAAGTATTGCCTACTAAAGAGGATTTTTTTTCTATCCAGGGCAGCATAATGATTGCTGAAAAGCAGCTGACTTAGTTAACAAGACATCTAACTATTTCTAGATTGTTCTGTAGCCTTATATATAACATTTGCTCAGGTCTATTTCCTCTGTATTCTAATAATGTTATTGTTAAGCAAGGATTTATGTACACCACAGAAATATTGTAAAGATTATTTTTTAATATAAACAACATAGAATTCATATAAGAGCACCATTTAAAAAAGATTAAATAAAAAGTTTTGATTTGTTTAACATTCTTTGATTGAAACAAAATAAAGCTATAGCTTTCAAGCAGGTTGGAAAATTTCTGCAAAACTTGTTTCTTCCAGTAATCAGAAACACTGATGTGTTTGCTGGGATTTTTTTTTTTTGGTTGGTTTGTTTTGGGGGTGTGTGTGGTTTTTGTTTTGTTTTGTTTTGTTTTTTTTAAATGCTGTTCTCCCAGTTATTCAGGTCTACCTGATCAGATTACCATCCTCTCTGTACTAACATGTCCTCCTAGGACACACTTGGGCATGTCTGCACTGCTCAGTGGATCACCTGACCTGAGCACTATTGACCTGAGCAAATATATTCACACAGTGTAGCAACAGTTTAGCTGCATGCAGCAGAGTTTATTAGCTTGAAAATAGCACTCAGTACTACTTGTGCACCACAGCCTAGTCAGACCTGCAGTCAGAGGGTGCCAGCTCATCTGTCCAAATTGCAACCATCAAAGACATTACTGTAGAGTTTAAGCTAACTATCTAAAATTTCTACTGTTAACAGTCCAAAGTAATACCCAGAAAGAGGTGATTCATTGTCCCCCACCTTACAGAGGTGCCTATAACATGTAGTATCCATTTTTCTCTCAAATACATGTCCTTTGTCTTCACTAACTGTAGGGAATGTATGTGATTTACCTAGAATACTTTTGAGAGCTAAAGCTAGAAAAAAAAAATTAGTTATGTTATTCATCTGTCCACTACTTCTATGTTGCTTTTATCTGAGAATTCATAAGGTAGTCCATAAATACATTAATTGATTTTAATATATTAATGCTATTTATTATAACATTTATTAAACATCAGGGCATTGATTGCAACTTCATATTGTAAAGGATCTGTTTGTATATTAGAACCTTTAAAAGTTAAACTGATCCTAAACCCCCAGCATTCTAAGTCATCATTGTACCATGGATATCTTTAAAAAGAGATTCCTTAAGTGACAGAAGAAAACAGAAGAATTTAATTGTATTCTACCTTATTTATCTTCAACAACTTGATTATACGTTTAAAATCAAAAGGAGACTTAAATGGGGTTTTCGTATTTATGTTTGTGCTTGACTTTAAAATTTGTTATAGAAGTCATTGTGACAGAAGAAATAGGGAATATCACTAGGAAAGGTTAAAGTCACTCTTCTGACTCTAAAATATTTCAAAAACATAAGTCTTTAAACCCGTGTTTTGTTTTTAACCTGAAAGAATAATTATGCAATTCTGTGATAATATAGACTTTAACAAACATGCATCGGGTCCCCGAGTGCTAAAGACTGCTTTAAATCTTTGCAGATTTGGGACTATTCTAGCTGATGTCTCACTGAACAGTGTGTCTGCAAAATTTCTTCATTGTTGAGCTTGCATTTTCATGATAATATTATCATTTAGTGTAGTAATGAAAAAATCTCATACACATGGAGACAGGACATAGCATCCCATAGTATAAAGACTATAATTTAACTTAATGAACTGCAGATAGTTGACTTAAGAAAAAAAATATTCAACAGGGTTGACACAGTTTTGTCTTTAGAACCATCAGTGGCCTATGCTATACTAAGAACAACCTAAGTATGAGTTGCAGCCCATGCTCTCCCACCATTCCACCTCTGTATTGTATCTATAAAAACTGAACAAAAAGTGGAAAAAGGAGAGGAAGCCCACATCTGTGGACTTAGAGCAGAACACACACACATACACACCCCCATCAGAGTTTGATTTTAATATGGATTTACTGTTCTCTTCATTAAAATAAAAAAAAAAAAATTGTTTATTTGCACAAAAGATTCTAGATGTGTTTGTAAGGAAAAGAAAGGAGAGAGAGGAAGACATGTAGTGGGACATGTTACAGAAATTGATTGAGAAGGAGGCATTCATCATTTACTCAAAGGCAAGATTTTTACACCAGCAAGGATATTAGTCTTATCTGAGGAGTGTCTTGAACAACATCTCCTGCTCTGTGGTGGAGTATTCTCCTGGAAGAAATGTTCAGGAATGAGAAATTTTAAGAATGACATTCTTTGATTTGCTGTTAATAAAGTCAGCTTACATCAGAGAGGTTTTTTAGTTTCCCAGAAAACTTTAAATGTTTCTTTTTTGTGTCTGCTATTTCTAGATGAATAGATTGTAAACTATTACGGACAGAGGCTGTGGGATCTTAGTATGGTTGAGCTACATATGAGGGTTGTAGGTGCTGCCAGAGAGTAACTAACTCATTCTAATTCTGCAGAACACTTATTTGTTACTATTTGTTCTAATTTCTTTTCTGATTTGACAGGTAATGGGGGAAAGAGGGGGAGAAACATATGATGTCACATTAAACATACCATTTCAGATGCAGAAAGTGACAGCAGATAGTGATATTGTCTGAGTTCAGAACATGTCATTGGACTAAATTTTTGCTAACTGCACCTGCTGTTATTTTCCCATAATTTTAATGGTAACGTTTCAGCCAGGAATAATACAATACACCAGTAGAATAATTTTTTTTAATGTTATTTCTTGCAATAATGCAAAATATTGCCTGACATAGAATACAATTGGGCACTAGGGCTAGTTTTGGCAAAGCAAACAAAACTGATCTTGGCAATAGTAGACAAGTCACTCTGCAATGGAAGGTTGGTATCAGAGGTAAATGATAATTTGTTCAGTTCTTTTTCCAGAAAGTAATTCTTGCCTTACGTTTTACTTCTTTCGTATGTATTCTTCTTTCCTAATAGAATAATAAAAGTGGTAATGTTTTAATCATAAATTGTTAAATATTTAATGATGTAATCAAAGCATCAATATCAGGGGAAAAATCAAGTCAGTTGAACAACAGTGGACTTTTTAGTGTGTTTTGAATCTTTAGTTTTGTTTAGTATTTCCAAATCAACACATCATTTTAGAAAAAATATTGCTCTTTCATTCATTTGTTTTCAGCTGAACATGAAATATTTTTATAACACACACAGAAGCAAAGGGCTTTGTTTGGTTATGAAGTTACACAGCTGCCCTGATTTCCCTGTATCACACTTCCAAGGAATATTTGAAGATTTTCAATTGTTTTCCCTACCAGCTTTACTTTTCCTATGCTGAGAAACCCATAAATTGTGAGGTTTTAACACGTTTTTTTACAGAAATACATTCAGCAGATAATTAGATACTATTTGGCAAGAATTTCCACTCTGAAGCTATGCTATTAGGACTGCAAGCTTTCATTTCATTTAACCGCATCACTGCTACAATAAAAGGTCAGAGTGGAGCAAAACATCTCTTCTGTAGCTCTACATTCCTGACACATCATTCCATTAAAAAGCTGGCATGCAGGAGAATGTTATTTTTCCATTACAGAGCAGACCTGTTAAATGACAGAGATTACAGCTAGCCAAAACACAGTAGTTCCTCCAGTGCATCTTGCTGTCTATGGATGACTTCTCCTTAAAGTATGAATTAATAAAGGAAAGTAGTGAAGGAGTTAAGGGTCTTAATGAGAGGATTTTTTTTTTTTTTTTTTTTTTTTTTTTTGTGATATAGTAGCATCTATTGTCCAGACATCTCCTATTTGGTTTGTATTTCCAAACTTCATTAAAAATATAAACCTCAATTTTCATAGTTTAGGCATAACAAACATATACTTAATAGACATGTAACCATCAATAGCTGTTGTGACATAATAAAGCACAATAAAATGAGAAAGTACTATAAAATCACAAAAGACACCAATGCCCACAAAGAAAGCTTAAAGAGCTTTTCACTTCAGAGGAGTAGTATATCTAGCATTTTGGTACTAATTGTAGTCTTCTGTCCACAAGAATGCTTCGCCTTTTACAGCTTAGCAGTATATATAAAGAGAGAGTAGTTCTGTGAGATATTTGTGACCTGTTAGAATCTTTTATGACATCTCTTTCTTTCCCAGCATCTGTCTTAGATTAAAATAATGAAAAGCTTACAGATGATACAGCCCCAAACAGTTTATCAGGTTATTCAGAATCAGGTCAAGATGTCCTGGAAGACAAAACCCATCACGTTTCTAAGGTTTTATATATTTATATATATATTTATATATATGCCCGTTATCTAGCATATGGTATGATTTTCATATACCTGATGACATCAGAGGCTTTTGCATGGTGACAGCTGATACAGCAGCATGTAAATTAGTTACAACCTTCTGGAGCCATAGTTAGAGAACTTATGGCACTGGAAATCTATTTTTGCATCCCAGTCTCACACCTTGTGCCTCCTCCAATGCTCTGAGTTGCGCCTTCACCTGGTGTAGATGAATATTATTCCATTGAAGCACATTTATTTCAGGTGAGATATTGACTGTATTTGAGAAAACTTTTATTTTACCTACTCAGTGATATGCATATCTGTAACCTTTTTCACAAAACACAGAGGAGAGAAATTTTTTTCATGCACATTCTGGAATTGTAATAGGAGGAAGAAACTAGGACTGTTGGTGGGCAAGGACTGCCTCACAAAAAGAGGTTTCGACTTCAGAGGTCTGATTAAGGAGAGGGCTTGAGTTCTTTTGGAAACCCCTGTAACTTTGGATAATGTGGATAAGGATATTTGGTTTAAGCTTCTCAGAAATTTATGTTCTTCTCTTATTAGGTTTTGAATATACTTGGAATATGGTGGACATTTATGCCTTGTTTAATTGTACTTTGACTCTGGAGTTGCTGGCTTTTTTACATATTTTTAACTTTTTTTTCTGTTTAGTATAAAAACATCAGAGAATTTTGATGGTTTATTTACATAAAGTTGCTTTCACTATTTCAGTAACTAGAATTTACAGATGAACTTGAAATACAAATTTAATGAAGAATTTTTATTGCTTTTTCCTTTGCCCAATGACAATAGCTGAATGTTTGAAAGAACATGAAATGCATGTATCTTATGAAATACATTCCTCATTAATATTAGACTCTAAACTACCTCATGATTTGGAGAGCAAATCCCAGCACATAGCTGTTTCATTGAAGGAAAATCAGATCTTTTTTTGAATATTTTATCAATCCTGTATTGAAAATATACTCCTTGCACCTCAACAATTAATCATTCTGGAGGTTATAATGAAGATGAAAAGGAAGGAGTTTAAATGTAGTTTAAGAGTTAATGTAAAGCACATAGCTTACGTTGCATAAATGTTTTGGGAAAAAATACAATACTGTAATAAGCATACCTTGAAAAGTGTCTTCTAAAATTATCTAGGTCTTCATTACTGATAATTTCCTTCAAGCAGATGCATTTTAAGTAGTCTTGCTTTGTTAGACTTTATACAGAGTTGTATACATTGGCTTAAAAGCAGTCTTTAGTTAATAATGGCAAGATCCTTCTGTGCACTATTGAACGAGATATGCAACTAACCTGGCACTCTAACATGTAAATGAGACTCAACAAAGAGTCAATAAACTTTCTGCAGCATATGCATGGATAGAAGGCAATTGCATAAGGTATTTGGAAGGGAAATGTCAGCAATACATAAGCATACACTGAGGTAGCCAGTGTCACTACTTACGTTTCTGATAACTCCTACAATAAAGAACTCAATTCCACAGAGCCAAACCTAGCCGTGGAGCTGCTCTATCTCCTATGGCTATTTTGCACAACAGGCATTACTCAAAGAACACATAAAACTGGTTTAAATACCTCCTTAGGCTTATGGCCACTCTTCCTCACTAGAGAAGCTGGAATTTTTTGAAAATCTGGTCTATAAATTCTGGCTTATATTTCATAACATCTCCCAAAATATTCTCTCTCCTTTTCCTGGTGATGTTAGAAATTAATTCTTCTTTCTCTTGCCTGCATTTTGTTCTTTGTAACCGAATGCACAGCAAATATGAAACTGCGCTGTATGAAACTTATCTCCTACAATTATCACCACAGACATTTAAACCCTTTGTCTTTTCTGAATTAACTTGTTTATGCCTAATTGCGTTGTATGTATAACAGCAGGAGTTACTGATGTTATGCTTTCCATGATTTAGCAATATGATATTATAACCTCCTAAATAGGACTTTCCAAAATCTTTCAGTATCCAAATGGAAGTATTCCTCTGGGGGAAAAAAAACAGAAACAAAAGGTTTTAGTCAGTTATCTCTGTAGTTTTCTCTCATAAAATCAGAGCACTATGGGTCTGTTAATGTGTGGTGCCGTTTTGATTCCTCATATACATAGACTGACTGTCCAGCATATCAGAATGCTTTTTGGATTAGGGAATGAACAGAACTTGCTGAGACAGTCACCCTAGTACCAAGCCGCGTGAAATCCCACCCCTCCTCCATTTCCCTCAGATTATCAGTGCCAAACAGCATCAAGCCAAGATCTATGGGTTGGCTAGTCCTTAATCCATTTAACACATCACATGGTGTTAAGATCATAGTAATCATATTTGCTTGGCAATGAGTGAGATCCCTTACAGAATCCAAAATGTATGACATTTTGAATACCACATTTGTAGCCTTATTAAAGAAAGACAGAAAATTAGTTGCCAGTATTCAGTGGAATAAATTATATGGCTTTAATTCTTTACTAATTAAATAATATATAATGCAGTTTATTGTTTTGCCTGGGGCTGATATCTTATTGGCAGACACAAGTTATCCTGTTTCTTTTTTAAAGTGTTAATCCAGCATTAGCTTTTCTCTCATTCTGTGATTTCCCCAGTGTTATAACACTAACTGAAAATCAGTGTTAATGAGTCAGTGTCCTCCTCAGCCAGCATTTTCAGAATCCTTTTAGGTAGGTTACAGAAATTGCCGGGTTTGGAAGTACTATTAGAAACTGCTGTTAAAATGTCCCTTAGATACTGTTAGGATATAAATTATTTCACCATTGTCATTGGTATAAGTCCATTTTGTATGAATATTTTTCCCATTTATAGAAGAGTGAAGTTTATGAAAAAAAAAACAGCTTTTTTCCCTTACTACTGACATTTCATCCATGTTGTTAATGTAATAGACTAACTTGATTCTGTTTACTTTTAAAGTAAGAAAACAGAAATGGAAAACCAGCATGCAGTATAAATATATGTACATATACCTAGCTGTGTTTATATATGTAAGTCTATCTACATACATATATTTTGATAAATACATGTAGTAAACTTACATATAAGCTACAGATATACATGTAAATATGCATATGAATAATGTATTACATACAAACATATAGTTGCCATCCTATTTTCCTTAAATTTTGCATAGTGTCTCTTTCATACCTTATTGCTGTTCAATAAACTGTTTCTGATTTTTGTTCATTATTGTATACCTTTCCTTTCTTTCATTTAATGAATATTTTTACATCAAAAGTTGCTTTATCATTTTCTTATGAAAAAAAAATTTAAAGATGTTTTTGCATTTAAGATATCAAATGAACACATTAAAAATCATAGAAACAGTGGTGAAGGTCATCAAATCAATTGTCTTCAACAATTTTTAAGTAATTTGAAAACCGAACTTTTATACTTCTACTCTTGTTTCAACTGAGTTGCTTTCAAAATTATTTTGACAAAATGATTTTTTTTACTTCATATTGTTATTAAACAGATGCATATATATTATAAAAATATATAAAAGTCCAAGTATGAGAGCTTTTGAGGTTAAGATAAAGCAATTTAGTTTTCAAGAATATATAGTGCAAAGTTTGGAAACTCATCTAGCTATGTCTAGACACAGAAAACAGACTGGATCTCCAAAACACTGAATTCCCTAAGGCAAATTGTAAGAACTCGCTGAAGTTATACAGATACTAGTACTCTTTAGAGGACATTTTTGATAGATCCAAAACATAAAAAGTCTCATTTTGTGCATAAAAGCAGAATTTGATCTAATTCTTATTTATATAAAAGGTTTTCTTGTTATTCTTTAAGACTAAGTTCAGTTCTACAACCTTTATTAAGAAGAATGGTTTAGCACTAATATATCCTTCAAGAAGGCACCTTGTTTTGGAATATTGCTTCCTCTTTTAAAGTATTCTTACTTTTTCATCCTTGGAAAATCCCAGGTATCCTATTATGATAGGAAAATCCTTCCCTCTTTTGCTGTTAATGTCTTGGTAGGAATTCATATCCTTGCTTTCCAAAAGAGAGTTATCAGCAATAGCCTGATCTTCCTAGACATCTAAAGCAACTTGGCAAAGTTTTTACATTCAGGAAATGATTGAAGAAGCCGTAAGCTTTGTCACCTCCTTCACACTAGGTAAGATCAATGATGCTGTATAATGCCAGCCAAGCATTTTCACTGAGTGACAGGTGACAACACCCAAATAACAATTAATATCTTGGCAAATACACGGTAATGAATTACGTGGCAAAACTCTAAATTGCTACCTTTGTATGCAATGTGATTAGTTAAGTATGTATTGTGAATACTTTGTGTCAGGATGGTGTGCCTAAATGATAATTAAAAGATTAAATGGTGGCTCAATTGACTTTGCTAGGTGATAAGCAATTAAGCTGGTTATCAATAAATATCCTGGCCCTATTTGGCATATGATATGGTAAGTAATGTGAATGAGTTTGGTGCAGTGTATCAGATGTCACAGATTGTACATATGGCACTTGTTTTCTTCTCTCCATAAGCACTACTGCATAATGAAATAGAAGGTATTAATTTCCAAGCATTATTAATCCTTTCTTTTTCAAAAAAGTAAAGAGAAAAAAAAGAAAAAAAAAAAAGGAAAAAGAAAATTACTATTTACTCAAGTAGATTTCTCTGTATCTCTTCCAAAACTGATGAAGCATGCTCTGTAACAATGCTAAGGGTTAAAGACAGGGTAAGTGGAATCTGATTTGAAAAATAAGATGACAGCTAATACAGTGTAAATATAATTACTGAGAGAGTTAAAGTATCTCAGTATTTCACAGAATAGCACCTAGAGAACTAATCCTAAAAGGAACTCTGGTGCGGTTATTTTAATTAGGACAGGAAAAGTTAGTTATCTGTGTTTCTAATTTAACACATAATTTGTTTGACGAAAAGCTCCCAAATTATAAACCAGTTTGGGTAAAGCTAGATTCACTGACAAATCCACGCTGAATTTGACTAATTGGTTCAGCTTAATAAAAAGGAAAAGTCCCACTTCAACTAGTTAGGCAAGTGCTTAAAAAATGGATTCTAGGAAATAGGAAACAAAGATTCAGACTTTTGCTGTAATATGCTTCAGAAGGTGGATTTGATTTGAGGTTCCCCATATCTTAACTGAAGAGATTTTATATTTTTTTCAAGCATATCCCCACTCTAGATTCTGTAGGCTTTTATTAATTTTTCTATAATGATGGGATTTGATTTTAGATTAACTTAGATTAATTTTTATTAATATGTAATAATATGTTGAAATCTTCCTGCAGGTGTCTACAGATGTATTTAAGATCTTGCTATAGTCTATGGAGATAAGATAGAGATAGAGATAAGACTAAATCTGAATGCCCTCTAAGACACTATAGGCTATCCAAGATACCTACACGAGGTTAGCAGTAACAGCTCAGGATTTATGATGATCAATGCGCCTTTGCAATGGAGGATGAAGTTGAGGAACACACTACATTTAAGTGTCTACAACACCTAAAATGATTTTGTGGGCAATATCTGGTTGCCTGAATAATATTTTTTTTTTGACTAAAAATTATTCTTGATCAAGGCAAGTTCAGACAGAGCAGGCCTGACAAGCTGTAGTCCTAAGGCCTTACAAACTCAATACAGACCTTATGGCCCATTACTAGACTGGCAATACCATATTACATGGCTGCAGACTTATAGGTCAGGATTTTACCCATGGCCTGCCTGTTTCTAACATCCTGTGCAGAGATGGAAAGTTAAGCGTAATTCACCAATGCTTCTGTACTGTTCTGATAGTGCATAATATCAAAGAGCTGAACACCTACCTTTCCATGAAAGACCCATAGCTGCATTGCAAGTTGAAGATGTTGAAGCAACCAGTCTGATGGTAGTTCTGACTTGTACGGAGCAGACAGAAAATAAATTATCCATATCAAACCTGTGAACATTGTCAAATAACCTAGTACACATAACTAAACAGGTTCAGGTGATGACTCAGCACCAGATTTGCCACTGAAAAGTCAACCTTCTTCAGGAACAGATATATAAAAGGCTATATTATTTTACTGCAGTTCAGCAAACCACAGAAGTGTGGGGTTATTTAGTCTGCAATTTCCCAGATATGACTATTGAATACTTTTTGGAAGGTTGTTTTCTTTGGTAGTTCCAGCACACTTTATTGAGGCAAGCACAATAACATTTTTGCAACATTATATGACTGAAAGCACCAGATATATTGCAAATGAGACTCCCACTATAAAATACGGGGGAAAATTGCCTCATGTTCTGTTTTTTTGTATGAAGAAATGAGAACACCTATAAACATCTTGAAATAACAAATTAAGAAAAATAGATTGCTTTATAAAATATTCATGCAGTCCTTTCATGGGAAGACAAGTCAGTGATTTACAGAAATTAAAAGGAATTCATACTTCTGAATTAAAAAAAAGATAAACCTATACATTGTCTTAAAATACTTCAATATAGAAAACTGCATAACTGCTTTCAAAAGAGTTTGAGATATATGTAAAATAACTACATACTATAAGAAAGAGAAATAGTCAGATCTAAAAAAATTGCTCCAAGCAACATGGTAATGAACGGCCAAAAGTAATCATTTATAACTCATGGAGTCATAGGAAACTACAAGAATTAAGGATACGCTTATATGTCTGTGTCTTTCATGTTGGAAATCCACTAACCTACTACACTAATGCTTGAATCTGACAATGGAAAATCTGTTAAAAAATATATAAGAGAAAGAAAAACTTTAGAAATTAATTGATGCCTAGCTTCTAAACAAAAACTTAAGTACTCATAATTAAGAATAGCAAAAAGATAAAACCTGTCACTGCTTTCAGGAATGATAATTTCTAGCAAATTTGGTTAGAACAGTGATAAACAGAAAGACATGGAGGTCTTTCACCTTTTCATTATTATTTTTTGTTTAGTGTCACTAAGAAGTGCTTTATCCAGACTTTTATTATTTTTTTCAGAAGCAGGAGTTCATACTGGCTTCTAGCATTTTAGGCAGAAAAGGGCTGAGTGCAAAGAAAGGCACCTAAGTGTAGTAAAAGAAAGGCCAGATGGTTCACTCCTACAATGTCTCTGAAAATAATCTGTAAAGTCTTTATATTTTAGTTCTGTCTGCCTGAATATTAAAGAGAATAAGGTCACAATAAATTCTTTCTAAGAAGTATCATATTCTGTACCAGATGAATAGCCTCAAATTTCCCAGTTTCTATGATGAAGGGAGCAATTAGAACAGTTCTTTGGAGATCCATAGGAGGTTGGTCCTGGTTGGATGAAAATACTATTTGGGGCTTTTTGACAAAGCTAAAACGTTCTTAAAGTATAAAAGCCTTTTAGATTTCCCTTTAGATGTTGGTTTGGTCCTTTAGATTGATATGGATGGGTGGAACGGTCAATGGAAAAGCCCAAGTACCCACTGAAGTCTCTTCTAATGTAATACGTATAGCATTATAAACAGTTCATAAATGAATATGCAAGTCCAGGGTTTTATGTCTGTGTTCATGCACATCTATACATTTATGGGTCTTCACAGTTCTATGAATGCTATCCAATTTCTGAATAGCCTTTTTTAATAAGCAGTAACAACAACCAAAGGATGGAATGAATTTACCAGCTTGTGTAATAAATGCTAAATGTTCTTCTGTGAATAAATCATCCTACCTCAAGTTGTTGACTTTTCTTTTTTTTTTTTTTTTTTTTTTGTAGTAGAAAAAGGGAGATGAAATATAGAAAGTTGTGGTCATTGCTTGAATATTGGATGTTTTCTTTGCTTAAGCAAACAAACTGTCACAAGATTAGTTATACCACTCCATCACCAAAATTAATTTGGTTTATACTTCTGTACATTTATTTATGTTGTGAATACGTTATAAATAATGCCTTAGCATCCTTTTGAGGAAAGACCATTTTTGTTCCATTGTAGTTTCTCTACTGTGCAGATATGTTGTTACACAAATTTCCTCCTAATGAACAGAAAGAAGACATTTGAATGTGAGAGGGAAACACGGTAAATGTTCTTCTACAATATTATCAACCAAAACATGGACAAGAAACACAGGCTACCATCATAAATTGTAATTCTCTCATTTTTTCTGGTGGCGTGCATTCAGGTAAAGCAATGTGTAAAGTTTAAAACATGTTTTAAAGCATTTATTTTTTAACAGCCTTTTGTGTAAGCCAGAATATCCTTGTGTTGTTGTGCGTTTCAGAATATCTTCCCCACCTTAGAATTGAGAAAATTTGTAGACAAGATGTACAGTATAACATTCTATTAATGTCATTAAAACTGTACTATATTAGGGAAAAGACCCATGTGGTGTCTGTTGTGCAGAAATCACCAGTGGAGAATCCCAGACATCCCGTTAAAAGAACATGATAAATATTTTCTTAGAGTTTATAGCTGCTCATGCTCCAGAGACTTCCTGGGCTGGAGGTGTCCTTGGATATATCTTTCAGCAGATTTTTCTTCAATTAAATTATTTACATTAAAACCATTTCCCATCTCAAAATTTAATAAATAAAAAGTGGAAGAAGATAATGTAGTGTATCTGTATGGTGTGGGTAGAGTTTTTCTATCTGTGTATCTGTGAGAAAGAGAGACAATTTTTTTTCTATTTTGAAGCACCACAGAAGGAGAAAATAATAAAAAGATAAAAACTACACCAATTTCATCAAACCTTTTTTCAGTAACATAACATAATGAACAGGTACAAATCATTCAGGTTTAGTATCCAGCACATTCACAAATAAGATTAAGTTTAAAGAATAAACTTTCAGGGAAGTATGAAAAAAAAAAGGGTATTTCTGTAAGCAGTTAAAAGTAACCCAGTAAGGCAAAACCAAGACAGTAGTTCACAGCTCTTCTCTATACATTCCAGAGGAACAGTGCTAAAACCCCACACAAATAACTTCACAAAAACTGAGAACACTATATTCATCTCCATCCTCAGTGTTAGAGAAGCTATTCCAATGAAAGGATATTATCTTGTATAGTATGCATAATTTACCTATATGGTAAATTTCTGTGGGTTTTGTTGGGGTTTTTTATTCATTTTTCTAAACAATTACTTTAATGGAAGTATTTACAATTCAAATTTCTCTTTTCATCATTTTTTCACTTTAGGGTGAATTTTATCAATGTGCAAATCAATAATTCAGAACCTGCTTGAGACTGAAATAAAGATTTGAAAAACAAGAAAAAAATAAGGTAGCTTCTGGATACAGGCAGCTTTTTCTCAGCTTCTGACTGCCATGAATATCACAATAACTCAAAATAGCACTTTAAAAGATTAATTGAATTTGTTAGTGCTTTTACACTTTATGCTTTTTTTCTATGAACCTAAATTTATGTTTGAGATTTTCTTTCTGTTTAGGACAGTGTTTTCATCCTGACTAAGACTATTAAAAATAGAATCAAACAGCTAATTGCCAGGTATTTCAAAGTGAATGGATGATTCAGAAGCAGACGAACATGTCATGAACTTTCCAAAAGGGCCTGTCCACTTAGCCATTAATGCACTGGATGAAAGGTGCTCAGAAATCAGCCTGTAGCTGGACTAATCACATCTAACTCTGACCTCCTAAAGGGAGGATGTCTGTAGTCACTGATGAAACACAAGTGTCTAGCATAGGTGGGATGATTTACAATTATGAAAGGGCTCTTATTATGGAATGAGTCACTGTAAAAACTCTCTTTCCTGTACCCTTTATTCTCTTTACTCTTGACTGTCTAACTGTGGTGGGCATCAGTTATCTAAACATAAGTGTCAGGTGCCACGTCAAATCTGCTGGACTATCCAAATGTTCACAGAGGGCCAAAAGGAGACCTTAGAGGGATACCTTTCTGGATAGGCAGCTGGAAGCCAGATGAAATACATTGCATCAACTCAAATGGCCTTAGGCACCTAAGTTAAAGTGACAGAATATACGCTTTTAGAGAGGAATTGAGATCCAGATTACAGGCAGATTTTGGTACTATTTCTGAGCTCCTACTGTAGTCAATGGATCTACAATCAATATATAGGAAATGATTCAGTTGCTTTCATGTGTGCATCTACTATAATTTGAAATACTTGGTGGTATTCTGACTGTTCTCTAGACTCATGGATGTTTCATGTGTCATTTGAAGCTGTCTCTGGGTATCTTGGATACACTATCACTGTTGAAATGGCAACAGAAGTCTAAGTTTAGTCAGTAGAGACTTTCATAACAAACAGCAGCTTAAGATACCTTTAAATACAACCTTAGACATAGAATTTGTGTTTAGGTCTATTAACACATGCATATACTTCAAAAGTTGTTGACCATTAAAAGACTCCTGTAGCTTCAACTAAAGAAACTTAGTGTTCAGTATTTTTGAAAACTGGAAAAAAATAACACATTACACAATGATGAGGATAAATTCTGTTAATAATTATCTTGTAAAACACTCAGCCAAATTTTGGCAGTGTATAAAGGGTAGTATTTTACTTTCCTAAGGGCAAATCAGCAAAACTTGCCTTAAATACCTTCATGACTAACCCTTGAAAATTCTACCTTTTCTCAATACTGTGCTAATTCTTTCTGAATGTTGGCATTTCTTTAGGAAAAACTACATGTCATTTTGCAGGTAGATACAGGCTTTCTTTCTGAACTTCAAGGCAGTCACATTCTAACCAGTTCCCAGACTGGATAACTGCAGTTAGTAGGTCTACAGAATGATGTAGAAAGTCACTGTTGACAGCAGTAGGAGGCTCATAACATTTAGTTTAGAGGTGACAGAGACCTCAATGATTATGATGGCTTGGTCCAGTAAAAGTCTCTTTGACATTGTTTTTCTATAGTTTTATCCTGACCCAAACTTCCACCCCCACATAATTCCTTGCCTTTCTACATACATGCAGTAAAAAATTCAAGTTATCCAATCCAAACCATGAAAACTTAATGAGATCCTGCTTTTTTTTTTTTCTTTTCTCTCTGCAAAATACTTTTTCCACAGATCACAGCATTGCAGTGATTGGAAGCTGTGCTGGCTTTGGCTGGGATAGAGTTAATTTTCTTCATAGTAGCTAGTATGTAGCTGTGTTTTGATTTGTGCTGGAAACAGTATTGATAACACAGGGATGTTTTTGTTATTGCTGAGCAGTGCTTCTACAGAGTCAAGGCCTTTTCTGCTCCTCACACCACCCCACCAGTGAGTAGGCTGGGGGTGCAAAAGAAGCTGGGAGGGGACACAGCCAGGACAGCTGACCCCGACTGACCAAAGGGATATTTGAGACCACAGGACATCATGCTCAGCAATAAAAGCTGGGGGAAGAAGAAGGAAGGGGGGGATGGTCAGAGTGATGGCATTTGTATTCCCAAATAACTGTTATGTGTGATGGAACCCTGCTGTCCTGGAGATGGCTGAACACCTGCCTGCCCATGGGAATCAGTGAATGAATTCCTTGCTTTGCTTTTGCTTGCATGCACAGCTTTTTCTTTCCCTATGAAACTCTCTTTATATCAACCCATGAGTTTTCTCACTTTTACTCTTCTGATTCTCTCCCCCAGCCCACCAGGGGGGAGTGAGCGAGTGGCTGTGTGGTGCTTCATTGCCAGCTGGGGTTAAACCACGACAATCCTTTTTGGCACCCAACACAGGGCATGAAGGGTTCAAGATAAACACAGATTTGATTGGAATGTGTCAGATGATTGAATTTACAGCTGTTGTTGCTGTTTAGCTATTCAATGGCAGGCTCTTCTGCTTGCCATGGGGCTTGCTTGCCTTACTGTATATTAGTCTAGTGCTCATTAGTGGCTACTTTTTGCTTTCGCTGCTTGTTGTATAGTTGTACTACTTATCGTCTTACTCTGCTGTGTCTTGGAACATTTCGATAACATGAATGGCGATGCACCTGGGCTGGCAGATGGCCAGGGCATCACTGCTGTTTCCGTGCTGTTGTACTAGACAGGTTGGAACTCCAGTGAGACTGCAGTTGAGTTGAAGGGAATGTGACCTGAGGATGTGTCCACATGGGAGCAGGACCCCCCAAAGTGTTTGTGGCTGTGGGTAAGCCCATTCCAGAGCAGGTATACCTCGAAGCATCAGTGGCTGTGCATGAGGTCATGCTGGAGCACCTCAAAATGTGTGGCCATGGAGAAGCCCACAACAGAGCAGGTACTCCCCTGGAAGTACTGCAGCCATGGGTAGGGAGCAGGTTGACTTCTGAAGAGAGTGTGGCTGTGGATAAGTCCATACTGGAACAGGTACACCTCAAAACACTTTAAATATTTGTTTCTTGAGCACCGAAGCTTTGAATATTTTTTACACAGAAACTTTAGATATTTACTGGGTTTTGTAAAAAAAAAAAATAAAAAATTATTATATAAAAGAAATTTATTTATGCCCTATCAACATTTTAAGAAATTTTATGCACCGATGATCTTCCCATGAATAATGAATTATTTGAAAAATGACACACTTGCACACTTGTAGATGTTTTGTCAAAAAAAGTGCAAACCAAAACTACATTCACAAGTTCTTTCTTTTGAGCAGTTATTCCACATAACAACATGGAAAAAACTGCAGACAAATACATTCTTTATCATCTCCATGCAATACATTGGGTTAGCAAGAAGTTTTTTCTATATTAATGTCATATGGCTGAGCAGTAGGCCTCAGGACTTTTCCCTGTGACATTCACCAAATAGCTGAGAGGAACAAGCTTGTTCAAGTGAAAAAGGGAAAAAAAACCATTAAGACTTATCCTTTGTTCCCTCAATCTTTCACAATGTTCTGACTGAAGACAAAGTGTGAAGAATGGAGACAGTGAGCATCTGAAGGAGGAGCAATATCGAAAGAAAGAATTACAAAGGATTTTTGAGTCATATTTCATTTCAGTGTAACTTTGTTCATTCCATGTTCTGTCTTTTCATCTGTATTAAAAATAAAAACAGAACTCAGCCACTCCAAATGGAAAACAAAACAAAGCAAAACAAAAACCTTCTCAAAAGCTGTCTGTAAAACTAACTGCTGTAAACCAAACTTTTGATTAGTGCTTGTGTAAGTACATTATGCAGCATATATCAAGCATGCACAGTTCTAGAAAAGACCCTATAAACTTTAAAGTATCCTTTTTTGTCTCTCTCAGATTTTAAGATAATGCTATCAGATGATGTACTTCCCAGAAACTGTTGTACCCCTCAATATGCCCATTTGATTTTCTTATAAGGAGACACTATACAGATGTGAAAGATTCTGTTTATTAAATTATTTCAAATAATGTGAAAAGAAAAAGAATAAGATTGCATTATTATCAAAATAGCTACATACAGCCAAACCAATGAACTGTAGCAGAGCATGTATATCAGAGAACATAGCTTTCACTATTGTGAAATCATAGTCATACTGAAAAACTAAAAAAGTATCATTCATAAATGTACACATACAATATATTTGTTTATTTAGCACCTGTCAAAGGCCAACTTCATTAGCATAGAATCCAAATGACCTCATTATGCATTCTAAATTTTCTCTCCAAATAAATCCTTTCTATGGTGGTGTATATGTATATAAAAATGGGTAAATTGACACATTTGGTGTTATGAAACAAGTGTAACAAAATGGTAAGACTGTACTCTCTAAGCTAAAAATGGGTAAATTTCATTTTCCTGTTTTTATTCTCATCTATTATATGGTCTCTTTACCTTACTGTAAAGAGCTAACACCACTGATTTTATAACTACTCCTAAATTGACATAGACATAATTCCATTCCTGAGCATCTGATGCAGACATAAATCAGATATACAACATTTCCAAGAATCATACCAAAGGTTTGTTAAATGTGTACATTCTTTGCAAAGGATGAAAAATTAAAGGGTACCCTCTGAAATTATCGTCTGCATGAGTAGGGATAAATTTAGCTTTAAGCTGATGAGACTTATAAAATAAAGAGATTAATATTAACTTTAATAATGTTATGCATAACAGTGGAATTAAAAACTGAACCCTTGATGCACCAAACAGAGCTCTTATTTTTGCCATAGAAGAGTTCATGGACTGATAAACATCTATTTTAACAACAATTAGAAATTAAAATATCTGTAAATGAGAAAGGTCTGGTTCTCAGTTTTGAAATTTAGTTTGCACTGAAGTATCATTTACTACTCTATTGCTTGTGGCCAGAGATGGAGGAAATTAATAGAGATTTGATAGGGATTTTGGAAAGACTGAGAGTGTGTTTCCCACAGCAATAAAAAGAACTGTCAACATTTGGCTGATGTGATTATTTTACTGGTGTTTGGATTTTATTGTACATATTTACCATGCATAATATGTTAGTGAAGCTATAGCCATTCCTAAGTGTCATTTTGTTATTTAAAATGGAAGTAAAACATAAATAAAATAATCTAGCCTTTTAAATTAGAAATGCATTTTTTTTCTAAAAGTAAGGGATTAACTGAATTTAAAAATGCTATGGAAGATGAAAGCTCGTTAAAGGACTCTAGATATAGACCCTTGTTCGAGGAAGTTCTGTTGCTAAGCAACAAAACCCACAAAGTGTTAGGTTCATAAAATGCTGATTAATTAATATACTTAGTAGATAGTGAACAAAGCCATAAATTGTACTTGCAAGGTTATATTAAAGAAACAGGTGAAACACTTCAGGTAGAAGCTTCAATTTCCACTCAAAATTGGAGCTCATAACGAAACTTCCACTAGGGAGCTAAAAGGTGGACACTGCTGCAAATTTCAGAGTAAATGTATCTGTGTTGAATATCCAATACTATGAAGGCTTACTATCTTATTATGAAAGATAAATCTGGCTGATGTGAGTTATGAGAAATGAATGGTCACAAGAATTGCTAAGAACCTAATTATAAATATACTACCTAATTTCTGATTATAAATCAAATAAGAAAACTAAACAAAGGTTGTGTTTTCATATAACTGTTTCATATTCTAGTGCTGAACAATGCTGAGATTGCTGGAGAATAGGAGACGAATGACTTATATTGTAATTTAATTGACTAATTACAGAAGCATCGTAAAACCTTCAACCATGTAGAAGAAAGTTAAATTGAGAAATCTTGAAAGATCAAAAAAAAATTAAATAGATTTTGGAAAAGAGAGACTTTACAATATCAAAAGGCACACAGGATCATGCAAAATTAATCAAGGAAGACTTATTAGAAATCCTGTACAGAAGTGTGATTTTGGTAAAGCTTTGTAACATTGCAAGACCCATAATGTCAGAAGGAAGAACAAGGAAGGAAAATAAGAAACATAATTATTAGTAAGCAGAGTAATTGAAAGAGCAAAATGTGAATAGCCCCAGAATGTTATGAACATGAAAGTAATAATGGACACCAAAAAACCTTTGCTTGATTGACATATGACTTCCTCAAGTGCCTCCATGTGAAAAAAAATTATCTTGAGAGCAAACCAGAACCTCTGCAGCCATTTGAAGTTGTACTTTTTCCACTCTATAGAAATATCCTGAATAATGTGAATTGGCTTAGAAACAAACTACAGCTACAACATCAGCTAATTTGGCTGTTTCCAACTCACTAGAACTCTCTTTATTATGTACTTGAGAGACTTGGGAGCTGAAGGGCAGTGGGGGTGGGTAGGGGGGATTAGCTGTGCATGGAAGGCAAACGTGGGATAAGCAAACCTTGTATTCCCTTTCACTGGAATCAGTGCCTAGTGGCTTTGCCCTTTTGAAATAACCTCGTTCTGCTCAGTTCTACAATCCTTACTCCTGCTGAGTAGCACTTAATCGTGAGAGAAGACTCCTGGGTATCAATGAGACTACTGAGAAGAGTAACACTACTCAGACTGGGTAAGGGCTGCAGAATCAAACTCCCAAGAACAAGTGCTGAAAGATGTGTTGTTAAAGCAATTAGAGCTGTAAGCAGGAAAACTCTCCTTCTGGGGTTTCAGTGTGAAAATGAAAGTCTAATAACATACATTTTCATCATGTTGACTTGATGAACCAGTCACAAGTAAGGTAGACAAGACATGATCGGAGAAAAGGAATACTAATGGTAAGGCTAGGAGAACACAATGGCATATATTGCCCTGAAGCTTCTGGGAGGAAGGACACTATTGACTGAATCAAGCAGTGTGGTGTCACTACAGTTTTAATAAATAGTATAGCTTTGTAAACATCATTTATGAGATGAAAAATAAACTGTGGGTAGGGTGATGTTTTCTTTCTGGGGTATATATGCTTCCTGGATCTATTTTTTTAATTAACATATCTGATATTCCGCAGTGTATATTAATGAACATAATATAGCAATTAGATACTAAATAATTACTTAAACTTTCTGTATTTTTAAACTATGTTGACCTTACTTTTTATTAATACCTTTAGTTTACTGTGTTTTGTTGCATATTTGTTAACATTCCATAAACTGAAAAAGAAACACAAGGTCCATAGGGCTTTGTGGTGGTTTAACCCCATCTGGCAACTCAGCACCACCCAGCTCCTTGCTCAATCTCCCCCAGTACGATGGGGGAGAAAAATGAAAGAGTAAAAGTGAGAAAACTCGTGGGTTGAGATAAAGACAGTTTCACAGGGAAAGCAAAAGCAGTACCCACAAGCAAAGCAAACCAAGGAATCAATTCGCCACTTGCCATGGGCAGGCAGGTGTTCAGCCATCTCCAGGACAGCAGGGCTCCCTCACATGCAACAGTTACTTGGGAAAACAAAAGCCATCACTCTGACCATCCTCCCCTTCATTCTTCTTCCCCCAGATTATATGCTGAGAATGACATTGTATGGTCTGGAATATCCCTTCGGTCAGTCCAGGTCAGCTGTCCCAGTTATGACCCCTCCCAGCCTCTTGCGTAGCTGGCAGAGCATGGGAAGCTGAGAAGTTCCCAGCTAGTCTAAGCACTACTTGGCAACAACCAAAACACCACTGAGTTATCAACATCCCTCTCACACCAAGCCCAAAATACCGCACCATACCAATGACTAGGAAGAAAATCAACTCTGTCCCAGCCAAAACCAGGACAGATTTGAAGCCAGGAATATCACTAGCTCTGACAGTGAAGTTTTACAAGACATTGCTTACTTGTTTATACTGACGTTACTGTTTATGTATATATATAAAAATATCATATTGACACAACTTAAAATATATTCAGAGATTGTTCCTCATTTTTATAATTTGTGTAGAAGCAGGTAGTAACAAGAACTTGTTTCAAATTTCAGAAACAGAAGATTTAAAGTTCTAATCCTGCTATGGAAGCAACAGAAATGGACCACAATATCAGTTCATGGTAGCAAAGCACATAAAAGCTAATAATAATGATTTTGGATGATATGTTACCAATATATCAGCTCTTGTTTTCTGATTAAATATGTGAGAATCTATATCTCAGCAGCATTTATTTTTTTTTTTAAATGTAACTTCTTTCAATAAATCAATGACTTATTGTGGAGATTTTGTTATATGAACCAGGCAGAATCTTAGAAACGGAGAACAATATGTTAAAAGAAATTTGTTCTGAAAAAGGAATGCTTTGATACTAGAGACAAGCAGCACAGCAGGAGCTTAAACAAACAAAAACAACCTTGGTGTTTGCTATTCTTCTCTGGTGACAGCTTTGTGGAGGGCATCTAGCTGTTAGAGAGCAATTTAAGAGAAGGATCTGGCAGCATGTAGCATCACGGTATCAAAACAAAGTAAGAAAATGAGACCTTGTTCCTTTTTTTTTTCCATGGAATCCAGACTGATAGTCTCTGTTTTCTATATGGAATGTATTTATCTAGTGCATGTGTGTGGTGGTGTGTGTGGGATGTTTTTGCAATAGTATGCTTTAAATTTACACTCAAGAGGTGCTTCTGCCCTTCTGGAATTTTTTGTACTGGTTTGGTTTTTCCGGAGTCACTCAATAAAGAATTTGTGGTTAGAAAGATTGAAAAGGAGAGGCACATTCCCCAGTGAGGTAAAGTAGCTTCAGAGGAAGATAGACAATGTTCCTTCTTTTTCCCCTCAGTGAAGAAACAGTGGATAACTCAGGGGAAATGGTGAAAATGTGGACATACTTCTTACTGGAACACTAACAGCATTCTCCCTTTTTGCATTACTCAGTTGCTTAATGACATTTTTTTTTTCCCCCTCATGTGTTCCAATCCTCCCTCTGCACAGGGGACATAATGTAATTCCTTGCAAGAAGTAGCTCTGTTTATGAAATAGTAAGGATGATATTTCTTCTTACCTCACAGTTTTTCATATGGTACCTTTCAAGGTCTTTGCCACCAGGGACCTCTAACATAATGCAACGCAACAGTGACTTTCTTCCCTCTGTTTCTGTCTCCAGTAATGTTCCAGGTACGCTGCTTTGCTGCCTGAACTTTCACGTTTTTCCTTTCCCTTCCCTTCCCTTCCCTTCCCTTCCCTTCCCTTCCCTTCCCTTCCCTTCCCTTCCCTTCCCTTTCCATTTTCTTCCCATTTTCTTCCCATTTTCTTCCTAGATTGTTAGCAGCTTGGGTCACACTGCCTAAAGAATCATTAATCCTGACCAAATACATCTTTCCTTTAATAACAAAACCCCATATCCCACTTCTATGTTATGGTTAGAAAAAGAAATATCATTTGCAATAAGCAAGATGCTACTTTTGTAAAAAGAAAAAAAGAAAAGCTTTTAAACAGTGCTTTGTAAGTAATCAAGGTATGCAAATAAATATCTTCAGTGATGCTGATGCTATCAGTTCCAGTGATAGTGATACAAGTTTGAGGTAGTCCTTGAGCTTATTATAGCTTTTGATTATATAACTGAGCCTTAGAATTTCTTTTCATGTATCCTTTTATCATGAGTACTTAGGGATTCCTGTTTCTTCATTTTAATTTTGTTAATCCTGAAACAACTACAATCAGAAAAATTCAGAATAATAATATGGGCCAGCTCCAAAATTAATGGAAAACATTAAAACATCCCTTCATTTCAGTGAGGTTGGGGTGAGGTTTTTCAGTTGTCTATAAAAATTAGATTTTAAAAAATGAAGGAAGCAACAAGATACATGCAACTTCCAACAGTTTTCTCAAACTAAAAATATTATTCTTTCCCATCAGAGTTCAGGGGACCCAAAAACTGGGATGCAACTATAAATGTAATGAAAAAGAACATTGCATCTTAGGTGTTGGTGCAGTCTTATTCCCTGACCTCCAAACAGTTCTACACTGGTGTGGCTTTCATTGGAATTGCTTCTGGTATGCCTTCCTTTACTACAGAATACCCTGGAACAAGGCATGATATAGTTTTGGTTGCATAATGATTTTTCTCAAATCTCTGTAGATGGCTAATAGAATCGGAAGTTAAAATTAACTAACTTCTTTTATTTTTTTTATATTCATGTGGTACTTTACAACATGCATACTAGCAAACACTATTTTTTTTTTAATTGCATCTTATTATAAAAGCCCCAACATTGAATGATCAAACTGATGAACAGGTCTCTGCTTTATTTAGGTATATTTAAATATATTTAGGTGTTTATATCAAGATGCTACAATCATCAGGCTTAAGTTTAGACACAATACATAGTTTCATTAAATAACAAGACTGCTAGAAATGTTTAAAATTAAGCATGGCTGTTAGATTCGGTGAGTTTAGAATTTTGAGTGTTGGCTTTTTCCCCCATGTTATTTTATGTGTATCTCTATGTACAAAAATAATAGCAATAAACACAAAACTAATGATTTCATTTATCTGTAAACCAGCTGTTAGTGTTCCACTTAAATCTCAGCAAGGAAGAGAAAGCAGAAGAATCAGAGACAAGAAAGCATGTCCACCTGCATTTGCTCTTTTTTGGTCAGATCCAGTGTTTTTATTCAGTGAAACAGGAACAGGATAAAGATGCCCATGGGAATCCATCTGACCGCTGGGAGCAACAAAAAAGCCAATTTACCTGTCTCTATTCCTATACTTTATACTCCAGATGAAGCAAAAAACCACATCAGATCTGAAGCATAGAACCACAAACATATGCCAGTTCATACCGTGCAAAAGCAAAGGTTCTGTAACTTTAAATCCCTTAATTTTATTTTTTTATTGACATATTCATTAACAATATCAGAGTGACAATTGGAGGAGCTACTTTAGGTCATATATGTATATTTTTAAGCAATATTTCAAAATAAATACTCAGAAATAAAACTTGAGTGGCATGTTGTAAAATGTCATTAGAAAGTGAATAATTTAATGCCCTTATTTGTCTGTGGAGTAGACTATGTCTCTTGGAAGTCTATTCTTTTATCTCTTTGTCCCTGTCCTGCTGCTATTTTTGCTAGGCAAGAAACAGTTTCCAGCCCATATCATCTTCCATTTAGAACTCTTTCTGTTGTGGGTTATAGCCAATGATTTAGCTAGTTTGTTGTAATGCTTGGCAGAGCATCCTCAGGCTTATTTTCACAGCTAAGCAAGATTTTGCTAGATGGTCTCTGAATTCAGAGTCTTTTTCAGACAACTCAAGAGGGAAAATTGCTGATTCTTTGGAAAGTGTTGCACTGTATTTATTGAGTTAAAAAAGCAATCTTCACTTAGGATGATGTGGATAATTTATGCAACACAACATAGCTAAATTTTTTAAAGAAAACTGCACCTATTTTTTTTAATCCCCTTACAGTATGAATGTAAAAGTCTATAAGTAAATTTCTATCTCCTCTGACATGGCATTAGCAATTATAAGCCAACATTAATGTTTAAGCATTGATCACTTCTGATGCAGCTTTCAAAGCAAATTCAATAGGGCTCAGACTCCTAAGAAATTTGCAAAATATAGACAGACTCCAAATAGTATATTTGACTGCAAGTCACATTTTTTGTTAGTACTGTCCCTGAGAAGCCTCCTGAAAGGACTTCCTTCTTTAGATAAAGACAATCTTATTTTGTTCTAATTCATGACACAGGAATCAATTTTAAGCAAAATAAAAAATCAGCTCTGGCAAGCTTCATCCAAATAAATTATCATGTTGCTAAGTCACATACTATATTTTGTTCTTTACCTGCTCCCCTGCAGCCCAAGTGTTCTAACTATTGTGCTATAGCACAAAAGGCATCGTTCTGTGGAACAGTAACTGTGGAAAAAGAAAAAAATGACATACAGTGTGCAAAAAAAAAGAGAAGGAAGTGGAGTAAAAGGTCCCTTATGAAGCAATAGAAAACATATAGCAAGAAATCTTTATACATTAATCCAGTCTCACACCTTCTTATGAGTTAAATTAACACTGCTTTCTATGTATAGAGTCATTCATGAGGGATAAAATCTATTCAGAACTACATTTTGGGCAAATTAAGGGAAAAGTGTGAATAGTTTTGGTTTGGTTTGTTTGTTGTTGTTTGATTTGGGTTTTTATCCAAATCCTCCCTTTAGACTATTTTTGCAACCAGTGGTGGCCTAGTCTAGTATTTCTTCTGGACAGTAATGAAGAGGATGATTTTTGCAGGATTAAAATATCAAAATCAAGTTAACTTTAAGGTTTTTTTTGTGCAGGGTCATCTTTGTTATACCATCTTCATAATTCTGTTTAATGTTGCATTCGACTCAGTTTATGTTGGTTCCGAAAAGCTCTGAAATAATCCCCTTAGGCAGGAACAGCGCCTGTATGCAAAACAGTCTCCAACCATTTCATTCACCAGATGTATGTGAGGCAAATAGCACATCTTCATGATTGTTTGTCAGTGTTGCGATACCTCAGGGTTTCTGTAGTCTGTCCATGAGGTGGTCTCATTTCAAGCATCTTGATGTCTGCAGGTCTGATTCCAGTGAAAACCAAGGACCTTTTAGGCTAACTATTCCAGCAACCATTGAATGGAGGGTATTAGAAGTCTGAGAAGGCAGCTGAAAGCAACAAACGAACAACAAGAAAATAGGTTTGCATGCTGAACTGCAGAAAACAAGAAATGTGGAAGAAGAGCGTATAGCCCATTTCCTTACTAGTGTTTACACATCTCCCCCAGGATTGTTTGAAAGCTTTTCCTTCTAGAAAGATCTGCAGCCTGGAATCTGTCTAAAAGAAAGTCATCTTAGAATGTTTCTACACTCTGCACAGAGCAATTGGCAGTGTTAAAGTATAAAATATCTCGTTCTAACACAATTACATGGTTTATACCTCAAAAAAATTCTATGGACTATATAGTCCAGAATGTCTAATTAGACTCATACAGAATGTCTAAATAGACCACAAGGGCTTGGGGTCTTTGTTTCTCTAATAAACTCAAATTCAATTAGCCATACATTTCTCAAAAGTTTAGGTATTTTATGAATTCACTAAAGGTAACTAATATGAAGATAATGGCTGTGCATGTATCCTTTATCAACAGTGAGCTTTCATTTAAGACAGGATTTTACTGTGCTGATTTACTTAGACAGTTTTCCTGTTTAGTTACAATGGTCTAAACTCCTCTTCAACCCTTCAAAGTCAATTATGTCACGTCAGGTCTAATCCTTGACCAGTTCCTCAGTTATCAAAGGTATGTGTTTTATTCACAGTCAATGTGTCTAGAGAATGTGACAAAGTCTTTTCAATTCCACTGGTATTGGCAGAAGAACGAAATCAAGTTTTAGGTCATCACTTAATAGTAGTGTTCCTCACATTCCAGTTACTTTCTCTTTTATTGTTTTGGTTTTGTGCTATAGAGAGTGAATACCTTTAAGGGAATTTAGGAGTTTTCTTAGGTTTATGTTAATTTACCATGTTTAACATTACAAAGTAGGCTCTAAACAGCATTGTTGTAAGACTACTACCAAACCTCCTTTCCATATTAGAAATAATTACCAAGATCATAATCAACCTCAAGGTGTAAGTAACATTTGCCAGGATAAGGAGATATATACATATACACACACACATAATTACATTTAATAGCTCAGAAATAAAAAAAAAAAACCTTTGAAAATCAGTGTGTCTTATTCTTCGTTCTTTTTGGAGTCTGCCTAAAGCCTCAGAAGTTATCCTAAAACTCTTCACTGACAAAATTTATTTCATTATTCACTTTAAACAGTCTCTTTAATAGTTTTTATGTTTAATTTAGTTTATTTTTTTAATAATGTGCTATTTATTTCATTGCAAAAGACACATTTTCATACATTACCAGCTCCATTTAATCAAATTTATTTTTTTAGAGGAAAATTAAGTCTTCAGTAAAGATCACCATAAGGAATAGAAACCAGAACATTATATCGATCTTGCATGTTAATATTGTGTAGTGGTTAACATCAGATGGCAGATACAACTAAAATACACTGTATCTGTATTAAATTATAAGCAGTAAGTCTTTTAGGCACCTGCTTCCCATTGATATAGATGAGAAAAAGGTTTCTAAATGGATTTGTGGCTCTAGACTTCAATTTTTTAAATGAGAATAAATTGTGTTATTATTTTATCAGGCAAAGTTGAAAATATCACTGAATACATTGTGCAGTCTATGCAGCCTTCCCTACTTCTGTGATGTAGAAAGTTGCATGTAGTTGTAAATATTTTAAAATAAATATTTATCGTTATATTATTTTTTAATGTTACAATATTTTGTTTTATTCCTAGACTCTAACAGCATGGTGAGACATTTATTACAATGGGATAAGTATTTCATTGTTAACATGTGCCTCTTAACTCTGCAGATTTTAACTATGGTGATGGGAATTCACGGGTCAGACAGGAAAAGTGATTTATCATGGATAGCTTATGGAAACACAGAGGAGGTATAATGTCATTAGACATAGGATTAGGGTAAGCAATAAGATTACAATGAGTTAAGAGGCGGAAGTCCCAAGATCAGAGAAACGTCCATAAATATTTAACATTCAGCACTGTGATTATTTGAAAATAGTATCTGAATTCTTTAAGAATTATCCATTTCCTACAAGAATCCAAGCTTAATTTTTCTATGAACATTTTCTGCTATAATTCTCAGTTTTGTTGTGAATATCAAACTATTCCAATGTTCTGTCGGTCTTAAAAATGTAATATTTCTGAACTCTGCATTGTAGACATTTTCCTAGCTAATATGAGGTGCAGTTCGTGTTGATTTATGGAAAATTGAAGCCCTTTTTTTTTTTCCCTTGGGTGAAACTGGAGAACTGATGGTTCATAACACTGTTTCCCTGTTTGGCTCCAGAATCTTGTTCTCTGCAGTCCACTGAAAATGGCATAAAACCAGAGTTCCTTCCCATGGGATAGGTTTCCTACCTAACTACTTAAAACTCAGTTTCTTTATATATAGTTTCTTCAAATTTCACTTTAATTAATATATTAAAGTCACTATTTTTCAATGAAGACTCAAAGCTTTCTACATTTGGATTGCTTGGACACCCTAGTGCAGAGCATCGCAGCTGATGGCAGTATGACAAGATGTACAGATTTAAGAGTTTGGTACTATTCTTTACACATGGATAACTGTACTTGCACGAGGTTAACAACTGAGTAATATTATGAATCCAGCCTTTCCTTCCTTTGTGATCACGGATTTATGAGCAATAAAGAGTATAACTGAAGTATTAAAAACAGACAAAGCAAGCTGCCTCAAACAGCAATTGTTAATGGGAATTATCAGATGTGACCTGTAAGTCAGGAATGTGTTTGTGAGACCACATTCTCTTTTAACAATACTGAAGTAACCCAATTTCCTTGAAGTCCAGAAGGGAATAATTAGGATTTAAAATTCTTTTATTGAGTTATTGATAGCCTTGAAAATGTGATAACTAAATAATAGAAGTTATTCATGCCTGAGTCAAAAAAATAAATTATTGTAATGCAGAAACCATTTAAGAATTGGTAAATCAAGGTGTCAGAATTATATCACTATATCTTATCCTTATCATTCCTATTAATAACAAAACCAGGATTAGCTCCTCAAACATAAATAGCACTCATCTGAAGAGCTATGTCCATAGTAATAGTGAAGATCAAGCTAAAATAGTAATGGGAGATCATTAGGTAACTTGAGATTAAATAGCCATTGCAGACAGTTGAACAAGATGCCAAGGAACAAAGGAAAAACAGCAGGATCCAGGCAGGGCTGCCGGGACAGCAGAGGGGCCATGCCGGTGCTCGGGGGATCTGGGAATGTGCTTGTGCTTGTGATCGTGGGGATGTGGCCGTCTGTGTGCGTGTCTGGTGCGAGCCCTGAACATGGGTGCCTGCTTGGTGGCTGTCTGTGTGACCGGCCCTGTCAGTGTCCTCTCTCTGTGTCTGTTGTGTGTGTGTCTGCATCTGTGTGGCTGTGGCTGTGTCTCTGGGATACATGCTCATCTTCACTACTGGCTGAACCCAAAAGCAGGAAAGCAGCAGCTGCATCTCTCATCCTGAGCAGAGACCACAGCACCCTGGGCAGAAGGAGTCCTGGGCTGGACCTGCTGGAGGAGGTGGTTGTTCTTAAAATACCTTAACATCCTCATCCTGTTCTTAACCTGTGTTGGGTTGACCTTGGCTGGGTGCCAAATGCCCAGCCAGCTCTTCTCTCGCTGCCCCTCCTATACAGGACAGGGGGAGAAAATAAGACGAAAAGTCTTGTGGCCAAGATAAAGACAGGGAGATCACTCACCAATGACCATAACAGGCAAAACAGACTCGACTGAAAAACTGAATATGAGCCAGCAATGTCCGCTCAGAGCCCAGAAAACCAATTGCATCCTGGGCTGCATCAGAAGAAATGTGGCCAGCGGGTTCTCTCCCTCTGCTCTGCTCTGCTCTGGTGAGACCCTACCTGGAGTTCTGTGTTCAGGTCTGGGGCCCCCAGCAGAAGACAGGTATGGACCTGTTCGAGCAGGTCCAGAGGAAGGCCACAAAAATGATCCGAGGGCTGGAGCACCTCTCCTACAAGGACAGGCTGAGAGAGTTGGGGTTGTTCAGCCAGGCGAAGAAAAGGCTTTGGGGAGAAATTCTAGCAGCCTTCCAGTACTTAAAGGCGGCCTACAGAAAAGATGGGGATATACTCTTTATCAGGGAGTGTAGTGATAGGATGAGGGGTAATGATTTTAAAGTGAAAGAGAGTAGATTTATATTAGATATTAGGAAAAAAATTCTTTACTATGAGGGTGGTGAGGCACTGAAACAGGTGGCCCAGAGAAGTTGTGAATGCCCCCTCCCTGGAAGCGTTCAAGATCAGGTTGAATGGGGCTTTGAGCAACCTGATCTAGTGGAAAGTACCCCTGCCCATGGCAGGGGCGTTGGAACTAGATGATCTTTAAGGTCCCTTCCAACCCAAACCATTCCATGATTCTATGATTCTATGAGTCTATAAGTCTATGAGTCTATGAGTCTATGATTCTTTGACTTGGGGAAAATTAATTTATTGCCAACAAAAAAGTAGGGTGGAAAGAAACAAAGATAAAATTAAAACAAAAACACCATTCCCCACTCCTATCCCTTTTCCTGAACCTCAACTTTATTCCATCTACCCCCACCCTGAGCAGCGCAGAAGGATGGGCAATGGGGGCTGTGATCAGTCCATAACAGTGCCTCTCTGCAGCTCCTCACACTTTTACCTTTCTCCAGAGTGGGCTTTCCATGGGCTTCAGCTTCCTCCAGGACCTATTCACCAGCTCCAACGCGGGGTCCTCCACAAGCTGCACTGTGGATATCTGTTCCGTTATAGTCCTTCATGAACTTCAGAGGGACAACCTACTTCACCATGGTCTTCATGGACTGCAAGAGAATCTCTGCTCTGACACCTGGAGTACATCCTCCCTTCCTCCTTTTTTTTCCGATTACTATTATTTTGTTAAATGAACAGATATGTTATACTACCACGTGAGCTTCTTGCATGGTGAAAAGGATTGTTACTTATTGTGTATAGAGGTTATGTGACACTTGAAAAACAACATTAGAAAATTCATCTCATTCTTATTGACTTCTGTGTGTTGTGGTAGAGGTTAAGGATATATTACTGTATTACTTTTCTATCAGTAGCCCACAGTGAAAACAAAATCAGTGCCCACAGTGTGTCTATAAGTTATGGAGACTTCCGAATGCTTCTTAGGTAAAATATCTCTTCTTTCCACTATCATTCTTTAAATCTGAGGACAAAGGACATATTTATACTTTTATTATGATGGAAATCAAGTAAAAAAATTAGACAATGAAGAATTTAAATACTAGGACAAGCACCTTTATATGTTTTTTTTTCTCCTGTTATCCATTTTTTTTACGTCAAATTATTTGAGGTTTGATCTTGTGCAGAAGAAATGTGTCACATAGGAGGACACAAGCTTTTAAGCAACAGTGCAAGGAATCCTGGTTTCTAAACAAATTTTACGTTAGTCCAGCTACTTATCTGCCCTAGTCTCCTTTCAGTGAAGAAAGATCAGCATCTGTTGTGAGGCTATTACAGGCTTCAGATGGATTCATTTGGGTCTGTGAGTTTCTTATAATTTCCTTTACATTAAGTTCATTATTTCATTAAAGTAGAAAATTAGGCAGCAGAAGGGTAGTCAGATAGCACAGAGAGGTGGTCAGGTAGCACAGAGAAAGCACAGAAAGCTAGATGAAATCTGCTGTGGGAATTTCACATCATGCTGGAACATGTAACTGCTAATGTTGCCTAGAAGAGCAAATAATGACCTAGAACATGGCTTCCTTTGATTCTGGAAAAGGAGATAAGCAAGCTTTAAAAGAAACAACAAACAAAGAAGGGAAACTTTCCCTGAAAATATGAAGTATTTCAATCTGTATGTTTCTAATATGTTCACCCACTCCTCTCCACCACCCATCCAGGGCAAAAAAGTTCATGCAGAGCAAAAATATTCAGTCTGCTGTACCAATCCACTGCTAACCAATGCAAAGTTGTTTTGTCAATGAAAGAACAACTGTAAAAGACAGTAAGAGCTGATACACTTGTCCAAATTCAGGCATCTAGTACTGCATGAGACACCCTAGAATACCAGAAGAATTAATATAGAGTTGGTAGATGGGACATGAGACCTTTGGCACTGCTATGTCCTCAAGTTGCAGTAGAAACCACAAGACAGACTGTAGGGCATACTGGATAGTACTACATATTCATGTTCAGGAAAATGAGTAATGGTCTGGGTTGAAGGAAACTTAACAGTTCGCAAGTTGAGGGTAAAAACATCAAATTAGAGTGTTGCAAGACTTTTATAATACTTATTCCCAAGGTTTGGTATAGGCGTATGGGTTCATCATAGCCTACATTTTCAAGACCAGAAATCAGTATCAAAACTGATTTCTGTGCCTTTGCACGCTGTATGCAGAAAAATATTTTTTGGCTAATTAAGCATTTTATAGTGCAAATTTTTGTTTGACCTTTTTTTTTTCTGCTTTTGCTATGTTGATGCCTTTTTTCTCCTTCTATATTCCCATTTTTGGCCACAATGCAGGTTATTGTCTTCCAGAACCAGCATAGACCTACTCACTGATCACTAACAGAAAAGGTTTAGACCTGTCTTATGAAGTAGTATCTTGCATTATTGCAATATGTTTTGAAAAATTAAATGTTATCATTAGAACTGTCTAGCCTATGATAAACTATAAAACTAAAGAGAAAAAAAAAATAAAGCTTTTATACTCTGTTTAAGACTACTTCTTTCTTTTGCTAATTGCTTTTCTTTTATTCTGAAACTGGAATTATTCAGCATTTGCCTCCTGATGTGACTTCATTGGTATTTATACTGTGCTTTTAAAATGAATGCCTCACAAAACATTTTGGATTAGCAATGAATTATATAGACACCATATGTCAAATGCTGATTTTATTGGACAGTCAGCAACATCTTGTGTGCACTTATGAATATTTGCTTTAGTGGTTAGTCTCTATTAATAGTTGGTTGCTGATGACAACAGAAAGACTCTTCCCCAAAAATTCCTCCGATCATATCCTGTAAGAAAATGTTGGCACACAAACTGACTAGTGTACATTTTGAAATTATTCTCTTTGCCTTCACATAGAAAATATTTGTAAGGACCACTTACCACTGTTTTGAAAAGGTGATGCTAGTGAAACTGTGCATCACATCTAATTTCATCTTGTAAATATATACAATAAATTATCTGAAAATAATTTGTGAAATGTATTATAGTTAAGCACCTTCAAAAATATTTTTTTCCATAAACGGCTAGCACTAATAGAGCAAGCATATCTATAGGCAACATATAGGGTGTAAAGACACCTCAAAGGTGGTTGGTATACATTACCTTGGAAAAAACAGTTACAACTTAGTTGCCTTAGTTTCCCATTTGCAGACTGAAGAAGAATATACATTTTTTTTTTGTTTTGAGAGCTACTGGATACTATTCCTTATGCAGGCCTCACCAAAGATACTATGAGCTTGAAAATATTTTCTAAATTATTTGAAGGACAGTTTTGGGATGAGAGTAACTCATAATTTTCACAGGTAAGGAAGATCCATGAATCAAAGATTCCAGAATCACAGGGGTCACTTGTAGTTAGAGATAAATGTTTCCTCATGTGAAAAGATATCCATTTTACTTCTCACTTTAGTTTAATATTTTTGTAATTCAGTCATGAATAGATAACAAGGTAAAATGGAACTACAATGGTAAGAAACTCTTTGGGGAAAATCAGCAATCATCGTTAGCTCACTACTGCATGCTTCTTTAATGTTCCACAGTATTACTTAAATGATCCATTTACAATGAGAATATCATTACTGTTTTCAGACATCACAGAAAATGCTCTCTACATAGAGATTTGTGTCAGAATAGTTTTCAAGTTGTGGTCAAGAGGATGAAGCCCTGGTTTTGGCTGGGATAGAGTTAATTTTCTTCATAGTAGCTAGCATAGTGCTGTGTTTTGGATTTAGTACTACAAGAATGTTGATAACACACTGATGTTTTCAGTTGTTGCCAAGTAGCGCTCAGACTACTCCAGGACTTTTTGAGCTTCTCCTGCTCCGCCAGGTGCATAACAAGCTGGGAGGGAGCACAGCTAGGACAGCTAACCCAAACTGACCAAAAAGCTATTCCATACCATATAAGATCATGCTTGGGGGGGGTTAGTCGGTTGGTTGCGGGGAGAGTGATTCCAGCTCGGAGAGTGATTGTGGCTTGGGGAGTGATCGCTGCTCGGGACAGGCTGGGCATCAGTCAGAGGGTGGTGAGAAATTGCATTGTGCATCATTCATTTTGTATATTCTGTGTATTCTCTTACTATTCTCATTATTACCATTATTATTATTTTTTCTTATTAAACTGTGTCTATCTCAGCCCATGGCTCTAACCTTTTTTTTTTCTTCCTGATTCTCTGCCCCATCCCACTGAGGGAGGGGGGAGTGAGAGAGTGGCTGCATGGTGCTTAGTTGCCAGCCAGGTTAAACCATGACACAGGACTACAGGCTTGCATGTAAACAGATTTAAAAAAGAAGAGTTATAAAGAGTGATGAAAACAATTGTGGTGGGTTGACCCTGGCTGGACACCAATTGCCTACCAAGCCACTCTATCACTCCCCCTCCTCAGCAGGACAGGGGGAATAAAAAAAACCAAAACAAACCTCAAAGGCTTGTGGACTGAGATGAGGATGGGGAGATATCATTTGTCAGTTACCATCATGGGCAAAACAGGCTCAACTTGGTGAAATTATTTTAATATATTACCAGTCAAATCAGAGTAGGGTAATAAGAAATAAAAACAAATCTTAAAACACCTTCCCCACCACCCCTCCCTTCTTCCCAGGCTCAACTTCACTCCCAATTTTCTCTACCTCCTCCTACTCGAAGTGGTGCAAGAGGACAGGGAATGGGGCTTGCCGTGGGTTCATCACAGATTGTCTCTGCAGCTTCTTCCTCTTCACATTCTCCCCCTGCTCCAGTGTGGGGTCCCTCCCACAGGACACAGTCCTCCACAAACTTCTCCAACATGAGTCCTTCTCATGGGCTACAGTTCTTCATGAACTGAGCCAGCATGGGTCCATCATTTCCATGGGGTGCAGTCCTTCAGGAGCAGACTACTCCAGCATGGGTTCCTGATGGGGTCACAAGTTCTGCCAGCAAACCTGCTCCAGTGTGGGCTCTTTCACGGGTCTCTGCACTGGTCCTGCCAGGAGCCTGTCCCAGTGTGGACTGTCCACAGATTCCTTTGGGTGCACCCACGTGCTCCAGCATGGGGTCCTCCCCAGGCCTCAGGTAGGTATCTGCTCTACCATGAATCTCCATGGGCTGCAGGGGGACAGCCTGCATCACCATGGTCTTCACCAGGGGCTGCAGGGAAATCTCTGCTCTGGTGCCTGGAGCACCTCTTCCCCCTCCTTCTTCACTGACCTGGGTGCCTGCAGAGTTGTTCCTCTCACGTATTCTCACTCCTCTCTCTGGCTGCAATTGTGCAGGTTGGTTTTTTTTTTTTTCCTCTTCTTAAATATGTTATCACAGAGGTGCTGCCACCGTTGCTGATGGGCTTGGGCTTGGCCTTGGCCAGCAGCAGGTCCATCTTGGAGCTGGCTGGTATTGGCTCTATCACATGTAGAGGAAGCATTTAGCATCTTCTCATGGAAGTCCCTGTAGACCCCCGCTACCAAACCTTGCCATGCAAACCCAGTACAATGATGCTTAAATAACTAGAATTAAAAAAAAATAACAAAACACAAACCAAAAACATAAGGATATTTAACTTGCCAATTAATTGACTGTCTCACCCCTAAATTAATCTTCAGTATGCTTACCTGTAAATGGTTTGCAGCTGCTGGTTTATAAACTGTACACATTTAAATCTCATACATAGAAGGAACTTCAACCGCTAGAGGTTTTATGAGTGAATTTTTAAAGTAAAATGGGATAGGGTGAAAAAAATGAGACTGTAGAAGGTGGGGTTCATGAGTCTCGTCCTGGTGTTTTAACCTGTTACAATTCTTGTATTTTGACCAAAACTCCCTATGTCATGAATACCCGAGAAAAAGTTTTGAAGAGTACTGTGAGATACCTTTTTCCTTAAATTTGCTTTTGTATTATAACTTCCTGCAACTATCTTCTTGGTTAAATGCTTGACAGTGCAAAAAGACTTGATAATTTTCTGGTTTTCAAATCTGATACAAACCGTGCTTTCATTATGAAAAGCTGATTTTTCTTCATGTTTCAGCTAATAACTTTCATTCAAATAAAAATACAAAGCCATAAAAAATTCTAATATTTATAAAAAATTCTAATATTTATTATGTTTTCTTGCTTAAATAAATAAAAATTGCTTTCAAAGCTGTGACTTGCAGCAATCAGTTTGGGAAAAAAAAAAAAAAGAAAAGAAAAAAGAAGTGAAATAGATGACATTTGATTTCTATTCTAAATCATTCCAAAGCAGAGCTATGGAGACAATATATTGCTCAGCAATAACCAGACAGCCCTGGGAGCAAAGATCCTTCTTAACAAAATGCTGGTAATGTTGATATGTCTTGTTTTTAACAAAACATCATGTTCTGAAGAAGCAAAAAAGTTGTCAGGCATTTTCTAACTACATCTAGTTAGCAAATGAAAAAGGTCCCAAAGCTATGTGATTGTACGTGAGAGACGTACCCACTAGACATCATCTCCATTTAAATATTGTCTTCTTCATAAAAGGTGGGAGGAGGACAACAAGACAAAATCAAATGCCCTTTTTCCATTTTGGGGCCACATTATAATCTTATTTTTCTCCATCAGGAACACAGATGTTGTAAGATGGACAGGTCACTAGGCAGCAAGGACAACAGGTTAAATCACCCAACCACCAAGAATAAACAATCAAGTTTCCTCAGAGGCACGCTGACCCCTTGACTATTTTTTTTTTCTTTCTCTGCTAGTATGACACTGTCATACCTTGTTTGGTATCCATAAATGACAGTAGATATACTGTCATATCCTCCAATGGCAGCATGTACAAATCACAATGTCACTTAACATTGTTGTGAGATCAACTTAGAAGACACTATTTATGGAGTCTGTAATATTGTTTCCTGCAGCACCTGATGTCTCCTTAGAGGTCTGCTACCTGAGTGTTGACCAGACCAAAACTTGCTTTCCTAATGAAATTTGACAAGGCCACAGTTACAAGTAGTGTATCTGCATCTGAGTATCTCTTTGCTCAGTAAAAATTAAATGCACAGAAAATCCATGCAAGGTTTTTAAGCAAACTATGTAGGTTTTGCTGCTGTTGTTGTTCTTTCCTATTAAATTTATATTATTGTCTCTATATATTTGGAAGAAAAAGTTATGAAGAAGAAGATATGAGATTAAAATAGGTACAGTGCTGTTTTGAGTTGTTTCAAAGGTAAAGTTTTTATGCAGCTTACTTTAATTATATGATTGCAATTTAATTATATTATAATTATAGCTGCAATTACCGTTTTGTGTGTTTCATTAAAGCTGCATACATTAATTGCACCAAACTTCTGTTGATGAGCTTAACTAATATAAGCAGATGTTTACAGCAGAAGAGCCTGGTTAGCCTTCTATTGTAACATTCCACTTGCAAGGTGACTATCTCCAGAAAGCAGGTAGCAACTGAGTGTAATACTGGCAGTTTTCGGTTCCTCATTTATTCTGTTGGCAATTTTACACTATATACACATGCATATATATCTATATATAAAAGCACATGCACACACACACATGTACATACATATACACATATTTTAAACTTAATTCTCATTCTGTGGAATTACAGGAAGAATGAAATTGGCTCAATAGTTTACATCTATATTTTAAGTGAGGACAACAACCGCAACATTTGTTTGAATTAGAAAAGGTAAACAAAATATTTTTTAATACCAAGTAATCCAATAGGGAAAATTTCAAGGGGCCCTAACTTTGTCTGAGTGCTTGTATTTCCAATAAAGTAAATTAATAGAAACCGTATTTCCTAACCCATAGCTATAATTCAGCACAGTGTTTTGCTAATCAGTTATGTACCATTTACATTTATCTATGAAAGAAAAATTGTATATACTTTTCACAATTCTAAAGTATTCTAAACCCAGATGGGGGATAGGTACATTTTAATAGATGGACATTATCAGTAGTAAAAATGTCACTGTTATATATTGTCAGAGTCAAACTCTTGAATCCATGGAGTAATTTTGCCCTAAAAGCATTGTATTTAGTCTATTTTTTAATCAATGCTAAAAATAAGTAAACAATTCAAACTGTTAACCTTTATAATCTTGCTTTAATCTGTTCATGCTTTAGTTTGGTGACAGGACATTTTAATAAATGTATATTCTTTGGACTTCAGAAATTGTCGTTGATTTAATCTGATTAGAATTCAAAATGTGCAGCTCCTACTCATCATGGTATACATTTGCTTATCATATTGACTCTGAATAGAGAGTTTAAATCAGCAGATTAACACGGTGGTTTGGGGTTTTTTTATTATTATTATTATGAGACTTTAGAGTGACTGTCATGATTTTGTCTGTGTATTGATGGAAATGCAAATGGAAGTTGTCTCACAGGACTGACTTACTCTGCTCATGAGTTGTCATTCAGGGTGATCAGGTATTCTTGATCTGCTCATTTCAGAATTTTGTGTCTGAACTGCAGCACCCCATTTTGAACAGAACTTGGAAATGTTCATTTTACATATGACATCTAGAGAGTTCTGGCAATATCTGTGAGGGGAACAATGTCTTGATATTATTCTGTAATCAGGAACCCAATTGACCATGAGGGAAACTCACAGCCAGTATGCAAAACCATTTCTCTGGTTCCTCAGAGCTGTGAACCAGAAAGCTCACTCCACTTCTCCTTCCCTTCAGATATTTCCATGGCTACCTGCTCCTCCTACCATAGGCACCACAGTCTCTGACCCTTTCTGCAGATTAAAAGTATGTTGAGGTGGTACTAAATTAACCCACAAAACTTGGGGTGAATGAAGGAGTATTTCTGAGGCAGAAGAGCATTGAAGGGAAGGGTCTCAGGAAAATGAAAAATCTGTTAGACATTGTAACGGACTAGAAACTTGTCTCAACATTGGTTGCAGACAAGTTTAACTACCTAAGCCTAATCACCACGGCAACTGAGCGGGACAGTTTAATCACGAAGGAAGCCCATTGAGTTCTACCCAATAGGAATGTATGTCCTGTTGTCTTGGAGTACACATCCTCTGCGCATGCACCTGGGCCCATACTATTTACGTATGGGGAGGGGGCTTGGACCCTCTAGAACTTTCGAGCACCCTCTAGTGACAGTACTGGGCATGTGCCCCACTGCTGAGTGGGAGGCATGGGTATGCTAAACAGTCATTGACTATGCAAGAGGACAACCCTATGAAAAGCAGAAACCAGCAGAGACCATGAGGAGCATTCTGGAACATCTCCCCTCCACCTGATTCAAAGATACATCGGGCACACGGACCGCACGGACCGCAGGGACCGCGCGGACCATGTGGACCATATGGACTGCACGCAGACCCGTGGTGGTAGTTATTGAAACACTCTTGTGCTCTTGGTTTCTCTCTCTCTCTCCCCCCCTTTCTCACATTTCCCCTATTTCTCTGCTTTTGTCTCTCATATTTGTTGTTGGCCAAATAAAATGACTTGGCACTTGACTCCGGTTTGAGTCTTAATTCTGTTCCCAAGAGTGTAAAAGGAACCTAGCCATGATAAAACATTGGAGTTAATCAGAAGCTAAGCCCAGCCACCCCCAACCTTCCAGAATTATCTGAGGTCAGTTGGAAAGCAAGGGGGTTTAACCTCTGCCAAACTGTTCAACCCAACAGTGGATTGTGACAGACGTGTGAGTGTTTCTGTGTGTGTTGGGTGAGAGGGGAGAGAAAGCATGGAGAGAAGCTGAGAGACTGTGTTTACATGTACATAAGAAATCATAGAGTCAAAAGAGAAACTAAAATAAGGGTTTAAAATTTCAGTAATGCAGGCTGATGCTGGTATAATTTACTGTACAAAGCAGAGATTTAAGCCCATTATATAGAACAGCCTGAATGTAGGAGGAGAAGAGGACTGCCAAATACACTAGCGTGAATTCATGGTGCTGAAAACACCCATATGTTTGTTTAAATGTGTTTGCACATATATTGTATATTTATATATATTAAACAAGCCACATTAAATCAACATGAGGGATTTTGGAGTTAGCAAACCTGACAAGAATAAAAAATGCTGCAAATTTGAAACACTGAAATAGCAAGGTGTGGACTATGTGACCTAAAAGGTTATTTTCTATTTTTTATTTCTTCTGTGATAAACTTGTAGCACATTCAAATAGATATCATATGATTTCCATATGGTCCAGAAGATTTTATCTCAAATTCAGTATTGTGTGCCCTTTCTTAAAATAAATAAATAAATAACTAAATGCACATTTTTAAGCTTTAGCATGGCTAATCCTGAAATTATGTATCGACTTACAAATGCTTGCTTCACTTTAGCAAAATATTTTCTTTACTGTACATTTCAGTAGCCTGTGTTGAAAATCTGGAAGATGACCATTTGCGCTGTGGTCTAACATTCTCTTTTTACTAAATCTCCAGACTGAAGAAAAGAAAGGTTTTTTCCTTGTTTTCTGAGGAGGTGATTATCTTAGAAAAAACACAGAATCAAATTTCCTGAGCATAGTGTAGCTTTTAAATAGCATCATGGTGTAATGACAGGAATGAAAAGGTTTGGAAAGAATTGCTCCAGTTCCTGCTAAATTTCAATTATAATTAATTAATGGCTATGGCTGGGATTTGTCTCATTTATCTTTAGTTCACGTAAATAATAAACAAACTTAATGTATTCATCTAGGCTTATTTAACTGACAATGAAGATCAAGAGTTACCTTCATTCCAGTACCTTTGTTTTAAACATAGATATTTAAGCCAGATAGGATGTATTGAGTTTGTGTAGCAAGGTCTTAGTAGTGGGGGGGAGGCTACAGGGGTGGCTTCTGTGAGGAGCTGCTAGAATTTTTCCCTGTGTCTGCCGCTGGCCAAGGCCAAGCCAATCAGCAATGGTGGAAGCGCCTCTGTGATAATATATTTAAGAAAGGAAAAAACCAGCTGCGGCTCAGTAGACGGAGAAAGAAGAGAACTGAGAGGATGTGAGAGAAAACAGCCCTGCAGACACCAAGGTCAGTGAAGAAGGAGGGGGAGGAGGTGCTCCAGGTGCCGGAGCAGAGATTCCCCTGCAGCCTGTAGTAAAGACCATGGTGAGGCAGGCTGTCCCCCTGAAGTGCATGGAGGTCCACGGTGGAGCAGATATCCACCTGCAGCCAGAGCAGGTGGATGCCCAAAGGAAGGAGGCTATGACCTTATGGGAAGACTGCACCAGATCAGGTTCCTGGCATGACTTTTCAGACCCTTGGGGGGAGGAGTCCACACCAAAGCAGGTTTGCTGGCAGAACCTGTGACCCTGCGGGGGACCCAACGCTGGAGCAGTCTGCTTCTGAGGGACTGCACCCCGTGGAAATTATGGACCCATGCTGGAGCAGTTTATGAAGAACTGTAGCCAGTGGGAAGGACTCACATTGGAGAAGTTTGTGGAGAACTGTCTCCCATGAGAGGGACCCCATGCACAAGCAGGAGAAGAGTCCTCTCCCGAGGAAGAAGAAGTGGCAGAGACAACGTGATGAACTGACCCCAACCCCCATTCCCATCCCCTTGTGCTGCTGGCAGGGAGTATGTAGAGAAAACTGGGAGTGAAGTTGAGACCAGGAAGAAAGGAGGGGTGGGGGGAAGGTGTTTTAAGATTCAGCAGTTTTTCTGCTCTCTGTCTCTGATTTTGATTGATAATAAATTAAATTAATTTTATCAAGTTGAGTCAGTTTTGCCTGTGATGGTACCTGACAAATGATCTCTCCCTGTCCTTGTCTTGGCCCACGAGTCCTTTGATCTACTTTTCTCTCCTCTGTCCGGTTAAAGAGGGGAGTGATAGTGTGGCTTTCGTGGGCCCCTGGTGTCCAGCCAGGGTCAAACCACCACATAGGATAAATTGCTTTCTATTTTTTTCTGGAGGTGCCCATGTGTCTCTGTTGACTAGTTTTGTCAACAAGCAAGATGAGAAGCTTAAATGACATGCCTAGCTTTTAAGTGATGTGAAATGACTATATAATATTTAGGTATCAATAACATAAGATTCATTTTCTATGTTATAATTTTGTGGCTCATTTTGTTTCCAGACCCATATTCCCATTCCATGCTGAGGATGGAGTGCCTGGACTCTTTTTTGTGGGGAACCATCCTGCGTCCTCTGATATGACAATAAGGTCCAGTTCCAGAGGTTCTAGGAACTGTTCCTTCTAGGTGGTATGGATGGGGTTAAACTCCCTCCACCCTGCACAGACATTTCACTGTCAGACACCTCACTGTTGTGTGGCTTTCCAGGGAAGACCTCTACCTACCCCTTTGGCACCATGCTTTAAACAAACCACTTTGGTTTCAACAGTGATAAATGAATCATTTTAGGCAATTCCATAAAATAGAAGAGTAATTATTATTTATTAGGGTTACATGGAAACACAGGGAACACAGAGGAGATTTGAGTCAATTGTTTGGTTTCATTTAGTTCATTGACTGTTTGATTAGGTACATAGTAAAGGTGTTACCATAGATCTAGATGAATGAAGTTGAACTCTGAATATAACTTGCTGGAGATGTTGGTGTAACAATGACTTTATGTTTGACCTTCCTCTGGAGAAGAAGAGGGAATTGGGAACTGAATATCTATCTCAAAATAAATCCCCCAAACAAAACAAAACACTAGAAACTTCATAAACCAGTTACATCACAAACCCCAGAAGGCTGGCAGGCAATCTACAAGTCGCTGGAAGAAATTTTTGTGAACAGCTTGGCTGGTGACATACCCGAGCTGTTAACGTGGTTTAAAAAACTGGCTACATCATTCAACAAGCCAGCTTGGATACATAGCCTCTGGAGTATGCCTCATGGTGGCTTCTTAGGCTACAGTTCTAGCTTCACTGGCTGAATACGTGGTCTTGGGAGGGGCCTCGGAGCTCAAAGCTTAGTACAGGCATCCTTTTTACCTTCAAATTTATTCTCACTATTAACAATACTTATGCACACCTGTAATTATCTTGTGTTTACACAGGTAGTTAACTGATATTAATTCTGAATAATCAGTTTGTAATCTAAACAGAATGCATTTAATCTAGATTTAGACAATGTAAATGTTTAGTCCTTGGCTACTTGTGTCAGGCTCCTTTTATAGTCAATGGAAAGAGATAGACATTTGCAGCAAGTGAATTATGTTTTCCCAATGTAGACATCTAAAATAAATCAGATTGACCTAACTGAAAGTGTTTCCATGGCTTGGCAATATCTGTGTTTTTTTTAGATGTGACTAAGTTTTTAAGAAATCTTGTTTTCATGAGATCTTGTCTTGAATCCAGACAACAATCTTGTGAAAGCCATAATTTTGACTCCTTTCTGAATGAAACTGCAAACCCTTTTAAAGATAAACTCCTCACTAAAGAAGTGATTTTACATCACATCAAACATAAATATAAATGACAATCATCTTTCTTTTCCTTTGGACATACTTACATATTGCATGATGCCTACACATGTTTGTCTGATTCTAGAGAGAGCACCTTGGAAACCAAACCAGTGTGGGCATGGGTGAAATTTTTGCACGGCTGGGTCCCAGAACAGGGCTGTATATTTCAGGCAGGTCTATTATCCTGAGTCAAAGTATAGCATATATATAGTCAGAATTTTGCGTGTGCTTTCTCCTCCTGTCCCATATATCTGTTGTTGCAATGAGTTTACATATTTCAATATTTTACCTGAAGTCTGCTTTGAGTATTTTCAGAGGCTAAGTGAAAATATGAATAAATTTAGTCTTTTGATATCCCTGCAGAAACTTGTATAATTTACTCTGCAGACAGTGAGATATATCTTAATGTTATCTCCATAATGTGTATTGCAGTCATCAAGTGAAAGTCAGAAAAGAAATTTTTAACTTTACCTTGAAGAAGCAGATATTTTTGTAAGAAATTATTTTTGCTAAAGCACCTGTCTTTTCTTATGATGAATATTTCAGTACTCTAAGACATGCTGAAAATGTTTCACTTAAATACAACTTTGTGTGTAATAAATTTATTCCTATTTTACACCACACAAAGTCCTGTGAAAGTTCACCAAAAGGAGATAAAGGGTGACGATACAACGGAACAAACCAGATAATAGTGGTGTTGATTGCAGACTGATGACTCTCTAATGTCCTCTGTTAAGAATGAACAATATTAAGAAAATAAATTTGCTTGCCTTTATTATCTAGCATGACTAATATGAATAAGCTACCTGTGCAGCAGCTTTAATCAAGCTACTTGTATAAAATAGCTGTGAAGACACTGAAGCATGAATGCAGCAGGTCAATAGCCAGAGAGTATTCCTCTAGTTGCTAATCCATGTACAAGACCAGGTTATGCTTCACAAATACTGTTTCCTTGCTTCCCTTTCTCACTCACTTAGTGATGACTCCGTGGATGTCTCCTTGTGCAGCAATGACATTCATTTTCTGTGTGGAGATCTATTTGAAAATATAAGACAACTATTTAAGTGGAAAGCCTAAATTTGAGGCCACAAGTGCCCCCAAAGTTTTGTGCCTGTATCTATTGTGTCACCAGCAATAAGAAAGCCAGTTATAAGGATGTTCCTCTTCATCCCTGTCTACCCTAGCTCCCCTGATAAAAATGTATGCTCTCTTTAAAAAAACACTTTTGTTTCAAATACAGATGAAAAAATCACACTGTCTTGTCTGTATTTATCTCTGATAGACCATCCTTAATCTCCAGTAACAGCTGAATCTTTTGGTCAGTTGCAAAATGTGAAAAAACAGATTTTATGCAAGGAAAGCCTGATGAACAAGTTTACTGAAAACATGCACAGATAGAAAGAGGTTAGTACCTGTGTTAATGTAAGGTTGTAATCTGAGTTCAACCAGTTATTAGATGCCTAAGAATCCTCCAGGGGAGAGACTTAGGAAATGAACAGGAAAACATCCTGTGGCAGCAAAGCTATTTATTTGTCATTTTCCACTCATATGGCAAATAGTTGTTCTTGGCTTTAGGGAGACACTTTCCATTTGCATGTAATAGTCCTTGAATAGATACTGTATTTGGCCATTCTTCCTCCATTGGAAAGTCGCTATCCTTTCAAGCTAACTGATACACTCTCATCTACACTGTTTATTTTGAGTTCCATTTCACTGCTTTTACCACGATGGCTATTTAGGATTTTTATTGTGATTCATATTACATTATGAGCATCATATCCAATTAATTCTCTGTGGCAGTATCCCTTCTCTACAAACAGATTTGAAATAAGCCATATGGTTATCTGATAATGAGTACATTTTCTAGGTCAAGTATATGTTGCATTTTGGGGTGGATATTTCTGAATAGGATAAGAAGACCTTCAACTGTTATTTCATTTTAATGGAGTTATAATTTAGATTTTTTTTTCTTTCCTCTCAGTCTCTGTGTCCTGACCAAGACAGACACAGTATAAATCCAATGGCAGCAGAAGTACAGATACCAGCTACCCAAACCGTATGGTTTTCACATATCATCAGAAAGTTAGAGTAAACTTTTGCTTTCTTGAGCCTCTCTTTATTTTCTAGTTATCTTTGGAGAGAGAGGATTAAAGCAACTTATAAAAGGAACAAACTAAGATTCTATTTTAGTGCAAATAATTGGCTAACAAATGGTAAAGAACTTTTTAGAGCTTTATACAAGTATACAGTACTGAAGTGAACATTTAAATGGTAATTTTTATGCAAAAAAATATTGAACAACTGCACACATTAATGTTAAAAGTATGTAGACTAATGAAGATCTGTTGGCCCTTCAGTCAATGTCGCTGGATAATTATGACTAAGTACATAATAGGTAGGCTGTTCTAAAAATTTACTTCACATATTTCTGCATAACCCTAAACTCCAAGATTATCTTTAGTTCCTTAGAAAAAAAATAAGACCAATAAAAATTATTATAACAAATTACAATATGTCACAGCAAGAGAGCAAGAGACATCCAGGGTATGTCCTTTAATAGTATGGGATTTGTTAGATGAAAATGTCTGTATGATTGTGGGAAATAAGTCAAAGTCCACAGAACAGGGAAAACTAAAGTGCTTTCAACTGCCTTTATAGATTTCCCTTTGGGAAAACTCCTGACTCTCAGACATTACATTAAATAAACCTTGAACATGCAAATTTATTAGAACAATAATTAAGAATTTTGAGAACTTATATTCTGTGAGAAACAAGTCTAAAGAAGAAGAAATTTGGCAGTTTAATAAAAAAAATTTATTAAAATCATAATTACAGACTACGCAAATACTGGAAGGATAGAAAGCATAGAAAAATAATCAGCTTTGGTAAAGTATTGACTCTTCATTGATTTTAATTGCATGAAGGGAGTATACAGAACACAGAAAAAAAGGTAAAATCATTAAGGACAAACATGTGAAAAAAATCATAAAAGGCTGAGATGTAAAATAAGACACAACTGGCAAGAGTCATAAAAAGCAACAAGACGACATTCAGTAAGCATGTTAGTATGAAGATGACGATAAAGGGAAAAGCTGAATGGGGGAAGGAAGAACTGATGATGATACCAAGAATGCTGAAGTGTTTAATGTTCTTTCTAGCTTCAGATTTTGCTAAAAAGATTGGCTGAGATCAGGCGGCTGCCACATAATCAAGAAGAAAGAGGTAAAGATTCAATCTGGAGGAAGGAAAAGTACATTAAAGAGCTCTAATGTAAGAAGTTTTATGTTGCATAGTCCAATTGAATTTTACTGAGAAAACTTTAAAGACTTGCTGAAACCTTGTAGACTTCGTGAAATATTACAAAGTTTTGGAGAGATGGAAAAAGAAAAATAAGAGTTTTCATCTTCAAAAAGGTGAAAAAGTAAGAATGGAGAATTATATGCAAGTCAGCTTTAGTTCCTTTTGTAAAAAGCATGAACAAATAATCAAACAATTTATAAGCACCTGGAGATAACATAAGAGTAACTGCCAGCACAGATTTCTTGGGAACAAAGCTTGTCAGAATAATCTAATTTCCTTTCTGTGATAGGATAACGGCCTTGCAGATAAAGAAGAAGAAATGTATATGCTGTGTTAGATATTTTGAATTTACAAACACTTTTGAAGCTGCTTTACATGACACTTATAAGCAAAAGATAAGATTAAGATGATTAGTATTACAGATGTGCAAAATGATCAGATGTGCCCAGAAAGTCATTAACAGTGATTGGCTATCAAATCAGAAGGCAGTATTTAGATAGGTTCTGCAGAGGTCTTTCATATGTCTTGCATGGTTCTGTTTTTTCACAAATTATTTAAATATTGAAATACAGATAGACTTATTTAATTTCACAAATGGTCCACTGAGCAATTGATCAGAAAACAAAGACATAAGCTGATAAAATTCAACACATAAAGTTTTGAAGTTCTGCACTTATGCAGGAATCATGAATGAACTGTGCAAATATGGCTTAGAAATAAAACAGGCAAGAAGATGCTCTGAGGAAAAGTATCTGGTCCCCATATTCACTCCCAAATTGAACTTGAAATGAATATGTCATGCTGTTCTACTACTCTGGAGTATCGAAAAGAAAGTGATGTGCATAAGGTATGTAAATTAATCTTTCTGCACTGCTTCACTCTGATAAGGCTACAGATAGAGTACTGGTCCAGTTTTCTGTGCTGACTTAAGGTGAAAGTAAATCAGATGGAGAGAGAGCATGAAGTCCAGTGCAGTGTAATAAGAATGGGCTTTAAAGGTATAAGAAGCTGTTGTGTATGTTGTTTTGTTCTGTCAAACACAAAACAGCAAACAGAAAAGCTCTTTTAGGAGACATAATAATGAATCACACCTTTATTTGCTTTCATTGCAGACGCATATTCTAACCACCAGCAAAAGAAAAATACATTGATAGACAATTAAACTTACCTTTTGTACACACAAATCTTAGTTTGTAATTAAATGGGGAAAAAAATCATGACTACTTACTTCTAAGAACATTGTGTTCAGGAAATATCATTCCATAAATTTTTTGTTGATATCTGATTTTTTTTTGTCTAGAAGTCTGACACTTGGCAAGCAGCAGTTTTCATTTTGTGGATTTCCTATCAAACGGCAATGAATGAACCAGAGGATATTGTTTGGAAAAATGAACACAACTCATCTAAAGTTTCCAGATGTATATCTATTGGTGCTGTAGGCAATCAGTTCATATAATATTCTGTCCTTATTTTTCTATCTTATTTCTAGCTTGAACTTCACTCTGTCTTCAACATTTAGTTTGCCATATCAAAGAAACCGTCTACAGGCACGAAAAAAAATCTTTACTAATATTACTTTGTACCTTCAGATCTAATCTTTACTATACAAAAGCAGCTGGGAATTGTTGGGAATTTTATAGAAGTGTCTTTATTACGAGCTTGTTCTGTTTGTGCAAGTCTCTCTTTTACTGGAGGCTAACACCCTGCCCCCTGCCCAACATCTTCACATAGGCAGAATGCCTCCCACATCATCTGAGATGACATATAGGATGTGCTACTGCCATGTAAGGCATGATTCTCTCAACTTGCACTACCATTGGTGGAGCTAAGGAGGGAGCAACTCTTAACATTCAAAATTGGCTTGCACAATTGACTGTTGCTGTCAGATGGCCTGGACATTAACTGTCTCGGATAGTCCACTGGGGCCATGGCATCGCTTATGACCCTTTGTTTGCTATCAGTGATCAGGTGAATAACCGCATGAGTGCATTGTTTCTCATCTTTCTTACTGCATCAATAAAGTTTGGTCTATAATATCTTGTCAGACTCCGTTACTGTTCAGACCAGAGAGGCACAGTTGTTCTCTGAATAATGTGGTGGTTTGCTTCATGTTGATTAGCAGCAGTGCTGTTGAAAAGAGATTAGGGAGCTCCATCATTAGAAAGAAAAAAAAAAAAAATACTGATTATTAGCCTCGAATAAGGATACTTATCCTAAAATGTAAGATTATGTTTCATGCACTAATATTCAGAGCTGGCATTATAATTAATTCTATTTGTCCTGTATATTATTGTCTGGCTTTACATGTGAAGAGAGCTCAAGTTCAAAGAGAGGCCTATCCTTCATCGCAAAGTATAAATAATACCCACTAAAGCCTCTGTGTTTTCAGCAGGAAAATAGGGTAAATAAACCATGAGCTTTGGTGAAAAAAAGCCACAATCATGATACTCAGGATCAAGAAACAAGAATGAGAATATGTTTGTGATCTCACTAACACTAGCATTATAATGAGTACAGTACTGTTAGTTTCTAATGCCTTATTCCACAAACATTTTTGAGAACGTTGACAAACTAATTATGGTCACACTCAAAATGCCCTTGAATTAATTAATGATACAGGAAAATAAATTAATATGTCTTTTAAATTATTACATTTATGGAAAGAGCAACAGTATAATATGATAGGTATGGCATAAACATACTCCAAAAGAAGACAACATTTTTCTGTCTGGTGTCATATGCAAGCCAAACCAGTAGAAGATCTGATGGGATTTTCTTCTGTTTCTGAACAGAAAACAGGGGAACACAGTCAGCAAAATGTCTGTTTCAAGTCAGGGGACTTGTAATCACTTAAATTGTTTTACGGAACTGACTGTCTTGGTTTCATCTGGGATAGATTTAATTTTCTTTCTAGTAGCTGGCATAGTGCTGTGTTTTGACTTTAGCATAGAATAATGTTGATAACACCCTGTAATGCTTATACTAAGTCAAGGACTCCTCAGTTTCCCATGCTCTTCCAGGTGCACAAAAAGGTGGGAGGGGGCACATCCAGGACAGCTGACTGTCCAAAGCCATATTCCATACATATGATGTCATGCTCAGTATATAAACTGTGGGGGTTTGGCCAAGGGGCAGCGATTGCTGCTTGGGGACTGGCTGGGCATCGGGCAGTGTGTGGTAAGCAGTTGCATCACTTGTTTTCCCTGGGGTTTGTTTCTTTCTTTCTCTCTCTCTCATTGTTTTCATTATTATTATTATTATTATTATTATTATTATTATTATTATTATTTTGTATTATATTTGACATACGGGTATGTCAGCCAGAAAAGGATGGTTAAAGAAAGCATACACCTGATGATGAGTGAGACGGGCAAGCTGGTAACAGCAGATGAGGAGAAGGCCGAGGTACTCAACAACATTTTTGCGTCAGTCTTCACTGGCAACCTCCCTCCTCACCCCTCCCAAGTCAATGGACGGCATGAGGGGAACCAGGAGGGTAAAACCCCTCCCACTGTAAGAGAAGATAAGGTTCATGACCACCTGAGGAACCTGAACACACATAAATCCATGGGACCTGATGAGATGCATCCCAGAGTCCTGAGGTGTTCTGGTTTCGGCTGGGATAGAGTTAATTTTCTTCATAGTAGCTAGCATAGTGCTGTGCTTTGGATTTAGTACTACAAGAATGTTGATAACACACTGATGTTTTTAGGTGTTGCCAAGTAGTGCTGAGACTACTCAAGGACTTTTTGAGCTTCTCCTGCTCAGCCAGGTGCATAACAAGCTGGGAGTACAGCACAACTAGGACAGCTAACCCAAACTGACCAAAGAGCTATTCCATACCATCGAACATCATGCTTGGAGGAGGGGGGTTAGTCGGTCGGGCTCGGGCAGAGTGGTCGCAGCTCAGGCTGTGTGATCGCGGCTCGGGACGGACTGGGCATCAGTCTGCGGGTGGTGAGCAATTGCACTGTGCATCATTCGTTTTGTATATTCTGTATATTCTGTTATCATTCTCATTATTATTATTATTATTATTTTCTCTTATTAAACTGTCTTTATCTCAGCCCTCGGCTCTAACATTTTATTTTCCTCCCGATTCTCTCCCCCATCCCACTGAGGGAGGGGGGGAATAAGCGAACAGCTGCATGGTGCTTAGTTGCCAGCTGGGTTAAAACATGACATGAGGGAATTGGCCAATGTAGTCGCCAAGACACTCTCCATGATAGTTGAAAAGTCATGGCAGTCAGGTGAAGTCCCTGGTGACTGGAAAAAGGGAAACATTGTGCCCATTTTCAAAAAGGGTAGAAAGGAAGACCCTGGGAACTACCGACCTGTCAGCCTCACCTCTGTGCCTGGGAAGATCATGAAACAGATCCTCCTAGAAGCTGTGCTAAGGCACATGGAGGCCAGGGAAGTAATTGGAGATAGCCAGCATGGCTTCACCAAGGGCAAGTCCCGCCTGACGAACCTAGTGGCTTTCTGTGATGGTGTGACAGCATCAGTGGGCAAGGGAAAACCAATGGATGTCATCTATCTGGACTTCTGCAAAGCCTTTGACACGGTCCCCCACAACATCCTTCTCTCTAAATTGGAGAGCTATGGATTTGATGGGTGGACTGTTCAGTGGATAAGGGACAGGCTGGATGGTTGTATCCAGAGGGTAGTGGTCAATGGCTTGATGTCTGGATGGAGACTGGTGACGAGTGGTGTCCTTCAGGGGTCCGTACTGGGACCGGTGCTGTTTAATATATTCATCAATGACTTAGACAGCAAGATCGAGTGCACCCTCAGCAAGTTTGTGGATGACACCAAACTGAGTGGTGCGGTTGACACACCAGAAGGACGGGATGTCATCCAGAGAGACCTGGCCAGGCTGGAGAGGTGGGCCTGTGTGAACCTCATGAGGTCCAACAAGGCCAAGTGCAAGGTCCTGCACCTGGGTCGGGGTAACCCCCAGTATCAATACAGGCTGGGGGAAGAAAGGATCGAGAGCAGCCCTGCCGAGAGGGACTTGGGGGTGCTGGTGGATGAAAAGCTGGACATGAGCTGGCAATGTGCGCTGGCAACCCAGAAGGCCAACCATACTCTGGGCTGCATCAGGAGAAGCATGGCCAGCAGGTCGCGGGAGGTGATTCTGCCCCTCTACTCTGCTCTGGGGAGACCTCACTGCGTCCAGCTCTGGAGCCCTCAGCACAAGAAGGACAGGGAACTGTTGGAGCGGGTCCAGGGGAGGGCTACTAAAGAGATCCGAGGGCTGGAGCACCTTTCTTATGAGGACAGGCTGAGGGAGTTGGGCTTGTTCAGCCTGGAGAAGAGAAGACTGCGGGGAGACCTTATTGCAGCCTTTCAGTACCTAAAGGGGGCCTATAGGAAAGATGGGGAAAATCTTTTTAGTAGGGCCAGCTGTGTCAGGACAAGGGGTAATGGTTTTAAACTAAAACAGGGTAGGTTTAGACTAGATATAAGGAAGAAATTCTTTACAATGAGGGTAGTGAAGCAGTGGGACGGTTGCCCAGAGAGGTGGTGGAGGCCCTATCCCTGTAAACATTCAAGGCCAGGTTGGACGGGGCTCTGAGCAACGTGGTCTAGTCAGAAGTGTCCCTGCTCCCTGCAGTGAGGTTGGACTAGATGACCTCTAAAGGTCCCTTCCAACCTATAACTTTCTATGATTCTATGATTCTATATTATATTATATTATATTATATTATATTATATTATATTATATCATATTATATTTCAATCATTAAACTGTTCTTATCTCAACCCACGAGTTTTCTTTTACCCTTCTGGTTCTCTTCACCTTCCCACTGCGGGAGACTGTGAGTAAGTAGTTGTGTGGTGCTTGATTGCTGGCTGGGGTTAAACCACAACGCTGGCATAGCTGGGGAAAAAAAGTACAGTAGAAAAGTGGAGACAGAGTTAGAGTGATTACACTAAACAGAAAACTGAAAATGTCTGTGCAAAGGAATACAACCAAAAAGTTATAGAGGTAAGTTAGGTTACAGTTATGCTTCTTCAGTTGTAATTCCTTTTGGAATAACTGAAACACTTACTACACCACTGTGGCAGAGGGTATTAAAAGAGAAGTTGCTCTTTTACATGTTTTGTTTTTCCATGGTGTTCTTCTTCAGAAAACATCTGGAAGAGCTTTAGCAGGATTTCAGAGTGAAGTTCATGTAGCTAAACAAGCAGTTAAATCTACAAGCATGGTGATGTATTATAGCCAAAGCAGTATATTTATTGACTTGAGGAAAAAGAAAAAAAAAAAACAAAAAACACCAACACAGGATACTATGAACTCAGAATGAGCAAACTTTCTATAATGTGAGCAGAATGGGTCAAGTGGTCCCTCATTATCTCCGTACTAGATCTTATCTGAAGACATTCCGTTACATCTGAAGCATTTCGTTGCATTTAAAGTCTGTCTTCAGCAAGCTAAGACAGGAAATTAATTTGCAAACTGCCTTTCAGTGTCAGAAACTCTTGGAGAGAGACATTGGTCTCTGTCTTCTTGAGGTCAGCTCCTTGATCAGCTTTCAAGATGTTCTATGTTTGCAGAAATTTATTTCACTGTATACGCTTTCAGGATCAGCTGACAAATGTGTCAGCAGATAATATGCATGCAAAAATATTTTCAAAATCAGCTTTCTGTGTTCCTTTTGGTTTAAAAGATTGTAAGTTCATGACACAGTGTGCAGTCCAGATCTGTTCTGAACTGGTCATATTCCAATTGAATTTCCTGGTGGTGCCAAATGTGATTTTTAACTAGGTAGGTACCACGATAATGGTAAATACTTCTACATAGATTATCTCAAGGTTTTGCTTCATCTGTAAAGAATTATTTGTCACGAAATGCTTTGGTGCTTTCTAGATACTTATTTTTTTAAAAGTGTAGTCGGATGATTATATAAAAAATTGGTTCATGTCAGGTATATTTTTAGGGGTTTTGTTTGGGAAGTAAGGCTATAAATCCACCAGTATTGAACTCTCAGTGTGATACATTTTTAAGGAAAAGGCCAATGCATTTTTCAGTTTTGTTCATGTAGAAAAATAATTGTCACTTTTACCCTCTGAATTCACTTCTTGCTTGTAGTTCATAACCTTCTCCTGTGGACCTGTCTGAACTGTATTTCATCTAGGAATATAATTGAGGGGGAGCAAGATCCTTTAGTCTATGCTTCATCTCACTGAGAGTCAGGTGTGAAGTGGAGCCAGAAGCTTTTGCTGTGAAGATGATTCTCTTGGGACAGTCTGAAGAGAGATTCCCCAAACTGATCAAGACCAGAGAAAGAAAACTCTGCTAAACCAGAAGGGATAGCTTATATGACACTGCTAGTTTGAAACCAGATGATATTCTGCCAGGGAGGCAGAGCTTAGCTTTAAGTGTAGAGAGCTTTTGAGAAAATTTCTATTCCTTGTACCCCAAGATATCTTCCTCCAGTCCATGCTCAGTTATATATTGTGATTTATTTAATCAAAAGGCATAATGTTTACTGTCATAATGACAGGGGGTTTTTTATGAAAGCATTTAATCAGATCACTATATGACCAGGCATACCATTCAAGAGAAATTAATCACAATCCTGTCCCTAACCAATGACTAATATACCCCTACATCTGCTCTGATGGTTATCTGTTATTCTTTTCAGCCATTTTTTCTACTATAAAAAGGCCAAGAGAATTATTTTTTTCCCTCCCTCTCTCTCTCTCTCTTTTTTTCCCTATGGCAATCATTTTGGACAGGAGATGTTAGATAGAAATTAGCTCGATCTCTCTGAACCATGTATGTCTGTATACATCTGTGCATGGCTGCATGTTTGTGCATGTCTGTGTTTGTGTACCAGGCTTGCAAAGATACAGAAATCATCATTTCCCTTCCTATTTAAATTAAATGGGAATTATTGTTAGAGACCAAGGAATCTGTCATATTGATGTCACACAGCAGGCAGGCAATAGTTTCTTTCTATATGACTCCAGTGTGATCACACCTGCAGGAATAAGTTCAGTTCTGGGAATGTCAATATTACACACATATTAACAAATCAGAGGGAGTTCAGGAAAGTGCAACAAAAATGATTAAGTGTTCAAAAGGAATGAAATGTAAAGAAATAATCACAACATGGACAGCAGTGGCTTATATGATAATGGAGTACAATATCAGAAGGAAATAAATCTCAACAGGAGTTTTTTAAAAATTGTGTCAGCTAAGGAAGCTAGAAGAAAGAACAGGAAATTCTGAAAGGAGAAGCTAAGGTTAAATCAACAAATATGGTATTACAGGTAGATTTCTTATAATTTTGGAAAAAATATAAGAAAAATATAACCAAAAAGTTGATAGGATGGAAGGAAACCTGTAAGGGTATCTTACCTAAACTCCTGATTAAAGTAGGGCTAACTTTGAATTTAGACTGCTCTGTTAGATTTGTTAGATTTGAGAACATCTAATAGGGATGGATATTTCACAGATTCCAATATTTGAGTGCTTGACCACCAACACCATGAAGAATGTTTCTTTCTATATACCTAATCAGAATTTTCTTTGCAGTAACTTGTGTCTGTCTGATGTACCTCGGTTTTTCACTGAGCATATCTGAGGAGAATCTGTCTTCTCTGCAGTCAGCATGGGTACTCTCCTGTCTCATGTTCAATTTTCTGTTCATCAGGACTCCTTCTTTGCACAGAAGGTTTCTAACCCTGTTGCATGGGTTGACTCCATTCCAGGTGCAGGACTTTACATTTATTTTTACTGAATTTCACTGGGTTTCTCCAGCTTGACAAAATGGCACTCCTATCCTCCAGTATATCTTCCTCTTCTCCCGGGTTCATGTCGTCAATAAATTTGGTGAGGGTGCACTCCATCTCATCAGTTGTGCATCAGCTCTAGGACCAGCTTCTGCAGAATGCCACTAATACCTGGACACCAATGGGAGTTTGAAGTGATGTCTGTTAGTGTTCTCTAGCAGTCTGGCAACCTAGCCAGATTTTTAGTCACCTCATAGTCTTACTATGTCTATAACTCTCCAATTTAGCTACATGGACACTGTGAAATAGTGTGTCAAGATCACTGCCAAAGACAAGATAAAGGACAACTACCACCCTCCTCTTGTCCACTGAGTCAATCATCTCATCACAGAAGTTAATTGGCATGGTTACACATGAACTATGGTCACACACAACATATTGACAGTTCCCAATGATGACTTTTTTGTCATGAATATGTGTCTGGAAAAGACTTCCAGCAGGATTTGTTCTATTGGTCTCAGAGGTAGAGGAGAGACAGACTTGACTCCTTCTTGAAAATGGACAACACTCTTGTGTTTTTCTTGTCATCAGGGATGTTTTCTAGTCTCTGTAACTTTTCAAAGATGATGAAAGAAGCCTAAGAATGGCATCAGTCCTTTTTGATGCATCCAGTCTGGTCCCATGAACTTGTATACATAAAGTTTGCTCTAGTGGTCACTAAGACATCCTCCATCTAATTGGTTTTCTGGTACCTTTCATAGCACTTCTTTACCCTATACTCTGCTACTAGGGACAGAGACTTGGGTAGTCTGACAGCAAACCTTGATGGATAAACAAGGTACTGAGTCCTTCAGACTTTTCAGTATCCTACATAGCTAGATGTCTATCTCATTCAACAGTAGGCCCACATTTTGCTTTATCTCCCTTTTATTTCTCTACTTACCTGTAGAATTGCTTCTTGTTCCCCTTCACATCTCCTGTCATTTTCAATGCCAGCTGAACTTTGATTCCTTTAATTCTCTTCCTAGAGACCCAGGCACTGTTTCTGTATTACTCTTGAGTGGAGTGTCCCCAGCTCCCCATACTTGCTTGTTGTTGCTTGAGGTCATCCAGGATTTCTCCTTTGACTCAGCTGGCCTTCTGCTACACCTTCTTGTTCATGTTGGGATTGATCTTCCTGTGTTTTAAGGAGTTTTTCCATGAAGAAAACTAGATCTCATCAGTCCCTTTGCTGTTCAAGTCAGCCTCTCATGAGATCCTGCCTATCAGTCCCCTGAAGGAACTGAATTTCATTCTTATCATCACTGCTGAAGCCCAAGTTTGCTATTCTGCCACACAAAAACAGTACAGATAAATAGAAGTCATCTCACTGGCAATAAAAGAGACCAGAGCAGATGCTTCCTTAATCCTTGGAACGGTTCCACCGGTTCTTTTTTCATAAAAACTTTGTATCTATCAATCTAAATGGTCCTATCAGGAAATAAAAGTTATAGTTATGAAATTATAATAAAATGTAGTGACCTTGAATCTTTTCTTTGGATATCAATTCACAAATTATATCTTATCTAATAGATGGCACTTTTACTCAGTAATATTCATTCAAATACCAATCATATTTTAAACTATAAGTAAAAAAAAAAAAGTACACGTACCATTATCAACATTCCCTGGATAGTATTAACTACTTTGGTATTATTATAAAATATTAACTATGATATTACAACATTTTTAATAATGTATTCACATTTAGATATCTACATAATAGAATCTAAGAAAAACAAGACTAAGATGTTGAGAGGTCTAGTCTTTTTTCCTGCCTTAAGATAGAACCAGCTCTCTATGATTCTGTACAGACATTTTTCCACTTCTCCTAAAGACTTCTATGACAGAGACTGCCCCTGCAATCTATAGGTGTAATTCTCTGCCTGACCTATACATGTTAACCAGTGCCTATTTTGAATTTTCTGTGTTGCTTTTGAAGCTCATTATTTCTTGTATGATACATCCTGATTATGGAAGACAGTTTATTTCCTTCTCTGTGGATATGGATATCCAATCTACATCCAATTTACATCCACCACAATGTCATTTAACTACACTTCCCCCATTTTCTTAAGCAAATTTCATATGAAAGAGCAACAGATATGTTACAAATTATCCTGGAGAAACTGGCTGCCCATGGCCTGGACAGGCATATTATTTGCTGGGTAAAGAACTGTTTGGATGGCCAGGCTCAAAGGTGGTGGTGGTGAATGGAGTTACATCCAGTTGGAGGTCTGTCACAAGTGGTGTTCCCCAGGGCTGAGTCTTGGAGCCAGTTCTGTTTAACATCTTTATCAACAACCTGGACAAGGGGAATGAGTGTACCTTCAGCAAGTTTGCAATGACACTAAGCTGGGTGGAAATGTTCATCTGCTTGAGGGTAGGAATGCTCTGCAGAGGGTCCTGGACATGCTGGGTCGATGGGCTGCAGTATGCTGTATGAGGTTCAACAAGGCCAAGTGCCGGGTCCCGCACTTGGGTCACACCAACCCCATGCAACAAGCTACAGGCTTGGGGATGAGTGGCTGGAAAGCTGCATGGCAGTAAAGGACTTGGGAGTGTCAGTCGACAGCTGGCTGAATATGAGCCAGCAGCGTGCATAGGTGGCCAACAAGGCCAATGGCATCCTGGCTTGTATCAGAAATAGTGTGGCCAGCAGTAGGGAAGTGATCGTGCCCCTGTACTCAGCACTGGTGAGCCTACACCTCGAACACTGTGTTCAGTTTTGGGCCCCTCACTACAAGAAGGACACTGAAGCACTGGAGCATGTCCAGAGAAGGACAATGAAGCCTGTGAAGGGTCTAGAGCACAAGTCTTATGAGGCACAGCTGAGGGAACTGGAGTCATTTAGCCTAGAGAAGAGGAGGCTGAGGAGAGACTTTATTGCCCTCTACAACTGCCTGAAAGGAGGTAGTAGTGAGGTGCGTGTTCGTCTCTTCTGCCAAGTAACAAGCAGTAGGATGAGAGGAAATGGCCTCAAGTTGTGCCAGGGGAGGTTTAGATTGGATATTAGGAAAAATTTCTTCACTGAAAGACTTATTAGGCACTGGAATGACCTTCCCAGAGAAGTGGTTGAGTCATCATCCCTGGGGGTATTTAAAGACATGTAGATGTTGTATTTAAAGACATGGTTTAGTAGTGGGCTGGACTGGATGATCTTAAAGGTCTTTTTCAACCAAATTATTCTATGTTCTCATGAGACATCATTGGTCACAACTGTTGGATTCATCCCATTCCATTTAAGGAATTTATCTGAGGAGTCTAGGTTAGGACTGTATGTTTTCTAGGAGCTGATCCATAAAATCCCATCTCTTCCCATTGGCTGCAGGGTGACTGCTATTCTCTGATGTAGTAAACGGCCAAAATAAGACTAGATGAAGCTAGTCCTTAAAGGCAAACTCAAGTGTAATGTTTTAAGACAATTAATAGATATTATGTAATGTATATATTCACTGTGAGAAACAAATGTGGAAAGATTCAGTTTTGAAAGAAATCTAGAGCTGGTAGGAAAGAGCAAAGTTAGACGTGAGACTGCAGATAGTATAGACAGGATATGGTGAGACTAGTTTGGCTGTAACTACAGCAGTGCAACTGAGTTTGGCTGTGGCCATTAAGTATTACAAAACTGAAAGAAAGGGAAAATTCTGGGGAAGAAATTAGATATCAAAGGAACAACAAAAAATTCAATGAAGTTATAGCTTCATTAGCTGTTAATAATAAAAAAATTTGTCATCTTTTAATGTATTATAGCCACTGGAAAGACTGACATTATAGTCAGTGTGTTACAAATTCATGCACTTCAGTTTCTGAGATACATGACAATTCAGTGCTTAACTTGGGATGAATTTTTGGCAAATGCCACAATCTTTCAAAACCATTGTTAACAGAATTTGAAGACATGGTCATCATCTCTAAAAGGGTTAATTTTTTAATTTATACTGAAAGACTAATTTTAGTTCTCCAGTGAAAATCTGTCACCTGAGAGGAAACTTTGTTGGCATATACAAACTCCAATTACATTATGCATGACAAAAAGGTTTGGTTTAGTTCTTATATCATCCGCTTGTGCATAGTCATATATAACATTAATAAATAAAGACATCAACATTTTGCATTCTCATATATGACTTCTCCCATGTATAAAAAGAAGCCTGTATATGAACCTTTTCAAATTTTGAAAATAATTACACACAAGTAATAAATAAACTGAGTAATGGGATAAATACATGTACATTTCAGACAATCCTTCCACAAAAAAGGTCAGAGGATCTTGAAATGGATAATATCGCACTTGCATCTTTTTTTTTTTTTTTTCCCCCTCTATATGCAAGAATCTGCAGCTTCCCTGCAGGTCAGCTTGGCAACTTTCGGATGCACTAAATTAATTTAGACTCTAATAAAAAGTAAGGAAATGAAATAGTACTGAACAATAGCAGCACTCTGTGGTGTTTACAAATACATTTACAGGAGGTCATTCCTCCTGTGAACCCATTGTACATGCCAATGTGTTGCACTCTTCATTATAATAGAAAAAGTATGGGTAACAATGAACTGCAAACATTATTTGGAAAACACATAACTTACAAGCATGAAAAGACAACTGGGGTCATCTCTAAAGCAGATTTTGTAGTTGCCAATGAGTATTTGCTGCTTTCATTAATAGACTTTAAAAGGATTTTAATTGCATTTCTTATTTTGGCTAACAACCTGATTCTGAGAATATTATGTCTACAGCTGTTCAGCTCTAAAGAGCATTATTTAGGCCCAGGAAAAAATGCCTACCAAAGCTATTGAGGTCTAGACTAAATGATCTTTCTGAAACTGTGTAACAGACTTCTTTCAAACACTTGATTGCTAAAATTTGCTCCCTTCTCTTTACACTTACCTTGCTTCCTCCATGATACTAGGTGTGTATAGCTACTATCTCTTCTGAGTTTGCAAATCATATGCTACAGAAGAGAGAAGAGACAAAATATGGGAAAAAAAAACTAAATCAAGTAGAAAATGCAGGTTGGTGTGAATGCAATTTGGGCTTATTATACATGTGTTTCTGCCAGTACTGAATGATTTACACATTGTTCAAGCCTAGGAAAGGGTAATTCCTTCTTCTGAGTAATGAAATCCAAGATTAAATAATTGTATGGGAAACAGCTGATCTCATAATCACTAATGTACGCATGCAAACTTTCAGAGATTGCTCCAGTTTTAGGCACAGGCCTAAGTTTCACTTCTCTGAAAATAGGTATAGCAAATATGGGAAATCAAACTCTATATAGATAGTGGGTTTCTGTGTTCTTTTCCTTTGCTAATGAAAACTAGATAAATATCTTGATAGAGTAATATGGGTCAATGGTATCACTAATTCATTTGGAAGTTCCTAGGAGTGTGTGTTTTAAGTTGATTTAATGAAAGAGATGAGGAAGAACTGTTTGCTATATAAGCATATGAAAAGATAAGAAAAGCTATACTCTCTGCTCAGCTTTCATTTGGCTTTATTATGTTGACTCTTGATACTTCTTTTTATCACGCATACAATATATAAAGCAAGGTCAAACCAAAGTCAGTGGTACCACTATATCGATGAGGGATGTGATTCATACGGAAAATATTTTCCAGTGTTTGTCTACAACAAGTTGCCAGGCTAACATTGTCTGATTATCTCCTTTTTGGTCAATGTGGTTGTACAGGAGGAGTAAAGAGTTGAAACAGTTCATATGAAATTTTATTTGTTGAGAATGCAAAGGGTATAGGACATAATGCAGGGAATCTAAAGATAATGAAAAAACGCCTTAAAATGTTTTGTATAATTCTGGTTTGGTTTTGTTTTTTTAACTGCCTCACTATTATCCACTGTTTCAGAAAAACTCTTTAGAATGCTTTAAGGACTCCTTATAAATCTGACAATGTATCTTTGAAAGCATAAGAACCTGAATAAAAAATACTTTTTCCTGCAAGATTCTAAAAAAAATCTATATTTTAAAAATGAAGGCCTAAGAAATTTTTTTAATCACTGTCAAATGATATATAAATATTGATAAAATACTGATTTAGAAATTTTTCTGTAATGTTTGGAAGATGAATGTTTACTCACAAAGTGTTGGGTTCTGACCCATTGCTATCATTGACCTAATTCACTCAGGAAAATGATGAAGATTTGAGTTAATACTTAATGGCACATAGGAAAGGAGTCTATTCCTTTTCATAAAAGTTGAATTAGTTTCTTGATTCTTTCTTGGGAATGTTGTCTAAGTAATTGGCATTTAAAACACATTTTACCCTAAAACTTTGCATATTTCCCTTTCTCTGAAGACTTGACTCCGAGTTGCCATAAGAAACTTGTTAACTGATAATAAGGAATAATTTTCCTCTTAAATATTCTTAAGTTTAACTTATGATAAATTAGCTTATGAGGCACATTGAAGTGCATTGGTGAAGATGAATCTATAGCAAAACTCTCTCCAAGGTATGAATGTTGCCTTCTAACAGGATCTAAATAATATAATTTGTCACCATTTTTATACTGATCTTCTTTCTTTCTGAGTTTTCAGCATACGTAGTCTGGACTGACTTGAAGAAGTGGCTCTCTGCCATCCACCTGCTGCCAGTTTTCTGTCTCTGGCTTTTCTGACAGTATTTAAGGTATGTTTTATCCATAGGAAGAACCTTCCTCTGTATGTATAGCAGTTAATTTACTCTCACTGGAATGATAAAAAGCAAAAATAGAACTCTTTGTGCTCAGTTCTTTTCTGAAAGAAAATCAATAAGAAGTCAGAGACACGTATGTAAGCCATCACAGCATAGACTTGAAGTGATTTGATATTTTACAAATCATATAATAACAAATAAAAAAAAATCAATAGAAAAGCTAAAACATATTTAGATATCGAAGTTCAATGTTTTTAGGGCAAAGTTACACAGAATATGGCTCATCATACATACAATGAAAATTAAACAAAAGCAGAAAAGCCATCAAAATGTGCAAGAGCTGTTTTGAGAAAATGCATAACATAAACTGCTACACTTGGCTTTTCATGTTGATACTGGAGCATTTTACATTGAACTCTTTTTAAAGTATTCCAGGCAAGTCAGAAGAAAGTATTGATCAACTTTAACTGATGACATGCCCGTAAAGTCATCAACAAATATCGGTGTCTAATTCTGGAAGTACATGCAGATGTCCAAGATAATGGATTATGTTTAGTGGCATTGATAGATAAGATTTTTTAATATGCTTATTTAGATGTTAGATGCTTTCTTACAGATTAATAAACTAATTTCTTCCTATCTCATTTTGGTACAAGTTTAAATGCTTAGGCAGCATTAATAAAATATTGTTCCAAACTTATCTGGGGAACTTGGGACATAAAGGTTGAACCAAACTTGGTAAATTATTTTTCTTGGAGCTCTGTATGTAGTTATCTCATAAACTTCATATAGCTCTGCTCCTGGAACTCTGAAATAACCTAGCTCTGCACAATTATTTTTCCTCTCAGTACACACAGAAACATCGTGATTTGTGATACTAAGCAAAAAAGCAAAACAACAGCATGTGAACAACTCCCTCTAAATAGTATTTTCCCTCAATTTGGATGTGAATTTTCTCACCTACAGTTTACTCTCAAAATCACATGGTATCTAATAAAATTTTAAGCCAGCTACAATGACATTTTTACCCCTTCTGCTTACTATGGTTTGTCAGGGAGGTTAAAGAACTGTCATTACAGGAAAATGAAGTTCTGTATTTGTTGGTATTGTATGCTGAAAATAGCAGTGCTAATGCTCAGCCCAGCATATTTCCAACAAAGTTTCAGTGGTTCACGGCTCTCATTTTTACTCCTTTAAGGATTATGGGAAAATTATAAAAAGGTATTTTGAGTCTCCTGACAAGCAGACTAGTAGCAAATGTAGCTATCCCACTATCTTTACCAAGGGTCTCCTTAGGAATACATCATAAAAATAATTTGGTCTGACTGACTTAGCAGGGAATTCACACCAAATCTCCATGCTCGACAACATCTATGATGGTCCCTTTGGACTCATGTTCATTCTTCTGGAAGAATATAGTATGTTGCATAGGCCAATCACACAGGCACTGTTCCTTGTCCGTGTCAGTGATGATCTGACTGACAGCTGGTGACATATTGTGCATCCATAGGGACAGAAAAATACTTACACAGGGGCTGCTGATAACCTTTCCTACGAGTGCCTCTATAAATAAGAAGCAAATATAACAGGATTATATTGATTAGTCTAATGACAGAGCTGATGATGAGTTGTAATCTCCTTTAAGAGGTCATTCAGAGGGATAATCTGCTGCTTAGTCAAAATTATTCAGCAATCTAGAATTAACAGGAGCTTTTCCTCTCTTTCCCTTTTTTTTCTTTTTCTTTTTTTTTTTTTTTTTCATTACAGCATATGCACAAACCTGTGTGGTGGAGCTGATGACTGATGATGATAATAGTAATGATAATGGCTGCTTGATTTTTTTTTCTTATGCTTCTATTCACTAGTCGTATGTGCTGAAGACATACAGTATGCAATAAGACTTCATTAGGAATTTCTGAGATGAATGATTCACTTTTTTCACCTGAAAATACTGTTCATCTGCATTTCTGATCCCAGCTCCATTCTGTAGAGAACTTTAAATAAAAAAGGAAATTTCATGGCTGATGTGACTTTTAAAATGAAACTTTAAAATAATTGACATTTGAGAAAAAAGGAAAGGCTCTTCTATATGTTGCACATCCCTCTATTAATCTACATATCAATATCAATGAATCAAGAGAATTTTAACAAGAGAGTAATTATGTCCTGAATATTACAGCAGGATTTACAAGATATCTTTTCATAATAGGACAATATAAAACAAAGTATTCTCCCAGAAAATAAACAAAAAATTACACATTAAGTATTTCCTTCTGACGCTGTTTCCACGCTGACACTGTATTCTGAATTCCAAACTCTCAGGGTTAGAATCAGAGATGTAGCTGTTGTGTCTCATAAACCTTGCTTATGAACACAGGAGGCTGCAAACGTGTTAATTTGTAAAACATCTATCAGATTCAACAATCAACCAGGACTGGTCGATTGGTTATTGGTCACTCGTACTTATCCATATGATAGCATGGTATTCATTTTCCATTTCAATTAATAACCATAGTCAATAAAGGTTAGTAAATCTAAGAGTGCTGGGTACATACTGAGTAATTGTGTATCACAGCTAACACATAATATGTTGAGTTGACCTTGAAATGAAGAACAGCAGAATAGAGATAGGGTCATTCTCTTTTCACGCAAAAAGGGAAATGAACTTCAGGTCAGTCCTACTTTCTTGGCACACTGCCTGTTATCCTGGAGGTGTTGTGCTTGAGAGATTTTATCAACAATACTTTGTGATTACTACTGGGCAATACAGAGCACCACATTAACATTGGTCTCAGAGGAATTTTTCCACGTCATCCCAGACAGAGGCTAAAGAGCTACAAAAGAAGTTATGGAGGAAAGCTAATTAGAAAAGAGAAAGGAGGATGGAATTGAGTATAAAGATAAAAAAAAAATCTATTATTTTCAAAGTTGTAATGGTATATGTCCTTGTGTGTATTTCTAGACCCTTTCCTCTGATGTCCTATGACATTCCTACACTTTGAATTACATTACATATTCAATCAGACAGCAAGCTTGGAGGAATATTATGCCATCAATTTTTTTTCAAGAATCAAATCCTATAGTATATAATTTTCATGAAGGTCATTACTGTAAGTTAAAAAATTGGAGACATATAGTATATGCATTTATTAAGGATACCCAGGTGTCATAAAACATAGGATTCAAAACATTTGCGACTAGAATCAGTCACATTTAGATATGAGGTGAAGAAAATTAAGAGTGTTATCTGAAAGTCTGCGTCTTCATGGAAGATCTTTCACATACCTTTTTTCCCTGATAATCAGACTGTGACAAAAAAGCATTGTTATTTTTTTGCACTATACATCTCTGCAGCTCTCCAGTACTTTCTGGTAGATTCCTTTACCACAGAGGACTAGCTAGAAGTCTACAACCCTTTTAACATAGCTCATATTTTCTGATATGCTTACATAATTTGGTTCTCTTGAATGCGATTATCTTAAACATTTGCAGTTCAGGAAACCACAGATGAACTAGGCATCCAAGTCTTTCTTTACATTTGAGGATAAAAATGGCACCCCTGGACACAATTAATTTGACTTGTTCTACTTGTTTATGTTAAGATGAGATTATTTATTTCCTAAGAATGAGTGCTTATTTCCATTCATTATTTAACCTGGGTGAGTCTGTTTAGCAGAAGACATTGATGACTTCAGTGCTGAAGATGTCTATATTTGATCAAGTGTATCCAGCTCTTGAAGACTAGACAATTTCAATATATTTTCTCAGGGGGAAGGAATCGAGCAGAAAGCTGTATGAACTTTCCTGTCCTTTTTAGGTAAGTAGGCCTTCACAAGTTCACATCCTCAACCTTTGCTCATGCTTTTAAAGTATTTTCTTTCCTCTATATGCTGCTCAAATTGGAAGTAATTTCTAAAGCTCTGCGTAGTTTGGAACCTGTCACTTATGAAAAGGGTTTAGTACAGCTGTTAAGACACTGCTGTGATGCACTGAACATCATCTTTGTAGGCTGAGCAAAATGGACTCTGTGTGGATCCCCATTGCCTTTAGAATTTGCTCCTCTGATAGCTGTTGGAGAAACCTACCTGCCTTCAGAGTGAGACAACTATTTCATTTATTTTTTGATGAATAGTGTTTCTTGGTTTACTAGTTTTTGTTCAAATAACTACTACTGAGTTTTCTAATGATGCCTTTAAATGACGTTTCTAGCAGGAACACGTCTTATTTATTCTTGCTAGTGAGTAGCACATGCAGTTTATACATTTTTATTTTTTTAAACTAAAGTGTTTAGCTGCTGTAGAAAACTGTAGTGCAAAAGTGAATAAAATAATGTTTGAAAAATTCCTAAAATTCTCTTATTCATGTGCTGTCCACTGTGATAAAACTCAAGGTGGTAAGTGCTTAACTGACGGACAGGCAGTATAATGGAAATTGCTAGTAGCAGTTCTGTAGCACACACTTCAGTTCAGCCTAAGCCCCATATCTGTGAAGAATGATAATTAAAGAAGAATAAATATGAAACATGTAAAATGCCAGTTCACTGTGACTGAACAGACACACTATTGTACATTTTTTTTTATTTTTAATTCTTTTCTTTTCCCAAAAGTTCTTTTTCAGTTTCTGCATATTATATATTCTGTTACCCTTAAGCCTGAGTACCTAGTGCTAAGACATTATTAATTTCCTAAAGTTTAAATTGTGATAACGTTTGCCTTCCTTTCTCAGATCGCTGTAGAGTTGCCTTTAAATGACATATTTGTGATCTATACTTTTAACATTATAAATAAATCTTTCTGCTGGAGTAACTATGCATATATGTAAAATTTTTAAAAGACAAAAAAGCTGTTCAGAACACAAAATTCTTTCATTTATTTTTTTTCCAAATTGAAGATAAAATTATAAAATTTCCAGCATAATTCTTTCCTTTCAAACCTAAGTAAAACTCAAAGATCTTGTAAGACTTATACCAATGGACTGGGAAGTAGCATGTTTCTTAAGATAAAACAAAGTTCTGTGTAGATGTCTTTGTGTGTATAGACACAGGGTGAAAACACCTTTCCCTGTGCACTGGTAAGCCACTTGTATATAGAATATCCAGCACTGAAAATATACAGCAAAAGAACTTTGTTTTTTTGGGTTTTCATCTCTGTTATAATTTTTAAAAACAGCTGTATTTTATCTAATAAGACTTGTTGTCCCACAAAAACCCTATGGCAACCTTCACAGGTTTGTGAAAAGCCTGTATTGAGATTCAAATATTATTTCTGCAAATGAGCCCCAACCGCATTATTCTGGTAGAAGATCACAAATGAACTGAAAGAATTGGTCTCATACAAATACCAGATGACTCCTGTATCTTAGGCAAAGATGGAGGTGTATGAGGGATCTTTTGTATTTACAAAGTACTGGCATCTCAGTGCCGGGAAGCCTCATATTTTATTTTTTTTTTTCCCCTGAGATGCCACTGGTCTATTTTCCCCATAGTTAAACTTTCTATGAACTACTCAGAACAGCTAAGTGGAAGAGGAAATTTAAATCCTTGTAAACAAAAATGGTAGCTGCTTCTGTATGCCTTTGGACAATTTCCACCCAACAGGTCACACTTGCATCCCCCATCAAAAAATGTGCAGTAAAGTACGTTTCCTCGATGTAATCTCAGAAGAAGCACACTGAGATTACACTGGGTAGAGGAATTATAAAAAATTCATTGTTCCCATTTTTTCAATGGATCTATATATAATTATCAAAAACAGAAAATTCAATAATGCATTTGTAATCTGTATGTGTGTATCTAGACATAGAAAAATGAGTTTTAGTTTTTCTTTTAAGAGAAAAAAAAATGTTTCCAAAACTGACTTTTCTAGTGATGTGAAATTCTGAAATCTATTAAAACAGCCACTTCATGAAATAAGCTATTCTATTTAGTATCCATAACATTTTTCAGAATGCATATGATGAATTTCTCATTTCTAGTGTGGCAAATTTGTAAAGCCAGAAAGTGATATATATCATCATGAGCTCATACCAATCAAATTTATTTAAAGTATAATAAGTCAGAACAAAATTACATGTCAGGTATTCAAAGGTTATGAGCAATAGAATTGCAGTACAAAGTCCTTGGCAGAAGGAGAAAATCACTGCTGCAATCATACTGCAATTATCCAGTTCTAGACTTCTTTATATGAAAAGTGGAATTGTAACAGTTTAATGACACAGTGATAATAATTGTAAGCTTGTATTTTTGTCTTCTTCAGATTTGACTTTGCTAGGATGTTGTTGAGAGGCCAAAGGAACAAAATTAACAAGTGACTAAAAACAACCTTATGTTACTGTATCAGAAAACATCTGTCATGATGTCTAAATCCATATCATTTAGTCAGAATAAAATCATGATTGTGCAAAGTATAATAAAAATCACTCCATTATTTTCTTTCATCATGACATTTTGAAGGTTATTAATAGTGTTTAATCATAAGCAAATGACATGGGAATTTCGAATCAGAATCAGAATACTTCAGTAATGTTTCTGCTCTGAATCACCCTCTGGAAGTGTTTTTCCCACTGCCTTGCCTCCCTTTTTCCACTCTCTCTTTCTCTTTCTCCGTCTTTTTTCTTCTCTCATTATTTCTCTGTGTCTGTCCTGGTTTCAGCTGGGATAGAGTTAATTTTCTTCATAGTAGCTAGCATAGTGCTGTGCTTTGGATTTAGTACTAGAAGAATGTTGATAACACACTGATGTTTTTAGTTGTTTCCAAGCAGTGCTCAGACTGCTCAAGGACTTCTCCTGCTCGGCCAGGTGCATAACAAGCTGGGAGTACAGCACAACTAGGACAGCTAACCCAAACTGACCAAAGAGCTATTCCATACCATATAATGTCATGCTTGGGGGGGTTAGTCGGTCGGTTGGTCACGGGCAGGGTGATCGCTGCTCGGGACGGGCTGGGCATGGGTCAGTGGGTGGTGAGCAATTGCATTGTGCATCACTTGTTTCATATATTCTATATATTTTCTTACCATTATTATTATTATTATTATTATTATTATTATTATTATTATTATTGTTATTCTTCTCTCTTATTAAACTCTCTCTATCTCAACCCATGGGTCTTACTTTTCTCTTCCAGTTCTCTCCCCCATCCCACTGCGGGGGGGGGGAGTGAGCGAGCGGCTGCGTGGTGCTTAGTTGCCAGCCGGGTTAAATCACGACAGTCCTATTTTGGCGTCCAACGTGGGGCTCGAAGGGTTGAGATAACGACAGATCTGAACATTTTTAAAACGAATTTGTGATAAGCATTCATTATATTAGTCTAATAGTCGCTGGTCGCAATGTTGTTTTTTATTTGCTCTCACAATTGTTGTCCTTGTTCACAGAGTTCTTTTATGTAACACCTTACCTGCTGTATGCACTCCTTGTGCTGCTGGTTATCACTTTTCGCAAGTGGATTAAAATTACTGTTCTGCTGTACTGTGCAATACTGGCTTATGCTATGATAAAATTATTGGTCATCAATTAAGCTCATATTTTTACTCAGTATTGCTGTCACCTCTGTATTTTGGGAACCATCTATTGGGAATTATGAATAATTATACATTTTACTTTTTATCCTCAGAGAGCCAGCCTGTGGGGAAGTCACCTTTCTCCATCTTCCCCTTCTTCTCTGAGCTAATTACAACAGTTCTTGAGAATGTTGAATATCCTTGGGATGTTCAAACCAGCATGGTCCTATTGCTAGGTCTCCTGAATATGGTTCAGCTTTTACTCAGGGTTAGACTCCTACGTAAATGATATACCATCCAAACATCAACTCCTGCAACAGGCACCGCAGCTACTCCAACCCCAGCGACACCCACTGTAGGTATCCAAACTGTGGACACAGGTGCTGTGGGTACTCCAACCCCTGCGACAGGCCCTGTAGATACTCAAACCCCAGAGACAGGCATTGCAGTTGAACCAGGGAACCAACTTGTGCCAGTATCAGTTGCCCCTATACACAAGAAGAAATCTTAGAAGCAAAAGTCAACTCTTTTAGAAAGGGAGGATGAAAAAGCGGGGCCATCACAAGAGAAGGAGGAAGAGGAAGAACTCATAAATGAGACAGAAACCACACGGTCTCTATCCTTGGGTGAGCTGCGAGATATGCGAAAAGACTTCAGTCATCGTGTAGGAGAGCACCTTGTCACCTGGTTGCTCTGATGCTGGGATAATGGGGCCAGTAGCCTGGAACTTGAAGGCCAGGAAGCCAAGCAGCTGGGATGGCTTTCCAGGGAAGGGGGCACTGAGAAAGCGATTGGAAAAGGGACACAAATCCTCAGCCTCTGGAGGCAACTACTGTCAGCCATGAAGGAAAGATATCCCTTCAAGGAAGATGTCATACATCGCCCAGGCAAATGGACCACCGTGGAGAAAGGCATCCAGTACCTGAGGGAATTAGCTGTCCTGGAAGTGATTTATAGTGACCTGGAAAATGACCAGTTGCCCAAAGATCCAGATAGTGTCCGGTGCACACGATCCATGTGGCGGAAGTTGTTACGGAGCGCCCCAACATCATATGCCAACACATGGGCAATGCTGAGCTGGGAAGATGGAGAGAGACCGACTGGATGAAGTAGCTAGCCAGCTCCAGGAATATGAAGAAAGTATCTCTTCTTCCCTCATCTCTACTGTGGATAAACTGTCCCAAAAGTTTGAACAACTTGAAAAGCGTATGCCCTACTCCCCTCCTGTACAGACCAGTATCTCAGCCATTAGAAGTAAGCGCCCTTCTGCTTGCAAATGTATCTTAATATATCACACCCTGTCCCCTGCTGCTCGGTGAAAATTATTTGTTTCCACACTTATTATGAGAAGGAATGTGTCTCTCTTATTTAGCTGATAAATGAAATTATATTTGTTGAGTGAAAAAGAAAAACAGTACCTGAAGCTAAATATTAAGGACTAAACCCAAATAAAGTCCTTAAATGCACAAGAACCTACAGGCTCCGTGGTCCTGGTTGAAATTTTGTTATTTAGTCAGCTTAGATTTATTAAAAATTATTTTATTATTCAGTGTTAGGGCAGATATCCTTGTTAAGCATGCTGAATTAACAGACATCAAACTGGGTAAAGAGCTTGCCGATGTACTGTGTAATGACAAACATTTGAAGTACTTACAGTAACCAATCTTACTGCACAGCAATCTCCCTGTGCCTCATTTCCTAGTCACTTCAAATACTATCACACAGAATACTTCTCCACAAAACCTCATTTCCCAGTGCTGTGTAGCTGGTGTGAAATGAGCCACTTACGCTCAAAAATAACTGTCGAAGGTTGTCAGAAGGCAGTTTGATCAGCTACCAATGCTCTATATGCTGTAATAAAGTGGCAGTGCTGTCATTGCAACCAAACCTTTAAAGGATGCAGAGGCGTAGCTTTTTGAACTGTGTTCTGGTCAGTCCTATAACTCACTGAGAATGACTGGACCAGATCAGTTCTTGTAAAGTAAATTCCAAAAGAAAACCAAGTGTACTAGAAACTATCCTGGTGTTTCAAAAGGTCTTTCCTTCTAGACCAGCTCCAAATACTCCATTGTGGTTCTGATGTAGCAAGTTTTTTTCCTCTGGGTAATATGCAGAGAGGAAAAGAGATCCAAACACTAAAAGCTATAACTACTTATTGCAGCATATTAAGGATGTCTGAACATCTCAGCACCCTGACCAAATGCTATTGTTTGACGATTACATATTATTGATAATAGTATAATTATATTATATGGAATCAATATCTACTTATATATATAAATAGAAAATTCATGCTCTTTTTTCCCATTTAATCACTGGAAGAAGTTGATTCCACATAATTTAAATCCTGGTACATTTTATCCTGTTTGTGTTGCAAATGAAAATGTATACAATATACATACACATGTATTAAATTACATTACATACACAAATTAGCAAGTACATATATAAGGTATTCTGACACCCTCTGTCGAAAACTTACATTGATTTTTTTTCTGTGATTTTGAGTGTGTGCTAAAAGTGAATAAGCAGTGAAAGGATAACACAAGTTATTTCAATCTCCAGAGTCCTTTTAATTGGTTGCTTCTTCTGGCTGACATCCTTGCTTGTTCAACACAGGAGATGCTGAAAGCAATACGTTGACCAAAACCTTTTCACATTAATTTCATAGTGGAACTGAAAATGAGGTTGTCATTTTCTTGGAAGAAAGAACTTTTCAAAGACAACTGTTTGCTATAGAGGATACAGCAGGCAATTTGACATCAGTGGTAGTGTGGTCCAACAAAGTGTGTTTGTACTACTTTGAAAAATAAATGGTGTTGTGAGTAAAGAGCCCTTCAGAACCACGAAAGGTCTGTTCTGATGCCTGCATTACTTCAAATTTTCCATTCAGATGCAATACCTGTAGATTACTGTAGTATAAGCAAAACAAGGTATCCAGCATATTTTAGAAATTACAGTTTGTGTGTCAAGTCCAGGAAAAGAGAGTTTGCTCAGCTCTATGCAGAACACCAAAGTACTTCCCACTGCTGTGTTAGTGTTTCAGATCTGACACCCCTATGTAAAAAGCTCTCCCAGGTGGATATTAAGCCATGAAGTCTTCTGATTCTCTGACTTATGGTAATGCTTTTCAAATTGTTTACTGTGCAGTCCTGAGCTCTGATCTCAGAACTCTGCAATGAATTCCATTATTTCTAAGCTATATTTATGTATTTATCTCTAGTCTAGCAAACAGTATTTGCTACAGCATTTGCAAATATTTCTGGAGTTCTAGAAGGAATCTATTGATTTTACTTATTCTTAATGATTATTCACAAGAAACATGACTGAAACAAAAGGAGCTTAAACTAGCATACTTCAGCAGAAATTAAATTTCCAGCCATAGCAACGAGGTTTTATCTGTACAAACCACATGAGATAGGACAGAAGTTAAAACAGTTATTTTACTTTGACATTTTGTTCAAATCCTATTTGTCTAAATTACATCACTGTAGTGCCTGATCTTTGAACTTTCAATAAGTACACACACCTGTACACACAAACATTTCTGTATCTACCTCTGAATGTATGTGTGGATGTATGCATTGAGGTCTGAGTGTACCTATACATGGTTATATACATTGTTATGTCTGAGTTCATACACCCATACCCATGTTTACACAAATATATAAATATTTTTATAGCTCATTGAAAGCTGATAACCTGTCTTTTGTAAAGGAATAATTAGACACTGATTTACTTCAGAGCTAATTTCAATTGAATACATTCAAAACTAGAAAGACTGTCAATCTTCTTGAAAAATATGCAATTTCAACAAAAGAATTTTTCTGTCTCCTAAGATAGGACTTGTTATTCCCCTTGTTGAACTTCAGGAGGTTCCTCTCAGCCCATTTCCCTAGCCTGTCGAGGTTCCTCTGGATGGCAGCACAACCCTCTGGTGTATCAACCACTCCTCAGAGTTTCTGTTTCCTCAGCAAACTTGCTGAGGCACACTCTGCCCCATCATCTACATCATTAATGAAGATGTTAAACAGGATCAGACCCAGTACTGATCCTGGGGTACACCACTAGTCACTGATCTCCAACTAACTTTGTACCCCAGGGGAGTGGTCATGGCATGAAGCCTGACAGAGTTCAAGGAGAGTCTGGATGATGCTCTTAGTCATACGGTTTAGTTTTAGGTAGTCCTGTGAGAAGCAGTGAGTTGGATGCCATTGTCCTTACGGGTCCCTTCCAACCTGAGTTATTCTACGATTCTATGATTCTAACAAAACCAGATAGATATGTAATTCTCATATTAATTGCCTTAAAATTTATACAGTAACAAACAGAGAACAAGTAATACCTAAAAAGTCTTATCTGTCAACTACTATTTGGCAGAGACTAGTAAGCATTTTGTAGGAGTGCTTTCTTCACTAACTTTGAAGTAGAGGTTCGGGGAGAACCACTAGCCTGATGATTCCAGCTGTAGGTGTTAACCAGCAAAATGACACCTGTTTTTTGTTTTGCATATGCTTACAGGAAGCAAAAATGTTGGTGCTGACAGTCAAGTAGCACCTGTGAAGATTATACAGATGTATTCATAGTGGATTCAAGAACAGATCCATTCAGTAGTTTGCTTGTTTACCTTCTCTTGAGCAGAGTGACTTGGGGACTCAGTTCCTTTCTCAGACTCACTTTTTGGAAACGCAGTTTGATTTGTTTTGTGGAAAGACAAACCTGTGGAGAGAAAACTGTGGATTAGTCTGTGTCTATGCGCCACCTCAGTATGGAAGGTGCCCACACACCTTGAAGTAGTTGTGGCTGTTAGTGTATAGACATGGACTTTACTAGTCTAGCTGTTAACCCTCAAAGTTCAATGTAATACATGTGAGTATTTTTTACATCATTACATAGTACACTTTGTAAAATTGACACTATTCAGTCAACAGTCAGCTTCAGCACCCACAACTTGGATACTTTATCAGTTTGACTTGTTTATTTGTAAAAATAAAAATAGAGTACTTCAATTTAAAATTAATTCCTTTCAAAATCCAGTGGATGTGCCTTTATATCCCACATACTTTCCTGATACTCATCACATGTGTATAAAGAGAAAACTATCAATATCTCTATTTCTTCTGCTTCTCTATCTGGCCTATAGCTTGTTTCTATTGATTTGGTGGGTTTGATTGTTTGGTTTGGTTTTTGTTTTGTTTTGTTTTGTTTTTCTAGGGTGGGTGAAGGAGGCTGGAGGTTGTTTGCCTTTTTGTTGCTACATGGAAGTTATACATATTTAAGAAACTTAAAGGAAAGTTAAAGAAAAGCAATTACTCTTGAATTACTTGTAGAAATATATACATGTATGAGAGTAATTCTTCTTCACAGTTAGTTGTCCAGATACTGTCAGATATTTCACATGAACTTTATTCCATTGGTCAAGAGTTTCAGAGCCTCACTTGAATGTAATGCCTTGGGAGGTCAGGATCATGCAGGGAAAGCCAATTTTCTGCCAGTTAGTGCCAATCCTGTAGAGAGTCTTAATACTAGGGAAGAATCCTTGATTTGGTCTCTGAATTTCATGAGGAGATAATGGACCACTGGGGTGATGTGCTTATCATGACCTCTGCTGCTAAGCAGATGAGCTAACACGGCCTATAATACCTGAAGGTTTTTCAGGTTGCACTGTGCCTGATTCAGGGCAGCAGCTTGAAGACGGGTTTCCACATCTCAGTGAAAGCATCCTACTGCAGTATTTTATTTTTCTTTAAAGGACCTTTTCAGTTTGCATCGATAACTAAGTACTCAAAAGTTTACTACTTGCCAAATATGAAGTGGAAGACCTATAATAAAGCTCCTGCTTCAGATTAGCCAGAAAATCAAATTGGAAGGATTTCAGTACATCTTAAATGTGCATCCTAATCTTTAAGCTAAAGTGTCATGTGCTGACTGGACCTAACAAAGATAAAAGGATCACATTGCCTGTCTTTTTGTCATCTGTACAATAGATCACAACTCAAAACACTCCTTATACCACAAATCAAAAGTCTGGTGTGTCAGAGGATGGAAATCCAAATAACCTATGCCCAGAAATCAGCAAAAAGAAACACTAAACAAAAGGGTGTTCATGAGTATTTCCCCACACTTGGTTGTCCCAGACAGGTTTTCCAGCAGGAACCTTCTTCCATTCAGGGTATGAATGGTCAAAAAAATTTTTTGGCAGAAGAAAGTTTTCTTCTGACCATATATAATTTAATCCATTGAATCCCTTTATAATCACTGAAAATAAATTATGTATTTTAAGATGCAGTTCATTTAATCCCTAATTAGATTTCTAAAACATGACAAATGAATTGCAGCCTCTTACTCTGTGTTGACTATAGAGATAACCAGGCAAAAATTCTTATATTGAAAATATCTAAATTTAGAGTAAATATGTATTTGTTGGACACTGGAGACAGGATATCCTGGACACGTGAAAGGACATCAAACAGAAATGTATGCCTTGGACCTAAATATGTTTCTACCTAAGTCTGAATTTGAAAAATGGTTGCAATCCTTCTCTTTTTTTCTCTTGTTCACAAAGCAAATGAGAGAAACTAACAAGGCCAGGATTGAATGGGGCGTTTTGGGATATGAACTTGTTCCTCCTGACTGTCACAAGAAAAAAAACTACTCATTTTGAATAATTTAACCAAAATTGGGAACAAAATAGTTTATAATTTTATTAATGTCACATAATTAACTAGCAATCAGTGAGCTATACACACAGGATCAATATCAGTAATGCAACAGACAAGCCACAACTCTAGGTGCTTACGAAATGTTAATAAGCACCTACAAGTTTTTAAACACCTTTTTTTAACCAAAACCCTCTAAATTTTAATCCTCCTCCCACAGTTCCTCTGCTCCTTGTCCGGAGGTTACTGGCACCTCTCCCCAAGAGTGCAGCTTCCCCACTTGTTCATCCCTTGTGGGAGATGCAAGCCCTCCAGCTCTGTGTGAGAAAGCTCCCCAGAAGTCCCCCTGCATCCAGCAGTGAGGGGCCTTGGGTGCTGGCCTCATGCTGGCACCCCACTGCCAGGTGCAAGCTGCTCCCTGTGTGCCTGGTCTGGGATAAGGCTGAGGTGCTGCAGAGCCACCATGGCAGGCATGTACCCAGTGTGATTGCTACTCCTTTTCCTCCAAGGTCTTTCCCTCCCGTCAGGAATCTACATGGTGCTTTCTCCTAATTTTTTTTTTTTTAATTTAATTTTTTTACATACTTCTTTTCAGATTACCTCCTTCATTGCTTCAAAAGTCTCTGAAAATTCTTGGGTACTGTTTTATCCAGCTGATCACTGCCTTCCTGCCTAACATTGACAGCTGGGGGCGGGTGGTCCTCTTCCTCCTTAACCTGTTAAATTTTTGGACAAACACCATTCAGACAGTTTTGACTATTAGATCCCCACACACACTGTGTGCACTCATATTCTTATCTTAACAGGTGGTGTTATCCAGGCTATTGCCCAAGGGTGGATGTGCACCTCTATGCTGCTTTAATACACTAGTCATCGCAGCCACGGTTTTTACAAGAAAGCTAGAAATTGCTGTATTTTTGAAGGAGAATAGATTTTGCAGAAAACCTGGTCCATGGCCACTATAAAGTCTATAACAGTTACTGGATCAGTCCCAGTATGAAAGAACACTCAAGTACCATTATTTTTTGTACCTGAGGGAGCTGGGTAGGTATGTTCCCCAGCCTGTTTCCTGGTCATGTGAAGATCTTTAAGAAGTCTCAGTATTAATGTATTTAGATACCTCCAGGGTTGGTGATGTTTTAGGCAGGATTTTATTTTTAAGCAGAATTTTGTAATTACTAAGTTAAGCCTAGACTGAGCCATGCATTTAGGACCCTAATTTCCAATGAAATCTTCCCTACCTGCTTTTATTTATTCATATTTTAAAGTTAGCTGATATTCATTTATAGTGGTGAGTTCTGTCTCTCTTCCTTTAAAGGACAACTTCAATAGGCAGGGTAGGGCACCCCTGAGAGAGTAATTTGGGATTGGTACCTCACAGTACTCAGCTTCCCAGTCTGACAAAGGCTGCTTCACCCACATACCAATCAGTTGTCCCATTCAGGAGGAATGCCTACCTCTGATAAATCAACTCTCTCCAGCTGCAAATTGAACCTGGATCAACTCCACTTCTTACAGTGAGGACATGCATTTTCACTGTGGAAATAATACATAAAAATGTGAAATGCTATTACCTAGAAACTCTTTCTAGAATGAGTAAAATGTCCAAGTATATCTCTTTCAAGAGGTAAATAGTCCATTTTAATGAGATCTACTGTAATAATTAAAGGTGCTCATAAAGTATTTCTTTTTTTCTTTTTTTTTTTTTTGCGCATACATATTTAGGAAGTCATTTAGAACAAAGTAGTTCATGAATTTAAAAAGGAACCAGCAGCTGTATCTAGGCTGGGTAAGACAGTGGGTGGCATGGCGTATCTGGGAGTCCTGGCCTTTTTATCTTCTAAATTCAGTAAACTACCTGAACACATTTCATTCCCTTCATCACTGAGAGACTAAATATGCAGCAATATGAAATACTGGTGTAACCTCAAGCTTGCACTCTAAAAAAGACCTGTGAAGTGGATGGGACAGGTACCTAAACTGGAGAGGCAGTGGTCTAGATACTGCAGTACAAAAGATATCTGAATAGAACTAGCACCCAGGTATGTACAAGACCTGTAGGCTTCTGGAGCAGCAGCTGGAGGATAGGTAGGATACATAAAGAAATCTCTCCATAAGTGTCTGAACCGCAACATTATTTGGGGAATGGTCACTCCAATTTCTCAATAATTATTCCAAAATGCTGCATAGAAAATCCCTCAGCTAAAATTTATTTGAGCTCCAGTAACTGAAAAATTAACAAAGCATCATTATGATGAAGAGATTTTTACAAACCTTCTGTAATTCCTGCTATTCTGTTTCCACAAGGAATTATGAAAATAGCTTAGAAATAGTATTTGCAAGTATCTAAACTTCAGGCAGGTACTGGCAATTATATGGAGAACTCATGGGGTTGTTCTAGCATTCCTAATTATTGTCATTAGAGCTCTTTTAACTTGATTTCATACCCCACTAATGACCTTCACAGATTTTAAAAATCCTATTTAAGAATTTTTTATTGGTCATGTTCATTATGCTTTTTGTACAGCATATCAGCTACAGTATCTTAACCTCTGCCTACCTGAAATTTATATTACCATTCAAAAGTTTGAACAAACTGACAAAAAAAAAAGTTCTGTAGCTGCAAATCACATTACATCTTTTTTTTTTTTCAGAGAAGACCTATGCAATGTTGTCTTTTTTTCTTCTCCACTTCTAATCTGAAAAGTAAAGCTACTTCTATTTCCAAATGTAAAGCTTTTATTATTAAAAAACCATAAAATATACTTTCTACTTTTTACTGCTAAATATTTCAACACTAAGTGGAAATACTGTGAGTTAGCTTTGAATCATCTGCATTGTACATGCTGGCTACCTATATTTTAGTAAATGAAATGTTTCTGAGAATCTGCTCTGTAAATGAGGGTAAATAGCACTGAACAAACCATATCCAGTCTTTTACAATCTAGTATATCCTTCAAAATTTAGTTATTGACTACTGTATATGGTCTTTGGTTCAGGTTAATTTACAAGAAGATGGCTGAGATTATTCTAAAAATTTAGGAGTAGTTTGTATAGACATACACACGCACATATATATATATAGTATAGACACACACACACTTATATATATAGTATGAAAATATACATATTGTATGAAAGATTCTTTCAAATCCTGGTGATGTTTCACAGATCTCCTTAAGTTGCTGATAAAGTAATTTTATCTCAATCTGGCCCCAAGTAAATGTTTTATCTTTAAACTAAAGCTACTTGGATCTGGTAGTGGCAACAATTTTATCATGTCATCATGGTATTCAAAACAAGAAACAAAACTCACAGAAAAATGTTTTAACAAGCCCAGACTAATCATTTGCAGTATCTGTGGCACAGATAATCCACTTCAAGAAGTGTCTGTCTGTCTGTTTTGTAAGAAGGTTATCTCTTGTCTCTAAGATCCTTCCAGTAGTCAGACTGACTGCAACTATGACAACAGGGAAACAGCAGGTGTCTTCACCTTATATAGATTCCATATGCTTTTTTATGAGGTTGTCATGCATAATTTCTTTGGTCTTTTCCTTCAGATTCCATTTCTAAAAGTTATAAATTTTTTTTTTTTATCTATATTATTATAATTATTATTTTAAAAAATATTTTTAAACATTTAGATTGCTAAGTACTAACATATTTCAACTCCATTTTTGACCTCCAAATTATGAATTAATGCCTAATCAATCTGTTGTTAACATCTAAGCACTTCAAATTCTAAACACATTGTTATTAGACCTCATTAGAAAAATATACATAGACCTGTTTTCTCTTTGAAAATAGGGTTCAACCAAAAATCAAACTGCTTTCCAAAATAATGTCAAGTTTAGCAACATTTTATTTTGGCAAAAAAAGTAAGGAAAATGTAAGCATAAAAAATTAGGATATTTAATATTTTTGGAATGATGATCTAATTTGCCATTTTAAAAGGGCTGTCTCCTTTAAAAAAAAAAAAAAAAAAAAGAGTCAGGACCCTGATTCAACTGCAGCTTAAGAAAGAATCATCTTCACTTTTTCCTTAGAGTGAAGATGGCTTTAACTCTCTAATAGTTTCGGTTATTAGAGTAGAAAACAGATCAAAACCAGGTCCTAGAGTGTAGGGAAAATCATATTTACCGGTTGAGGCAGGTTGGAATAAAATAAAATAAAATAATAAAGTAAAATAAAATAAAATAAAGTAAAATAATATTAAACTAAACTTACATCTAGCCTACTTTGTCTCTGCAGGACAAGTTCTGTCCTCCAATATTATTGTCAGTTCAACTTTAAATGACTTCTTGCATTACCAGTATCTCCATATAGTCACTTTGTTCCATAGGGATGTTCTGTAATGCTTCATTACATGTCTTCTCCCTGCTTTTCTCAAGGGGTTTCTGGTATAGTATTCATCATGTGTATCCTTATATGTCCATATAGCCAATGCCTAAGTTGAGCTGTTCATTTTAGGCTTCCATTATAGTCAATGATGAGAAATAGTAATTTGCAGCCATTATTTCTCTGATCTGTTTCAGCTGCCTACTTTATGAGGAAATGAATCATCCCCAGAAAGTATTTAATACCCTCTACAGAGCACAGAAAGAATCCAGGCTGGCTAGCTCAGATGTAGACAGCCAAGGTTCAATCCAGTCACCCACCAACAGATGCGGAGTCTTGTCTGGGTTGTCCTGTGTAGCTTGTTTGTCCTCCAGCTGCCAGCCTGGCATGGATGTAGAGAACCAGAAGCTCTCACATGACACTAGATGATTGTGTTAATGTAGCATAATCCTTCCTCGGATATTGATCTGTTAGGTTTGAGCAGTCCTGTTATAGTCAGTAGGAATATGAAGTTTTACTTCAGTCACCATTTGGGTGCCTTCTGAACTACTTTAGAGCATTTAAGGCACCTGTGTAATGCTGGAATTTATGACATAGGGACTAAAAGAGATCCATGATCTCCTGAGTAGAAAGCTTGAAGGTAGCTGAAATATGCTAGGTCAAGGTAAAGAACATCACATATTTATATGTGAAAACCTTCAGTCAATATAGTGAAAGGATCAATTCAGTTTATGCTACAGAAAACATGCACTTTTAGGCAGGTGAAATGTGCTTTGATCTGCACTGATACTAGTACAGGAGGTTTGTTTGTGCTGCATGCATACGCTAGGGGATTCCACATCATCTCTGGCTGTCACTTTAGAAGGTCCTTTATGCATCCTGTGTCATATCTATATGTATCTAGATATTTTGGGTTAGATGTTTGTGTTTCTGAATTGAGTCCTAGATGTCTGAATCAACAGCTGAACTAAGTCAGAGAATTTTGTTCATTAGTACAAGAGCCTAAACACAAAGCATAGATGTAAACATATATGACTGAAACACAGAGCAAGCAAGATAAATTTGTGCTGAAGTTTGGTGAGACAAATTGCATCGCAGTCCCTCTACATGTGCTGAAGCCTTACAGTTTGCTGTGTCTGTCATGGATATACTGCCTGCATCACCTTCACCTAGTACTCTACAACATTTATTGTGTCAGCATCCTCTATTGTTCTAGAAGAAGGAACAATTTCTGTCTTCCTCTGAAGATTAGAAGATCACACATGATTAAGAGGACAACAAGAAAGACAAAGCAGACAGGCAGCCTTGCTTCCTTTTTACATAACTTTTTACATAACATGAACTTTTTACATAACTTTTTACATAACTTTTTACATAACACAAGATAACCAACAAAGGAACAAGCATATATCATCTGATCAGAAAATAGTAGTCTTATAAGAGCTATAAAATAATATCAAAAAGTAAATGGAAAATAAAAGTTTTGATTTCATAATAGCAAAACTTTTATAACAACTCAAACTGTGTTTCCCTTCATAAAAAAATTGTGACTTTTGAAAGACATTCCAAATATAAATCTATCCTTGAACACAGTTTTAATAACTAAATCACCTGGAATCTCTGTGTGATCCTATTTCACATTTTAATGTGCAAAGAATTTCCTGTATGATCTTTCTCTGTTGCTCTGGTGGCACTGGGCGAAAGTTTTTTCTTTTTTCTAAAACAAACCCACAGTTAGCTGTTTCTAATAACTGTGCCATGAGAATGTGCTCCCTTCAGCTGTTGTCCCCTTTTTTACTGTAACTGAAAAGAATTACTAGGAGATTGTATTTGTTTTCCCCAGGATATTGTTAGATTAGAGCATTTTCACAATATATGGCTTAGATTTCCTCATTCTTTTGTGCCATTAGCATTTTCTCCCAACCTTCTTCATATTTCTTATCTTCTTGTTGAATGGCAAATATAGTCAACAAAACTCAAGAGAAATTCAGTATTGAAAAAAAAGGAAAATCAGAAATTAGGCCAAAAGTAAGAAATAAGAAATTGGATTGGAATTAAGAAAAGGTAGGTTAAAAGTTGGATGAGGGTCAGGTAAACAAATGTGAGAAACCTAGAAAGAACCAAAACTAAGGCAATGAAAATAAGAAAGTCATCAGAGTTAAGGCAACAAGAAATTTGGGCAGAACTTCAGCTAAGCTGCACAATGAACAGCAACATCATCTGAATGGGCTGATGTATATGCCAAATACTGGGATTAACCTCTGGTCTAGAGGCTAAAAAGATGAGGGATTTTTTGTAAATTTGACCTTTTGGGAAAGGAGGAAGCATGCAACAGTTTGAAACAAGTAGAAGAGCAACACTGGAAAAGAAGCGACCTATGAAGTCCTTGTATTGTTTTGATGATTACGGTAGCTAGGCTTCCTCTTAGTTCTTGAATATCTAGGCTTTCAGGTGCACAGTGCTGACAGGTTCAATAATATTCAATTTATAAATTAAATTTTCCAATTAAAATAAGAAAATCACTTATTCCCCAAAAAGTGGTCAATCACACACCTTTGAAAACTCAATTTTGTCTGTTAACTTGGTATTAAAAGTCAAACGGGCTTTTTTTAATTATTATTTTTCAGTTGAGAAATAGCTATTTCATTTTAAAAGTAAGGTATTTACACTGGCCATATTTTCTTGGAAAAGTAATAGTTTATCATCTTAACAGAACACTGCAGAATGTGTGTTATGGTTTCATAATTATGTGTGACAGTGACAGTCAGCCTATGACCTGGTGACTGGCTATTGTAAAGCCAAATAATCACTATTAAGTTATAACTATATGCAATTCCTTTTTCCTTTTTCCTTAGATAAAGCATTTAGTAACAGGAATATGTATTGACGTTATAACAGATTTATTGTCACAAAGAACATTCACCAATTGTTATTCACTGTCTTTAGCAACATATATGCAGATAATTCCATTTTGCAACAATAATAAGCATAAGTAATGGGAAAAAAGGATTTTATCATTGTTGCATTTTCATTTTATTATTGATACGGTTATTACCTACTTAGTAATTCACTAATGAATCTTGAAGAAGAGACTGATGAAATAACATGAAAAAGAAAAGGTATTTTTGTTCAAGTTGTACAAGTGCCTTTCTAGTCCTTTAAGGATGATGTGAAGCAGCCTTACAAAACATAATATCACAAAGCTTACAGTTCATCAAGTTAGTCGTGATTTGAATTGTTAGATTGATGTCACACAGGTGATGGAATCAGGTAGCTTCACATGATTGTTACTGGGCTTAATACTTGTGCAACGGGGCCAGAATCCTCCTTTTCTTTACATTACCTCTTCCTTCACTACAATCTCACTCTGAGTCCCAAGAGAAAAAAAACTCATCTTCTCTTACTAACTAATCAGATTCTATCAATGCAATTGGGCCCTGCTCCCCATAAATAGTACCTCAGAAAACATTCTTCCACTATGCAGTGCTATTTGTGTGATTTGCTGTGTGCAATCCTGTGTTATACTGGTCTTGAGAGTGCTGAGATCAAATTGGTTTATGTGTTTGGTTAATTTTCTAAAACGTAGGGTCAATATCTTACCACAATAGCTTGAACAAATACAGGTTTGAATAGAAAATGAAATGTACTCCTGGGATGATAAAATCTTATTCCTCTACAGCTTCTGGGACATGTACTTTTTTCATGGTATTTATATCATTGTATGCGAGTTCATATCAGGCTGTATGCACCTCCCAAAATAGATATTTTTTCTTATGAGATATGATGAATACATCTGGAAATTACACAAGAGACAGTAAACCTGAAGGAGGAAGACACTGTTCAAGAAAACAACTTAATTACATATCAAAACTAATTAAGACACACCTGTCAACATTTTGGGGTTTTTATAAGAAATTTAGTGCAATGGACTTATTCCACTGTGGCAGCTGTCTGTAATGTTACTGCGTTTCCCAACTGACAAGTAAGGAACAAGTAGCTCAGGGAGTAATAAAATCATCTTACACATAAGAGATTACTTTTAGCTGACTCTTGCTTGCAGACTCATTTGCTTATGCTCTGGAAATGATCTGTTGTTTTGGTTTTTGTTTTGTTTTGTTTTGTTTTTTCTTTTCAATTTGCTGGTGCAAAAGAAGATGTACATTTGGGAAAAGTGTTACTTGACTAATTTTTTGCAGTTGCTCAGGACCATGGATTGAAATTGTTCTTTATAGATATTTCTTTCAAAGCATTTCTTTCACCACAAAGAATCCTATACAGTGACTAGGCATAGGCAAGTCTGAATGGAAACCCTTTTCAAACAGCAATTAAGTATTCAGCTGGAACCTCTATTTTTACTATTCACAAGTATTATTGTCTCAGGTGCCAAGAATGACATGTGGTCTCCAATTGATGACTTATTAGTTCTTAGTAATTTTCCCTATTTTTTTTTTATTTATTATAATGTTTTGGCTTTTCTGTGGGTCCTTATAAAATTCCACCACCTTTTCACTCAGTAGCTGCATTGACTTAAGTGCTGTATCAAAGCAATACTGTTGCCATGACACAGCATATATCCAAACTGTACAAAGGAATGGGAAAAGTCACAGAGCTCTTCACCTTTGAAGGACAGTTTCCTCCATTCAGAGAGGATTCAGAAGATGCTGCTGTCTGGTGGAGATCTGTGTGATGAATTCAGTGGTCCCTGCTCCAGCTTCTTGACCCATGCTGCTGCTACTGATAGAGGCCCGTGAAGGTAGATCCCTTAAACTGTACTCAAGTATTTCTACTAAGTAACAGAAAAACTGGGATGTGCTCTTATTTCTTCAAAGGTATCCAGTCTGGAGAAACACTGGTCTCTGGAAAGTGATAACAAGTGAAATACTAGAGCTCAGTTCAGTTGCATAAAGGAAAAGGAAGGGCCATACCCTAGGAAAAACTTCCCGGTCTGCTGCTCCAGAATGGGCTCCCATAGATCCTGCTGTCATATCTGCCAGCCCATACAGATTATTTTCATTTTATGAGGTATGGCAGTAGGTGTCTAGGCTTAAGCAATTCAGTTCAGCCTCTAGTCAAAGTAATGAATGGAGTTTGGAGAGCTAAGTAGAGGTATTCATTTTATTGGTCTGGGGAGACGTTTCATATTATGCAACTCTAAAATCTCAATTCACAGCAATAACGGAAGGTAAGATTACAAATGGCTGAAGTAAGCAAAAAGGCAAGAAAGCAAGAAACTTGTTCTCTTGTTTTCTAGCATTGTATAAATCCTGACACCAAGGTAAAAAGACACACCGACGTGATAATGAATATGTAAAACTCCATGTAGAATGAAGTACAGAATAAGTCATTTTCTCCTGTATTTTCTTCACACATATATTCAATAGAAAACAAGCTAATTGCCATCCTAAAACCATCTCTGACGCCACTATTTGCCCTTGTGCATTATAATGCATGGGCCCAAATCTGTGGTTTTTAATTGAGCGGAACTACCACTGAAAACAACAGGATTTCATTTGATTAAGGACTGCAAAATACGTCCCCATGTGTGCACTTCTTTGTTCATGGTTAGTCAGACAGTAAGTCATGCAAAAGCTCTTTTTAATTACATTTTCAGATGGTGACATAATTGGTTGGAACAATCAATATCTTGCTTGATTCCTGAAGGTGAGACTTTCCAGATGAGACCAGTCATACTAATTCTGAAATATAAAACCTTGAGAGTACTTTTCAGTAGATTATTAATATTTATCATTACTTGAATTCAAATAAATTGAAAATAAGGTAAAAAATTATATGTTATGGCTGGTTTGAGTTTGTCAGAATTCTCAAAATATTTGAAATACATCATAACTGTTACTTTACTTTTAGTATAGTTAAACCAAACAGATATGCTCCTTAAGAAAACTAGATACTACCATTGGAGAAAATTTGTACTTAGTACCATGTAAAACATAGATACATGTTCAACAAGTAGGCAGAGAATTTTCATGAATATAATTTTTTTTTTTTTTTTTTGTGGTTGTCAGTTCACCAGGGAAATAGAGGGGGAAAATCTGAAGAAAGCAGTTAAGGACCAGAAATCCACATAGGCAGTGACAACCCCACTGAGAAAAAGATATGTGAGAAAAATCTTTTAGTTTAATTTTTAAAAATATGGCAAAAACCCCACTTCACTTCATCATCAATTTCTCCTCTTTACAGAAACAATCTCAACACCCTGAATTTAGTTGAGCATTTGGGTCAAAAGGGCTAATAAAGCACATTTAACTTTAATAGGTTCCACAGGCAGTAAGTTAAGAAAAAGAAGGGAAAGTATCAATGATATTCATCCTTTTGTTCCCAACCTACTATGCAACCTGAAAAATGATCCACTAATTTAATCCAGCTCATACCATGGTATAATATCTTTTTTTTTAAGCTGTTTGCTATATCTAGACTGAAGTCTGGCTTCAAGTAAGTTAACTGTTCTAAAACACTGTGATTTTCCGATCCTAGAAAAGGAAATTGGAGGTGGGAGGAGAGATTTGTGCTCATTTTAACCCTTATTCCTTTCACATCTCTTGCAAACAAAATTCCTACTGAGATGAAAATGAAAACAGCTACCTCACACCCCTGATGAACCTGTGTCTCTGCCATCAGCCTATACAGTGTATTCGATGAATGTAGTGTACAAAACAGTATTAACATTTCTATGTATCTTGGGCTTCTTTTTTAGATAAATTAAAGACTTTTCAAAGTGAGTGTATTTGACTGCTACAAGGAGAAAATGTTTGAAAATCTAATAAACAGGAGTTGCCATTATTTCTGAGTAACAATCAATTTTCTCATGTGTAAATTATTTACTGTACTTAATGACTTGTGGATTGTGTTAACAAAAAACTCATGCTCCAGTGGAATGTCTTTTGTAATGCACACTTATAGACAAAGAGTAATAAAATATGCTTCCAAAACTATATTTTAGCTCCTCTTCTATGTGGCTACTTAAGAAAAGTCTCATAAGAGTAGGATAGTACGGAAAATTAGAAAATTGCCTTTGAAAACAGTGTATTCATTATTGATGCCACTTATTCCTCAGCATAGAACAGGACTTATGGAGCATTGTGGTTTGAAAGAAAAAATATATGGCTGAAGAATAAAATCTTCCCTACCTCCCACACTACCCCACCCTTAATAATAGTTGGTAAGTCCTCGTAAAACATATGCAAGTTGAAATCTTGGCATTGTCGTACTCGGTGAAGTAATATTCTCTGATCTCAGCAGATACCACTTTTCTCCTTTAAATGAAAAGTCATTAATATCTGTTTTTCTAGATAATTTGGCAGTCACTGGCTCTGCTGAAGGGTGTTTCACCAAGGTTTTCCCTCCAGACTGTGTGACTGATTCTAATTCTGATGTTAATATCCACGGTAGTGAAGTGTCACTGAACTTTATCTCATATTAAAGATGATTAAGAAAGGCAGGATCAGATCCAAGATACGTATTGTGCTTTTTGTTAGTTGCTGACCTCCCTTCTACATACTGACATGTAAAACTGTATGCTACAGTTTAATTTCTGAAAGGGGAAGGTCTAAAAGAGCTGGCTGTGAGCTATAAGTTACTTCATTCGACAGCCAAGAAGTTGGATTTGCATGGGAAAATGAACAGCATGAGAATAAATTAAACTAAGCCCTATCCAGAAAGTAATTGGAATCAGCTTCAATTACAGTAATTAGTAGGCTTAAAGAAAAAACACAGATCCATTGCATAGCTATGCAGTTCACCCACAATCATCGTCACAGAGAGGATGTGTTCTAAAACGGTGCTCAGAAAGTGTTTGAATTTTAGTGTTTCATGGTGAACTAACAGTTAATTTGTAGGAAATATACAGAAAAGATATAAATATAGAATCATGGAATCATAGAATGTTTTGGGTTGGAAGGGACCCCTAGAGGTCATCTAGTCCAACCCCCCTGCAGTCAGCAGGGACACCACTACTAGATCAGGTTGCTCACAGCCCCATCCAACCTGACCTTGAATGTTTCCAGGGATGGGGCCTCCACACCTCTCTGGGCAACCCGTTCCAGTGTTTCACCACCCTCTTGTAAAGAATTTCTTACTTATATCTAGCCTAAACCTACCCTGCTTCAGTTTAAAACCATTACCCCTTGTCCTGTCACAGCTGGCCCTACTAAAAAGATTATCCCCATCTTTCCTATAGGCCCCCTTTAGGTACTGAAAGGCCGCAATCAGGTCTCCCCGCAGCCTTCTCTTCTCCAGGCTGAACAAGCCCAACTCCCTCAGCCTGTCCTCATAGGAGAGGTGCTCCAGACCTCGGATCATTTTTGTTGCCCTCCTCTGGACCCGCTCCAACAGTTCCCTGTCCTTCTTGTGCTGAGGGCTCCAGAGCTGGACGCAGTACTCCAGGTGAGGTCTCCCCAGAGCAGAGTAGAGGGGCAGAATCACCTCCCTCGACCTGCTGGCCACGCTTCTCCCCATGCAGCCCAGGGTACGGTTGGCCTTCTGGGCTGCCAGCGCACATTGCCGGCTCATGTCCAGCTTTTCATCCACCAGCACCCCAAGTCCCTCTCGGCAGGGCTGCTCTGGATGACATCCCGTATGCTCACATGTAATTATACAGGAAACCAATGAGTGACATTCTCTGAAGAGAAAGTTCATGTTAATTTAAAAAAAAAAAAACCATAACAAAGAAAGGCAGTATGGAATAGGGTATAAAGAGAGATGTCTGACCAGTAAACTGAGCTTGCCATACCAGAGCTCAGGCAAAAAACAGGACAGAAAATCTAGCAGATAGGCAACTCTCAATACCACTGGGCTAAATGAGGGCATATTATCTTGGGATCAGAACAGCACTGACTGAAATTTCAGCGGGAGGTCCCCTGGGGTACTGATACTATGAACTCAAGTTTGCTCAAAACACATCATTCGGTACTACCACATAAAAATCACCCACAAGAAGCGCAGAGTGAATCTGCAGCCTTCAGTCGATTGTCTTAAACCAATGTTAAATTCCTGTACAGTTTATGGCACATCTTCCTTATTCTACAACTTCAGAAAGTACTCTTAGTAGTCAAGGTAAGCAGAAGCTTTCTGGGCTGAGGGAGGGTGGTATTGCATTAGCATCGCATGCTGATCTTAAGCAACATTAAACAGCCACTAAAGACCACCTTTACCTTGCCTTACTTTAATCTCCAAAAGTTAAATCCTTGCCTAAAGTTATCTCCTACTGTAGCTAGTGGAGAAAAGCAACCTGCAGAGGACAACTCATTCCAGGGACCCTAACATGTCTTATAGGATGGGGTGTATAACTGTAATCATGTCTCTGACTCTGAATCCACTGTTTATAGATGTAATCTTAATTAATGTTACCCCTGAATTGATTTTGCACAGGTCTGAGCCACAATCTCTAGACTGTTTGAGGGACTGGTTCAACTTTCAGATGTACTCAAGAACAGGGAAAAGGTAAAAGTGGCACCATACTTTTATCATCTTTCCATACAGATACAGATCTGTGCATCTGGAGATGCCCTGGGTGGTTTAATTTGATATTCTGTTCTTTACACACACTGTGAAACCTCTCTGACTTTCATGTTAGGACTTGTCAGCTCAACCTCTGAGCAAGGTTCTTTGTTTTGTAAGTTTTATTAACTTCAGAATCCTGAAAAAGCTGTTAGTCTCAGCTTTATCAGTGAGAAAATACTTATCCTCTGGGTTTAGATTTTAATGAATTTGCTGTAGGAAATTATAGTCAGGTATTGACTTCCATATTGCATGAGACATCAGATAGACTCCCCAGCAAGCAGGAAGAAGAAAGCTGAAATATTTATATGTTACCTAATTACATTTGTTATTGCCATTCTCAAAACATAGGGCCTCACTCTAATTGAATTTATTCTTACATATAAAAGATAAAATGCCAATGAGTTCAGTTGCGTTATCCTGGTATAATACTGATAACTATAAAAGACAACAAAATACATCCTTAAGAACATCAGCTGTAAATTATATGACAACGCGTAAGTAAACCCGTGTTTCAGAAAAGATTTAAATCTCTTTTGTCTAGTCCTGTATCCCACTGACTAAAGTCATAGAAGTTTTTTAGAAAAGTAGAAACAGCATGAAACAACTGTTAGAAAATAGTTATTTTGTGCCAGCTCCAAGACTGGATATTTTTATTTTATTTTAACGTCTTGTCTACATGACAAAGATATTGAGAAACCAATATCATGGCTATAGAAAGTTTATAGCCGAAAATAATTGCTACACTTCCAGTATACATACTACCTGCAGAGAAGTGTTTCTACATCTCTGCATCTTTGCTTACAGTGCAATCCTAGAATATTTCCACTACTAATGAAGTAGAAGGAAAAATTCCCCCAATTCTCTCAACAGTCCCCTTACTTCCCTAACTACCAAGCATTTGAATCTTCCAGTAGATTTGATACCTGGATGAATGTCTGGCAAGAAGTTATCCATTAATTATCATAAATCACAAATCTTTATTTTAAAGTCAGTTGAACTAACACTGGTTAGTGGTAAGCACACTTTATTTTTCTTTCTTCTAAAGTGATTAGTAAGCATAAGGTAGTCATTGATTGAACTAATGCTCATCTCACTCTTGGCCGATATCTCTCACACAGCAGAAAAAACAAACAAGACAGCTGTGTGGAAATGAGACTGATGCACCTTTGATTTTGGTAGGATCTAAGGAGGCAAATGCAACAGACCTATGCAAACCTTTAAGAAGAACTGAGACCTCAGTTACCTTTTACTAAAGTTTTACTCCAGGATGATCATAGAATCATAGAATTGGGTTGGAAGGGACCAGCCTGTATTGATACCGGGGGTTGCCCCAACCCAGGCACAGGACCTTGCACTTGGCCTTATTGAACCTCACGAGGTTCACACAGGCCCAGCTTTCCAGGCCTGTGGAAAGGTCTCTTTGGATGACATCCCGTACTTCTGAGTGATGACGTTCTCCTTTTTTAAGGATTTCTCAGAATTGAAGCTGCTGATGACTCTGCTTAAAGATTTTAATTTGTTCTGGGGACCATATTTGTGCTGACCAAGAAGGAATCAGGTATAGGCACACCAGTAGAGAATTTGACATTTCTTCTTTTATCTGCTTTCCTGCTTATCTTTCCATAATAAGCATTTCAGTATAATGCTATTTCAAAACTTTTTTTTTCCACAAAGTATTAGCTTTTGCAAGGGAGAGGTATGAGAGACATTTTATTCTTTTTTCCTAATGAATCATAAATAATTTCAATTAAATCCATGTTCCTGTACAGCATGTTTTCTTCTTTCTTCCACAAAATAAAATAAACAAAAAATAAATTAAGGAAGAAGGGCCATAAGCACTTTTCTACATTTAAATTTCAATACAGGGTCTATGCTCAGTTGTCAAATTTGCTTAAGTCTGGTGTTAATTATGTATGATCTGGTGTTACATAGTCCAGCATTCTAGCATCTCAGGAGCTCAGTCCTTTCACAAGTCAAACAAGATGAAAAAATTGAACTGTTTATTTCAACTACTTCTTAAACAGTATATGACTGGACAACCTAAATTTTCTTCCAGGTGTTTTTGAACAGTTCACATCGAGAAAAAAGTATAAACAGCTATGTCATATTTATGAAATGTAACTGGAGCACACAACTGCAGAGGAACATTAGGACATACAGTCCAATCACCTAGCAGGTGACCTGTTAGTATAAGTATTATTAGGGTGGTTATAAAGCTTGTTAGGATACCTTCTTCTCACTCCTCCTGTTGGGGCACTCCAGTGCCTTATTCCATTGTATGAACCTTTTATTTCCAGACTCAATTTATACCCTTTTCTTTCTACATCAATACTTTTAGCTTAGCTAATTCTTGTAGCTACCTGACACTTTACTGCACTTTATTTTTTGTAAGCAATTATGTAAGTGCTCAACCTTCATATTTCTGGACAAATTTTCTTGTGTAGGATTGAGTATGTGCTCCTCTATCACTTTAATATTTATTCCACACACCTGTTTAGTTTGGGCATCTTGAATATGGATGAAGAGAATGATGTCCAGAATTTCAGATAACGTTATATCAGAGTGCTGAACAGCAATATTCACATTTCTTATTCTTTGCTGAAAACACCTCTTGTGATTGTAGTTACTTTTTCATAATGACATTATATTAGAGAAACATAATAATCTCACAGCCAATTAATACACACCAGTCTCTCTCCTCCACTGTTCTTAACAACAGAGAAGGTTTCATCTTTTGCACAAATGCTTATTAGTTGCCATTATCCATTGTTACATTTCATCATCTTTTGTCTTCACATGAAGTACTCCTGCAATTTTAAGGTCAAACCAAGAATATATTTAATCTCAAAAAAAAAAATAAAATGCTTACAGTATCTTTGATGCATTTCTTCATTCTTTTCCCACTTCTTATTTCATGGCTAGAGAAACTTTAATATTTTTTCTTTGTAAAATCTAATATTGTGAGGTGATTGTAAAAGGGAGGTCTACCTGCAATCTAAAATATAGTGAAATGTCTGGGTAATGCACAAGTATTTTTGATGGCACAACACAGTATCTGAGAAACCATACTGATAAGGGCCTGGGAAAAAAGGTGTGTTTAAGTGTGTATTATTAAGGTGTCCTTTATACTGGAATTAAAATAACAGAATGATTGAGAACTGTTGAATGGGTTAAACATCAACAAGATAATGCATATCATTTTCTTAAGCAAATGTTGAAAACTCTGAATTCTGGATGTGGAGTCATCAAAAGTGCATATTTGAATATCATACTATTAAAAAAAAAAAAAAGTGTATTAGTTTGTCTAAGCCCTCTGTCCAAATTCAGCTCTGAAAAGATGACAGAGATCTCAAAGCTGTAAAGTTCCTACCTATAATGCAGTGTACAGGCTACAGACAGGATTTGTAATTTGTTTGCACTGCCAACAGTATAGGAAGAGCTTGTTCTGTTAGCATACCAGTAAGCAGAAGGCACAGGTTCACACATACTGTTCATTCAATATAACTGTAATACAAATCTAGTCACAGCATCTGATGCTTGTAAAAATAAAAAAAAAAAAAAAGAGAGCAATGCAAGAGAAGAAGGGGCACATTTTGATGTGCCATAAAGTGAAACACAGAGCCGTGGAAAATTAGGCTTTGTTAGTTCTGCTTTTCATGTAACTACTTCATTTTTTCAAAACTGGCTATTTTTAATTCTTAAATGACAGTGATTTGACTTTATATTAGAAGGATGTGTGTATTTTAACCTTAGGTTGCAACATATTTGGGTTGAAACAGAGGGGAAAGGACAGACACCTATAGCTAGTATGATATAACATCCTTCTATTGTCTTATGTAAGTGTGCACATAATTTTATTACAGAACTAATAATAATGGAGACATCCTCTTGGCAGCAGAATACAGTTGGAAGATTTTGTTAAACTGACTGGATTTTTAAATGTATACTGTCTTATTTTCCAGTAAAAGAGAAAATGACTTAATGGTTTTGAATGTTACATTTGTATTTATTATTATTATATTTATTATATAAAGAAAATGAAATACAGAGGAGTCGATTGGCAAAGGCGATCATCTACAAGACGTACTGCATTTAACATTTTCATCCCTCTATCAATGGAACAAGAAATCGTAATGTATAAGTAGAAATAAAATATAACAGTCTCCATGACACACTCATTACAAAAATCTGGGATCCCATGGAGAAGAGTAACATGTAAGGATACCCAGCAAATATACTACTAAAGATCTGTTCTAAAAGGGCAAATTAACTGCTTCAATCAGAAAGCTGATCAAGTGATAAGAGGAAAATCAACCATAAAAGAAGGCAATGATGAAGGTAAAGCCATTAAATAAACCAAGGGAAATTAACATTTCCTGGCTAACTTTCATGAGTTCATACTGTATATGTGTGTATGCCCACACATATCTCTATATAATTTATTCAACATTAGCAAATATTTGTTTGTTCATAGTCTTGACTTTTTCATGGAATTGGTGTGAGTTGCTGTACTGTTAAAATTCACAGCTTCCTGAGTATTAAAGCTAATAGGACTTATTAAATAAAGTCTTCTGACTGTGGGTAAGCAAACACAGACTTACACCTCATTACTTTGATTTTCAACTCAGCAAGAAGGATATTAATAAGACTACTGAAATGAGCGAGGATGCAGCCTTCGCACACTTACACCCAGAGTGTGTCCGGGCATGGTCACTCACTCAGCATCGCTGTTCCTGTTCAGTCTCCTTTCACTGTCCACTGTCGACTCTTTTCACAGCCATTTCTGATTACACATCAACAAACCATGCTATCAGGGCCAGGGAGCAAGTACATGCATGAAAGTGAAAGACCTAATGCTGCAGACACTGACTCCTCTTCTTCCTCACAGCTGCTCTGTGTACCCACAGCACCTTTATGCTGCTCTAATAAGAGGGTTGGAGAGGCAAGAGACTGTAACAAGTGTATAGATATGAAAAGTAGGAGAGGAAAGAGCTCTTTAGCAGGTTGTTTATGAGCCAAATGAGTAGATCTAATAACCAGGCAGAAGAACATTCAGATAAATTGGTCTTATTGTCTGCTTCCCAAATATTTGTACCACAGTGAGTGACAAAGAACAACAAATCAGAAACTGTAACTGCAGATAAATGTGGTACAGTAGAAAGGCAAATATTATTTATCATAATACTGAGAAAGAAATTCACTCCTAGGTAGAGGATCCATTATGAGGACTTATTTCTCTGTAGGGGGCACCATAATCTATTCAGTACCATCTAGGACAAAACAAGTTTCAGTAAGGAAATGATGAATTGAACAGCTTGTGTGGAGGAAGAAAGAAGTTTTGAAGGTTTCGCTGTCTTGGTACTTACTTTTTCATGCTTGAACACTGAACAGATTGGAAAATCCCACACAAGCATTTTGGACATGCTTACTGATTGCATTAAGGAATGAAAAGAACTTGGATGGGGATTCTGGATGGATCCTTTTACTGAGGTGAACGGACCTTCATCAAGGTAAGCCAGCACAAAGGGTGAGATTCACCTTGGGTTTCTGCCATTCAAATGTACACTTTTTTTTTTTAAATTAGCTTTGAAATATTTCTCTGTAAGAAGGAGAGATGCAGACAACCTCTGGAGAGTAATTCCTGTATCCTAAGATAGGTGTCTAAGACAGGTGAGATATATAGCTCTATGGCAGTGCTTATCTCTTCAGTGAATATAAAAGGAGTTATACAACTGGTTTAGATTGCATACCTGTTTTTAGGACAGATGAATCATTCTTTTATTTTTTTGTTAGATTTTTTCCATATGAAGAATAACTCTTATACATATTTTCTGCAAATAAACCCTAGCAGCATATTCATTAAGGTAAAGAACTAACCTAAGCACTGAAAAATATACAAAATTTTGTTATCTGAATGCCTGTGATGACAGAACACAAATTTTCAAATACTTTAAAGTGACAGAAGTCCTACTTTTTGCCTGAAGCCACTCAGCAATGTGTGTGAAGACCTAAGGTTTGTCTATGTTATACTTGACAGCTGCTTCTAGGCCCTATCATGCACCTGAGAAAATATAAGGTTTAAAACAAAGGAAGTACTTGAATCAGAATAGTTTGGGTTCTACCTCTCTTCCATCTTTCCAATTATATTTGTGTTTCTGCAATTCTGTGAGCCTGGAGGCAGAAAGAGGGCAGTCATACACACACAGTGAGACTGCAGCAAAATAAGGCAACAGTTCAGGAGTATCCTTCATCACCTGATTGTACAGACGTGTTAGTGGCCCATAACATGCCATTTAACAGTGCAAGAATGAGACAGAACCACATAGTTCGCTGTAGTGTTAGAGTCAGTGGCAGAGAAGGTAAGATAGTTATGTGTTAACCAGTGTCACTGTGAGGCAAGGTCTAAAGGAACCAGGCTCCAAACTTTGATTTGAAAGAGGTCCCTGAGGCCATTAACCAGAATTGTGATTTCCAGGCATTGCTTGCAGCTCAGGCATTCTCAGATCAAATGCCGTGTTGCAGATTTTCCTGTCTTTTTTCCTAAAAGTCAGCAAAGTGACTACTCTCAAGTGCAGCTATTCAACACATCATGCACATATGGAGCAAATCTAATAAAGTATACAGTAACTGCAACCCCAGATCTATTCACTGGTTGTGCGACATATGAAGATACTGCATGTGCTCAGTTTGACTGGCCAGGTTTGGGAAGACTGTCAATCAGGACTGCCAGGTCCTGCAGGATCCGTCACACAATGCATACAGGTGTTATGCATATAGATAGTTGCAATGTATGTATGAGCTTATGAAGAAAAGCTGAACTACCCTACCCACCTAGTTGTACTCGTTCATTTCCTGCTGCCCGAACCATCCCATCCCAATGATGTAAGGGTGAGGAGTGGAGAGGTGGGAAGGTGGTGAAAACACCCTGCCTTTCTTTATGGCTAGAAGGAATCAGGCTCTTGAAAGGCAGCTGTTGAAATCTAAGTCTGCCACCCTTCTCTAATTTGGGGGTTTGTGTGTAGGTTGTGTTTTTTTCTTTTTTTTATCCCCGTCAACAAAATCTGTTTTCTGCTGTGTTTCATTATCCCTAATGTTAATGTAGAGTGCTGGAATCAGGCTAAATTTCACCTTGTTTAGTTTTTGAGAGAATTATTTCCTCTTGCATTTGCTATGGATGTTAACCCCATTTCTCTTTACAACCCTTCTGGGGCACATATGAGTTTTGTTTTGCTCTCTTACACGGCAGATGTTTTATACTCTCTTTTGCCTTTCAGTAATGTCACCATCACCATCAACTTCTAAATGCATAAGTCCACCAGGGACACAGCTCAGGCTGTCAGCAGCACGTATTAGTCCTGGACCCATCCCTGCTCCCTGCTCCTTTTTCTCAGTTAAATCATGATTTCACAGACACAACTGCCTGAATTTTCTGAGGCTCTCAGTGGATGAAAGTATCTGCCTGTCTAGCAGAATTTGATGCTTCCCCACACAAGTGAGGGAAACAAGAGACTGGATTTTAAAAGCACAGCAATTACATATTGTTTGGGTATGTGGGTTTGTTTAGTTAATTTATTTTTTTTCTGCAGCTTTGTTACTCATTTTTCCCTTGTATGCAGATTGCCAGAAAAACATAACTTCTTATAGATTGATCTAGACAAGCTAAAGATCTATGATTAAGATGTTATGACTTCTTGAGCTCCTTTTTATGTTTAAAATGTAAAGTGGAGATAAAGATTGGTGATCAAATTTAAATTAAAGTGTTTCTAATAGGGATAAAATTTAGATTCCATTAAGCAATTTTCGTATACATCCTAAACAGCAAATGGTTGCTACAAATATATTAATTGAATTTTAATTATAAGATAGATGTTTACATGATATGACTGCTAAGCTTTCTTGAAACCGTTTCTAGTAATGAGCTAACATTCCAAGACATACTTATGAACGCTTTAACCGAGTAGCCAAGTTATAAGTTGAAGCAAGATATAATAATAAAAACAACCTAAATGCCACAATTAGATACAAATTAAGCAGTCAGGCAGTTCATATAACCTTTATTGTTTTAATAAATTTTTCACTTGAGTCCATCTTCTGATATATAATCAAATCAACATATATTAACTACAGCAGCTATAGTATATATACCATCCAGAGCTGGGTAATTATTAGCATTGGACAGTTAAATAATACTCACTCATAAAAAGGTTTTTAGATTCACTAGCTATGTGATAAAACATGGATAGTCATACAGTAAAACACTGCCTCATCATTAGCCCTTTCTAGATAGCTGCTTAACTGTCACATTGTACACTCTTTTCACGAAAGCATGTTATCCTAGTCATTTTTTTCCTGATCAGACTATTCTCCATGCACAACTGGTCTGAGTTCTCTTCATGTGTATCTCTGCTTCATGATTGGGGCAGCTGAGGCAAATGCTTTCGAAGACTTGGTTGAACACAAAGGTGACATTCTCTATTTTTCAAATGAGGGTAGCAAGATAAAATCCTGGGATCCAGAGTCATGGATGACTACTCACAAGTATCACAAGAAGATGTTAAATGACATCCTAGCAAAGCGTACAACATGTATGAGGGAGTACTGATTCCTAGAGGAGTACTCACCCAATCCCTTAGCTGTTCACAATATGGGGAAAGTTACTGCTAAAACCGAGAGGGACCGATATGCCGGGCAGACCCTGCTCTTAGGGAGGTCTGCTGCCTCCCAGGATCCTGGGTTAGAGACATCACTAGGAAACTTCCTAGCCTGGTCCGACCCTTGGACTACTATCCCTTGCTGCTCTTCCATGTGGGTGCTGATGAAGTTGCAGTAAGTAGCCCGAGGGTGATCAAAAAAGAATTCAAAGCCTTGGGGCAATTAGTGAAGGGATCTGGAGCGCAGGTTATTTTTTCCTCGTTCCTTCCAGTGGTGGACAGAGACACGGGACAATATGAGCAGACTATCGTGCTGCTAGAAAGCTACGACCTGATTGTCATTACGGAAACTTGGTGGGATGAATCCCACGACTGGAATGTAGCTATTGATGGCTACAGGCTGTTCAGAAGGGACAGGCGAGGAAGGAGGGGCGGAGGCGTTGCCCTTTACATCAAGAAATCAATACAGTGTGAAGAGCTGGCCCTGAAGAATAGCCACGAGCAGGTCGAAAGCTTATGGATAAGAATCAGAGAGAGAGGCAACAAAGGGAACCTGGTGGTTGGTGTCTACTACAGGCCGCCAGATCAAGAGGAGCCGACTGATGAAGCATTCTTCCTCCAACTCTGGGAGGCCTCGTGCTCGCAGGCTCTCGTCCTGCTGGGGGACTTCAACCACCCTGACATCTGCTGGAAAACCAACACGGCAAGCTGTAGGCAATCCAGCAGGTTTCTTGAATGCATTGAGGACAACTTCTTAAGCCAGGTAATAGACACCCCTACCCGAGGGGATGAGATACTGGACCTAGTGGTCACCAATGCAAGTGAGCTCATCGGAAATGTCAAGATCAGAGGCAGCTTGGGTTGCAGTGATCATGCGCTGGTAGAGCTCACGCTCCTGAGGGAAATGGGAAGAACAAAGAGTACAGTCAGGACTCTGAATTTTAGAAAAGCAAACTTCCAGCTCCTCAAGGAGATAGTCGGACGGACTCCCTGGGAAACGGTCCTCAGGGACAGGGGAACAGAACAGAGCTGGCAGATCTTTAAGGATGTGATCCAGCCGGAGAAACAGAAGCTGCCAAACTAAGGAGGAAGAGGGAACTGCACAGGCAGTGGAAGCAGGGACAGGCATCCTGGGAAGAGTATAGAGATGCGGTCCGGTTGTGTAGGAATGGGGTCAGGAAGGCCAAGGCGCAGCTGGAGCTAAACTTGGCTAGGGATGCAAAGAATAATAAGAAGGGTTTCTACAGGTATATCAGCCGAAAAGGATGGTTAAAGAAAGCGTACCCCCGCTGATGAGCGAGACTGGCAAGCTGGTAACAGCAGAGGAGGAGAAGGCCGAGGTACTCAACAAACTTTTTGCCTCAGTCTTCACTGGCAACCTTTTATCTCACACCTCCCGAGTTGATGGATGGCATGAGGGGGACCGGGAGGACAAAACCCCTCCTGCTGTAGGAGAAGATCAGGTTCATGAACACCTGAGGAACCTGGATGCACATAAGTCCATGGGACCTGATGAGATGCATCCCAGAGTCCTGAGGGAATTGGCCGATGTTGTCGCCAAGCCACTCTCCATGATATTTGAAAAGTCATGGCAGTCAGGTGAAGTCCCTGGTGACTGGAAGAAGGGAAACATTGTGCCCCTTTTCAAAAAGGGTAGAAAGGAAGACCCTGGGAACTACCGACCTGTCAGCCTCACCTCTGTGCCTGGGAAGATCATGGAACAGATCCTCCTAGATACTATGCTAAGGCACATGGAGGCCAGGGAGATAATTTGAGATAGCCAGCATGGCTTCACCAAGGACAAGTCCCGCCTGACGAACCTAGTGGGTTTCTGTGATGGTGTGACAACAACACTGGACAAAGGAAAACCAATGGACGTCATCTATCTGGACTTCTGCAAAGCTTTTGACACGGTCCCCCACAACATCCTTCTTTCTAAATTGGAGAGCTATGGATTTGATGGGTGGACTGTTCGGTGGATGAGGAACTGGCTGGATGGCCGCATCCAGAGGGTAGTGGTCAATGGCTCGATGTCCGGATAGAGGCCGTTGATGAGTGGTGTCCCTCAGGGGTCCGTACTGGGACTGGTGCTGTTTAATATATTCATAAATGACTTAGCAAGATCGAGTGCACCCTCAGCAAGTTTGTGGACGACACCAAACTGAGTGGTGCGGTTGACACACCAGAAGGACGGGATGTCATCCAGAGAGACCTGGCCAGGCTGGAGAGGTGGGCCTGTGTGAACCTCATGAGGTTCAACAAGGCCAAGTGCAAGGTCCTGCACCTGGGTCGGGGTAACCCCCAGTATCAGTACAGGCTGGGGGAAGAAAGGATCGAGAGCAGCCCTGCCGAGAGGGACTTGGGGGTGCTGGTGGATGAAAAGCTGGACATGAGCCGGCAATGTGCGCTGGCAGCCCAGAAGGCCAACCGTACCCTGTGCTGCATGGGGAGAAGCATGGCCAGCAGGTCGCGGGAGGTGATTCTGCCCCTCTACTCTGCTCTGGGGAGACCTCACCTAGAGTACTGCGTCCAGCTCTGGAGCCCTCAGCACAAGAAGGACAGGGAACTGTTGGAGCGGGTCCAGAGGAGGGCTACAAAAATGATCCGAGGTCTGGAGCACCTCTCCTATGAGGACAGGCTGAGGGAGTTGGGCTTGTTCAGCCTGGAGAAGAGAAGGCTGCGGGGAGACCTGATTACAGCCTTTCAGTACCTAAAGGGGGCCTATAGGAAAGATGGGGAAAATCTTTTTAGTAGGGCCAGCTGTGACAGGACAAGGGGTAATGGTTTTAAACTGAAGCAGGGTAGGTTTAGACTGGATATAAGGAGGAAATTCTTTACAACGAGGGTGGTGAAACACTGGAACGGGTTGCCCAGAGAGGTGGTGGAGGCCCCATCCCTGGAAACATTCAAGGTCAGGTTGGATGGGGCTGTGAGCAACCTGATCTAGTAGTGGTGTCCCTGCTCACTGCAGGGGGGTTGGACTAGATGACCTCTAAGGGTCCCTTCCAACCCAAAACATTCTATGATTCTTTGATTCTATGAAAATTGTACACACCAAGCTAGGCTGCTTAACTGGATTGCACTCAAATACACTTGAAACCTTAAGTTGTTTTTGTTTTTGAAGGATCTTTTGCTGTTTGTGAATAATAGTGGGTTAGTATCTCACAGCACTGTTATGACATTTGATTAATGTTTGTGAAGTGTTTTGAGACCCTTATTTGAAAGGCACTAAAAACTACAAAGTATTGTTATTATCCTTTCTCTGAATTTCCCCAAGTTCCAGGTGGCTCATAACATTTTAGGTAAAGGCTGTCAGAGTAACCCCATAGACTCCATTAAAGCAATGTATTTCATCTGTTTACCGATAATTTCCATTTTATGATTTTAGATTTTCCTACGTTCTGGTCTCTTTCCTTCAGCTGAGTATGAGACAGTATGATATGTCTCATATGATGGAAATGAGGCTGTTCCCAAGACTGGGACTTTTAATCTTGACAACCTGTTGATAAACTGCTTTTACAATAGGGTCTCTAAAATGAAGAAAAGCAAGAAACAAAAATAAATGACAGGTAAAAAATATAGAACATGCCAGATATCTCTCAGAGGCTTAGTATGTACCATGTGATTTTACTGAGAAATTCCCAGCCGTACAAGTAGATCTCAATTTCTTCCAGTTTGTGCACTTCACTTTTTCTGTATCAGTTAGGCAGTTGAGTTAGTTTTTCATTTCTGACCCAGAACTCAGATAAGATATTTTGAAGTTAGTCCAAGGCCATAGAAAGTGAGGAGGGCGGTAGTACAAAATTATAGTGCTCTGTGTACATGTTTATCCAGATACACCACAGTTTTATATGCAATATTTAATATAATTTGAATGTTACCTTTCTCTGCATATATTGGTAACTGAACAGCTGCTGGCGATTATTCTTCAAATAGTGCAGAGTCTTCGATTTAGGAAAGGTTTCTTATATAATTCAGTTGTTTTTCTAGCTGCTTAGTGCTTCAGGATGAAAATAGATCATGAATCTGGCAGATATTTTAAAACAGAACTACAAACCAAGTTTTCTTGATGTTCCTGTCATGGGGCTGGATAGGGTACAACAGCAGGAGAGACACACTCAGAAGCAGTCCTTCCACTGTCTACTGACCTGAATACAAACAAATCAGGAAGCATGCTAGTATTTGTATTTCTATGCCCTTTCCTTCCTCACTCAGCCCTCAGGAAAACAAAATATACATTTAAAAAAAAGAAGCAAAACCCAGAACATTGTACAATTATAACATATTCCCTCCTCCCGTGATATGTTTCTTTGAGTTTTAGACTAGCAGACAGCAGTGCAGCAGCAGAGTTTTAGCACACAAAATGTCTCTATCAGTTAAAGGAAAACATATGAGAGGAGCAACACAGTGTGCCAGAAATCTTTACAGTCAAACAGTTAAAAAATATCTAGAGAGAGAAAAAAACCCACAAGCATAGAGTAGTAGAAGCTTCACTATCTTGCCTAGATTATCGAAGATGTGTGTGGTGGGAAAGAAATATAGAGGAAAAATATGTTTAAAAAACACAGATTATTCTGAAACTAATGTAATTTTCAATTTTGTTTTTCTCTCCTCCCCCTCTCCCCTTCCCCCCATTTCTCTACTGATTCCATTGCTTTCCATTTAGATAAAGGAAATGTAGACAGGTACAGGTGTTTTGTTACATTGTTGTCCCTTTTTGAATATTCTTTTCAATCTGTGGTCCAGAATCTAAACTTTCATTAAAAAGCAATATTTGTAGCACAGATGGTAATGAAGATAACCATGAAAACATTAACTGAGTATAAACCAGGACAGTGATGACTTTCGTATATTGTGGACAGCTTGAAATAATAGCTCCAAAAAAACTTAGTCCAGTGAGTGATCTGGCCCATTTGTCTCAATGCCTGGTTAACTCCTGCTATGTCTAAACTGAGGGACCTAAGGACACCTCCAGGCAAACAGGTCTGAATGGACATGCTGAATATGTTTTCAACCCATTTTAAGGTGTGCCCAAGTCTCTCCCCTCTTCCCATCCCATGCCCTGCTCTCTACAAACAGTGACCCAGGTGTACAAGTCAGATGAGATCAGTGGTGTTCTCCAGGAAGGTCCATGATCTCTACGATCCAGTGACAAGGCTGCAGGGAATGCACCTATAGGACTTCTTAAATACAGGCTCTTAACACCCAGTCTGATGCCCCGTATTCTAAAGTGCAAGGGAGTTTTACCTTTGAATTTTAATAAGACAAGTTTTCTCTGCCAATAACAACTTTGCCCTACACAGGATGATATTCTTAGTATAATTTAGACTGTAGTTTTAAATTGATGCATATAGCTCATTTACACACGGGCCAGAATTTAGTATGCAATATACTGTAACAGAGGGACAATGTTATAGGCATAATGATACTGAAACTCACCATCACCAACCCAACAGTTGTTTTTGTAGAGGAATATCTTCTTTTGTACTGTGTACATTATTTCACTAACTAGAGAATTTCCAGGAGCAACCAGAATCTCTGGGGCAATCCCCTGTCTCTTACTCCTGTTCTCCTTAAGAGCTGTGATGCTCAGGAAGAGTTACAGGGATAAGCCAGGCAAAAACTTAAACCAGGACAGCTGTTGCAGAAAGAATTTAAGGGGCAAAGAACAGAGTTCATCCCTAAACAGATTCTTTTTGGAGGGGGGACTTGATCTCAGTTCTTTCTTTTTTTTTTTTCAGATTATATAGAGAACATCCTGTCCCTGAAGTAACTGGCTGTGTGGTTCATTCCCTGCAGCCCAGAGTATTCGGACATGACCCCAAATCTCTAGCCTCTCTGCCTTTTATTATATTTTGTCCTGTTATCTGCCTCCTAACATTATCCCTACTAAGAAATCTAAGATAACAAAGGAAAGAAAAACATCAGTCAGAGAACAAAAAAAAGTGAAACAAAAAAGCCCCACACTTTGACAATAAAACTCAGTTGAGCTGATCTTCTTGCTTCTATGCTTACCTCTTTCTCTTATATTTTTAGCTGCCTTGTCTGGATTGTAAATGAACCAGACATTTTATTCTGCTTGCACAGAGCCCAGAACAATGTGTTGTGTTTGATTCTTAAGGCCTTTGATAGTGAGATAAAATAGAAACATCTAAAACTTCACTGATAGTCCTCTGATAAAGAATATTCATCTGATTTGATAATCCCAACAATTTAGCCTCTTTCCCATTTATTTTTATAGGTTAAGAAAAAAAAAAAAAATTCCAGGTCCACATTTACAAATACAGCAGGAGAAAGCCTGTAAAAAAAGGCCAAACCTTTCATACCAAAACCTGGATGTAACCCAGAACCCAAAAGTTCCAGCTTCTCCTCAACAGCTTTACAATGCAATGATGTGCTGTCAGTACAAATATCAAACATCAGACACTCTGGGAATGACATAAAATAAATTTAATTTTACAAAAAGATCATAGCATGTGGAAAACTGCACTGATTTTATTGTTTATGTATTAACTCCCACATGTATGTGTGCACCTACATATGTATATAAGTGTATGTCTATACACACAAACACAAAAAAACATGTGTGAGAAAGTGCTGAAGTTCAGACCTACCTACATATATATAAATATATGTGCATATATGCTGTGCATAAATACACTGTACTGTTTTATATTTGACTTTATAAACTTACTGCTTAAACTTGCTATAAAATTGTACTTCATTTTGCAAAGGAAGGCACAACTCTTATTGAAAAAGGTAATTATGCATTTTGAGGCTCTTATACCAGAAGTAAGTTGCGGTGTTCAGGCTGCAAATGCATCCACTAGCTAAGGAAAATAACAGCAACACAACATCCTGTAATAATAAAATATTTCAATGAACAGCTATGTAGGAATGACTTGTGAATACCTCATCTGTTTAATTTTAGAACAAAATAAGAAAACAAATTATCAAAAAAATATGGTAGTGACTTACAAATAGAATTAAATGTTAAAAAGGCTTAGTGTCCACTCTTTTTTGTTTTTCTTATGGTGACTTTGATCCCACAAGTAGAAGTGACCTGCCTGGTGTAGCTACTTCATGTAACTTCTCACAAAAAGAGTGTCCTTAAGAAAGATAATGAAACTGTTTCTTCCAACAGCAACTTATTTTTATATAGCTTAGATGATAAACCAAATCTGACCTGACAGCGTCCTTGTAAAGCTCCTTTGAAGTACTGAAATACAGATTATAGTTCAAGTCTGTGGGGGTTTTTTTATGAAAAAGGTATTAGGATTTTCACTTTTCATCTTTGTTTTAGAATTACTCTCTTGACAAAGTCTGTGTGAACTCTCTTCAGATGTTTCAGCGTATTTGTCAGACCACTGCACAGCAATGCAAAGCATATTAATTCTTGGCACAAGCATTTTGTCTCCAAGGAACATCAGGATACCTTCTGTCCTGTAATTAAACTGAACCTGCTCTTGGATCTGTTTATCCAAGCTGGTGCCATCTTTTGACTGACAGTCCTGTGGTGATGTATTGGTGCAATGCATCATCAAAGTAAGGTGCTGTGATGATGCATTACTAGAAGGATGGGGGAGCAGGTTCAGTTTAATCCTGGCACCAAAAATACAGAGTACAGGGCTTGCCCAGGGTCTTGTGGCCGTGCTCATCCCACAGGCGTTTTAGCGCTGCTGTCAATGGGGCACAGAGCAGGATGAAGAAGTGTATGATATAATCACCTACAGTATGAAGGTATGCAGTTTTTTAAAGGTAAGACAGTGGGGATTTTATGAGCTACTCAAACAGGCTGGACAGTTTAAATTTCTCTAGAACACCTTTATGGGTATGAGGTTGCGAATAGGCATTAATGTAGGTAAGAGGAGAGGAATCACAGACCTTTGTTAGAGATTAATCAATTTTGGGAAAGGATAATCTCCATCCACTTCAAAAAAGAAATTTTTTTCCATGTTTGGAGGGGAAAAAAGTAAAAGCTACAGATTTTCTTCTAGTTTGGACATTTTGCCTCTTAGTTTCCCTTCTCTCTATTTGAATCCACCACTGAATCCCAAGGATCTCTTGGGATCCAGGGATCTCTTTCTATTTCAGGAACAGCATCTTTCATTTTTCCTTTTTCTGATACAGGGTGTGATTGTATTAATTACCAATGATCCATTCAACACAATATATCGTGGAATTAAATCCAGCATTCAGGAAAGCAGATCTATTTGAGGAGCAGCATTTAAGTATATGATTGACTTTAAGCATGTGCTTAAGTCAATAAACTTTAATGAGGCAATGTTTAACAGCTTTCTTCAATCAGGGCAAAGGTAGTCTGTGTTGACAGCTTACAGCTTTAAGCTTAGACACTAACATTATTTTAAGATTTAAATATCCACTTTAAATAAAGCAGTATTTAAATAGGCTTTCAGAACCAATGCATCCTATAATATGTGAATTTCAATGTTTTAAACTACATAACCAAAAAACCCAGGTGTTTAAAAACACTAAAGTAACTTTCACATTATTAGACTTTGTGTCTAATGTCTAGTCTAAAGTAAAAACCATGTAGCTTTATTTTGGTGAACTGCACTTTATGATAACAGATTTTAAACTCATTTGTTTACATATTTTTCACTTTCTCTCTCCTTCTTATGCACTGACTACACTTTTTTTGGAAGAGTTAAAGTTGCTTAAGTTGAAGACGGCATTTTCATGCTATATCCCAATGCTCTCTTTAGATTGGCCAAAGATGAAAAGAGGAATTGTATTTACGAAGAATAGGAACAAAAAAATCTTATTAACCTCACCTGATATATTCAAATGAGAAATTCCTAAGTTTTCAATTTTCTTTTTCTTATAAGTAAGAAATCTGAGTGCATTATTAAGATCTGACAGGACAAATGAACTGTCTGACACTAAACTCTATGGTTTTAAGCCCTGTTGTTTTTACTCTCATTTTTTCTGCAAATTTTAATTCACCATTAAAAGTATCAACCTATACACAAATAGGAAGTGCTGTTAATTTGTGAGGGATCTCTGTAAGTTATGAAAATATAGAAACACTTTTTAAATGCAAAATTTAACCTTAGTTATAGCTTTGTAAATAGCATACTGGTAATAAAATTCAATTTATTATTGGTTTGTTGTTAACATTCATTTTTCTTGATTGCATTCCCACTTTCACAGATAGTCACACTATTTAAGCACCCTTTCCCCAAATGTAGGAGTCAAACAGATCTAGAGTGACACAGTGCTTGACTCCTGTCTCCCTCTCCTCAGACATTTATCTGATATTTCAGCGCAGCTTGGGGCTTATGGAAAGGGCTGCCATCATGTTCAGAGGTACCACAGTAACTCATCTTTCCATTTCTTCTCTCTAATTCCTGGTACAGTGTTGTGGGACCATAAAAAACATATGGCCCTGATATGCCAGAGCACTAACTTTCCTTATTTCTTTCCTCTGTTAGATAATACAGGCATGACAACTGGGGACGTGGAAAGCTTTTCTGGCCACTTTATTCTAAAACCACTAAAGATTTAAAAAAATAGTGCCATATTTTGCTTAAACTTGCAAGACAGGCATTATTTTTCTGAAATATACTGAAATAAAATCTCCAGCTGAGCTGCAATTTTAGTAAGCTGTCTGGCCTACTCCTACTCCTTATACCCCTTATGCAACTAAGCCTAAGCATCTTAATGAACTTTAATGTTAACCTAAATGCTTAAAGAAAACAATGCAGATAGGGAAGCCAAAACCAGAATAAAATCCTTCAGAATGAAGTACAATTTATTTTGTTTTTTCCTACAAACACTCTGTGTATAGTTTACAGGCAAATTACAGTTATATATAGGCTACAAACAAGTAGGACCTTTTGACATACTATAAGTCTGCAAAAGCAATTGCTCACCTAGGGAAAACTCATTACTGGTAAACAATCCCATTTTAAGATCTCTAAGGAGGTAAACTATCCAGAAACAACACCTAGGTAATAGCTACCTATTTATCTGCTATACTGGAAACATGCTTTCTTGCCCTTCCCCCCCCCATACACTTTCTAGCTGAGCTTCATAGTTAGGTTAATTAGGAGTTAGACATGCTGTATATTAAAATATGACATCTGAAGCTGTGTTGAACTCTCAGATTCCCATCGAACAGGCCAGTTTGTTTATATAAGCTCTCTTTTCATTCCTGAAATGTCCTTTAGAAAACGTTAAGATTTTCCGGTTGGCAATACAGCATGTGTTGAACAGTTTCACTATTCTATGTTTTAGGATAGAATATTTTGTGTATGAGGATTTTGGTAATGTCCTCTATTTTAATTCTGATGGCTTCAGTTTGCTGGAGTAAGTTGCTAGTTTTTTTTTTTTTTCCTGATCTGTGACCTTTAACTTATTTGCTGATTTTATGGTATAACAAAATGAGAGTGAGGAAAAATGCTTATCTATCTTGTTTTCTTAATAATTTTCTGAACTAAATAAATCCAATTTAGAAGACACATGGCACATTATTGTTGTTTTAATGGTCAAGTGTTTAAATAATTTAATCAGTAATAATGGTGCATTCATCTGTGTGTAAGGGACTTTTTTTTTCCTCTGGAAAGTTATCTACGGCCATGGGCCATGCCTGTCACTATAGAAAATGTAGGATTTACCTATTCAAAAACAGCTTCCAGGGGCAAATCTGTATGTTTTTACCATATTATTATGTTACACAGAAGGAAAGAAAAAAAAAATAGACAGGGAAAAAAAAAAAAAGAGGGAGCAAACTTCAAATGTAATTAAAAACCCAAGAACAAAAAAGAAACTTTCTTTGCAAGACAAGGAATCTGGAAAAAGCTTGTGAAGACCAGAAATTACAGGGTATGGATACAGTTTTGTTAGTCAATTTGATGTATGATAACATTGATATCAGTATAAGAGATTATTTCTAAGCATACAATTTAAGATTATTTATTACATCATATCTGGTGCCATGAGTATATATATTTACAAGAAATTTAAAATCTTGATCCCTGTACATGGTACCTATCTTTTACTACCCAAGAAGCAAATAAAAACAGGAAAAATTAGTATTCATATTTTTTTTTTGAACACTGAATAATTTTGTATTTATAATAGGCTTCATTCCTCAGTTAAAGGTGCTTTGTAAATGGTTAGTGATCATCAGTATTTTATTTAGCCCACACTATAGCTGTAATTTGAAAGGAACCTTTTTTTGTTAAATGTGTATACATACTTTCAAAAAGAGTGTTGATCCACATGCTGCAGACAACCTCAACATAGCTATAAGTTGCAGCACAGCTGATACCTAGCCCTAGCAAAGTGTATTCATACAGTTCAGTCTAAATACTTCTCCTAACCCAAGGCTTCTCAGAAATAAAAATTTACTTCTTCCTTCTTTTCAGGCTCTATCCTTTACCCTTCCATCTTTAAATGCCATTGGGAGGAAAAAAAAATAAAAGGATGAGTTTATCAAGTTCATGAAAGTCTGCTAGTCTGCTAAATAAAATAAAAAGAATTCACCAGAGGATGCACATACTGGCACACACATAAGAAAAACAAAAAGAAAAGCAGAAAAGTATTAGGAAAGAAGATGATTCTTTATTTAAAGGATTAAAAGTAGGACATTGCCGTCCTTGCCTTAGGAAGTATGTTTAGTTCAACGTGTCAGTCATCAGACGATTCATCTAGTTTCACTTTGGTGTTTGAGATAGGCTAGGTGGTTACCAAGAGTAAGAGCCTGTTTGATTTCTAAAATGTATTTTCCAGGTAGCTCAGTGATCAGAATGGAGCAAGCTTCCTTCAGAATTACAGAGGCAACAGGAAAGCTTATCACTCTGTCTCCTTCTACGTGGGGTGCCTCTTGCAAGTAAGATAAAGCTAATCAAAGCCTCAAGAAGTTGTGGCAGGAGAGAGTGAATTAAGCATACAAAAACCACTAGGTGGTCTTGTCTTTGTAAGCAGGAATGATTTGATGTGTGCCTTTATATTTTAATTAAAATGAAATGCAGAGATACCATGTGCAGCAAAGAGAAATTTCACTGTAATGAATGAGTCAAATCTTGTGTGGTCTTAGATTTCTGTCTAAAATGGATAAATATTACATAAAGGATTTTTAACTTTTGTATCTCTCTGTTCTTGCTATTTAAAATAAAACTATTTCAGTATCAATAAATAAATGTGTTCCCCAAGGCGTAAATGATTCTCATTCCCCTCCACTACGCTGTCCGCTTTCACAATGGATCGGCTGACCATACAATTCTGATTTTAAAATCTGAGTTTCAAGAAGTGATATTGAGCTGCTTTGAGTTGTCATAGCAATTGCATTCCTAAAAGAGATAAGTAGGTTTCAGATTCCTAAATAGTGCTGCATCAGGAGTATTTTAGAAACTATAATGGAGCTATAGGACTCAGTATTCAAAATTGTTTTACTGGAATGATCACATCATTTATGAAAACACATCCCTAGATGTCCTTGACCATTTATGACAGCAGTAATGAGAGCAAACACAGCCAACCTCAATTTAAACATGAATAAATATGAACCTTTCTGACATGAACTGTCCTTCCTTTGACAGTTTCACTATATACTGACTAAAGAAAACATACCACTATTGCAGACCAGTTTTCATCTTAAAAAAACCAATCTGGCTCTTTACTGTCAGGACAGAAGAGCTAAAGATGCTATAAAATAATAAAACACCTTTATTTATTACTGCTTTTCAGCAACTAGAAATAGTGTTGAAGCTGGCTGGTGTGGCAGGGCTTGTGACTATGATGCTGAGGAATATCGCAAAAATTGCAATTGTGTTACCTACTAAGCTACAGTAGCCACACATTTAACACAGACTAAGACGCTGGCACAAATTATGTCTGAATTATATGTGCATAATCAGCCGAGTTTGCATTTCATATATAGACATCACTGAGGGAGAGGAGCCACTGGAGTCTGGTTCAGCACGCCTGTAGTCTGAACCATTCTCTGGAAGGGTCTGCCTTTCTCCATTGACTTTATCGAGTTAGTTAGGTGAATAGCTTACTTACACAGGCACCTATAGCTAGATGGTTTGAATAGTCCTTACTACAAACACACACTTTAAGAATTGTTTTTATATACGTATTTTATCTGTGTTTTCTGGGTCATTTAGAGAGCTTGTCTAATTTCTGATGGCATATTGCATTGATCCATGTTAATTAGAGGTCAGCCCCCAGGTCTGTTTAAATATTCATTAAAAATAAATTTTAGGGAGAAATATGCCACTTCAAGTTACCTTCTACTACTTCTTAAATTCTCCATTGCAGCAATGACTTTAGCATTTCCTTAAGAGTGTGATATCTGTGTCAGCCTCAAATACTAAAACTGCTGATGAGGAAAACTCACACTCAAACTCAACTCATTGCATGCTGGATTCACAGCCTGTGTGTTCAGGTCCCTAAAATCTTTAGAGCCTGCTAAAGTTAGGTTGGTCTTTGGAAGAACAGCCCCTTGAAAACCAGCTTTTTAACCATGTATTATCATTTTCTTTCCTCTTTCCTTTTCCCTGACATGTGTTTTGCATCCCATTGACACAGAATTAATCTATTCCTTTAATAGATCCTAATTTGAGAGTGAGTTGTAAGCCCAACTCTGTCTTTCCTCCAGCTGCATATGTAAGATCCTTCTGCAGCAGTAGGCTCAACCAACCATTTCCAGAAGTCTCCTGTCCTTCCTTGTGGCCATGCTTATGGTTGTTTTTCCTGCCTTCTCATGACAGGGAGTTTTTAAATCTTCAGTTTCTTCAAAACATAGTTTTCCAGTGGAAGTTGCACTGGGTCAAGCTTTGGGTGTCAGTAACAGATATTAACTTTCCATCTCAGCACCGTGCTCTCCAATGTGTAACTTCTACCTCCCACAGGTTCAGCTAGCTGCCACTCTTCCCCACTATGCCCGCAAGTTCAAGTAAATCTGCAATTCTGAGTTGTAGTTCTAACAGTGGGAACACAAACAGATGTGTGACACAACATCTTAGTTCTGCTCTGTAAAGAGATTTGTTACATGGTTTGCACTGTTTGGTTGTTGTGTGTGTAACACATGCCCAGTTCTCTTACTTGCTAATCCTTTTTTACCCTTCAGTATTAGAGGTTTAGATTTCTGGGTTCTGAAGTTAATTTATTTCTTTTTCCCAAGATGAAACTGAACTAATTCCCATATTTTTGAATGGATATTTTCCCTTGTAAGCTCTTGATAATTTCTTAAAAAGTCACCCAACTTTAAAGCTAGGGGTTTTTTTCTGTGGTTTTCGGTCCTTTTTATATTTTTTTTTTTTTCTTCTGGCGAGGAAAGAAATACTTGGCAATCAGCTTAGCATATAATACATTTGCTGCTGAAATAATTGATGTATATCAACTTTATACATAAAACATGACAAAAGCCCATCAGCTATACTTTGCAGTGAGGAGATTAAAAATAAAAAATATTGTTAAAAAGTTGATTGGCAAAAAATGTCCTAGTTATTCAACTAGTTTGCATCAGTGTCTTTTCAATGACAACTAAGCTCTTTAAAAAGTCTTATTTTGTTTGATAAAAAGTCTCTTTAAAGAAGAGTTTGAATGTTGCACTTCCAAAATCTGCTTTTGATGACTTTAAAAATATGTTTACTCATTTGAAACATTGCATCTAATCCAGTAAAACATATAAACTAAGCAAACAACTTATAAAATCATACATGTACAACAGCGAATCAAAATATCATCTTAACAGGCCTGACATAAAAAATATTGTTATCTATAAAATTAGGTGTGTAGAGTGCAGATATGCATGTGCATGTGTGTGTATAACCCCACTGTGATTTACAAATACTGAGAAATACCACGCAATTTATCCTATCAGAATTATTGAGCAAACACATGAAGTAGCATTCTAGTCAGTATGAATAGGCATAGCACAATCAATTACTTAGTTATGGAATTAGCATTGATATGGCAACATCAATAGAAACTAAAAACATACTGTTCCACAGACCTGTGTTTACTTACACCCAGCTGGTAAATTGCATCCTTTTTTTTGTGCTTGAACTAATAGCACAAGAAATAATAGACATATTTATCACCTTTATGATATACAAGTAATATTTAAAATGCTTTCTCCTCTGAATCCTGGAGAACTCTTGTTCTTATGTGTATCTAGAGGTTAAGTAAAAGTGACTATAAAAGCTGACATCTTACAGGATTTCTTAGAAACGCACACACACTCTAGGAGTGATACACTAGAGGTGAGATAGTTGAACAAGGACTAGAAACAGCTGGAATACATATTGAAACATTCTTTCCTTAAGAACTTAACTACAAACGGAACTAATTTGTCCCCATGGAATGAAACTGATGCTCAGCCAACTTCTGAAGATCATAGAATCATGGCAAAGCAATACATTTATCAAACACAAATTTCAATTTAGATTCCTGAATATTCAAAATAATTCCTCCAGACATTTAAAAAGAATCATAGAATCATAGAATCATAGAAACATAGAATGTTTGGGGTTGGAAGGGACCCCTAGAGGTCATCTAGTCCAACGCCCCTGCAGTGAGCAGGGACACCACTAACTAGATCAGGTTGCTCAGAGCCCCATCCAACCTGGCCTGGAATATTGGGATGGGGCCTCCACTACCTCTCTGGGCAACCTGTTCCAGTGTTTCACCACCCTTGTTGTAAAGAATTTCTTACTTATATCTAGTCTAAACCTACCCTGTTTTAGCTTAAATCCATTACCCCTTGTCCTGACACAGCTGGCCCTACTAAAAACATTATCCCCATCTTTCCTATAGGCCCCCTTTAGGTACTGAAAGGCAGCAATCAGGTCTCCCCGCAGCCTTCTCTTCTCCACGCTGAACAACCCCAACTCTCTCAGCCTGTCCTCATAGGAGAGATGCTCCAGCCTCGGATCATTTTAGTAGCCCTCCTCTGGACCCGCTCCAACAGTTCCATGTCCTTCTTGTGCTGATGGCTCCAGAGCTGGACGCAGTACTCCAGGTGAGGTCTCCCCAGAGCAGAGTAGAGGGGCAGAATCACCTCCCGCGACCTGCTGGCCATGCTTCTCCCCATGCAGCACAGGGTACGGTTGGCCTTCTGGGCTGCCAGCGCACATTGCTGGCAATGTGTCAAGAAATACCTCAAGCTGGAAGGGACCCATATGGATCATTGCTTTCAACTCCCTGCTCCTCGCAAGACTATCTAAAACTAAATCATTTTACTTAAGACCTTTGTCCAGATGCTCCTTGAACTTAGACAGGCTTGGGGCTATAACCACTTCCCTGGGAGGCCTGTTCCAGTGACCGACCACCCTCTGAGTGAAGAACCTTCTCCTAATGTCTCCTGACACAGCTTCATTCCATTTCCTCATGTCCTATCACTGGTCACCAGAGAGAGGAGTTCAGGACCTCACCCTCTGCTGTCCCCCCTTTGAGGAAGTTGTAGACTGGGATGAGGTTACCCCTCAGCCTTCTCTTCTCCAAGATGAACAGACCAAGTGACCTCAGCAGCTCTCCTTGCCCTCAAGACCTTTCACCATCTTGGTTTCCCTGCTCTGGACACACTCTAATGATTTGATGTACTTCTTATACTGAGGTGCCCCAAACTGCACACAGTACTCAGGGTGGGGCTGTGACAGTGCAGTGTAGAGTGGGGCAATCACCTCGCTATGCTGTGCTTGATGCACCTCAGGACATGGTTGGCCCTTTTAGCTGGCAGGGCACACTGTTGACTCATATTCAACTTGCTGTCAACCCAAACCCCAAGATCTCTTTCCATGGGGCTGCTCTCCAACACTTGCTCTTGTTAAAAGAATCAAAATTTTTGAATTATTTCCTCTAAGTAACATGAGTAGCTCAGAGTAGATGGTGGATTTATCTTGATTATGCTCTGAGGCAAGAAATTCCTAAGCAAAAGGAAAGTAATCTCAGAAGAAACTTTCCCAGTTCCGTGCTGAGTAAACAGAGCACCCTTATAAACTCAACAGCTTGATGAGTTAATCAAATAGACCATCAATAAGATTAGTTTGTTGTTATATCTTGGACAGCAAGAAGATTTGATTGGATCTGTGACTTGAACTATGATTTCTCTGTTCACTCTTAGGTTTGCTCACTCTCTTGTTCCAGGATACTTGAATCATTAAGTGATAATAAATACTCCATTTCAGCAGATTCATTTTAAGCAACCATTGTAGTATGAAGTGAAAGGTACCTTCAGCGTGTCTATTTCTTAAGAAAGATTCTTTAAAAAGTCTTAAACATGGAGTTTGTGCATAGGTCTTTGTGTTACAGAAGTCTAGAACTTGTGATGAAACCTTGATTTTTAGCTTCTGTTCAGATACTCAAAGAATATCAGAAATTAAGTATGTGTCAAATGATACAACAGCCAATTTAGGATGGCAACAGCAAAAGAAATATCAGCAATAAAGGAGATTTTTTACAACTGAAATTAACTTTTCACTTTGTTGGTACTGAAACTTTGTCCTACTCTTCATGAGAATGATCAGGAAAAAAGGGGAAATGATATTATTACAAGACCTGTGATCCTGTAGATTTTCATAGCTTGTAGTCATCACACATTCACTGCAGACACCAAATCCACTTATTCGGCACAATTCAGGTATATGTTTATTTCTCTTAATCTGCACTTTGTATGAGGGTTTTATTATTATTACTATTGCAACCATTGAGTCATGCAATTCGATTGTATATAATTCATGCAGTAAAAGAAAACACAAAGGGAAGGAGGGAGGAAAGAGTATCCAAGTACAAATTTTATTCTTCTGTCTCTTTTTCAGTCTTCTGCATTAATTGATATTAACCCCTGAGGAGGGAGGTGTTAAGATCCATCAATTCAACATACTGCTAGATAGCTAATTAATACTAATAGTGGAGCTGTGAACTCATCAGACTAAGCTACTAAAATTAAAACATCACAAGCTATCACCACTCTGAAAAGGGAATAAAGTACGTTTATTGCCAATGGAAAACCCAGAGCTGATCCTCCCTCTCTAATTCCTAAGGAAGAGGGTAGATGTTGGATTTAATTTATGACAGGGAAAATGACTTGCTCATCTGTACTCTGTTCTACGGCTGCATCTCCTCTTTCAGCAGCCTGGGGTCCAATGGAAATGGTAGAAGAATGTCTTTTATTGCACTACAGTTATTATCAGAGCACTAATAATTCTGAGATCTCAAAAAACAGAAGGTGGTTTGCGCTCTCTAGAGTGGCACTGACACAAGAGGCAGCTGAAGCACCAGTGAGAGTAGACTAAGGGAGGCCCTTTTTTTGGTGGTGTTTTTAAAGAAATTGTCGTGTAGCAAAGAAAGCAATGAATTAGGGAGGAACTATCACTAAAAGTAATCACTTAACTGCTGTTTTCTGTATTAGAAAAGCAAACTAGCCAGCTGGACCTCTTAACTAATCCAATCTAGAGAGTCTGACAAGTGTAATGTGAGTAAAATACTCCTGTCCAAGACTTGTTACTTGGTCCAGCTTACCCTGAGCTCAAAATTTAAAACCCACTAATATCAGTAGCAAACTTTTTATTTATATACTTATAATATTAACTATATATACTATTATCTATATATAATATTATATTATTTATTTAGCAATATTTTACCCTTACCCCTTGCATATACAGAGCTATCACTGCATTCAAATTAGTCAGACTGCAGAAACTGCATATGCCGTGAAAACCCTGAAAGTTTCTCAGCGGCAAACAATCAACCAGGGAGAGGGATCTGAATGGGAAGACCTGGTGTCCAGGACATGCTTATGACAGGAAACTTCTGCTCTATGAAATTTTTCAGGTAATTAATTCAGGTCATGGACATACTGTCACCTAAAAGCTTGGTGTATTCACACTGCTGTATTCTGAGAATTGCCATTTGTTTGATAAATGTCCACAAGGCCCACAGAAATCAAATTGCATTCATAAATCCAAACAGAAGGTGATAAACCCACAAATCTCAGCTTTTAATAAGCAGGGATTTCCATCTGGTAGCACTTCTGGTGACATTACAGTTGTGTGCAGCAGAGCCACTCGTGGTTGCACAATTTTACTATCCCCAGGATTTCTTCCCAGAACAGAGCAAACTACCAGAAACTTGCAAAAATTTACAAAAATTGCAGAAATTTACCAAAAGGGTAACACTTTGACAGCACTTAAAATGCACTTGCAAAATGAGTAGGAAGAAAAATGCACAAGTAGATCTGGACATTATATTCTGTAAGAGCTGTGGTTTTGCTTAGGCTGCTGCAAATAGTTTCTTGTATGGTCCTATTTCATTGAAATGTAAACCACATGTTCAAATTATGCAGCCAGAGGGATCAGGTGCTGATTTATAGAAGTCTCAGTTGCAGCTTAAAACAGTAGTCAGATTTTGATGTAGCAGCAAGCATGTTAAAAACAGATGACAGGAAAGAGCTTGTCAGAAAAGGATACTTGGGGGTAAGGTGTTCCTTTCATTGTGTCTTCGCAAAATGCCAATGGGCATGGATCAGAATATCTAAAGCCTAAATATAGAAAAAAATAAACATAATTTCTGAAAGTAAATTGGAAAAAAATTCAGTTTCACCCCCGTTTTATTTTGTGGTACGAATTTAACTGACTGCCATTTATTTTAGATACAATTCTTGTGTCAAAATAGGAACAAGCCCTAACACCCAATTTCAAACCAAATCCGATGACTATCATAATAGAAATAGAGAACTTTTTCAAATCTGTCTTTTTGAGGCTTTTCCTTATAAGGACTTCTCTGAATAATAAAAACATACTTTGTATAATGTTGAAACTAATCACAGAGGTGGAAATAAAAAGGAGAAACCTGAATATCTGTATTTTCTAAATTTCTTGACAATATTTCAAATGACAACTAGTAAATTAGATTACTATTACTTATAGACATCAAAGAACACAGTGTCTCAGAAAAACTCTGAAAAAAGGCATTACGTGCACTAGCTATTCTGCACGGTACCAACAGAAGACCAAGATACAAAATTATATCACTGCACTGTGAAAGATCTAAGCAACTGTAAAATAGGTTCAGAACATAGTTGCTGAAGCTCTCCATCAGAAGTACTTAATTAATTGTCTCAATCAGCCCCTGATAAGAGACCTTACCCATTAGCACAGACTAACCCTGTCTCAGAGAAAAAGAGACAGGTTCATTTACAATTTTCAGCAGAGCATCTCAAAGCTGTGACCAGAACTAAACTTACTAGACACAAACATTTCAGTGTTTAAGTTTGACTGACAGTCCCCTCAAGTTAGCTAGCAAGTAGATATGCTCCCTAGTGTTGGTCAAAAATAGGACACAGCCTGGTTCTGAAAAAGGATATAAGTATAAAGATTTTTATTTTACTTGGATGTTCTGAAAGCTTTGTTCAAAAATTATTACACTGTGGTGGTTTGGCCCTGGCTGGACACCAGGGGCCCACCAAAGCCACACTATCACTCCCCTCTTTAACCTGACAGAGGAGAGAAAAGTAAATCAAAAAGCTCAAGAACAGGGAGAGATCATTTTATCAGTTACCATCACAGGCAAAACAGACTCAACTTGAAAAAAAATTAATTTATTATCAATCAAAATCAGCGAAGGAGAGGAGAAACACTGATAGATCTTAAAAACCTTCCCCCCCACCCCCCTCTTTTTTCTGGGCTCAACTTCACTCTCAGTTTCTCTGCCTATTCCCCCAGCAGCGCAGGAGGATGGGAATGGGAGTTGAGGTCAGTTCATCACACGTTGTCTCTGCCTCTTCTTCTTCGTAGGGAGAAGACTCTTCCCCTGCTCCATCGTGGGGTCCCTCTCACAGGAGACAGTCCTCCATGAACTTCTCCAACATGAGTCCTTCCCATGGGCTACAGTTCTTCACGGACTGCTCCAGCATGCGCCCATAATTTCCATGGGGTGCAGTCCCTCAGAAGCAGACTGCTCCAGCGTTGGGTCCCCTGTGGGGTCACAAGTTCTGCCCCCAGACCTACTTAGGCGTGGGCTCCTCCCCCCACGGGTCCTCTATGGCTTGCCAGGAACCGGCAGGCTTCCCACGGGGCCTCCTCCCTTCAGGCACCCACCCGCTCCGGCGTGGGGTTCCGGGGGGGATCTCCTCCTCCGGGGCCCGCTACCCCGGCAGGGGGACAGCCTGCCTCACCATGGTCTTCACCATGGGCTGCAGGGGAATCTCTGCTCCGGCACCTGGAGCACCTCCTCCCCCTCCTTCACTGACCTTGGTGTCTGCAGGGCTGTTTTCTCTCGCATCCTCTCACTTCTCTCTCCGGCTACTGAACTGCAGCCGTTTTTCTTCCTTCTGAAATATGTTATCACAGAGGCGCTTCCACTGTCGCTGATTGGCTTGGTCTTGGCCAGCGGCAGACATAGGGAAAACTTCTAGCAGCTTCTCACAGAAGCCACCCCTGTAGCCCCCCCCCCCCCCACTACCAAGACCTTGCCACAGAAACCAAATACATACCCTTTAAAATGTTGCTACTGTGATGAAATGCTACAGTATCAGTCTATTATCCTAAATTATGTACTTCCAAGACAACTTTGTGCAAGTACAGTGATGATACAGGTCCAGTTTACACTTACATGTAATGCCATATGTGTTTCAATAACAGTATGCCCTTCAAATGAGCAAGTAAAGTTTTTATGTGATCTCTACACTATGTTTCGTTTTCTAAATTATTTAAATTTATAAATATGTGAGAAAAAAAAATCCCACCCAACAACCTGATACAATTAACATTTAACAAAGTCCATATTTGGCATTCTTGGCTAAAGTACATAGTTCACACTTAACAGTGAGTTTTGTTCTGGACACATGGAAGGTTTCCATCCTATTCTTTGATTAACCCTAGTCTCTGGCCTTAATTCATTAAATATTGGGATGATTTGCAGTTTTTCTCTGTGACGTCCTATTCAAAGTTTTTTGAAGACAAGGGAATGATGTCACCTGAGTTTAAACCAGTCCCTAAATATGGCTTGTATCTACATGTGCCCTTTCATATGGCACACAGGGGAAGGACATAAGAAAATTACATGGTATAACTGCAAATGTTTCAATTATTACAAATACTGTAAACATTCCTGAAAATTGTGAAAAGGTTTCCCATTGTTGAAATAACTGTATGAAACAATTTTTTTTTTATTCAGTAGCTAGAATTAGATTGGGATATTTTACAGTATCCATCTATTCTACAGAAGAAGAGCTGCAACTTCATGCATTTCTAAAAACTTCATTTCACTGACTAAAAAGCTGTTTAAATTAACTTGCTATGGAATCAGCAGAGACTGGATTATTTCATATTTCACTGAGAGATAAGTAGTAAACTGCTTGGTCATTGGTTGACAAACCTATCCTGATATTCCTACAAGGTGCTTATATAAATTTATTTTTTTCACTTCCTCTGTCTTCCAAAAAAGTGATTCTGTGAAATTTTCTTAAACAATTCAGTTGCCTGAGACATTAGTTCTGTCAGACATTTTTCCATGACTATTGCCTTTTCTATTGCCAGTGCTGGAATTATTTGATGCCAAATTAAACAGACAAAAGTAATACCAGAAAATGTTCCCCTTCTTTGCAAATGATTGCAGTGGTAATTCACAGTAACATATCTAACATTCTTATCAGACTATTTTAGAGCATATAAAAGCCCTTCACAAAGTCTAATAATAAATAACTCTATTATGTAGATAAGTAATAATATTTTTATATACTGACAAATACAGGTAGCCGTTTGGGAGACTGCCCATTTTTAAAAATGGAATTCAAGTTTCTCTGAGTTTAATTGGCTGCAACTGGTTGATTCGGAATGCTGTATGAAATACACAGCTTATTTCTAAATTTATTTAAGTGAACTTAACTTTAAGCCTCTGAATTGCTTATGGAGCAAACAAGAAGGAAAAGTTAATCAGAGAGATATGCTTGAACTTCAGCCCCACTCTGGAGCTCAGCAGTGTCTAACACGCAGCCTTGTTTGCAGCCTGAGCGTAAGCCTTCCTGTTGAAGTAGCTTCCTCCTTACACGCAAAGTAGGCAAGATATTTCCTGCTGAAAATGGCTTCTTATAGGCTATATCAAAACCTATCAGAAGTCTTGGGAAAGCAATTCAGGATGTCTGCCTCCATAAAGGGAATAATCCCTCTGAAGTTTCTTAAGAGCTCTGCAACTTGTTTAATCTTGTCAACCATGCTTCCTCTTTAGTCAGTGAGGAGATAAATTTTAGTCACCAAGTGGAAGATGGCAATTAAGAGTTCCTCTTTACTTGATGGAGAAAAAACATATTCTCAAGCCAAAGGAGGGTCTGAAATAAGTGAGATGTCTTGGGGGGTCCTTTTCACTTTCTTTTGATTCTAGAGAGATTCCAAAGTACTGAGGTGATATACTAAAATCTTCTATGTTAACTTAGAGGAGATGTATCCCATTCTGTTACAAGATTTGCCCAGCAGCAGAATCTCCATCAGCATCTCCTAGATATCAAGCTTCACTGAAGCTAATGTGCCTGGGTTCTTAGTTCAAAGTCTGTGGATTGGGATCCATGGGACCTTGGAGTGTAATGGAACATCATTGCAAACCTTATGGCTCAAGTCAGTGAGACAACAGTAAATGCTGCTAATAAGCAAAGGTCTGATGAAGAAGCTTTCTCCCTTGCTCTCCTTCACTCAGCCTTGTTACCTAACTGTATGTAATTTCTTAGCCCTCAAAACAGTGACTTAGAACACTCAAAAAATAAGGCAAAAAAAAAAAAATCAGTATGTAAGCAAATATTAAAACATGTGGGTCTTTTTGTCTGGGTTTCTTTTTTTTTCTTCAGAGTTTTAAGGTATTAAGGTACAAACCATGATGTCACAAGGATAATTGTCTCCAAAAGATAATGCATTGACAGGAAAAAAAATCACATATATTTGTCACATTTGCCTACCCACTGCAGCCACCTCCCAGACTAGTAAACCTGCATCTTTTTTTTTCCTACAGAGAGCCATCTGTCTGGGATTGACTGGGCAGTCAGATGTTTCCTTGTCTCAAACAACTTGCCCGGGCAGAGGGGAAACAGAGAGGTGTGGGGCAAGCCCTGTGGAGGTAGGGTGGGTGGCTGTCCCCTCAGCTTCTTCCAGCAGGCAACAAATGAGCATGTGCCAGTCAACAAGGTGTTCATGGGGGGAGCGTGTGATCAGCAAAGACCCTCGCTGTCCCACCGATATCCCCCTGATCCAATTGAGGAACTCTAGAATACTTGACTGTGTGGAAGTGGGACAGTTGCCATGCCAAGGGTGGTCTTGGACTAATGAGATTATACAAGGATGAGCAGACATGTTTTGTCTTTGTTGACCCACCACCTATGGATCCAAACCCCACCCCAAGATGACTAGGCTGAATCCAAGGGTGGTGATACCTCTCCATTTTCTAGCTTAGTTTTTCTTTCTTTTCTTTTCTTTTCTTTTCTTTTCTTTTCTTTTCTTTTCTTTTCTTTTCTTTTCTTTTCTTTTCTTTTCTTTTCTTTTCTTTTCTTTTCTTTTCTTTTCTTTTCTTTTCTTTTCTTTTCTTTTTTCTTTTCTTTTCTTTTTTCTTTTTCTTTTCTTATACTTTCCTTTCTTTTACTTTCCTTTCTTTTCTTTTCTTTTCTTTCTTTTCTTTTCTTTTCTTTTCTTTTCTTTTTTTTCTTTTCTTTTCTTTTCTTTTCTTTTCTTTTCTTTTCTTTTCTTTTCTTTTCTTTTCTTTTCTTTTCTTTTCTTTTCTTTTCTTTTCTTTTCTCTTTTCTTTTCTTTTCTTTTCATTTATTTTATTTTATTTTATCTTCTTTTATTTTCTCTTCTTTCCTTTTCCTTTCTTTTCTTTCCTTTTTCCTTTTCCTTTTCCTTTTTCCTTTTGCCTTGCCTTGCCTTGCCTTGCCTTGCCTTGCCTTGCCTTGCCTTGCCTTGCCTTGCCTTGCCTTGCCTTGCCTTTCCCTTCCCTTCCCTTTCCTTCTCTTTCCTGCCTTTGCCTTTGCCTTTGCCTTTGCCTTTGCCTTTGCCTTTGCCTTTGCTTTGCCCTTTCTTTGCTTTTCCCTTTGCCTTTTCTGTGCCTTTGCCTTTGCCTTTTCTTGTTCTCTATCATATATATTCACATATATAATTTTTTTGACAACTTGCAACATGTTGCACCAAAAATAGTTCCTTTGCCAAATTGTCTTTGTTCATTTGTTAAGTTTGCCAGTTAGTAAAGTTATCAATTAGATTGTTCCTCTGAGTCATTGTCGTAAATCTACCAGCCACATGGCTCTGCCAAGCAGAGACTGGCTTTTTGTTGATACACAAACACCCAGGAATCAAAAAGATTCACCCACCTCACAAACCACTGCGTGGCATGGGACACCATCCTTTCACTAATGATGGGGGATTTTTTCCTTTTCCTGGTGGGAGATTGAATAATGCTTCCAATTTCTCACATTCCTGTCATTTTTGACAATTCCTCAAAAGAGATTTTAGAATCATTGGAAAATGACCCACTCTGTGCATGATTCTGTCTCCATTTCTCTGGGTAACCAAATTTTGCTGTCAGATTGGTCAGCTCACCAAAGTGCTAAGATAAACTTTGGGAGTTCTGCATTCTCTTTTATGGCTACCATTCACAAAAATTTTTATTTTAACTTGCAGTTACCACAATGCCATATCTCATTCACCTAGCCAGGTTAGCCATGTGAGAAGACTACCAAGTATTCTGTCATTCTGAATAAGCAAATTCTTGGAAAGCTATCTGTTAAATCTTTGCTTGCCATTTCTTTTAAGATATTGATTTTGCATGTGTGTGTAGAAGCATGATAGTTAAATGAAAAATAATACCGTATATAAAGGAATGATATTTTTGTTTAGATTTTATTTTTTAATTAAAATATAGTAAAATATGGTAAGTGTGAATGTATATTATAGTAATAAAGTTTTTTATTTCAATCTCTGAGTAAGCTCCAATGGAGCTGTCATGGTCTATTATGCTCCAAAGTAGCCGTTAGGGTCTATTATGTCAATTATCACACATGTCCATGACAGATTGTTCTTTTTTGGCTTTTTTTATATAAACATTAAAAATAAAAACAAGAAGGGGCTGAATCGCTCAGGGTATTGAAATGCAGCAGAGAGCCTTTCACTTGGAGGTTACTGAAATCTAACTCGGGTCAGTGGTAACTGAAAATTGCTGTTCAGTGTTGCGCATAAAAGGGGCTTAGTGTCTCAAAAAAACAAGTCTGAAGCACTGAAGTTAATGGAAGTGCTGAAAATTACTTCAATGATTACAGAATTAGGTCCTTACTTCAAGTTCCAACAGTTCATATTGCAGCTGGACACACATTACTAATATTGACACTAATTTTCTGCCTTCACCAGACAAGTACAAATATAGTCATAGGTCCAGTGGTCTTCTTGATTTTCCTGGTGAAATTCCACAAAAGCTTTACTGTATTGTTTTAGTTGTTACACTGCTTCATATCATGATCTTGTTACCTTTAAAAATGTAGAATGAGAGAAAGTGTATTGTAAGGTGATAAAGATGATAAGAAGTATGGGACTTCTTCTAACATCTAAACTGATGAAACATCTAAAACTGATGAGAAGAATCATGACCTGGAAGTAAGTATGGAGGTTAGGTAGGATACAACAGAGCGTCTCAAATATACCAATATGTAGACTAATGAATTGACCCTAGAACACCTAGCAGATATGTTAGAGGTGATATTCTATCATCCAAATGTAGGCATATAGTGATGGTTTTTTATATTGTATAATATCAGACCTGGTGCTCAGTTTCAGTACTAGAGTGTATGGGTCTTCATAAGTTCTTTTCCCTAGCTAGGTGGCCTGTGTATGCCTTCAATATCCTAGAAAACCTAAAGTGTCACTAAATTCCGATGTTTAGGCAACTGAATCCTGCTCAAGATGTCAACATTCATATTGGAAATGTCTTAAGTTAGATTAAGTGAATCCACGAACTAATGATTAAGGACAGGTGAAATAACCCCATGTTTTGAGTCACTGATCATGCATCTCCCACGTCAGTCTCCAAGGTCTTACAAAGGTAATGCATGTAGCACTCCTGTCTAGTAGGCCAAAATCTTTTTGATGAAATCCTATCCCATTAACATCAACAGCAAACCTCCCTTAGATTTCAGTAGGTTGTTCTTTCTCTAGCTGTCAGACCAGGCACAAAAGAACAAGCAAAACACCTCAAATACAGCTCTTCCTTTCTACACACCTTGAATAGGAAAACAACCTAATATTGTTAGATAAGGTAAGACAAGCACTCAAATTCAATCTTTGTTTGTACAGCACTGCATTAGCAATAGCAGTACTATGAAAATTTTGTGAGAAGTTCATGGAAAATATGCTTTAGGAATGTCCCCAAATCAGTCAGGTAATAGGGACATGGCAATTTAAACACCCTATAAGAGGATACATTTGTCCACCTCATTGTTTTAATAAAATCCTCTTTTTTGACAACCAGTTTTGCAGAAGTAGAGTAGATGATAGGGCAACAATTGTTCAGTCTTTTATGTGGGTGATCACAAAGATTGCAGCTATACTCACTACTTGGCTTAAGAGAAAAAGGGTTCTTGTCTTCCCCCCCTACATCACTAAGAGAAAAGCATAATATTGCACTTTGTATTTCATTTAATGTTGAAAATGTCCTTTCTTCTGCTTGCACATAGTGTATTGCGACAACTATGTGACACATTAAAAAAAAAAAAAAGACAATGCTTGCACTGTATCCAAATGTGAGGAGATTTGCAGTCATTTCAAATGGGAAACCTGCTATTAGCTCACACAATGGATTCCCCAGCTGAAAAGAAGACATAAATTGGAGTGAATCAAACATTCACTGCCAGCAGATCTGCTGCTTATGTTCGCTGATGAGATGTAAATGTGCTTAGCAAGAGTACAGCATCAGAAGAGGACCATGAAATTATAATATAGTGACTGTAATGAGAATGGGTTAATTTGTAGCATTTCTTATTCTAATTATGGTATTTGACACATGGGAACAAAACCATTTTCAGCCATTTTCTTTTCTTGTTACTCTCCCTTATTACAAGAATGAGAAACAAGAGCAATCTGCATGCTTTTCTATTCTGTGAAATACAGTAGTATGCTGCACAGTTTTGACCCTTTCAATATTCTGCATAGGTAATTTGAGAGAAGACAGTCCAGTTATGGTCTCAGCAAAGAGCATTTAATGAATCCAGGAAAAGTATAATTTGCATGGAAATAGCCTGAATTATTTTTTAAGTGCACAAGAATATAATGGGGGAGAAAAAAACCAAAAAAACAACAACAAACCCCAAAAACTAGAGAACAGAAACAGCACATCATCTCTCCATCTCTAGCACAACGATTTTAATGAGAATTAAAATTCATATGAACTTAACCTATTCTGAGTGTGATGGGATGCTAGTTTCATCTTGCAGTGTGTAGATTATCTATGCAGACACATTCTGTTTGTAAGAGAGATGTCCAGCTGGTGAAAAATATCCTGTTCCACACAATTCAGATATTAATCCATTATTTTGACAGAAAATAAGTATACAGAGGTTAAGATACTTGCCACTCAGACTAAATAGATGCATTTTCAGGCCTACGGGTTCCATATTTTCTAACAATGGCTACAAAACTATATCCATAAAGAATGCAGAAACATGGAATTCACATTTCAGTGAACAAACCCAAATTCTGATAACATGTATATGGACAAAATACCTTTTTTAATGAAAGACTTTGACATATGCTTATAAGAGTAGTGACAACTTGGTTAAAAAATTCTCCTGTGATTTACCTGTACATGCTTGGTAACTGTTATTTGAGGGTTATTGCATTTATGTGCAGACATGCACATTTTAGACAAGTGCAAATTAACTTCACTTTTGTGAGTTGCTTCTGGTACTCAGTATCCTGTCTTGCCTTTAAAAATATAAATATAGAACAGATTGTTGTCCTTAAAACTCATGACCCTAAAAATGCGAGATGCGTGAAGATAATGGAGGAAAGCAAAACCAAAACAAGTGCGCAACAGAGCCCACATGTTTTCCTACCAAACCATCTTCAAAGACGATGAGGAGGACACAAGTACTTTGAAAACCCTATCACTCTATCAGATATGAGAGGGAGAAGTAGGATCAGATTTCTGAAGGAGATTTGTAGGACTTACTAAAATTGCATTGAGCATTTAAATAAAATGCTAAATTCAGGGTAATTTTAGGTACCTACTTGGCATGTTGAAACAGCTGAAATGAAGGAATATGTTCACAATGAGATTAAAAAGTTGTCAATAGAGAGGTTCTCACTAGGGAATTAGAATTCATGTGCTTCCTCAGTCTGTCTTTGAATGATGATGAAGCTTAGATAAAATATCAGGCATCTAACCGCTTAGCTAAAGATTGATCTAAAGATGTATGAGCATTTCTCTTTAGGCATATAAGGAACTCTGTGATCCAGAATTCCAGTATAAATCAATTTTAGGCTTCTCCAGCAATAATCCAGAGTCCAGGGACCAGAAAACTTAATCTTTGTCTGAGAGAAGGATCCCGAATTGCCACAAGTCTGAATTTGGAATTTAGAGATTCTGAATCTCATTTACGAAAGTTCACGTCCTATTAATTTTTCCCAAGTAATTACAGATCCCTGAGTTTCTTGGATTAAAATGCTAATACAATTTGGAAATGAAATAAATTTAATTTATCCAGTAGAAAATTCATAAAACTAGTAAAATTCATAAACCTAGTAGAAAGAGAGAGGAGAGATAGCATTACAACTCTGTTATAGACCTACCAACTGAGGACACTGAGGTACCCTGACTTCAGGGTATCACAGGAAAGTGCATTCAGACTGACAGAACACCTTATAAGCACACTGGTAACAGTGAAACTCACCTTCCTATGACTGTTCAGTAAAGGAAGCAGCCTTGAAAGAGCTAAAAATGAAAGTTGCAGGAAAAGAATGGCCTGTTGAGAAAAATCATTATATAACATAAATGCATACACTATATGCACATCCATATGCATATGTGCCTATGCACATACACACTATTATACGAATGCCATTATCCTTAGATCCATTTCGTTTACTTATCACTGGGTATTTCTTACATATTACACTAAACCAAAAATAAGATCTTTTGGCCTTACTAAGTTACCATAAATATATTCACCTATTTGAGGTGCTTGCCTGGCCTCTAACTGTCACTTACCAAGGGAACAGGCCTCCTGTAGGTCCTGCGTTGTGGATGTTAATCTAGGTGTATTTAATACGTTAAAGTACCTCAAATCACAATAGACACCTGATTTTTTGCAACTAGCATGCCAGGTACTGGGATCAGGATTCGCTGGATATCTCTGCAGCTGTAACTACAGCAGTCACTTTGGCAGGCTTCAGGTACCAAAGCATAAGACAGACAAGGCATCATGCCCAGACTCTAGCTGCCGATCTCCAGAAGGCTGCAGATCTTCCATAAGTTTTGTCTCTAACCTGCCAGCTCCATTTAGGTGTATTGGCATCAGAGATGGCCATGTTATGTAGCTGAATACTGCCCTAAGTCTCTATTAATTATAATAGGAGCATAGACATCTAGTTCACATGTAGATAATGAGGGAAAAACATCACTCATTACCTCTACTACTTCTTTATTAATAATAAAAGATTGAAGGCAGCAAGATGATGAGGCAAAGATATTTTTTTTTTCACCTTTTTTTATTTTGCCTTTCTTTTAACCCACTTTTATTTAATTGTATTTAAATTAATGTTGAAGTGACCTTAATGCTATTTCTGGTGGCAGTAGCTCAAATCAGGATCTATTTCCATTTATTATTCTTCTTCCTCCCACTCCACCATTTCTGTTTTGTAACCCACTTTATTCAGAAATTGTAATGAAATATGTGAGGAGTACAAAGAATGAAGCATTATTTTTAATTTATTTGTAAAAGTTTGGATTAATATAATTGTATATCTCCAGTAGTAAGTTGATATGTCACAATAAATGTAAAATTATGTATCATCCGTGTTTGTCAAGACTTTTTAAAGCCAGAAGGAAGTAGACTTTTATAAAGTATACATAAACTGAAGTAAAAAATAAAGCTATTAAAATACTGTTTTAACAGTTTCTAATAACACCCCCCCAATGTAATTAAAATAGAATTCAAGTTTTGTGATTTTTTTTTTATCAGCTTCATTGTAAACCCCCAAATATTTACCTTTTAGTGAAGGTTGCTACAGTTACTGATTTCTTGAGACTGCACTCATGGTATATCTCCTTTTATCTGTTTCCATAAATAGCAAAGATGAAAACAAAACTCTGAAATCATATTTGATCTTCAGACCATCTGGTCAGTTCAGCTTCCCATTGTGTCCTCTTAATCTCTGATAATTTTATAGTGGCTTAATGTTTAATTTATGATGCTTTCTACTGCATCTTTCCCCCCTATTTTCTCTCTTTAAACAGTCAGAGAGATACTCATGTTGTTGCTATGTGCACATCCTCGCTTTGCTCCTCCGCAAGGAATTCAGTCTTGTATTCTATGTTTGAAACAGAGTATGAAAGTGTCTGTGTATTTTCCTTATACAGCATTTTCTTAAAAGAAGAAAAACAAAGACTAGAAGGACTTTCACAATAAAAATTTTATTTATCAGAATATAAATCATAATAATTACCTTTCAAATACAGAAAGATAGAAGATAAATAAGAAATGTTTATTACAACTCCTCTCCATTCCTATGTGGTTTTAGAAGATGATTCGTTGTTTTCACATTTGGTTTCAGTTAACCTTATGAATATGGGAGTTGCAGCAAACTCAGCACAAGCCTTTCTAGTCCTAGGAAGACATGCTGTTACAGTGGAGACTTGCCTATCAGCTTCCAGCCCCTTTCAGTGTTGTCTGAGGCTCATTGCTGTGCTCTAGACTTGCTTTTCATCCTTCCCCCCCACAATTTTCCTAATATCCTTGAAGCTTTTCCCTTCCAAGTAAACTCAGCAGCTCTAAAGGGAAGGAAGAGTTTCATTGTCAGAGGTTTTCATGCAGCCTATTATTCCTTTCTTAAAACAGCATAACATATAAATAGGGAACAAAAAAATTAAACAGATACTTCCCATCATGTTGTGGTCTTACAGCTCTTGTTCACTAAGTCCATTATCATGGAATCATAGAATGTTTTGGGTTGGAAAAGACCCCTAGAGGTCATCTAGTTTATCCTGATAAACAAAAGGCCACTGGCACCATCTATTTGGGGCTAAACTCTTCTAGAGCAGTATTGCTTTGGGTTGACCTAAACATAAGGGTCCAGAAAGGACCAAGGAGCTGAGTAGCAATTAAGTGGAATGGAGATGCAGAAGTCTCACCTTCAGGCTTGCTGCCTGACCTTCTGGTATTTAACACTTGCAACAGACTCTGTGTCATTTATACAGGACATACAGCTAAGTAGTCAGGGGTAACAAGAAAATAGAGAGGATAGTTTGGAGGCACTAAAGGGGAGAGGGAAGGCTAACCTTAGCCTTGGAGGGTAATCTTCCTCGGAGAATAATTCCAAGTGGGAGTCCCAGTTATGTGATCCTCATCCCTTGGGGATCTCTACCACTGTCCATTTACTGACAGAGCTGAAGGACAGTGACAAAACTCAACTAAAATTTTGTGGAACCCCTCCAGAATGGTCTCTTAGATTCAAAGAACTGAAGCCTCCTACATTTAACCCAAATTCTAACCTGGTTTTCTATCCTTCAGAATAAAAGAAGTATATGGTTGGCTATACATCTTAGGTTACATGTTCATGACCACAAACACAAGGGAGCACATGGCTGGCAGAGGAACCCAAATAAACTGATCATGGAAGCAAACCCTGGCCCCAACTCCTCACAGGGCTGCCATGGGACAGCATCATCCCCATGGGCATTGGGTAGGACACATCAAAATGGGTCAATAAGAGATGCTCTTTGCCTCGCCTCACAGGCTGAGGAGAGGGTGTCACTGCCCAGGGATATGGAACTTATTATGGGATGCCAAGGAAGATCACCTTGGGATTATATAAGATTTATTAGGGGATGTTTAGGGGAAGAACTAAAGGTGCAGAAAGAGGGGGATTATCAAGTTGTCTGGCCATGCCCTGTGAGTGATCAGTGCAGTCTGTCCTGTTTTCTTACCAAATTGCATTTCTAACTATTTTCCTGGGTGAGGAGCTCCTTATTCTGTGTGCATGTGTATGGATGTCTAAGTGCCAGTAACTTAGACAACACTGTGATGTGGGGCCACAAGTCATAGGGGCTTATGTGTCTCGGTGCCAGCACCTGGAGTGCGTGCATATTGTGTGGCTACAGGATTTTGATTGCTTGCAAATACCAAGGCAGACTAGCTCATGAGTAGGATGAGAGTCTTGTGAGACAAGTGTCAAAGCAGCCAGAAGCCTGGGCTGGTTGCTGGAGAGAACAGAAAGTCTGGAAACAGGCAACTGGAGAGACCAGAGATGTCCAAACCAACTACTGCAGAGACCATGAGGTCTGGGGGTTGACTTAGTGACCTGTTTACATTTATGTGGCTGTAATGGACACAAGAGGATACCAGGGATCAGTTGCTAGTTAGATTGAGAGGTTAAGGCCATTTAGTGGAGAGATCAATGTTATGTGTGCGCTTGTGCATGTGTACACACACACAAATGTGCATGTGAGGCGTTCTGAGCTACCAGGAGCTGGAGGGGGACTGAAGGCTTTTTGGGTGCCAGCAGCTGGGGAAAGCAAGGATCTAGGGGCAGTTCCTGTCCTTGGTGCATAAGTCAATGCAACTGGAAAGATCCACTTTGCACACCTGCATGCTATTTCCCACTAATAGATCCTTATTGTTAGCTGTCAGAGAGGGGGACAAGATTTGGCAATTGTTTGTGCTATCTGTGTTTGCATGTTTCTACCTGTATTTTTCTGTGTGGCTGGCAGTGTGTATTGCCAATGCTTGTGTGTGTACATTTGTGGAATGCATGCTCAGCCTTGCTGCTGGCTGGGCCTGGGAACAGGGAGCTGTAGCAGCCTCTGCTCCGTCATACTGCTCCATTCAGTAAAACTTTAACAGTATTCACCAGCATTTCCCACCAGGTGAGATTTTTGAACTTATTTTTATTTTTATGCATTGTTTGAATGGATATTTTATGTGAAACCATTAATAAAGCATTTATGGCTTTTAGTTTTTGTCCTTACATGTCCACAGTAAAAGCTACCCACAATTTCAGCTGAAGGACAGAGAATCATAAGACAGGGGCGATGTAGCTAATGAGAGAAAGTTAAAAAGCCACATTCACTCACCCACATTCACAGCTCTGTAGAGAAGTTTCTATATCTCAACTTAAATTTTTATATATGTATATATTTATCTATATGTGATACCTGAAGTAAAGTAAATTTAGCATTTATGATCCACTGGAAGAATTGCATATCTGCGTGTAAAAAGGATGCTTCCAGATGATGGTTACAAAATGTACTCCTGGAGCATTATTCATCAAGAAGTTATTTTTTATACACTCAGTACATAAAACCTGCAAGCCTTAGATAAAATTGTCAGAATAATTAGGTTCTTTTTACCTCATCAGTGAATGAAATGTAGTGATTCCAAAGTAATATTTCTGGAGAAGGCACTAAAGGGGCTGAGGCTGATTCACGGTAGCTAATAATGCGGCACACACCATACCCAAGCAAGCAAAAGCTAACAATAAAAATAACTTTAATTGGTAATTTCTGTGCTTTAGAATGCAGTTTCCTTGAGTTGAGTACTAGACAGAGAGAGAAGAGATGCTTTTTGACTTGAGAAAGAATTAAAGACTTGCTCCTGGTTCGGCAGTGCTGTCTTTGAATAGTAGGTGAAAAGGAAGATTTAGATGTGGTAGATATAATTTGTGCTATCCATCTTGACTTCTGCCACTACTTTGGCAAATCTCCTTGTTTACAAACTGCTTCAGTTGTAAGAATTTTTAAGTATTAGTTTTTCAAGGAATAATTATAAAAAGAGCCATGGGACCTAACAGCAATATTTTAATGTCTAACTATCAATGAGGGGAAAAGAGAGAGGCTCATCAAACTGAAAAATATGCACCCACTCTGAAACAAACGTTGGAAAAAAGGCTTGGCATAACTGTTATGTTTTCTGCTTGCAAGAGAAATAAAAAATGGAATAGAGTAAAACTACTCTGTTTATGCATATGGGCAATCTCACAGGTAGAAATGTTTCCATACATAAAAGCTTCTCTATACATAAATAGTTATATGCAGTAATTATAATGAGAGGTAGCAATAGCGTTATAGTGTAAATCCTTCTCTCTTAACAGAAGCAGCATAGTCAGGATAGATCCAGCTCTATTGCCATAATAATGCATGCAAAATACATGCCCCTTCATTCAAATGTAGCCTCAGCTGAACCTTGTACATGCACTGAACATGAATTCCAAGAGCAGAACTCACTGTTATCTTCAATTTCAGTTGTACAAGTAGAGGGTAGCCAGCTCTTTTGAACTTCAGGCTCAAATCAGGCACCAAAAAAAATCTCGTCCAAAGCTGATTTCAAAAGGTTAATCTATAACATCATGTGGAGGTGAATGGATACCACTTTAGCAACACTTGGATTGAGAAATAGAAGTTTCTTTCACAGAAACTCCCCACGTTCACAGCAGCAATACAGCTGACAAGTTTTGTTGTGCTGTGTTTTGGCTTTGTGCAACTGCCTGACCTTTTCCTTGGCCAGGCAGGCCTGCTGTGCAGTCAGCAACGTGAAGCCCTCTGCCTGTCCCAGGCTGGTAACATTTAATGGATCACATTAAGCTCTGATCTGTGTCTTAAAGCAATTAGAACAGCTTTGGTTGGAAAAACACCATTTCCATTTCATTAAAAAACTCAGAAAACCAGGAGCAGAAATGAAATAAAAAGAGAAACATAAAGGGAATTTTGGATTCCATTGACTTTGCTGAAAACCTGAAGAAAGTCAAAAGCTTCATCCAGCCCTAATAATGAGGCTTAGACTGGCTCTAATAGCAATCTTTGTACCACCTATTGCAAAAGCTCCATTTATGTTCTATGTAAAATACCCACTGAAGCATAGAAAACATGTAATTTGTATAGAGAATAGGAGTTATGCAATTTTTTCTGGCATAAACAATGCAATAACTGCTCAGAAATAGCCTTTTGCATTCATGAATGGGGTCCTTTATCTGCTCTGTCTCCTTCTTTGCTCTATGTGAGTTGGGGCATGGTATAAAAAAGAAAGGCATCCTCTTTGCCTCAAAGCTTTGGTTTTCAAACAACAAGTGGATAACAATATATGACAGCTCATCCTGGTCTTCTGATTAAAGAGCAGACATGTTTTACAGACACTTACTAAGTTGCCAGCCAATTAAACATTTGAATGCATTTATATGTATTTAATTGGACTACCTTTGCAAATAGGGTTTTTCTGGAGTTATCAAATAGATTAGGCACTGTAAGGCCTAGATAAGAAGCACTGAATTATTATTATTATTGTTATTATTATTACTATTACTGTCATCACTACTGTTAGTGGGGATAGTTAGGGTAAATGCAGAGTGGAGTGTTTGCAAGGTAATTTCCTCGCAGAGTGTGTGTCCTGTATAATCAGTTGTCTGTAAATGGAGAGCTATTAATTGTATCTTTAATAATTTTCTCAGTGTTTTTGTTTGTTCCATTTCTGGGGAGAAGAATTTATACAAAGGGGTACTGACAGGGTTGCTAAGGGCACAGCAGATGACATAATATATCTGCATTTTCAGAAAGGCTTTTGTAACATTCCACATGACAAGTTCCTGCTTAATCTCCAAGATGAAGCAAGGATTCAGGGCAGGACATGGGCAGAGATACAGAACAGGTTGAAAAATAGCAAAGCAGTGGCTATAGATAGTTCCTGTGAAAGAAGCTATGTCAAACCAGAGAAAGTGTTATTTCAGGTCTACAGGGGCTAGTGTTTTAAAGTCTGCTGTGCATGTATGTGTTTTAATTTAGAAAGATGATCTGCAAACACAAAGAACAACTGCAGCCTAGTTGCATTTTCTGAGGATGAAAAAATGAATAATGGTGAATAAAGGCCATACAGACAGCTAAACTAAAAAGAATTTAGATTTGATTTGTAAATAGGTTGTTACAGAGGGAATTAAATGTAATATTGACAAATACAAAGTAATAAAACTTTAGTGCTGTAAACCCCACTAAATGCTAGCGTAGAACGAATGGGATTAAACTCTAAGGGAATTTTAAAAAAGGAAACCAAACCAAGAAAACAAACCAAAAAATCCCCACAAACAAAACAAAACAAAACAAAGCAAAAAAACCCCAATACTTTTCCGGGGTGGATAAATAGAAGGGTATTTCATGCTCCCTTTCTAAGATCATATATTTAGTCTTTTTCTTGCAGTAATAACAATTCTAATACTTGGCATTTCTAAACAGCTTTCATCAAATCAAGTAACCTGCATAAATCCTCCAAGGTATTAGTCATTGCAGAAATTCATATTTCAGAAGGCCACTTATTCCCTGAAAGAAAGAAATTAAATATTAGGAGATGGTATGGGGCACAACATTTTTGGTGGGGGTCATTATTTTGGCATTGCACAAATATGTTCATATCACTTTTGTACCTGTTTCTCCTTTCTCCATTTCTGTTTGACAGTCACATTTGGGAAAATCACCACCTCTTCACTGATCACTAACAGGAACAATAGTAGAGAGTTTCATTGTGCTCTTTCCTTTTTTTCCCTTCTTCACTAAACAATCTGTATTCCTTTCATTTAAAGGGGAAAAAGCTGAGCAAAGTATGAAAGCAGTTTTCTAAAAGAAGACCTTGCTGTTGATAATGCCATGTTGCTCTTTGGCCTTCAAAAGCCCTTTCATTATGTTTCAAAACTTAACATTCATACTAAGCAAAAAAGCAACTTGATGAATATCTATGCTGAATTATTTTTTTTTAAAAGAGTTTTGGTTTGGTTTTTTTTTTTTTTAAAAAAAAGGTCATGACATCACATGGCAATTTACTCCTTTGGAAACAAGAAAACTTCCAGATTTATTTTTCAGATAAATGCTGATGACAGAGACATGGGGAGATATCCACAATATCTAACATTAAGCATTTCAATTCAGTGCCTAAGCTCTTATTTAGTCAATAGAGAAATGTAGACTCTTTTTAGGTGGTGTGAATTGCACTGTGAAAGAACCTGCATTCCCGGTTTAGCTATCTGCAATAGATATTTCAAGTTAAACACTGCAAATACACAGCACAGGGCATCTGACAGCTGAAGTTTCAATATTTTTTATATGATCAACGTTTTCTTCAAGATTTCTAATGATTTCCAAGTACTACAGTATTCCCCAGGGTTCAGGAACAAAATTCACAAGCCTATTCACAATACTGTTTGTATAAATGTTGAGCTTTTTAAAATTTTTTACTTCCTGAGAGGAACAGCTTTGTTGCTCTAATAAGCCTGACAGCAAAATGTTTCAGAAACAGGAATATAGAGTCATACTCTCCTAATCCAGATTGGAGTCACATAATCACTTTAAGATTCTGCTAAACTCTGCAGCTAGATGGGTATTAACTAGTAGTCACATGTTTATGCTGTTTAGTTTTTATAATGTGCTTCCTTCTGTCATACTTAAGTTTTAAATAAAGATATTTGTGCTTTTCAGTGGCTGGCTGCTCCCTAAGAAACTGTTGTCTGCAGAGCCACAGACACCAAACTAAACTCAGGATTGCAAAGAAGTTTACAGTAAACCTAAGAACTGTAGTCTTGCAAGGACTACGGACTAAAAGCCTGATTTACAGCAAAAGTAGTATTGTGACCTAGACACCCCTCCAAAAGGTAACAGGAGGAGGTGTGGGACCTAAATAGGATGGTACTGAGGAATCAAAAAAAGTGTTAGCAAGTTATTAGCTTGTGATCTGTGACAATATAATCGTCATTGATGACTCATTCCCACGGGACAGAATTGGTCCACAGACAGAGCGATGATGGCAAGTTCAGCCCTAGGCCTTTTAAACTGTGTAGACCTGAACTAACTCTCCCATTTAAGGTAACATCAGGCAAAACCATCAACAACTCAGGAGTTGAAAGATTTGAAGGGTTTAATGAACTATGCTTTTTTTTGTTTGTTTGTTTTTGTTTTTTTAATCTCACCCCCACCCCCAAGGGAAGATTTAGGAAATAGGAACATCAGAAACCTCTGAATTTTGAGGCTGCCTCTCCTAACTACCTTGGTATTTTACACTTCATTCAACCCAGAGAGGAATGCACCTACCTGAAAAGGACACAGGGAGAAACAGAAGAAACACAGTCCCCATTGGCTATGGTTACATCTAGATCAGCAATTATTTTGGCTCAGCTGATGCTATCTGTACAGTGGAAGTATTTGGTGTTGAGTTCCCAACATCCCCACTGTATGCATTTCAGGAGATCTTCTTCAGACTGGCTCTAGCTTGACCCCATGGACTGAAGAGCACATTAGGTGAGTGTATAACCTGGTTTAATTCTATCATTCATGTTCTATGCAATTGCTCAAATATGTGAACCAAGCTTCATCCTGACCACAACATCAGTGCTTCACTTCAGAAATTAATCTACAATTCAAATTAAAATGTTAATGTTAATCTGTGATTTTAAAATAATACCACTCATTACAGGACTCTGGGGCAGTGAAAAATGATATGTCTCTTTAAGATCAAAATTGTCTCATCTCATTATGACCTTTAAAATAAGTTCCTTTTTTTTTATTATTCTAGTTTTCTCTTAAAAGAGGTAAAAGATAGGAAATACTTTGAACCTCTCAAAAACAGAATGTTTCAAGATTCAAACAGGTTTTTATTTGTGCTCTGGGGACTTTTTACATTTAACATTTTTGGACTTTTCATCTCATTTTAGGGCAGGATATTATTTTTTGTTGTCACAACTTTTTTGTTTCTTGTTTCAGTACCTCTCAGTGGGCAGAGAACTATCTCCTATGCAGCTGTGATTAGGAGTTCACTTGTCATTATACTGTGGCACATTAGTATTACAATACAGTGCTAGTTAAGCTCCTTTCCCCAGGCTAGTATGTCATTTACATACAGAGGAGACATCAGTCTCAGATTCAGTTGCCTGAACACAGGTGTCTATTTTCTATGGATGCCAGCTGTGGCCTTGGAATGATGTTGGCCTCCCACATTTGGAAGGTGCCTTATCATCTTCTGCCATACTGATGTGTTGCATATGCTAGGGCACCTATATCACCATTAGATAGCAAATAGTGATGCCCATGTAGGCAGCTAAAAGCTGTGTCAGAACTAAAAAGAAGATTTATATAAATGACAAACTCTTTAATATGTATCCACAGATTTTTCAGTCTTTCACAAGCTTCTTGTCATGTTATTGGCTGACAATCTGTTAGTAGTCCTATCTAGAAACATAGGTGGTGGGAATGGTAGGGGTAGTGAGAGAATCTGAGGAGATACAATAGACTTTTTGTCGTGTACTGAATGCTAAGACACACAATATTGTCTTCCCTTTTGGGAAATTAGCTGGAGAGATTTTGTTGTTACCTTTTATGGACACCCATTTGGGAAAAAAAAAAAAAAGAAGAAGGAGAAAGAGAGGAAGAGAGAAAGAAAGAGAGAAAGAGAGAAGGAGGGGGGGGAGAAAGAAAGAAAGAAAGAAAGAAAGAAAGAAAGAAAGAAAGAAGAAAGAAAGAAAGAAAGAAAGAAAGAAAGAAAGAAAGAAAGAAAGAAAGAAAGAAAGAAAGAAAGAAAAAGAAAAGTTTCTTGGTTTTCTCTACATAAAAAACTTTTCCTGCAGCTACAGGTTTAATTACAGCTGTCTCGATAGGCAGTCAAGAGAGAGAAATAAGGATATTAAATTAGAATTTGTTTATTACATATCACTTTGATATACTTTCAGTTTTCAAAAAGTATCAAAGATCCAAAGACATTGTCCAAAGGACAATGGATTGGCTGCTGAAATATTTATCAAGTAAATTTTATTGCCTCAAAAAATTTAATTTCTGAGGTGTTTTTTTTTCCAGAAAACTTTTGATCATTTCATTATTTTTTTCATTGAGGAAAAAAAATCCAAAATAAACAAAACATCAGCACGGGGCGTATCTATTAAGAACACTAATGTTTTTTATGGACTCCCCCACTCAGAAAAATACCTACTCTGATACAGTGATGACACTGCTAACAACAATAAACACCACATTGGGGTAGAGATTCATTTTATCCTGTTTCCTGAAAGTACAAGGGGCAGTGGGGGGGAAATGGGGTGGGGTGTGTGTGGGGTGTCCTCTATATGTTTGGGATGCTTTGATGTATGTAGGAAGAAACAAGAACAAGTTCTAGAACACTTGCCACATGTATCATGATTTGGATATGTCACTGGTAAAGGAGACTCAACTTGGGGAATTTAAATTATTGTCAATTAATGAAAAAAACCCCACTAAAAAGTAAACATCCCCCTCCCCCCCTCCAACTCCCCCCAATTCAGGTATTGAAAAATGAAGACAAACACTTAGGCAAAACACCTTTCCTCTCCCTTTCCCAAGCTAAGCTTCATTCTTATTGCACATGCTATGCTCAGTCCCTTTGGTGAGGTGATGGACAGTGCAGGAGGCTGGGAACAGGGTGTTTATTTCTGCCATGCCTTGTCCTTGTTCCTTTGCCTTATGCTGCTCTATCCTTCTTACTTGTTTCCTCTGCACTGGTGTGGGTTCTCCATGGGCTTCAGTCCTTCTGGGGAAGTACCTGCACTGGTGTAGCTTACCCATGGACCACAGACCCTTTGGGGGTGTTACCTGCTCTTCCATGGAGCACTTCCTACTGCTTTGGCCTTTTTGTTCCTTTTTTTCCTCAGAGTTTTGCCCTTTCTTAACCTGCTTTCTGCCACCAGCTTTGTTGATGGGCTCAGGTGTGGCCCATGCTGGGTCTGTTGTGGACCTGGCTGGAACTATCTGGAACTGTCTGTGTCCAGCACAGGGCAGCTGCTGGCCTTTTCTCACAAAGGCTACTCTCGCAGCTTCCCCCACTACCAAAACCTTGCCATTTGTACCAAATACAGGATGTCACTATCTTAGAGTGACTTTTGAGAGCAACCCCCCCTACCAAAATAGAAAATATTTCATTAGAAATTTCTTTGATCTCTTTCTAAGATCTGAAATACTGATGAAACAAGCTAATGAAATAATGTAGAATGAGGGCAACGTTAAACAGATGATATATTAAATGGAGGCACACAGCAGTACAGGACTTAGGGGATACAAAATATAAGGTTAAAGCTAATGTTTCAAGAGCCTTTAAAGAACAGCAGTGCTAGTTGGAATGAACATGCTATCTGGAGTTCAGCCGGTGTCAACGTGGTTTGTTATAGCATCATGGTGGATCAAAGCACTGAGCACTCACACTGCCACACTGAACAAATCACAAGTGAACAGGCTGTTGTACAGGGAGACCAACAATGGAGGGATGAAAACAGTTAACCCTTCTGGTCACAAGGTCATGAACTACTACTGTTGCAAAGTTGCCAATAAAAAAGAGAGTTTGGATCAACTTTTAAGACATAATTTATTTTTTCTCCTGAAGTAACAGACGGCCTGGCTTGATGCTTCTCTGCAGTTAAAAGGATTGTTTGTTTTCTTTCAGTGTTTCACCTCTTTGCAACCCAGCCTCAGCCATTATCAAAACATTGCCTTGCTCTTACCAAAGATAATGAGGAAAACCTTACAAATTTCCATTGTATAAGGACTGTGCAATTCACTTTCTCTCAGCTAGCATGCATTTCTGTCTTGAAATTTGCATGTACCTTTTTTTTCAGGCATGCTATAAATCCAACATGCATGTCTATCTCAGTTTTAAGACATTTTATATTGTATCTAAAACCTTTCTTTTCTTTTTCCCCACAAAAAGGAGCACAGAAATCCAGGCAGGCAACTTCGTTGGTTTGCTTTGCAGTTTGATCTATACTGTATTTTCCTCTGTAGTTCCCAGGTGGGTTTTTCAGGGGTTATGGATACAAAAGGACAGAACTTGAACTGCTCAGATTTTAACTAGTCTTTAGATAAAATAATAGTCACTCAAAGAAAACTCTTCTGCAGTTGAACTCAGAATCCTTTGTGAGGATCCTCCCTTTCCCTTAGAATGTGGCAGGTAAAACTAAGCATAAAAGAATGCATTGCTTCTTGCTAAAAGTAATCTAAAATTGGCAATCTAAGCAAGAAAAGCCCAGGGTTAAACAATAAATGCTATTGACTGGAGAAACAACATTTAAGCCTTGTTCCTCTCCAAGTTCCCTGGAAAAACATACACACATTTGAAAAGTGGTTTAGAAACATTTATTTTGGGGCACAGAGAGACATCTGTATTTCTAGATTCAGCTCCAACAAATTAGCACCCTCAATTTGTTCTTGGCTAAATGGGCAAGATTAATCTGACTGAAAGTGGGACTGGAATACAACTTTTTAACTCTCAGTGTTTATATCGTAGTTGTCTGTACACCAGTAACTTATTGTCAGTAAATTTTTAGTTACTGAGGCAGTTAATGGTGGTAGTTAAAATTACCTAATAGGCACTTTTAGGGTGAAATTAATTTCATCCTAAATTAGACATCCCAAAATCAGTGAGATGACTTAAGTCTTAAAAGAATTACCCTCCATTTGTGATAAAGGGGGTCTGCAAAGATATTTTACGTATAGGTTTCTGTGTTTAGGTGGGATGAATTGCACCTGATCTGCATCTGAACAAATTACAGGTTGGTAACTATTAACTCACAGATGAATATCTTCAGTCCGAAAAGGAAAATAGAACCCTTATAGGACCATGGTTTGTTTTACTGAATGCAGCAAAAGGTAAATATTTCCTTCTCTTCCTGTCTTTCATTTGTATTATCTCTTGTTCTGTACCCTAGGAACTTGGGCCTTGAAAATCAGGTAGTAAAAATACCGTAGTTCTGAATCCTGTCAGGATTTAATCATTACTATAGTTGTCTCACTGGTCAGTTTTTACCTTTGTCAAAGTCGTAGTTAGCTTAAAAAAACCCAAAAAACACCCAGACTACTTAGAGATCACAGAAAAAGAAGAAAATAATAATTTTAACCAATAAAAGGTAATCTTCTTAAAAGTTAAAAAATCCCAATTATTTTATATCTTTTGGTCTGGCAAAACCTCTTGTCTTGATGTATGTCTCTAAATCCATCTAAAATTACAGCAAATAGCACGTCACAAATGAGTGAAAAGCACTGTATTCTCAGTGTGCATCATACATAGGAAAAAAGATTTCCTTCTATACATCATTTGTAAATGGATGCTGTAACTCATCAAAACCAGTAACTTTTAAAACTTAATGAGAGAAGAAATCATTGTACATACATGTCTGGGATAGAAACTGATGCCTGAAACTCCTAGAGACTTTAGGAAATTAAGCTTTTTCTTCTCCCTCATGCAACACAATTATTTATTGAAGTTTTAATGGTACATAAGAAAAAAAGGGAAGGTATATACTTGTTAGAATCACAGAATCACGTGTTGGCTGAAGTTGGAAGACATTTTTCCGTAACCTGGTCCTTCTCATTCAAGGGTAAATCTTTTATGCTACACTTTCCCAGCAGTCTTGGGGGCATGGTATTCCCAAAGGCTGATCTTAATAGTAAAGACCAAGGCAAAAAAGGCACTGAGTACTTTGGCCTTTTCTGTGTATTCTGTCACTAGGACCCCTGCCCCATTCAGCAACAGGTCCACATTTTCCTTTGGCTTCCTTTTGTGTTTGATGCACCTGTAGAAGTCCTTCTCATTGCTCTTCATGTCCCTCACCACCTTCCAAGGTGGGCTTTGGCTTTCTTAGTCTCTTTCTTACATTTATTCCTTCCAAGTCCTTTTTCCAGGTCTCTTGTTACCTTTGTTTGATTTTGTGCTCATCAGGATTGACCATTCTTGAACCTGGAACGTGAACCTTGAAAATCAGCCAGCTCTTCTAAACAACTCTTCTCTCCAGAGTGGTGTCGCACGGGATTCTTCTGAGAAGGTCCCTGAGAAGACCAAAGTCTGCTTTCCTGAAGTCCAGGGTTGTGATCGTGTTTTTTGCCTAGTTTCTTTCCTGCAGGATCCTGTACTCCATCATCTCAGGATCACTGCAGGCAAAGCTGCCCCTGACCTTTACATCCCAGACCAGATCCTTCCTGTTTGTACCTGTGAGGTCCAGAATAATACTTTTCCTTGTTGGCTTCTTGACAGCCTGTTTCAGGAATTTGTCATGAATACACTCCAGAGCTCCCCTGGTCTGCTTGTGCTCTGCTGTGTTGATCCTCCAAGAGATGTTAGTGTGATTGAAATCCCCCATAAGGGTAAGGGTCTGTGAATGTGAGGTCTCTATCCTTTGTCTGAAGAACAGGCTGTTTGTCTTTTCTTCTTCATGATCAGGTAGTCTGTAGCAAGCACCCACCACATGTTCCACAGCACCCATCCTTCCTTCCCACAGAGCCTGTATCCATCTTTTGCAACACTCCAGTTGTGTGAGCTACCTTACTACATCTCATAGAATCATAGAATCATCTAGGTTGGAAAAGACCTTTAAGAACATCAAGTCCAACCGTTAACCTAACCCTGCCATCCCACCACTAAGCCATGTCCCTAAGCACCTCATCTATCCTTCTTTTAAATACTCCAGGGACGGGATATTTAAAACCACTTCCCTGGGCAGCCCATTCCAGAGCCTGACAACCCTTTCTGTGAAGAAATTTTTCCTAATGTCTAACCTGTCATAATCCCAATGAGATGGTTGCCCTGTAACTACAATCACACCTCTAATTTCTCCTGTTCCTTCCCCATGCTGTGTGCATTAGTGTACAGGCACTTCAGAAAGGCACCCATGTGTTCTTATTTCCCACAAAAAGATAGCAGAGCTTCCCCCCAATGCTTTTCCTATAAGGGAATCCCATAGGGGAATCCCCAAGGGAATCCACTTCCCATAATTACCCATAAAGTACTTCCTTATCTATGTGCATACACTTGGGGTGGATACCCTGCTGTCCTGTTCTGTAGTTTTTGAGGTCTTTCTTTTCGATATTACCCCTCACCCTCTGCTCCACCCTGCACCTTTTTATACACTTGTTATTGAAAATACAAACTAATGTATAGAAAGAGGGCAGCAAACTCTGCATATAAAGTTTTATTTGTTTTGCTTGCTTTCAGTAAGCAAGAACAAAAATTACTTGTAAGTTAAACACCAGTATGAAATGTTTATTAATTTAAAAAAAAGCCAATATTTTATGAAAAGAACATAAAAGTGGGCTACAAGATATGGAAAGGCCCATGAAATGTAGTTCACCAAGCTATAGGACTCTTTGTAATGCAGATTTTAGAAGGGCATAAAATTAATCACACCAGAAAAATATTTATAATATATGGTGACTTGTTTCTTCCCTCATAAAAAATAATTTTAAAGCCAGATCAAAATTTGTTTCTACTGATTTTTCTTAGTTTTCATACAGAAGCATATAGATCTTAGTTGCACTGTCACATTTTGTTACAGGATAGTTAGAGTTAACTCAGAAAATTATAATTAATATTACCTTACACATACAACTGATAACAAAAACATTTGAGCTTAGAATTTATACACAGTTTTATTTTACCATCAGTTAATATTACAGGATTTTAGATGTCTATTGCAAGACTATTGCAGAATTATAAAAACACAAACATACACACGTATTATGACTTGATAGTAGCTGATCAACGTTTGCAAGACATGCAATGAATAATGAAAATATCCAAAACTGTCAATGAAAAATTGTAGCAGCACAAAATCGGTGATATCGTAGACTTAACACATAACAAGGTCACTAAAAGAAAGGGAAATATTTTTTTTTTAAGTTAATGTCTGTCTTGTGCCCAATCCACTTTATATCAATTGAAGAAAGGTAACTGTCAAAAGTTAAACTATACTTAATATGAACAGATATGCACATTCTTATGCTTTATATGTGATTTGTTTACTGTCTTATGTGTTATGGGCTGTATTCCATTAAAACTAAGCTATTATTCCTCGAGTCTCAGTTATGCTTCTGGGGGTACTTATTCTCAGTTTTTGCAGTTTTACCACTTGTGCCTACCAAGTCAATTCTGGCAATGTGTTGTTAAAGTATTACAGTTAATAAACTAGTCAACGTTACCTAAATGGAAGTTACACCATTAATTTCAAGGTTATTATATTGGTTTATTTCAATCATAAATATCAAGCTTTATATGAGCAACACCCAAATTGCTAGCCTTTTCATGTATTTTCCCCAGGCAGATGTCCTGCCATTAAAGTTACACGGGGGCATGACACTTGTCTGCAAATTACAGTTCTTTGTAGGATTGTTTATGCCTTCCCTTATTCCTGTTGTGCAATACATGGTTGTTTTTAATGACTGTCTACACAAGCAGTAAGAATTTACCATTTTAAATTTGTAAAAATATAAAATTAATAAAAAAAATTAAAGGAATATAATTTAAAAAGATTTAATTTCCAAAAGTTTCAATAAAAAAAAAAAAAAAAGAAGTGAGTCAAATCTTATTATAAAATAAGAAAAAAAAAACCCAATAAACTTGAAAGGGGGCAATGAAGGTATCTGAGTGACATCTCTGCAAAAATCTACCTTGGTTATAATATGGAAAAAGAGATCTATACTTTTGGCTTCACCTCAACTATTTTCTTATTTTCCATACAAATGAAAGGCAGTTTTTAGACTTGGAAACTTGCCTCTTCATAACCCTATCCCCAATCCCCGCCCCCCCCCAATAAAAAAGGAAAATAAAGGCTACTTTGCTGTGAAATAGAAAAAATTCAAAATAAATCAAATTCACAAGTACTTGCTAAGCAAAAACTGGTAGTTTTTCACAGCAAAAGGGCTGAATTGATTTTTTGGTATCAAAACAAGCCATCTACACTTCCATACTTCAGCAAAGAAATAAACTAAAATTACATTTCCACTGCTACAGGCTCGTAGTTTATATTTTTCATACATGTTCCCTCGGTGAAGCTATAAGAGGGCAGTTGTTGAAGAAGAACTTGTGTATATAATAAGAGGTCACAGAGGCAGGAATGACAAGTAGATAATTTACTTTTCATATATCTACTTCTATGGGTTCAGCTTTTACAAGCTTTTCAGCTTTATTTAGTTTATCAACCAAAATTTACTTTGATGGATGAAACAACCTTTATAATCCATGTAGCCACATATTTTACTAATATTGGTACTTTTTCTATGAATCAACTGCACACCAACAATCTGACTGCATCACCGAAGTCAGCAGGAAACATGCTGTTGACTTCTGTGAAAACAAAAGGTAACAGGACACTGAAGCTGCCTTCTTGTTGCTGAAACATTTTCTCCCACAGCCTCTTTTCTAGTATCTCCTCTGGCTTAAATGTAAAGATACCTTTACATGACACAATACAGTGTCATGTAGGGAGAACCATATTGATGCAGAACAACTGAGGAACAGGTGTATTAGCCTGGAAGTGTGCCATACCTCATTTTAGTAGCGCTTGTGGTACCTCTGCTATGTTGTTGTGCTGCAGTACATCAGGTAGACACATTCTCTGAGAGCTAATCCTCTCCACCTCCCGACCCCTTTCCTAGTGTTCTCAATCCTACCGAATAGTCATGCTTTGTTTTCTTAGTCCCAAAACATATTATCACACTGTTCTGGTAATTCTCAGCAGTCATTGCTGTTACTTGACTTCAACACTGTTGCATTAACTACTTACGTGATTTTCATGTGTGATTTATACACTTTTCCAGATAATGAATTGAGCTCATGAACCAGGCTACAGGTACTGACTTGTTCCTAGCAGTAGTTCCTGTAATACCTAGTTTGGAAACTATCCTCCCCCTTAGGGGGAAAAAAAAAATAAATTGGTTTCTCAATTTTTTATTTGTTCAATTTTCTGTACCTAGGACAAATGTCCTATGTAAACCAGTGTGAAATAAGTTTTTAAGCTCGCGAGGCTTAGTACCATACTCAAATCCACCAAATATAACACTGGGTTTTTTTTTTTTGTTTTTTTTTTTTTATTATTTCTTGTAACACAAGGGCTCAGGACTAAATCCAGCAAGGTTTGGGTGTCCAGACTGACCCTAACCAGAGATACTGGGGTATTGACACACAACCACAGCAAATTAACTACTCTGACTGATTTTATTCTTCCTTCTGAAGACTGCTGCGGCCTGGAATAATGAAAATCTAAGATGCACATAAAGGATCTCCTAAACTGTCCCTGGTTTAGAAACTCTGTTTATATGTCAACAAGTTTAGATCATGGTAAACTTTCCTATACGTGCTGGAGACAAGTAGGTACTACCACTGATTATGTAGGAAACTGTAATTATTTCCTTCTAATCTAAACTTTTATCTGAGTTGTCTGAAGTTAGTTAGCTTCTCAAAGTTAGGTATGATGTGAAGCATGATTTAACTTCTTTCATTTAATATGGAAAGCCAACAGAAATCTCATGCAGTCCACTGAAAGGAAACGGCAAGCCCTGCACCTAGTGACGATTAAGCCCCAAGGTACGAATACATGCTGGTGGAAAGATGAAGCAAGACTCTCTTCATTGGTACCCAGTGACAGAACTGGGGAAATGGGCAGAAACTGAAACACAGGTTTATCCTGGACATCAGGAAACACTTTTTTACTGTGAGGGTGACACAGGTTGCCAAGGGAGGCAAATTGTGGAATGTCTATGTCTGGAGATATTCAGAAACTGTCTGGATGTGGTACTGGACAGCCTGCTGTAGATGGCCCTTCCTGAGCAGGGGGGATGGACCAGGTGACTTCTAGAGGTCCTTTCCCACCTCAACCATTCTGTATTTCTGTGAAAATAAAAATATCAATTAGCGCCTCAAAATTCCTGCTAAGCTGGCTATATAGCTCTGCAGACACTAAAAGCTCCTGTTGGCATTTGTACAACACCTGAGTCTCAACAGTGTCCTGCTTAGAGCCTTAACATCAATAGGCTTTGAAATCCACATTCTTCTCTGAATTGGAATGGGCTAGAGCTGATGGAAGTGAGATAGCTTATATGTATGACATAGTTTGATGGTTATATTCACCTGGGAGACAGTAACACTACTTTCATATCTACTGTGTCTTATGGTGTTTAAGTCCCATCTTAGGGTTAAGCTCCACCCCCAGCTCTCCTGAAATGGTATTTGAAAGCACTCTCCCTGCATCTATGAAACTCACTGGGAAACCACTTGTCCTAGTTTCATCTGGGATAGAGTTAATTTTCTTCCTAGTAGCTGGCATTTTGTGTTTTGGATTTAGTACTAGAAGAATGCTGATAAAACACTGACGTTTTAGTTGTTGCTAAGCTGTGCTTAGACAAGACAAGGATGTTTTCAGCTTCCCATGCTTTGCCAGGTGCACAAGAATCTGGGAGGGAGCACAGCCAGGACAGCTGACCCCAACTGGCCAAAGGGCTATTCCATACCATATGATGTCATGCTCGAGGGGAGTTAGCCGTGAGGGGAGAGTGATCTCTGCCTGGGACTGTCTGGGCATCAGCCAGCGGGTGGTGAGCAATTGCATTGTGCATCACTTGTTTTGTATATTCTATTAACATTATTATTATTATTATTATTGTTGTTATTATTTTCTTTTATTAAACTGTCTTTATCTCAACCCACAGGTTTTACTTTTTTTTCTGATTCTATCCCCCATCCCACTGAGGGAGTTGGGGCACTGAGCGAGCGGCTGGGTGGTGTTCAGCTGCCTGCCGTGTTAAAACACAACATCACTATCAGGAAGATACTCCATCATTCAGTATCTCTGGTGGATTTAGACACCTACTTTTTTTAAACAATGAATTGACCCAATTTCAGAGTTTCTGACTCCATGATAACTTCTTATTAGTTCAGGATTTTTGCATTTTTGTTGTTGAAGTCACAGGGTCATCTCCCACACCCAGAATGTACACTGTCATAAGTGTACATTTATCCACCAGTCCTTGCATCATCATTCATCGAAGTCCTGAACCACAAAGCCATTTTATCTGTATAATAATTATTTCAATTATAGCAAAAGAGAGACAGGGATGAAATCATTCACAAAAAAAAGGATGTTTTGCTGCTCAATGTTTTCCTCATACCTCTTTGACCAGGTTCCTTCCTTTAATATTGTAGTTGATGCTTGTGCAACAAATTAATTGACACAACAAAATTAAGTGCAAGATTAGGCACTTGGTTTCAGATAATAAGCATAGGTACCACACACCTGGCATTTTTTGTTCCTTTAGGTCTGCAGGGTGGTTGGATAATTCAGTACCAATCTGGCTTTAATAATAATAGTCCCCATAGTATACTTAAATAATGTTAAAGGCACAGCACAAACTGACAAAAGCAAGGCAATTCAAAGTTATGATGGATACTGCCTTCCACTTAGCCTATTGTGCACAGTTACAGGTATTGCAGAACAAATCATTCAGTGACCTGAGAGCCTCCCTGTAATGGCTAAGTATAATGGAACAAGTCAAGCCTGGAGTATTATCCTTCACACTGATTTTCCCCTTGCTTTTGTCAGTTTCTGTCATAATTTGGCTTTTAGCCTGTTAATTTCCTCCATTTACAAAATGTTCCCCATGGAAGTAGCTGCCTGCCATGGGGATATGCAATCTGAGACGTCTTAAAATATGTATTGTGTAATTACATATTGAGGTACCACTAGAGCAGCAATTATTATTTTATATTTCAATGACTGTTATACGCTACACCATTTTCTACTGCAGCTTGCTCTCCCGGATAACCACATTGTAAAGAAATCAAAAATGAGATTTTCCATATGTTTGAAGTTACCCAGTTAGTAATCATACAGTATCACTTGTCATAATCAATAATATTTACCAGAACATAAGTTAATTTTGTGAAATAAATGTCCAGTTACATTGATGAGATTGGCTGTTGACACTGATTGGCAGACAGAAGTGAGTCTTTCTGGCAGAATTGAAATGTAATAGTTATTGAAAAATGTGAGCAATAAAAAGCTACAGTTCTTCTTTAAAATTTAATAAATCTAAAGAAATCTATGTCTGAAACTGTGCTATCTTGTTTAGGTACCAAGGGGCTCTGAATGGAAACAGAATGGAAAAAGTGTATTGCTTATTTAGAAGGACAAAAAATAAAAAGGACAAAAAATGTCATGATTTTTTCCCCCTGTAATATATACACTTCTTGTTCTATCCATCTGCTATGCCACCTGTTGCACTTAGTGCATATTGTATATGCAGCGTACATGAATATTAAGAAGGAACAGGTAAGAAAATGTATTAAGTGTTGTCAGTTAGTTATGGTAGGAGACAATCAGCTAACATATTTGCAGAGACAGGCGGATCTTCTCAGGAGGATCAAGAGGAGCTGGGATGACACATGGTTGCTGTTAGCCTCAGCGGGAGTGACAACGGAGGGGGAGGAGGGCTGGCTGTGTGCACAGCAGGTAGAGCTTGGGGCAACATGCCCATTGTTTTTCTACATGAAATGTTGATAGCCAGACTAAAGGAAGAGACCGCTGCACAAAATAGTTTTGTAGCCTAATTCATCCAAATGGCTGCATAGCACCATGAAAGTGTAAAATAAAAATCAGTAGGGGAAACACTAAAAGCTATTTGTTTGTGATGATCTAAAAGAAAAGGTCCTTTGCCAGACTTTATAATTAACAGACCTTTTTCTCTGTGTAGGGCCCTTGCACCTCTTCTCTCCCTGGCTACAAACCTCAACTGAGACCAGACCTACTTAATTTGTAGGAGGCAACTGAAATTATTTGTTTATTGAGTCCTTTTGTAGCCTGCCGCACCTAATTCGTCTGTCTCTATTCTTGATCTATGTAAAATAGAAGCACTTTCACGATGCTGTGTTGATACTTGTCTGTAGTCCTTGCCTTGCAATAAAAAGCCCATCAGTTAGCACATCTTCTTCATGATCATGCTGCCCGTCTTCAGCCCTGGTGGAAAAAACAGAAGAAAAAACCAACCAACCAAACAAACAAAACCCCCAAACACTTAAACAGTGTTGCAGTATGCTGTAGCATTTTTTTTCTGATCATTGCTTAGCAACTCCAATAAAGCTTGAGAGCTTTTAGCAACCATCTTTTACTGTCAGGAAACAGTACGGCTCTCCAGAACAAGACTTTAAAAACAGAGTTTCTCTCATTTAGATGTCCCTGCCCCAGGGATTGCTGTTCCATTTATGATAATTTCTTTACTATGTGGATGAAGACTTGCAACTTCATTCTCTCCAGTGCTGATATCTATTCAGATTCTATGTTGTTGGTCACAATAACTCAGGTACAGTTCAGTCTTTTTTGCTAAGGCTCCTAACAGTCAAACACTATTGCTAATGGAGAAGAACAACAACTCCAGGAGATAATTCAGGTTTTAGATGCACTGAATTGTGTTGCAGGGAAAAAACTGCTCAGTTCAAATAGTTTAATCTAAATTAGGATTAAAGTAGTTTAGTGATTTATTGACACGTAATTAACCATCAATCAGTGAGCTATACATTCAGGATCAATATTAGTAATACAACAGTTAACCACAATGCTAGACACTTACAAAATGTTAATAAGCACCTACAAGTTTCTAAACACCCTTCCGTAACTAAACCCTAGAAAAATTTAATATTCCCCTACAGTTTCCCTTCCACCCAGCCAGAGGTCACTGGCACTCCTCTCCAGCAGTGCAGGTTCTCCACTTGCTCACACCCTGTGGGAGATATAAGCCCTCCAGCTCTATGTGAGGAAGACCCTCCCCGGCCTTCAGGTGACCACTTTTAAACCCCCTTTTACCCACTTATATGTTATCCAGGCTATCTGCCAAGGGTGAGTGTGCAGGAACTCATTTTGTGTACAGGCACAAAAAATGTCTGTTGAAGGGTGCCATCCCTCTTGCTATTAATCTTTGAGGAAGTGCATAGCAATGGGACTTCGCCTGGTTTAGGCATCTCAGTTATATGTGCTAAAATGAATGTTGACCAATGTGCCTCATCATAGACCAGGGCTGTCACTCTCTGTAAGTTCAGCTGGAAAGATGCCTACTTATTTCAGGATCAAAACCAATTCATGAAGAGTAAACTGACGTTTGGACTCTAGAATGTCTGATTTACACAGCTGATAGTCCACTACAATTCTAATGTCGCCATTTTATAAGAAAGACAATTTGAAACTGTTATGCAGTATTTTCTTCGTAGCTGAAAAAAAAAAGATTTAATCCTGTCCCTGATTCAAAGCTTTTAACTTGTGACTGTATTGGCAAAGTCTGACAAAAATGGCATCTCCCGGCAGGAAAACCCCCCGGGTTGTTTGGAATAGGACATCCCCCCAAAAAAAGCAGGAAAACCCCCGTAGTGCTAAAAAACAATATTGCACGGTTTTTTTTTTTAAAAAAAAAAATATCAACAAGTTCCCTTTTTTAAAACTCCAGCCCCAAAAAAAAACTTTCAAATAAAAATAAAAAAAAAAACCCTTTTTTTTAATTTTGTATCACTTGAAAAAAACCCTTCCCCTTTTCCCCCAAAAATCCAAACCTTTTTTTTTCAAACCCTCTTTAATTTTGGCAGGAAAACAAAAAAATTTTCCCTTTTAGACACATAAAAAATTTTTTTAAAATTTTCCAAAAACCCCCTTTTTTTAAAATTTAAATTTTTTTTAGAAAAAAAAAAGGGGCCCCTTTTTGGGGGGTTAAATTTTTTCTGATTCACCATCTACTCCCAAAAAAAAAAAAAAATTGAAAAGACTAATGAATATTTTAAAAAATTTTTTTTTTAAATTTTCTTTTTCCTTTTTAAATTTTTACCCCGCTTAAAGGGGCTATGACTCAAACCCCAAAATTTTGTTTTAAAAAAAAAGGGGGAAAAAAAATGGGGGGTTTTTAAAAAATTTTTTTTTTAAAACAAACTGGGGCAAACTTTCAAAAACCCACAGGAAAAAAAAAAGGGGGTTTTGGGGCCCTTTTTTTTTTTAAGGGGAAAAATTTGGGGGTACAATTGATTTTCCCCAAAAACCCACCGGGGTTTTTTAAAAAGGGAATTTTAAAAAAAAAATTTTTAACCCCTACCTTTTAAAGGGAAAACCCCTTTCCCTTTTTTGGGATATAAAAAAAAAAATGGGTTTTGGAAAAAATAACAATACTTTTTAAAAAAAAAGGATGAAATAACAAACTTTAAAAGGGAAAATTTCCCCAAAAAATTTTTTTATGATTAGGGAAAAATTTTTTCTTTTAGTGGGTTTTTAAAATTGGGGCATTTTCTGGAAAATTGGAAATTCCCCTTTTTAAAAAATTTTTAAAAACCAAAATTTTTTAACCAAAATTTTAAAAGAAAAAACCCCCCAAAACCTTTTGAAGCTTAAAATCAGTTTTTTCCCAAAATGCCCAAAAAAAAAATTTTTCTTTTTAAAAAGGGGGAAGGGGGCCCCAAAAAGGATTTTTTTTTTTTTTGGAAAAAAATGCCCCCCCCAAAACCCAAAAAAAAATTAAATAACTAAAATCCACGTGTTTTTTTAATTTTTTTACAATCTGTTTGTTCCAGAAAAACTAATAAAAAGTCCCCCTGCTATACCCCCCTTTTTTTAAAAAAATCTTTCCCTTTTTTTTTGCCCCCAAAAAAAGGTTTTTTTCAAAATCCCAAAAGTTTTCTTGTAAAAAAAATTTAAAACCCCCTTCAATGCACCCCCTTTTTCAAAAAACTTTTTTTAAAATTTCCCCCTTTTTTGTCATTTACAGACAATTTTTCCCCCCAAAGGGGAATAATCCAAAAAAATATTTTTTTTTCCCAAAAGGGGGATTTTTTTTTTGGAAAAAAAAAAAAGTATGAAGGTTCCCCACAGAAAAAAAAGTTTTTTCCGGGGAGTAGTTTTGGTTTTTAAAATTTGGGGCCCCCCCCAAAAGCTTTGGGGTCCTTATTTAAAAAATTTTAATTTTACCCCCAATTTTGAGAAAAAAAAAAAAAAAAAAAAAAAAAATAATGCCAAAAGTCCCCCCAAACCACAAAAAAAAACCAAAAAAAAACCTTCTGAAAATTTTTGTAAAAACCGGGGCCCCACCCCTTTTTTCCCCCGGGGAAAAGAAAAAAAAATTTTTAAAATTCAAAAAAAAATCGGGGGGAAAAATTTAAAAAAAAAAGTGAAAAAACATCTAAAAACAAAAAAAAATTTTTTTTAAAAGGGGTTTTTATATAGCATTTTTTGAAAAAACCCCCTTTTTAGAAGCCCCCCTTTTGAGCAGGTTTTAAAAGGTTGGGGCCCTTTTTTTAAAAAAGATTTTCAAAAAAATTTAAAAATTTTGGGTTTGGGGTAGAGAAAAAGAAGTGAAAGAAAAATCATAAAAGGGTAATTTTTACTACTTAAAAACTACCTCCTGGTAAAAAAAATTATTTCAAAATATGCTTTTTCAGGGGGCCCTTTTTTTTAAATAAAATTTAAAACTCCCCATTTTCCTTTTTTTTTCAATTTTAAAAAAACTAACCCCCTTTTTCAGGGTTTTTTTGAAAATTTTCAGTTTTTTTTTTTCCTTAATACTCTTTGGGGACCCTTTTTTAAAAAAAAACCCTTTTTTTTCCCCTCTCTAAAGGGGGAAAATTTTGCTTCCCCTTTATCCATCTTTAATGAACAGTTTTTCTCACGGTTTTCCCTTTTTTTGGTCCCCGGGGGTTTTTTTCCAAAAATTTTTTAAAAGTTCCATGATTGTCAGCTTTTTGGTTTTAAAAATTTTAAATATCCCCAAAAAAATAAAAACCACACAGCCTTTTTTTTCCTGCCCCCAATTTTAATTCCCCCCAAATTTTTTTTATTCAATGAGTTACCCCCCCTTTATCATTTTTTGGGAAATTTTTTGGCCCCTTCCCCCAGCTTTTTTCATATTTTTGGCTTTGAATCTTTTTAAATTGAAAGCCCAAAGAAAAAATAAAAAAGGGGTTTTTTTTACGCTTTTTCCCCTCAAGCTCTTTCCCCCGGGTTTTCCCCCAAAATTTTTTTTAACCCGGTTTAAAATTTTGGGGAAAAAAAAAAGAAGCTTTTTGGGGCCCTTTTTGGGGGAATTTTTAATAAAAAAAATGAAAAAAATCTGTTTTAAAAATTCTTAAAACCCCCCAAAATTTTCCACACCAAAAAACCCTTTTCCAAAAAACCCTTTTATAGGTATATATGTTTTTTGGGGTTAAAAAATATAAAAACATAAAGTTGTGTAAAATTTTTGGGTTTTGGGGGATATATTTTTTTTGAAAGTTTAAAAACCCCCCATTTTAAAAGGGGGTAAAATTAGGAAAATTTGGAAAGAAATGGAAATTGGGATGGGCCTTTAAAATTTAAAAGGGGCTTTTTTGGGGCCTTTTTTTTTTAAAATTAAAAAATAAAAAAAAAAAAAGAACCCCAAAAAAAATTTTAAAACAAAAAAAAAAAAAAACCAAACCCAAGAACTAAATTTTAAAAAAACAAAGAAAAAAGTCTTTAAAAAGGACTTTAAAAAAAAAAAAAAGCCAAATTTGGGAAGGGGGCCCCCCCTTTTTTTTAAATTTTTTTCTCTTTAAATTTTTCCCTTTTTTTTTCCCCCTTTTGGTAGTCCCGAAACAAAACTTTTTTTTAAAACCAAAACCCTAAACCGGGGGGGGGCTGAAGAAAAACCCCTTCTTTTTCTTTAGGAACCTTTGATTTTTTTAAAAGTATGTTTTCAAAAAGTGAATGTAAACCCCCTTTTTGTTTCTCCCAGTGTAAAAAAGTTTTTTTAAAATCTCCTTTTAAAAAAAACCCCATTCATTTTTTCCCCCTTCCACCCCCTTTTTAAAAAGAAAGGGTTTTCAAAAAATTAAAAGGGACTTCACAAAAAAAATTAAAAAAACAGCCCCCCAAGGGAAAAAAAACTGAAAAAATATCTTTTTTTTAAATTACACAGGCCCAGGACAGCAACGGGACAATTTTTGGGTCTTGAGTGTGCCCAGTGGTGATTTTTCCCCAGCCTGGGGAAAAAGGGGGGAAAGGGAAAAGGGAAGGGGAAAAATTTTTTAAAGGAACATTGGGGGAGTGGGGGGTAAAAAGACTGGTGGGCCCACCCCTTGTTTTTCCCGGGGGCCAAAAAAACCAAAAGGAGGCCCCACAAGAATTAAGAACCCGGGGGCCCTTTTCTTGCCACCAAGCAAAGGGGGCCCCCTTTTAAAGGGGGGGGCCCCGGAAAAATTTGGAAGCGGGTAAAAATTTAAAACCCCTTTCCCTTTCCACTTCCCCCCCCCTTCCCCCCTTTTTGGGGCCCGATAATAAAAAAAAAGAAATGGCCTGGGAAAAACTTGGGGGCCCCAAAAAGGGGGGGAAAAGGGGAAAAAAGGGGCCCACTCGGGTTTGGAAACCCGGGGGAAAAAGCCTGTCCCCCCCCTGCTTTTAATAAAAAACCCCGGTTAAAAAAAAAAAAAAAAAAAAAAAAGGGGGAAATTTTTTTTTGGGGGAAATTCCCAAAATTCTGAAGAAAAAAAGGGGGGGCCCAAAAATTTTGCCCCCCCTACCCCCAAAACCCCCCCCGGGAAAGGGGGTGCTGCCCCCCCCTTTGGGGCCCCAAAATTAAAAAGGGCCTTTTTTTGGGAAAAACCGGGGGTCGGTTTTGGGGGGCCCCCCAAAATTATTCCGGGCTTTTGGGGACGGGGGAAATTTGGGGCTGATGAGTGTGGCAAAAGACCCCCCAAAAAAGGGGGTAAAAAGGGGGGATTTTGGGGGGGCATTTTTTGTGGGGGTTTGTGTCGGGGTTGGCCCGGTGCGGGTTTTTTTTCCCCCCCAAACCCGGGGAAAAAGGGGGCCCCAGGAAGAAAAAAAAAAAAGGGAAAACCCGGAAAAACTAGGCTGGTTAACATGTGGCTCATGTTGGGGCCAAAAGGGGGGAAATTTTGGGGGTTTTTTTTTTTATCAATGGGGGGGTTTTTAAAATGGCACGGGGGCCTGCTGAAAAAAAAAGGGGGAAAAAAAGGTTTTCCCCAAAAAAGGGGGAAAAAATTTTTCTTTTTTCAGGGGGTTTGGGGGGGGCCTAAAAGGGGCCCTTTAAATTTGGGGGTTTAAAAAAGGGGGGAAAAACGAGTCCCCCCCCCAAGGGGGGCCCCCAAAAAGGAAGGGAAAAAATAAAATTTTTGGGGGAAAAGGAAATTTTTTTTAAGCCCGCTCAAGTGCATCTACAAATGAACCCCCCCCGGGGGGCCTTTTTAAAATTGGCAAAAATTTTGAGCAAGGGGGGAAAACGGGAAAAGGAAAAAGGGGGGGGCCCGGGGGGGGAGACCCCCAAACCCCGGGGTCCCCTTTTCCCAAAAAAAAGAAAAAGCACGGGGGAATTTTAAAAATTGCAGGGGGGGGAAAAAGGAAAACCCCGACCCCCCCCCCCCCAACCTCAAAAACCCCCTTCCAACGAGGGGGGGGGGCCTTTTGACTCAGCGGGGGGGAAAAGGGGGGGGTTAACCCCGGGGGGCCAAAAAAAACCCCCAAAAAGGTAAAAAAAAGGGGGCCCCCAAAAGGGACCCCGGGGCCCCCCCAGCGCCAAAAAAAAAGGGGCAAAAAAGGGCGGGGCCCCCATAAAGGGGGGGTTTGGCCCCCACATTTTGGGGGGGGGCCAGGGGCCGCGGGGCAGGGCCGGGGGAAAAGGGGGGGGGGGCCCCCCCCCCCCCAACTCCCGAAAAAATTTTTGGGGGAAAACCCCTTCCGCGGCTGAAGGAACCCCCCCAAAACGGGGGGCCCCCCTTCAAAAAAAACCCTTTTCAAAAACTTTTTTGTAGAAAAGGAACCCCCCGGGGGAACCCCTGAGGCCCTTTTGGAAAAAACACGCAACCCCCCAAGGGTTTTTCTGGCGGCGGGGGACCCCCAAAACCGCAAAAAACTGGAAAGGGAAAACCCAAAAAAAAGGGGAAAACACCGAAAAAGGGGTTGGAAAAAGTGGACTACCTACTTTTTGGGGGGTTGGCAGAGTTTTTAGAAGAGTTAGAGGGGGAACGGAGCAGGGGGGAAAAAGTGGGCGGGAAATAGACTGGAAAAACCGCACCCGGCCCCCCCCAAAAAATTTTTTTGGGGGGAAAAAAACCCAAACCAAAAAACCCCGGGGGGAAAAAAGGGGAAAAACTAGTCCCCCCCCCCGGGCCAAAAGGGGGGGAAGGGGGCCTCACTGAAGAGCAGTTGATTGGGAAATTTTTTTGGTGCCCCGGACGGGGCAGGGGAGGAGAACAAAAGGAAAGGGAAAAATTTTCCCCCAACCCCCCTTCCCCCCCCGGGGCCTCTCGTAACAGGAATGAGGCTCCAGAGGGGGAAAAAAAAGGGGGGGGATGGGTAGGTGATGGGGTGCGATGAATTTTGCAGTAAAAACCCCGGGGGTTTTTAAAAAAAAAATTTTTAAATTTTTGGGGCTTAGTAAAAGGAATCTGGAGCGGGGGTTTTTTTTTTTTTCCTTTTTTTCCCTTTCCTTTTTGGGGGAAAAATTTTACAGCGGCCCCCAGTTTTTAAACAGGGTTTTTTCCCGCGGGGGGTGTGGGGGCCCCAAAAAAACTTTGGGTTCTTTGAGGGGGGATGGCCCCCAAAAAACCGGGGGTTTGCTGGGAAAGGGGAAAAACCCCCCCCCTTTCCCCCTAAAGGGGGGGGAAAAGGGGCCCCCTTTTTTGCCCAGAGCTTGGGGGGTTTTCATTGACAGGGCTTTAAACTAATTTAAAAGGGGGAAGGGGAACCTATGGGGTTTTGGGCCCCCCCGCCGGGGCCCGGGGGGTAAACGCGGGGGGTTTGGGGGCTGGGCTAGTATGAGCCCTAACCCTTTTCCCACAGTGTGCCAGGGGTGCTGAAAACGAAGTTAAGCCCCGGGGGAGGTAAACCCGGGGGGCCCCCCTGGTTTTGGGGGGCCCCAAAAAGGGAAAAACCCCGTGAAAAAAACCCAAAAAAAAAACCCAGGGGTGTTCGGGGTTTGAAGGTGACGAGGCTGACAGCTAAAAATGAAAAATTTTCCCCCTATAAAAACCAAAGCCGCCGCAGGGGCCTAAAAAAAGGGAAAAATTTGGGGGAAACTTTTTGTGCTGATAGAAAGCCGCCCCCCCCCGCCATTCCAAGGGAAAAGGGGGGGGGGAAAAGGGGGGGGGGGGGGGGGGGTTTGGGGGGGGGGGGGGGGGGGGGTTTTGGGGGGAAGGGGGGGGGGGTTTATAAGGGGGGGGGGGGGGGGGGGGGGGGGGAAGGGGGGGGTGCCCATCTAAGTCCAAGGCCCATTTTCAAAAACCCGGGGAAAGGGGCCCCCCGTTCCCCTTTTCCCCCAAAAAAAAACCCTTCCCCTTTTTGGGAAAAAAGGCCCGGAAAGCCATGGATCAAAGCAATATTAAAGAGAGAGGCAAAAAAGGGGGGAAACCGGGGGGTTTGGGTTTTACTAAAAAGGGTGCCAAACAAGGGGGAGCCGCCCGGGGCAAAAACGTTTTTCCCCCAAACCCCAAATCTGGGGGGGCCCCCCCTTTCTGGGGGGGGCTCCCCCTCCTGCTGGGAAATTTTAAAAACCCCCCCCTGACACCCTCGGGGAAAAACCCAAAAACCCGGAAAGGGGTTTTGGCAAACCAGCCCCTTTTTTTGAATGCTTTTTAGGACAACCTTCTTAACCACGAAGAGACCCCCCTTTTTTCCCAAAGGGGGAAAAAGAAAAAATTTTTAAACCTTTTGGGGGTCCCCAAATTTTAAAAACGAGCTAAAAGGGGGTTTAAAACAAGAGGGGGGGAAAACCTGGGCTGCAGTGATCATGCCGGAAAAACCCCCACGCCCCCTGGGGGGGAAAGGGGGAAAAAAAAAGAGTACAGTCGGGACTCTGAATTTTAGAAAAGAAAAAATTTCCCAGCTCCTAAAAAAGGGAAAAGCAAAGGGAAAATCCCGGGGGAAAAGGTCCCCCCGGACAGGGGGAAAAGAACAGAGTTTCCCAGGAATCTTTAAGGGAGGGTGATAAAAAAGGGGCAAAGGGCCCCCGGGGCGCCAAGGGAAAAAAAAACCCGGGGGGGGGCAAAGGGGGGGAAAGAGGACCGGCATTTTTTAGACAAGAGATGCTGCTAAAATTTTTAAGGGGGGAAAAGGGAACGCACGGGGAGGGAAAGGGGAGGGACGGGGCCCCGGGGGAAAAATATAGAAAAGGGGGCCCGGGGTTTTGAGGAATGGTGTCAGGAAAAAGGCCCCAAAGGGGCGGGGCCCGGGGCAAAATTTGGGGGTAGGGATGCAAAGAATAATAAAAGGGGGTTTTTTAAAATTTAAAATTTAGCGGGGAAAAAAAGGGGGATGGAAAAAGAAAGCAAAACCCCCCCTGATGGGGGCAAAAGGGGGCCCCCGGAAAAAGGGGGTAACAGCAGAGGGGAAAAAGGCCAAGGTACTCAATAACTTTTTTGGGGCCCCATCTTCAGGGGAACCTTTTATTTTCCCCCCGGGGCCCCATTGGGGAGGGGATGAGGGGGCTGGGGGGGGGAAAACCCCCCTTTCCCGATTTACGAGAAATCATTTTTTAAAACCCCCGGGGAAAAACCCAAAACCCCAAAAACCCCCTGGGACCTATTTTTTTCACCCCCGAGCCCCGGGAAATTTTGGGCCGATGAAATCCCCAAAGGGGCCCCCTCCAAGATATTTGAAAAGCCCCAAAAAAAAAATCAGGTGAAGCCCCCGGTGACGGGGAAAAGGGGGAAAAAATTTTTTTCCCCCCCTTTTTCCCCCAAAAATTGAAAGGCCCTTTGGAACTACCGACCGTCGGGGCCTCACCTTTTGGCCTGGGGAAGACATGGAACAGATCCTCCAAAAGCTATGCTAAGGCACATGGGGGGCCAGGGGGGAAATTTGAGTTTAGCCACATGGGCTTCCCCCAAGGGCAAGTCCTCCCTGAAAACCCCTATGACTTTCTATGTGGTGTGAAAACAACCTGGACAAAGGAAAACCGGGGGACGTCTTTATTCGGGTTTTCTAAAATTTTTTGGACATTCCCCCACAACCCCCCCTTTTTTTTTTCCCCTCCCCCCCCCTTTAACTTTGGAGACTATGGTTTTGGGGGGTGATTTTTTTTTTGGAAAAAGGGGAACGGCTGGGATTTTCCCCCCCAAAGGGGGAAAATTGGCCGGGGGGTTTCGACCCCCGGGGGGGGGATATTTTTAAAAAGGGGTTGCCCCCCGGGGGGTTTTCCCGTACTGGGACCGCTTTTTTCAAAATATTCATTTAAATGACTTAGGGGGGCAAAATTTTTTGGCCCCCCGGGGGGGCCCGGGGGGGGGTTTTTGGGGGGGGGAACACCAAAAAGGGTTTTTGGTGCGTTGCCACCAAACCCCCAAAAAAAAGGGAAAAAAAAGGGTCATCCCAGAAGACCTGGGGGGGCTGGAGGGGGGGGGCCCCCGGGGGAACCTCATGAGGTTGCGGGGGGGGGCCAAAGAAAAAGGGGTCCGAAAAGGGGGGGGGGGTAACCCCCAAAACGTACGGCTTGGGGGGGCCCGGGGGAAAAGGGGGGATTGGGGGTTTTTTCCCTGCTGAGGGGGTTTTTGGGGCCCCCCTTGGGATAAAAAGCAAAGGGGGCCCCGCAATGTGGCGGGGGGCCCCAAAAAAGGGCCCCCAAACCCCCCCGGGGGCGCAGGGGGAAACGTGGGCCACAGGTCGAGGGGTTTTTTTTTCCCCCCCCTACTCTGCTCTGGGAGACCTCACCTAGATGCGCGTCCCCCGGGGGGCCCTCAGCAAAAAAAGGGGAAAAGGGAACGTTGGAGGGGGGTCCAAAGGGGGTCGGGCTACAAAAAAACCCCCGAAGCTGGACCCCCTCCTTATGAGGACAGGCTGAGGGGGGGGGGGCCCCTTTGTTAAATTTGGGAAAAAAAAGGGAAGGCTGTGGGGAGCCCAAAAATTTTCGGCCTTTTCATAAAAAAAGGGGGGGCCTAAAAAAAAGGGGGAAAAATCTTTTTAGTAGGGCCAGCTGTTTTCAGGAAAAGGGGGGAAAGGGTTTTAAAAAACCAAAAAGGGGGGGTAGTTTAAAACAAATTAAATAAAAAAAATTTTTCCCCCAAGAGGGGGGGAAAACACGGGAAAGGGGGTTTTGGGCCCCCAAAGGTGGGGGGGCCCCATCCCTGGAAACAAAAAAGGAAAGGTTTTTGGAAAAGGGGGGTAAAGAACCTGATTTTTTTGGGGGGGTGTCCCGCTAAAAATCGGGGGGTTTTGGGTTTTTAACCCCCCTTCTGGGGGTTTTCCCCTTCCCCCAACCCAAAAAATTTTTTCTATGATTCAATAAAAAAGGGGGACGGGCCCCCAAAATTTTGCTTTTTTTTAAAAGTTTTTGACTTATTTCCCCCCCCACAAAATTTTTTGGTTGGGCCCCCTTTTTCAGACGGGGGCCCCCGGGCAAGGGATGGCTGCAAGTTTTTTTCAGAAAAAAAGGCAAGGAAAAACTGGGGATTTGAAAAGGTAAGAGATTTCCCGGTTTTTGTTGAAATTTGAAAAATTTTTTTAAAAATGTAAAAAACCCTTATGGGGAGAAAAAGGGAAAAGGTATTGGGGGGGGAAATTGGGGGGGGGCCCCCCAACAAAAAGATATCCTTTGGGATTTTTTTATAGCCCTTTTTACCGGGAAAAAAAAAATTTTAAAAATAAGCTTTCTAAAAATTTTTTTGGGAAAAAAGTCCCCCCAAACCTTCCCTTTGTTTTTTTTTTGGGGTTTTTTCAACTTACCGGGGGGGGTCGTGGGAAATACAAAAAACCCCCAAAAAACAAAAAAGTAAAAGGGGGCCCTGCGGGTGTGTGGAAGATTTTTTCCCCCTGAAAAAACGGTTTAAGCACCCCCCCCAAAAGGGGACCCCCTTTTCACTTGACCCCCCTTTTTAAAAACCCCAAAAAAAGGAACTGGAAAGGAAAAGGGGGGGTTTGGGGGGCCCAAAATCTTGCCCTTAAAAAACCCAAGGGTTTGATCGGGGTTCTCAATTCTGGGTTTTTTTTAAAGGAAAAGGGGGGGGGCCAAAAAAACCCCCACCATTTTTGGCCCCTTTTCTGGGGGCAGACGGGCCGGGCCCAGACAGGAAAAAGGTTGAAAAAATTTCCCGGGGGGGGAACCCAAAAGGGGGGAAAAAAAAGGGGGTCCCAAAGGGTTTTGGAAAAATTTGTCAAAAAGAATTTTAAAAGGGGCCAAGGGGGAAAGGGGGGCTGCCCCCATGTGTTTGGGGGACAAAAGGGGGGGGAAAAAATTCCCCCGGGGGGAATTAACCCCGGGAATTTTTTTTTTGGGACGGGGGAAAAAAAAAGGAAAAGGGTTTTTAAAAAATTTTTAAAAAAAAGGGGGCGGGAAATTTTCAAAAAAAAGTCGGGGAAAATAAAAATTAAGGTAAATGCAGAGAAAAAATTTAAAAAAGGGGGAAAACCCGGGGGTTTAAAACCCCCTTTTGGGGCCCACTTTTTTTTTAAGGAAAAAAAAACAAAATTTTTTTTAAAAAGGAACTTTAAAAACAGCAAAAAGTCCAAAAAAATTTTTCCCATCCCTTTTTGTGGAAAAAAGAGGGGGGGAAAAACTTTTCCCAAAAAAAAGGGGTTTGGGGGAAAAAAAGGTTTGGGAAAAAAAATTTTTAAAAATTCCCGGGGGTCTTTTTACCATAGACAAAACGTCCGCCCTTTAGGGCCCGGGGGTATTTCCCCCCCCCGAGCTGGAAGACGAGGAACTGTTTTTTGGGAAAAAACCCCCCAAAACCCCCAAAGAAAAAGCAAGTTTAAAACCCCCCTTTTGGCGCACCACCGGAAAAACTCACAATCGGGGGGCCAAGGGGAAAACCCCCCCAAGGGGAAAAAAAAGGGGAGCTGGAAAAGGGTTTTTGGGGAAGGGGGGGGGGGGGGGGGGCCACTCTCCCCCCCTTTATCGGGGCATCCTGGAAACAGGGGGTCCCGAAGGGGGGGGATTTTAAAAATAAAAACGCCCACCCTAAAAAAAGGGGCTGGAAGGGGAGGGGGGGAACTCAGGACTAAAAACCCTCAGTACCGGGAAAATTTTTTAGGGGGGGTTTCGTCCGACTGTGCTAAACCAAGGGGGCCCGGGACAACTAGGGATCAGGCCGCCAGGGGGGTTTTTAAAAAAAAGGGGCGGGTCCTGAAAAACCCCAACCTGGTTTTCTATGAGGGGGTGCCCCCACCGGGTGGAGGGGGGAAAAAACCCGGTGGATGTTCTCCACCTGGTTTCACAAAGCCTTTGACACATTTTTCCCACTTTTTTCCTCCTGGAGAAGCTGGGGTTTGGGGGCCTAGAGGGGTTATTTTTTTCTGGGAAAAAACGGGGGGGAGGGAGGGCCCCCAGAGATTTGGGGGCCCAATGGAATTAAATCCTTTTGGGGGCTGATAAAAAGGGGGGGCCCCCCAGGGCTCTTTTTGGGGACCTTTTTCTGTTTAAATAAATTATAAAAAAAACCGGAAAAAGGGGGGAATTGATGTGCCCTAAAAAAAATTTTTGCGGAAGACCCAAAGAGGGGGGTTATTTTTTGGATCAACTTGGGGGGGGGAGGGTTTTTGAAAGGGACCTGGACAGGCTGGATCTGGGGGCCAACCCAGTTTAAAAGGTTTTTAAAAAGGGGGCCCCAAGAAAAAGGTTCCTGTTTTTGGGCCCCCAACCAACGGCGGGGGAAAAGGGGGGGTGGAAAGATGTTGGGGCAAAAAAAAAGGACCGGGGGGTACGGTTGACACCCCCCTTGAATAGAAGCCAGCAATCCCCCCCAGGGGGGCCAAGAAGGCCAATGGCATCCGGGGGCCCGTATCGGGGAAAAGTTTTTGGGCCCGCAAGAGTAAGGGAAAAGGGTTTTCCCCCCCCGAAAACCCGGGGCTGGGGGGGCCACACCCAAAAACTGTGTTCATTTTTGGGGGCCCCCACAAAAAAAGGGGTTGAAAAATTTAGGAGGTTGGGCCAAAAGCTGGGGGGGGAACAAGTCCCAGGAAGGGGTTTTTTAAAAAGGGGGCAAACCAAAAACCCCCCTTGGTGATGGGTTTTTTTTTTGGGGAAGGAAAAAGGGGGGAAAAAATTAGGTGGGGGGGGCCCCTGGGTTTTGGGAAAAAATTTGGGTGGGGTTTTTAAAAATTAAATTTTTTTGGGTTTTTTAAGAAGGGGAAAGGGGGCACAAAGGGGGAAAGGGACCCCGTTATTAAAACCCACCTAACAATTTTTGGGGGCCCCGACCGGGGGGGGAAAAAAAAAAAAAAAAAAATTTAAGTTGGAAAAAAAAAAAGTTTTTTTTTGGGTTTTTTCCTTTTCTTTTTTTTTTTTTTCCCCCCAAAGGTTAAAATTTTGGGTTTGGGTTTTTAAAATTGGAACCCAAAAGGGGGAGAAAAGGGGGGGCCCTCCCCAAATTGGGCGCCCAAAAATGTTAGGTTAAGTTTTTTTTTTGGGACAATTAAGGAGAAAAAAATTAAACTTTAACCCCGGGGGTTTTTAAGGGGGTTTTTCCCCCAAAAAGGGCCCAGGTTTGGCCCCAAAAAGAAGGCTTTCCCCCACGGGAACCCCCCCTTTTTTTTTTTGTTCCCCGGGAATTTTTCCCCTTTTTTTCCAAAACCTTTTGTAGATAAATTTTTTTTTCCCTTGAAGGTTTTTTTTTTGGTGGACCTTTTTGGTTTTTTTTTGGCCTTTTTTTTGGGAAACTTTTTTTAATTTAAAAATTTTTTGGTTTTTTTGAAAAATTTTTTGGCAAAGTTTTTTTGAAAAAGCCCCCAGTTTTTTTTTGGGGGGCCCCTAAAATTTTTTTTCCTTTTCCAAAAAAGGGGGTTCCTAATTTTTTTAATTACCTTTAAAAAAAAAAACCCAATCCCAAAAAAACCCAATTTTTTTAAAAAAAAACCTTCCCCAAATTTTTAAAACCTATAAGCTTTTTAAATATTTTTTGCTTTTTTTTTTTCGGGAAAAACCCCCTGGAACCCCAAACATGAAAATAAAAAAAAAAACCTGTTTTCCCCCCCCTTAAAATTTTTTTATTTTTTAAAAAAAAAATTTTTAATTTTAAAGGACTGTGTTTTTTTTGGGGCCCCCCCGGGTTTTTATTTTTCCTTCATTTTTTCTTTTCCCCCTCCAATTTTTGGGTTTGGGGAAAAAAAAGGGGGGAAAAGTAAAGTATTCGGGGGAATTCCATGTTTTCCCCAAAATCCAAAAAGCAGGTTTTGGGCCCTTCCCCCAAATTTTCCCCATACCAAAATAAGCTAAAAAAAAATAAACCTTTGGGGTTTTAAAAAGGGGAAAATTTTTTTTTTTAAAAAAAAAAAGGGAAAAATTTTGGGGAAAAATTTTAAAATTATTATTTAAATTTACAGCCCCAAAACCCCCCTTTTGTGAAGTTGTTAATTCTTTTGGGTTCTTTTTTATAATTTAATTTTAAAAACTAAAAAAAAAAGGGGAAATTTCTTTTCCTAAAATTTGGCTTTTAAAAAATTTTTTTAAAATCCCCCTTTTAAAATTAAAAAAAACCCCTTCCCAAGGGGTTTGTTTTTAAATTTTTTTTTGGGTTTTAGGTTTTTTTTTTTTGGGTTTTTTTTTTTAATTCTTTGTAATTGGGGGGGGTTGTGGGGGGGGGGGGGGTTTTTTTTTTTTTTTTGGGTTTTTGTTTTTTTTTTTATTTTTTTTTAAAAATTTAAAGGAAAACTTCTTTCTTTTTTAAAAATTTTTTTAACGCCTTTTTTTTAAAAAAATTTTAAAGTTTCTGGGGGGGGGGGTTTGGGGGTTTTTTCCCCTTTTTAAAAGGGGTTTTTTTTTTTTTTTTTTTTTTTTGGGGTTTTTTGGGGGGGGGGTTTTTTTTTACTCTTGGGCCCCTTTTTTTAAAAAATTTTTCGGGTTTTTGGGGAAAAATTTTGGAAAAAATTATAAAAATTTCCTTTTTTTTTTTTTTTTTTTTTGGGGGGTGTTTTGGGGGGGGGGGGGGGGGGGTTTTTTTTTTTAAAAATTTTTTGGGGGGGGGGGGGGGGGGGGTTTCCCCTTTTTCCCCTTTTTAGGGGTTTTTTCCACCTTTTTTTTCCCCGGGGGGGGGTTGGGGGGGGGGGGGGGGGGGGGGGGGGGGGGGGTTTCAACCCCCCCTTTTAAAAGGGAAACCCCTTCTTTTTTGGGGGGTAGGGGGGGGGTTTTTGGGGGGGGGTTTTTTATTTTTTTTGGGGGGGGGGGGGGGCCCCGGGGGGTATTTTTTTTATTTCTTCAAGGGGATAACAAAAGGGAAAAAATTTTTAAAAACTTTTTTAAAAAATTAAAACCCTTTCATTTTGGGGAAATTAAATAAAAAAAATTTATCTATTTTTGGGGCCAAAAAAAATTTTTGGGGTTTTTTTTTCCCTTTTTAAAAGGGGGGGGGGAGGGGGGGGGGTTTCCCCTTTTGTTGATTTTTTTTTTTCCCCTTTTGAAAATTTTTTTTTATAAATTTTTCAAAACCCCCCCAAAAAAAAAGGGGGGGGGGGGGGGGAACCCTTTTACAAAAAATTTTTGGCAAAAGGGGGGGGGGGGTAAATTTTGGGGGGGGGCCCAAAAACCCCCCTTAAAAATTGGAGTTTTTGTTTTTTTGGGGGTTTTTTTGGGAAAAAAAATTTTTTTGCAATTTAAATTTTGGGGGTTTGGGGGGGGGGGGGGGGGTTTTGGGGGGGGGGGGGGGGGGGGGGGGGAATTTTTTTAAAAAAACCCCAAAAAAAATTTTCCCCTTTTTGTGGTTTTTTTGGGGAAAAAAATTTCCCCCCAAAAAAAAGGGGGGGGGGGGGGGGGGGGGGGGGGGTTTATTTTTTTCCCTTTTTAAAATTTGGGGGTTTTTAAAGAGCCCCCGGGGGTTTTAATTTTTTAGTTTGGCTATTTTTGGGGGGGGGGTTTTTTTTTTCCCTTTTAAAAATTTTTTTGGGGGGGGGGGGGTTGGGGGGGTTTTCCCCTTTTAGGGGGGGGGGGGGGGGGGGGGTTGGGGGGGGGGTGTAACAAAATTTTTGGGAAATTTTTTTTTGGGGGGGGGGGGGGGTTTTTTCTTTTTTTTTTGGGTTTTTTGGGTTTAGTTGATTGGGGGGGTTTGTTCTTTTTTGGGGGTTTTTTTTTAAAAATTTTTGGGGGGGGGGGGGGGGGTTTTGTTTTAAACCATTTTTTAAAAGGTTTTGGGGGGGGGGGGGGGGGGGGTTTTTCTCCTTTCCCCCCAAAACCCCAAAACCCTTTTTAAAAATCTCATTCCCCCAAAACCCCCCAAAAAATTTCTAAAATTTAGGTTTTTTGTAGACTGTGATGCAATCATTCCTTGAAGAAATTCAAAAAAAATTTTTTTTGCATTTTTTTCCACATGACCCTTTTTCCCCCTTTTTCCCCTATTCAAAAAAAATTTTTTTTAAAAATTTTAAAAATTTTAAAACAAATATCTTTTCTAAACCCCAAGCACCAGAACTTGTAAAAAGCAAAAAACCCCAAGGGGGTTTTTTTTAAAAAGTTTTTCACAAATGGTGGGGGGCCTGGTGAAATTTTGATTTCTGTAAAAAATCTGGGAAAATTCAAATTCATCTAAAAAACCTTTTGGGGAATTTTTACTGCCCCAAGGGGTTTTTCCCCCCTTTTTGAAGTAAAAAAAAATGTTTTACCCCTTTTTAGATGAAAAAAGGGGCCCCAAAGGGGGAAGGGGCCAAATTTTTGGGAAAAAAGGATTAAAAAAAAAACCTTTTGGGAGGAAAAAGTTAGCGGAACCGGGGCCCCCGGGGGGGAAAGGGGAACAGGTTTGAAGGTAAAAAAAGCCATGGAAGAAAAAAGGGGTCCCCTGAAAATTTTTGGGGGGGGGCTGTACCCTCTACTTTTTTCCCCTTCCTCCATTCTTTTTGGGGGGAAGCAGCAGGGAAAAAACCCCCCCTTTTTTCCCAGTGCACAGGTAAAAGGAAAACAGAACCGGAAAAACCTTGGGCTGGAAAAATTTTTTTTTTATAAAATCACGGGAAAAAATTCCGGGGGGACAAAAATTTTCCAAAAACTACAGTTTTTTTTTAAAAACCCCAATTTTGGGGGAGACAATTATATGTACAAAAAGGGGGATTTTTTCCCTTTTTTTAAAAAAGGGAGATATTTTTTAAAAACCAAAAGGGCCCGGGAAAAAAAAAGCCAATACCCTGCAGAAGTCTTAAAAAAAAATTTGGGGGAAAAAGGGGCCCCCCTTATCAACTGAGCTTGCAAACAAAAAAAAAACCAAAAATTTTTAAAAATAACAATTTTTAAAATTTTTTTTTAAAACCCCCAAAAATTTGGCTGACCTAATTTAAAATTTTCCCCTGATTTTTAAAAGTATTTACGATTGCATCCAAGTCAGCTTTTTGATAACTGCTGAGACTGAAAACAGTCTGGGTTTTTTCCCCTTTTTTAATTTTTCCCCTTCTCGAAAAAACCCTTTTAAAAAAAACCCAAAACTTTTTTTTTCGGGCTGTTTTCAAACCTCTGTTTTTTTTTAACTTTTTTTGGGGGTTTAAAAAAAACATCTATTTTAAACACCCGGGGGGCATTTCTGGAAAATTTTTTTTGTTTTTTCTTAGATTTGGGGGGTTCGATTCAAAAATTAAAAAAATTTTTTAAACCCCTTCAAAACTTTTTTAATACTTTTAAAAAAGAATGTATTAAACAATAAAAAAAAATATCCCTATTTTTTTTTTTTTTGTTGGGGGGGGTTTTTTTGTTGTTGTTTTCCTAAAAAGCAGAACAAAAAATATTTATTAAATACTTCTCCCCCTTTCCCTTTTCGTAAACATAATTTTGACATCTCTTTTTTTTTTCCCAGTCATAATTTTTCCTTAAAAAAAGTAAAAAGAGGGGGTTTTTCGATGTATAAAAAACAAAAGTACATACTTTTTCATACCTTTTTTTTTTTAGCCTTTTTTCCCCTTCACTGATATTTGTTTAACTACCCTTATCCACTCCACGAATTCCTTAGCTATCATATTTTACACACACACACAGAATCACAGAATCACACAGAATGGCAAGGGTTGGAAGGGACCTCGGGAGATCGTCTAGTCCAACCCCCCTGCTAAAGAAGGTTCTCCTAGAGCAGATGGCACAGGACATCATTCAGGTATGCTTTGAACACCTCCAGAGAAGGAGACTCCACAACCCCTCTGGGCAGCCTGTTCCAGTGCTCTGTCACCCTCAAAGTAAAGAAGCTTTTCCTCATATTCAACTGAAACCTCTTATACTTCAGCTTGTGCCTATTGCCACTTGTCCTGTCGCTGGGCACCACTGCAAAGAGTCTGGCTCCATCCTCGTGACATCCACCCTTGAGATATTTGTACATGTTGATTAGATCCCCTCTCAGTCTTCTCTTCTTCAGGCTGGGCAAGTCCAACTCAGTCAGCCTTTCCTTATAGGGGAGATGCTCCAGTTCTCTAATCATCCTTGTTGCTCTCCTCTGAACTCTCTCTAAGAGTTCCTTTCTTGAATGGGGGAGCCCAGAACTGTACACATTACATTTTTTAAATTTTATGTATCTTTGTTCTTTAAAAATACAACAACACACAGATGGAACAAGCTCTCCTTTTAATTCAGATATTTTTAGTAAAACAAATATTTTGTGAAGAACAAATATGCATTTGGGACACCTGACAGAACATCTTAAACACTTTTCAATCATACATATATATGTGGGGGTGTATACAGTGTAACTGTGCATGTATGAATACAAAAATAAAGAGATTTTTCTCATTTTTCTTCATGCATAACTTCTCTTCCAGTTTTTGAGTACCGCATTTAAAAAATGCACGAAGGTTATATAGTACTTCTTCATGTGTATTCTTACTGCATAAGCACAGGAATTAAATATCATTCATTTAACCTCTCTGATCCAATAACCTAGAAGAAATAAATTGTATGAAAATAGTAAAAAAAAAGTGTTTACAATAGATGGAGACTGTTCATACAAAGAAAAACATGTACAAATATGGAAGAGGGAATAATATACAGCAAAACTTGTGAAATTCATTTGGGACATGCTACAGTTTTTTTGAACATTTTTTAATGTTCCAACATAAATTGCTTGTATTAAATATCAGCGGTCTCACTTCATGAAGAGGGTAGGAACAAGTAAAAGAAACACTAGTGACATAAGAATGTAGGATCTCTGAATGCAGTCCTATCTGCAGGTGAATGTTCTCAGTCTACCTGAATTACCTAAATCACTGGGAAATATTTTTAGAAATTAAACAAGAGCTCAGCCTTTGCTGAGGTGATGATAAAGCAGATTTATAAATATGCAATTTGGTTAATGCTTGTGTTATTCTTTGCTATTTTTTCCTGACTGAATGTGGAAGAGTCTTTCATATGGGTGAGAGGGGAAATGGGAAGGGTAGAAAAAAACCTCAAACTGGTTTTGCATTGTGTGTACAGTTCTCTGTTCAAAAGCTGCATTGATGTATTCACAGAACACAGAATTTTGTCTTATATTGTAACATGACTGTCATGGTTTAACCCGGCTGGCAACTAAGCACCACGCAGCCGCTCGCTCACTCCCCCCCCCCTCCCTCAGTGGGATGGGGGAGAGAATTGGAAAAGAAAAGTAAGACCCGTGGGTTGAGATAGAGACAGTTTAATAAGAGAGAAGAATAACAATAGTAATAATAATAATAATAATAATGGTAAGAAAATATACAGAATATATAAAACAAGTGATGCACAATGCAATTGCTCACCACCCGCTGACCGATGCCCAGCCCGTCCCAAGCCGCGATCACTCTGCCCGCGACCGACCGACCCACTAACTCCCCCCCGAGCATGACGTTATATGGTATGGAATAGCTCTTTGGACAGTTTGGGTCCTAGCTGTGCTGTACTCCCAGCTTGTTATACACCTGGCCAAGCAGGAGAAGCTCAGAAAGTCCCTGAGCAGTCTGAGCACTACTTGGCAACAACTAAAAACATCAGCGTGTTATCAACATTCTTCTAGTACTAAATCCAAAGCACAACACTATGCTAGCTTCTGTGAAGAAAATTAACTCTATCCCAGCTGAAACCAGGACAATGACGAAAAATTAACAACCTTACATTAAAAATTCTTACCTAATTTTCCTCTAATTAAGCATTAGGATTCAAATTTACATTTCCACAAGTAATTTCTACAGTCGCTGCAGTGCTTACAATTCATCCTATCTCCTCAGAATAGTAAAGCAAAACAACGGAGGGGAAAACGATGCGACAATTTTAAAATATCTATTTTTAATTTATAAAATAACTCTAGGATATTAAAAACTGTAAATAAGTGTGTTTTCACAACCATTCATGTAGCTTAATGTAGGCATGTTTGTAGTACAAAAATAGCCTTCTACAATACAGTGCATCAGCAACAGTTCACTCCAAATGTTGTAGATAATTAATCTAATTTTCCCTCTGCTTCATTTTGTGTTCTATTAGTTTTCTTATTCAAACTTTCAAGTCACAAATCTAATTTAAAGCCTCTTAACTGGTCTAATGTGGTAATGTGTTCCATCTGCGTGCAGTGTCTAGCGGTGAGTGTTAGGGACAGAATACTAATTTGCCTCCCAGTGTGCACAATGCTCAATAAATAAATAATATATTACCTGTGCTCACCATTACTTGACTACAGAAAGTGTCAAAAGCAACAGAAAAGATGGATGCAAGTTTAAGACATGTAACAGAGAATGAACTGAAGCAGGGATGGGTAGGGGAGACAGAAGAAAAGAGGGAGGCAGAGAGAGATATGAACAATACAGTCTGTCACAGAAAAGCAATTATTCTGTTAACATGGCTAACTAGGGCTGCACACGTAATGTATATTAGACTACATACTGATTAATGGTTAAATATTAAATATTCCTTTGTAACATTTTTGCCTTCTGTGTGTTCTTTTATTTCTCCATAGAGGAAAATAGAATTCCTTTATATTGTTTTAGCTTGTGTTTGTTTAATTATTCACTTTCAGAGATCTCTATTTTTTTTAAAACACATTGATTTTCTTCTGTTGTTTGGCTTTGCTTTCTTGCTGTGTGTAGAGGGGGTTGCTTTATTTTAGGAGCTTTAGCTTTCATATAACAAAAAACTCCAGTTAAATGATTTTAAAGTTGGTGAGTTTCACTCTGATCTTCTGTACAGTCATCTAAGCTTGTGGAAACTTCACTGTGGTCAATGAAGTAATAGCGGTGCAAAGCTGGAATCTGGGAGATTAAATGCAGAGTGCTGGTATTATAGAGAATTGTGCAGGTAAGTATGCATATAAGAGAAAAAGAGAGGGTATACTGGCTATATTTGGTAAAATAAAAGCCTGAGAATAAACTAAAGGATGGAAAGATAATGTGGGGGAAAAAAGAAAAAAAAAAAAATCCCATGAAACTGGCAGTGTCATGGATTATTAAAATATTATTTTGTAGAAAATGTCATTACAATTTTGTTTAAATTTAATGCAATTTACCCGACCATAAAGAACTCCTTAGAATAAATGGCTGGTTTCCAGGCACAGCTACTGTGCTGCTGATTACAATACATTCTGACATTTATGACAGTTTTATAATTCTTGTATTCTGTACCTAGCTGTGCTCTGAAGTATCTCTACTTTGCTGAAGGCTTTCTCCTGGGAAATGGCACTAAAGTTTTGTGGACTGAAAGGACAATAAAACAGCTTGACAGAAAAACACTATGACTATAGAATGCAAGCCTGTTGCTAATTTGTCTATAACAGTTAAAAATGAGGATTCATTTTATAAATACAAATACCTATGTAAATTTATTGTCACAAAAAATTGGCATCCACTTCAGCAGATATTCTCATATAAGTAAACTAACCAATGTGAGTAAGGATTTGTCAGATCAATGCCTAGATCCTTAAGTAAAATATTACTATTGCAAGAGTAACGCCACTAATTGTTTATATGAAGCCTAAAATTCGTAAGGAAGAGTAGGGAAAATGGCAGACCTAGATATAAGCAAAAGAACAGGTAAGAAGGAATAGGAAGGAGGAATAGGAAGGCAGGAAATAAATCTTACTACAGAAACTTTGAACTTTTTGTAGGGCAGTACTCAAAACAGTATTTAATTATGTCTTCAAACATTACACAAATTTTTTTATAACAAACCAGTATTGACACAGTTCAGAGGATGCTTACTGTTTTCCCTTTAGAGAAAGAACAAGTTGAAAAAATTCTATAACCATTTGGGTAAATACTGGTTTAATATTTTCAATAAAAACATTAGAAAAAAAATTCAATTGAAAAAGTTATGAAAATTGGCATAGTAATAATCAAAAGCATTTTTTTCTTTTTCTTTACAAAGACAATTGCTATTGAAGTAACATTTCAACTCAAAGTTGCTGACCAGCTCTAAGAAAAATATTTTGTATATTTCGTTTTGCCCATATGCACTTAGACAGAGTTCCAAGCAGACAGTTGAGGTCCTGGCTTAACTGTAAAACTTGAATCAAACATACTATCCATTGAGCAGCCAGATAGTGAAAGGGAGACAGACTGAAAAAGATTCAAGTGGGCTTAAAGGGGGTGCAGAGTATGCTGCTTTGCAGGCAGCATGTTAATGCTTGCCAATATTTAGGGTCTAGAGCCAAAATTCCATTCATTCCCGGTAACATTATAGCCTTGTCACCATCTCCCTTCAATGTGAGGGAGAAAAGCCTTAACACCAGTAACAAATCTACTCCCTCTTCTACTCTGCTATCTGTGTTTACTGCAGAAGGTTATTAAAGAGGTACTCCTGGTACCCCCTTTGCCCCTGAGCTGCCATGCTAATCAAACTGTAGATTGTCCTGAAAAGGGTTTATTTCTAGAGTGCTGCTCCATTTCAGAGTGCTGGCTGAGAGAGATAGTGCAATCATCTGTAGTGCTGCAACAAAACAGGTTTAAATTGTAATCACATGAGAACCCCTAAATTAAATGAGGTCAGTCTGGCCTGTACACAGATGGAAGGAAGACCTCCATGGACCTTTACAGTATTTAAGGAGATATTATTAGTGAGTGATAGAGTAGGTGACATTTTTCCCTGTATTAGTACTGCCCAGGTATCATGCTAGATGGAACCCTATCACTAGAGATGTCATCTTTCAGATAAAGCATAAAAACAAGATCTTGTACATAACTGGCCATTAAAAATTATATGGTATTTCTCATAATGTTCTCTTGGCCAAATTTGAAGCAGGCAATACATTGTGCTTGCCTTAATTAACCCTAAAGTCTGTGAAATACATGTTCTTCCTTCTCATCCTAACAACTCTGTAATGCAGCTTTTGTCCATACTCAATGTTCATAGACTGCTGCTTAAAAAAAAAATAAATCAACAAAAAACCCAACTGCTATCTACAATTACTAAGAACACATAAAAAAGCTAATAAGTAAAAGATATTGGCTTTATTACAGAGGAAAAAATTGTAAACAACAACAGAGATTTCTGTTTAAATATTTTTACTACTATTCAGCAAACAAGATACTGTCTTCAAATGTGGCATGAAATAAATATTCTAGAAAATCTAAAACACAGCTGTAATATTTAATATTTAAGTATTTAGGTATAAAGCAATGGTGAATTAAAGGCAATGGAAAATATCAGTCAACTTCAGAGAGAAATTCATACTAAAATCTCCATGAATGACAACATAACTTGCTAGTAAGATATGGGTGAAGAGAAAGACATGTCTGCTTACAGTCCACAAGGAGTTGGTTTGAAGAAGGCGAGATTAACAATTCAGATGTTGCTGTGCTATTTAAATTTATTCCAAATTGAAAATTCTTGTTTCCAAAGAGACACAGTAAAGCTTCTTGTGGCCCTTCTGAACCCTATAGTATTAGTAGTTGTTTAAACTGGAAAAAAAAAATTAAAAAAGAAGAGTTTTAGCTGATAAAGAAAAAAAAGTTAATTTACATTACACTGGAATATTTAGCAACAAAAGTATTCTTGGTCAGTTTATAGTACATAATGTTAAAACCTGCTCATAATAATACAAAAGAAAAGGATGTGATAGTACATCAGGCTTTCATCTCACCAGGATTTTTGTCTACTCTTAATTAAGCGTGCACTTCCTTTTGCATTCAGTAGGAATGCTGTGTGTTTATCTATTAAGTAAGTTAGGAAATGCTACCCATGGTTTCTGTGTTACCAGCTCATAAAGCACCTATAAAATGTAGTGGTTGAATCATATATTATTTTCTATTTCCGTTGTGGAATCCAGATACCACTTACCTCTTGCAACATGACAATAACAATCCCACATAGCATAATGGATATGAATGATCAAACTGTTTGAGTCAGTTGTATAGCTGAAATGTCATCTGCTCTATTTATTGCTTAACTATGCAACCTATCTTCTGCCTTAAAGATGCATAATCATCAGACTCCATTAATGAAAACACCTTTCAGAATTCATCCTAAGAGTTCGTATTTTGGAAAGGTCATGGAGTTCTTGTCCCATGCATTTCTATTTCATGCCAGTGATACAGATCTTCCACAATATTTGACAAATTTTTTGGAAAATAAAAAATGTTCCTGTTATGAAGGAGTGTTCAGAATGTTTGAATATATATTATAATTCCACAGGAAATCCCTGGGGTGCAATGCTCCCAGGGGCCTGAACAGAGAAAGAGGTGGAATTTTTCTGAAGTCTACTTAAGAAAACACTGTTTTCCTAAGGAGAAGCAGAGGCATTTATATTAAAGATAAAGGGGGTTGAATCACTTGGGGATTAAATTACTATACCTATTGATTATGAAAAAAAAAAAAAAGCACCTAGAAAAGAACTAAAGTACCACAAATTCATATCAGTTGGAGTATTAGTAACACCAATCTGATCTTGTAATACTAGTTAAAAGGTAGCTCTAATATTCATGTAGATTTAATTTCAGTGGTGTACCTGGGAGCACAAATAACCCTCAGCAAGAGATACAATCACATCTTAATCCCAGTTCTCTGAAAATTACAGCTGAAAATATTTTTAAATAAACATCTAATGCTAAGATCAGTGCTATGCAAAATTAATGTGCGATCAAAGCCAGACTGCCTTTGTTTTCAGAGAACACATAAAAGCCAGCTTGTGACAACTTTTGGTTGTTAAAAGCCCCATGATACTTTTCTAAGAGGCAGAGTGTTAATTTTCAATTGTCTGTCCAAATCCAGCGTGGGTACTTATATTCCTTCTGTTTAAAAAAATCACAATTGTCTTTTCAATTAAGTACAGTATAATTTTCATCTTCCCCTAAAAATTAAGATAGCGTAAGTTGTTCAGCAGCTACCAGATTCTTATGCATATGACTGCATTTCACTTGCAGTCAGTTCATATTTTAAGATAATCATAGAATCATAGAATCATTGAATTTTTAGGGTTGGAAGGGACCCCTAGAAGTCATCTAGTCCCACCCCCCTGCAGTGAGCAGGGACACTGCTAACTAGATCAGGATGCTCAGAGCCCTGTCCAACCTGGCCTTGAATGTTTCCAGGAATGGGGCCTCCACTACCTCTCTGGGCAACCTGTTCCAGTGTTTCACCACCCTCATTGTAAAGAATTTCTTCCTTATATCTAGTCTAAACCTACCCTGCTTTGGTTTAAAACCATTACCCCTTGTCCTGTCACAGCTGGCCCTACTAAAAAGATTTTCCCCATCTTTCCTATAGGCCCCCTTTAAGTACTGAAAGGCTGCAATCAGGTCTCCCCTCAGCCTTCTTTTCTCCAGGCTGAACAAGCCCAACTCCCTCAGCCTGTCCTCATAAGAGAGGTGCTCCAGCCCTCGGATCTCTTTAGTAGCCCTCCTCTGGACCCGCTCCAACAGTTCCCTGTCCTTCTTGTGCTGAGGGCTCCAGAGCTGGACGCAGCACTCTAGGTGATGTCTCACCAGAGCAGAGTAGAGGGGCACAATCACCCCCCTTGACCTGCTGGCCACGCTTCTCCCCATGCAGCCCAGGGTACGGTTGGCCTTCTGGGCTGCCAGCGCACATTGCCGGCTCATGTCCAGCTTTTCATCCACCAGCACGCTCAAGTCCCTCTCGGCAGGGCTGCTCTCGATCCTTTCTTCCCCCAGCCTGTACTGATACTGGGGGTTACCCCAACCTAGGTGCAGGACCTTGCACTTGGCCTTGTTGGACCTCATGAGGTTCACACAGGCCCACCTCTCCAGCCTGTCCAGGTCGCTCTGGATGACATCCCGTCCTTCTGGTGTGTCAACCGCGCCACTCAGTTTGGTGTCATCCGCAAACTTGCTGAGGGTGCATTCGATTTCGCTGTCTAAGTCATTGATGAAAACTTTAAACAGCACCGGTCCCAGTACAGACCCCTGAGGGACACCACTCGTCACCGGTCTCCATCCGGACATCGAGCCATTGACCACTACCTTCTGGATGCGACCATCCAGCCAGTTCCTTATCCACCGAACAGTCCACCCGTCAAATCCATAGCTCTCCAATTTAGACAGAAGGATGTTGTGGGGGACCGTGTCAAAGGCTTTGCAGAAGTCCAGATAGATGACGTCCATTGGTTTTCCTTTGTCCAGTGTTGTTGTCCCATAATCTAAGGTTTAGGATACAAACTTCAGTGTATATACATGAAGATATGTTGTTTATTCCACACATTTCCTTGGTTAACATATAAGGAAAATATTAAACAGCATCCACCAAACAATATTGAACTTTGTGAGCCAAATGATATCAGCAGGAATCTTTAAACTGATTTTTGCTGACTTTGAATTAGGCCCTTTTGGATGACAGGAAACAAAAATAAAATTCTTACTTCACTGAAATTAACAATAGTTTTGTGAGTGATTTCAATGCAGTCTGCTTTTCATCCAAGGGGGGGGGTGGTGTTACTTCATTTTAGGGGAGAAGGAGAAAGGGTGGTGAATGAGAAGAAATTATGGTTCCTGCCATTAACGAGTACTGCCAATCTAGTTCATTTTGGCATTGGTAAAGTACGTGAAATCAAAGCAGGTACTATGTAAATATAGGTTTAAGCCATGATATAGAAGTGACTATAATTTAAACTCTCTTTTCTGAACAGTGGGAGAAAAAAAAATATTTTCAATCTAGAGACAAGTTAAAGGGGAAATCAAAATAGTTACAATTTGTTTCCACTAGAAAAAAAAAAAAAACTCCCAGAAAAGTTTATTCATGATATAAAAGTTAATAAAAGGACATTTAATAAACAAACAATGTAACAGATAACAACATAGTAATAAAAAATAATAACTTCTTAAAAATCTCAAATGCTAATGGGGAAAAACAGATTAATGTATAAGATTCCCCTCAAAGCAAGTGCTTTCAATAGAAGTGTTTAATACAACCAAAAATGTTAATGAAAATCTCATCTGACAACTGGCCCCAGTGGAAAGGATGACAACAAATGCAGAAGGGACTAAGGTATTAATTCATATTTCATACAGTATTATAAATCACAACAAAAGGACAGAGGAAACTATATGGATAAATAGAATGATAACATTAGATTCTATCCCTCTTTACCTCTGTCTTTACCAGCACTGCTGGGTACCAGTATTTGGGAATGAAATTCCAAGTTGATCCAAACACAAACCCACCACCAATGAAGAAGGAGTTAGTATGTGAATTAGTACAAAAGCTTGATCCCTACAAATTGATGGGCCCTGATGCCATCCACCCAAGGGTGTTGAGAGAGCTGGCTGACGTCATTGTGAGGCCACTCTCCAAAATCTTTGAGAAGTCTTGGAGATCAGGGGATGTTCCAGAGGACTGAAGGAAGGTAAATGTTACCCCTATCTACAAGAAGGGCTCGAGGGAGGATCCAGGTAATTACAGGCCCATCAGTCTTACTTCAATCCCTGGAAGGTTATGGAATGAATCCTCTTGGGGGCCATCACAAGTCAAATGAAGCATGTGAATGGGAAAAGCCAACAAGACTTCATTAATGGCAGATCGTGCCTGACAAACCTGGTCGCCTTCTATGACAGAGTGACCTGCTTGGTCAACATGGGGCGAGCAGTGGACATGGTCTACCTGGACTTTTCCAAGGCTTTTGATACAGTTCACCATGGCCTCCTTCTGGAGAAATTGATGTGTTACGGCCTGGACAAGTGGTCTGTGCAGTGGGTGGGGAATTGGCTGACAGGGATCGATATTTGTCCCAATGTTATTCAATATCTTCATAAGTGATCTGGGTAACAGGATCAAGTGTAGCCTGTTGAAGTTTGCAGATGACACCAAATTGAGTGGGGAAGTAGACATCCAGAAGGGAGGAACACCTGGATAGGGTGGAAGAGTGGGCTGACAAGAACCTTATGAAGTTCAACACTGACAAGTGTAAGGTCTTACACCTGGGAAAACATAATCCAGGTGTACAGCACAGACTGGGTTCCACCTGGCTGGAGAGCAGCTCTGTGGAAAGGGACCTGGGGGTCCTGGTGGACAACAAGCTCAATATCAGTGAGCAGTGTGCTGCTGTGTCCAAGAAGGCCAATAGGATGCTGGGTTGCATCAAAAAGGGCATCACAAGCAGAGATAAAGAAGTCATTATCCCACTCTACTCAGCTCTTTTCAGGCCACACCTGGAATACTGTGTACAGTTCTGGTCCCCACTATACAAAAAAGATGTGGACCGGCTGGAAAGGGTCCAGAGAATGGCCACCAAGATGGTCAAAGGACTGAGAAGCCTGCCATGTGAGGACTGGCTGAAAGAACTGTGTTTGTTCAGCCCAGAGAAAAGGAGGCTTAGAGGGGATCACCATGTACCAATACCTAATGGGTAGCTACAAGGTAGATGGAGACTCCCTTTTTACAAGGAGTCATATGGAGAGGACAAGGGGGAATGGACATGGGTTGCTCTTGTGGAGATTCTGATGCAACATGAGAGGGAAATTTTTCACCATGAGAAGAGTCAATCATTGGAATAATCTCCCCAGGGAAGTGGTTGACTCTGCCACATTGGACACTTCTAAGACTCAGCTGGACAGGTGCTGGGCCATTTTGTCTAGACTGTGCTCTTACCTAAAAAGGTTGGATCAGATGATCCCTGAGGTCCCTTCCAACCTAGGATTCTATGATTCTATGATTTCCAAGTACCTCAGAGATGCTGAGATGTGCATTAGCTCATTTGTTTACTTGTATATCTGGTGTAGAAGGAAACATACTGAACCCATATATATCTTAGTTTGAAAAAAAAAAAAAAATTAATTAAAAATAACATTTTTTAACAATGTAGCACAGACCTGAAAGAAAACAGAATAGAAAAATCTCAGGGGGATTCTTGTTAAACAATAGAAAATTCCGTTGGACAAATGCCCTTACAGCCAATCTGTTACCTGTTCCTTGGTGTGGGGCATGTCAGGGACATTCCAGGATCAAACATGGGAAGGAGGATGGACTAGAATATGCAGCCAGAGGAGTCCTTGTGGGAAACAACCCTTGTGCTGCTTTGAGTTGTGCTTGGGGTTGGTTCAGACCCAGCTGAACTGAGGACTGGACAGGGGTGGATGATTACTTAGAGTTTGCCAGCAGCACCTGGTACTTCAAAATGCACAAAAAGGTTCAAAACTGGAGTTAAAATACTGACTCTCTCTTCATCTGCTTCCCTCTTTTCTGACACTATATAAATAATTTATATAATATATATAATAAAGTAACATTTTTGCTATTAATGTCTTGCCCATGCATACATTTTCCTTCAAAAAGTTACTGAAAAAATTAGGATTTTCTGCAATGTTGCAAGGTAGTTTATTTATTAGGTGAGATGGTGTTACAAAGCAGTCACATAAAAAAATGTTAATTTCATAGTGAACGTGAACAAATGTCTAAATTTTCTATCTGAAATAGAGTATGTTTAAAATGAAAACCCTTTTACATTTAAATGTTGCATTCCTCCACGTAGTTAGTATGATTTACACTTATTTATGTAGAGATGTGCTTATTATACTGATTGGATATTTACTCTTTTATTCTTCTTAGCACTGCACTTTAGTGCCTATAAAGCTGTGAGAATATGAACTAGTTGTTTTGGGGTTTGGTTTGGGGGGGGGGGGGTTGTGCTCACAAATAATCAAGAAATTATTAACAAAGCTCCATTTGTAGAATTTAAATAGTGTCAGAATTTGACTTGCAGATCTCAGGATGAATTTGCAAGGTTGACTGTCAGAATATGTTTTTGGTTATTTTAAAAACTTGTCAACAGAGTGCACTTAAGACAGAGTTAATGAGAGACAACATACAGAGAATCCAATTATACATTTTTTACAGATTGCTTATTGGAGTATAAGTATGCTTTAATAGCATACACAAAATCAAAGAGCCCACATAAGAATAGTCAAGATAATTGAGGACGAATTTATTCAGAGGATACAGAAATTGAGGCATAGATCCTTAACTTAGAAGCTGCCACCTGGGAATTACTTTTAGACTAGCTAGGACTGGAGATTATAGGTGGGCAAGAGGAGTGGGTAACGTCAGAACTTAAGAAAGGCCCAGGAAAGCAACATGCTGGTTTATATGAAAATAAACCCAAGCTCTTAAAACACTTAATGCATTTTGGATTCTGGATTAGAAAACTGTCAGCACCTAGTCCCCTCTGTGCACTTTGGATGTCTTCCTATGGCTGTCAAGGCATGGGGGTCTTATTTAAGTTTTACTCTGGGTTATGTAAGACTGCAGATACTGTGGAACAACAACATTCAAGTGGTAGCTGTCCTGGGAACTGGCATTTTTAACAGCTGTCATTCCTCTCTTTAATAGGTGTAAGGGTACTGTTACTCTCAATCTAATTACTCAATAGTTTAATACTTTTGTAAAGTTTGGGTCCAATCAGACAAAGTATCTAGGTTCAAGTTTAGAGAAAATAATGCAAACTTCCTCCTGCAGTCTGGAGTACCGCAGGTCCCTCAAGTGCAGATGTACAGTTTTGTGGTCCCTGTGTGGCTTTAACTGTAAAATATGCATTTAAATCCTTAGTTCAGACAGGAAACCAGATCTGCCCGTATGTAGCAGCAAAGTTTCTGAGGTTTCAACAAGATTTCTAGGGAAAGCTACAATGTCTGTGGTCTCCAAGGCCCTAAACAGATTAGGCAGAGTAGAGATTTGTGTTCATTTTTCTATTTTACTTGGGATATATGTTAGGAGTTAAGTTGTAGCTCAGGTCTTGTCTGGGGAGTGTTAGGACTCGGATGTGATAGGTATTTTACAAACACAGCAGTGGCAAACCATCCATCTCCCAAAACATAGACACTGTAAATCAAAGTTGAAATACAGAAGAGGAATACAAACAATGAGGTAGAGAAGTACGAGAAAATGGAACCATTTGGTCATCTTCATCAGCAGATTTTTAAACAGAGATCACAAAGATGAAGAGCATCAAAGTAACACAATGAAACAATCTTGAATACGTTTATATGAAGCTCCTCCCAAATATTCAGTAAGGCAGTGTTTGAAAATGGAACTAATAGGGAAGGAAGGTTGACATAACAGATTGACGGCAGGAGGATGTGACTTTTTAAATGAGAAATTATGATCAAGTGAGGATAAACGGAGAAGAACTTCGAAAGTAACAAAAAATATTTCATGCTTGATGTAACAAGCAAAAGCGAGAAGCAATAAAGCGATACAAAAAGAGGTGACACTGCCAAAATAATATCACTGGGAAGGAGAATAATTCTGGATGGATATAAATAGGAATCAGTTGTCAAGACAAATGAAAGTGTAGTACAAAAAGCTAGTTAGGTGGGAGCTGATAAAAATCTGGGCAGGAATTTTAGCTGTTTAGTTGTCTAGGAAAGGCAGATGTTACTACAGAAAAATAGAGACATAACCTGCAGAATCCAGAGAGCAGTGAAATCACATCCAGGTTGTTGGTTTGAGAGACAGGCCTGAGGCTGCATTGTCCATACAATTCAGGAAAGGAAGTAGGAGATAGTGTTTTGGGAAGGGACATTAAGGGCTGTCTTTTAAGTATGAACTCGGGTTGATAAATGTTCACAAAAGAATGTCAGGCAGGCTGACCAATATTTTAGTCTGAAATAGTAATAGAGAAGAAGTTCTATGAGTCATAAATACGTAAAAGATGATTGAATTTTTCATGGCGTTCAAGCATTGGCACATGTAGTTGGTAGGTCATGCAAGCTGTTGTTTGTCATTTTTGTTACGCATATTGGAAAGGAAGCACCAAAATAATCCTTGGCATAAGGATAAAAAAAAAAAAAAAAATCAAAATCTGTACTCATTGGTTTCACAGGGAATCTCCTGGTTCTGGAGGAAGCCTCACACCACAACTGGGTAATCAAAAACTTAGACAAGTGAAGGCCACAAGCCAGGTACTGTAAACATTTTGAAAGCTGGGCATGAATTTTTTATAGAGCTGGACATACAATCAGTTTCATTCTAACACCAAAATCTATTCACTGCATTTCCTTTAGTCTAAAGACACCTCCATTCAGTTGGCTTTTAAAGCCATCTCCTGGATTTAAATGTCTTTAATAAACCCCTTTAATAAACCAGCACCAAAAGACAATTCCAAAAGTGGTTAGTCTTTCTGTTTGAAACACGGGAAAACAAGTCTGTGTTGGGAGCCCAGGCTTTCCCTGTCTGTGGAGAGTGTGGAGGTCCTGTGTTCAGGTCCCTTTTTTTCATTAGATGCTCCAAATCTTCCTCTTATTTTCCAGAAAAGTGCACAGTTTCTAGGCAGCTACACAGGTGACTCTGCTGAACTTTTCCAGTAGAAACAATTGCTGCCCAGTTCAATATTTGTTGGCTCAGGCATGCTCAGGTGGGATTTTCTAGCTGACAGCACTCATACAGAACACAGGGAGCTTCACTGGCACTGTAGAACAGTTTTTTTGTAGTTTTTTGGTTGGTTGGTTGGTTCTTTACAGTGGTGTCTAATGCTTCTGGAGTAAGGTTTATGATCTGAATAGCTCAAAAGACAAATTGCATGGCTACAACAAATTAACTTAATGTTTTTTTCCAGGACACATACACATAGATAAAAAAAGTAAGATGTATGGAAGAGTTTGGGGGTTTCCATTTTTTTTAATGTTGTTTTTACTTTTTGATCACATGCAAGGGTTTTGTATTAATGACTTACTAAATCTGCAGAAGCTTACACAACTAAAAGTTTGTACTTTTAGTATAAAGTGTATACTTTAGCAATAACAAGGACACCGTGTCTAAGTGCATGGATGAATAAACTTGGAGAAAGAATAGAAACTGAGAGTGTGACATGTTTGTATGTAAATAAGGTTAAGAATAAAAGCAATGAAGAATTGTTAGAATATGGCTAGAATGAGTGTTGAAATTTCTGAAATTTCATGTGGGTTAGAAAGATAACTCTGTCCTGGCAGAGGTGCAGTAGGATGATTAGGGTTCCTAGGTTCAGACAGTTCTGAAGATAATAATAAACTCTGATAAATTGGCATGTGTTACCTCAAATTACCTCCGACATATTATTCATCACAGTGACCAGAAGCTCAATTTCTTCTCAATTAGAGGCATACTAACTGAGACTACTGCTAAATAGAAAGAAAGTACTGCAGGCTGATCAAGAGCCACAAGGTCAAGTGGCATTGACAGGTTCAGCCCACATTGCTAGGGGCCCCCTCTCCCCGTGAAGTGTATGTCTTGGACACAACTAACTGGGGCAATGTAAAACACGGGAAAGCCATATAACATTTAAGTCAGGTTATTTTGGGCTTCAGTGCCCTATCTTATCTAAGTCAAGAGGAATCTGAGGTGGACTGTAAGTATTGTGCAATCGATATTCCCAGAATATTGGAGAAATGTGTTTTAAACTGTGACTTGTATAAAATTTTGAAATCTATAACAATTATTTATGAAGTATGTATATGTTAGTAATCAATTACTTCAATGAATAGCCAACTATTAAAATTTAAAATGAGATTTAACTCTGATGTCTGCATTTTATGATTCCATGGAAACCATTTTTTTCCTAGAAATTGAAGGTACAAGGTAGATGTTGATTTTTAGTTTTCAATTAACTTCTTTTGTTTAAAAATGTGTTCTAAATAGCCAAGGATTTCATTATTGCCACTTTTTGTAGAATATAGGGTTAAGTTTACTTCAAAAGTCCATTATATCTCTAAGTCTTGAAAGGTTTTAGTGAAGACATATGTTTTGCTTCAATGTTTTGACATAAAGATAGTAACAAGTTAATTAATTACAACTTGCATATTTGTTGTGAGAAAGTTGCTCTGCTAAATTAAAAACCTAGGACCTTTATCATGTCAATCATAATAGGATTTCTGCACAGAAACAATTTGAAATATTAGGATCACTGACTATTAAAGTTTGCTTCTGGTACATTGTCTTTAAATGCCTTTGCTATTTGTGATATATATGTTATAAAATAAGGACCAGATTTATCAGCTGGGTTAGATGACATAATTGAATTGGATCTAGACCAGTCTCTAAGCCTTCCTTGCTCCAGACATTATTCCTTGTCTCTGGGGCCTCTGTTTTCCAAAGAACAGTCTTACTCGTGAAGGTTGGGGCAAAGGGAGCTGTCAGTACCTCAGTCTTTTCCACACAAGGTGTCACCAGGGGCCCTGCCCGTCTCAACAGCAGGCCCACATTTTCCCTAGTCATCATTTTGCTGTTTATATACTTATAGAAATACTTTATGTACTAGAGAAGCCTTTTTAAGTTCGACATTCCTTACCAGATTCAGCTCCAACATTAATGATTAACTTGGTTTTAATGGACTTACTTTAATCAAATAATATTTTTTAATTACTGGCACAGAAATTCTCTAAAGCTTTATGAAAAATGCATAGAACGAAATCATGTAATATTGGGCAATAAAATTCCCTACCGGCTTCTTTTCAGTCCTTAGCTGATCTAAGCAACCATTCCTGTAATCATTCTATGTTTTGGTTGAAGAAGGGACTGAAAAGGCAACAGCTTCAGGATCTGGTCCATAGTGAATAATTTCAATACTTGCAATATATGGAAGTACCCACTGATCTGTTCACAGGTGGAATTACAGGAAAGGAGCACCTGGTGGTTGTGAGATATATTTCAAAAGGTTAATTATCAGCTAAATCCAACCATGAATTTATATAAAGGTAAAAGAACAGTGCGTATCCATGACCAATGTCCTGTAGAAAAAAAATAGTGTTCAGTATCTACTCCAGGTCCATTTGCGTTACACTTAGCCTGAGGAAGTGAGAATGGCATAGGAAATTAATGGTGGATGCTGAACATGATCCTGTCATCAAAACTCTTTTGATTGGAAAGACATAGCACCTCTTACTCGATATAATGTTAGTGATATGTATATTCTGTTGGATACTGCCACTGGTATCATTTCACGTGTATAATCTTAGTAGGAATCACAATTTATTCTTCTGTGTTACACATTAAAATAGGGAATAGAGTCTGTTGTAATTTTTTTTTTTATATTTAATGAACGTTTTTACATTTAAACTAATTATCTTTTTCAACCTCTCTTCTGAAGTAGCTCTGAAGCTCAATTTTAAGCCTGCTCAATTTTAAGCATGTGCTGAAGTTCCTTTGATTCCAGTGACCTCTGTGTCACTCTAAGTACATTTAATGCAACAGAAATTATCTCCTTTTCTCTGCTGATGGCATAAAATTTGCATTTTTTGTAATGTTCATAATCTGTTTTTTGCATATTCTCATTAGTGTTCTTATTAGTGGATTTACTAATGTAATTCTATTAATTTTGTATGGGCAATGCAAGGTACTGTTACAGCTTTACAGGAGATTAGGGATCCAATTCTGCTAAATCCTGGAGACCCAGAAGAGATAAAGCTTAGGAGAGAAGGAGAGGGGTATATTTTAACTATCATTTCATTATACAGTATGTAATATGTAAAAAATAAGTATTATGACTCTCTAAGATTTAGAAATCTTCTGTGTTTTTTCAACCTTCCTTTAAGACAAAGTTCTAGAATTTCTCTGCAATTTATTTTGTTTTAAGACAATTGGATTTGGGATCTGGTGTTAGTAAGTGAACCATGAAGTCTCTACATTGCCTGAAACTGCTTTGTGAAATTCTACTTGTTGATTGTTCTAGGCATGTATTTTATATAAATCTATTTATTTATTTATTTATTTTGCAGGGAGGAGATAGAATTATAATTAATATTTCATTTCTCCAGAATCATGGTAGCTGTAACAACATAGAACTGGAAAAGTTTGTGTTTGGAAGGTTGATTTAAGGTATGTTTGCCTATTTAAGAGTCTAAAAATAAAAATCTTATGTCCATGCTGAAAATAAATAAATAAAACAATATTTGGTTTATTTCAAGAAAGAAGAAAAATAAAATCTCAGCTTCCTTATAAGCACATGTTATTTAATATAGAGAAGAGGAACATGTATTTTGACAGTAGAAGTTCTAATCTACTATTAATAAAAAACAGTAAAACATCCCCAAAGGTCAATGAGGTTTCTATAGTTAGTAATTCAGTTCTAAGATGTTTACAGTTTTTTGTGATTTTACTTTTTTCAGTTCATGAGGTCCTTTGTTGCAGTCATGAGTCAACCTTTTTAGACTGTAGATGGATCCACCTTGAGAATGGGTCATGTTGTATCTGTGAAAGTTTGTGTATATGAGAAGAAAATGTAAAAAACAGGAGCAAAACACTAAAACTATGTGTAAAGTATACTAGAGTTGCAGAAACTGATAGGTGTGAGTCAGGGCACCTAAAATTACACTACAAACCTGAAATAAATCTCTCATCTGTGAGGGTAGTCACTTTATCCATCAGGACTATCATGAGACAAAAGTCCTACCTATGATTATATCATTTATTCTTCTTTATATAGTACTCATATCATCCTTATCAACATAAGGTTAGCAAAAGTGAATGGGAATCTCATTTAAGGCATTTTCATTTGAGATAGCAATCCTAGTCTCTCTTTTGGAGATTAATAGGTGATTTAAGGACAGAATTCACTTCCTCAAATAGATATCTAAAGTAGGTCAGATGAATCATACACTCTGTGTGCCTATTTCCCTCTGTTGTCCATAAATCCTCAGATGATTAGTGTAGTTAAAAAGGAAATGTATCCCATTCAGCATACCCATATTGGCATAACAAACGCTTGTCTAGGTAATACTGAACTACATAGGGAGCTACCAGGGGAACTCTTCCTAAACCAAGGCAGCAAAGACACTGCCTCAGAAGGGAAACAGGCTGAACAGTTATTCTATGCTCACACTGGTATAGTACCATTCTGCTCTGAACTGATATTGTAAAACTGACAAGGACCTGCCTACATGAGCTTCAATCCTGAAGAAACTGAGTCATCTATTATAGAGTCTTAGAAAAGGGTTATGAAAGAACTCGTGAGGTGGCATCTTAGTCTACATCTAATAAAAGCTTAAATGTCTAAAACATTCCTGACAGATATTTATTTAGCCTGCTTTAAAAATTATCTTATTGTGGTTATTCATGAAAGAACTTCACAGTTTTCCCAAGTCTGCTGACCCTGTGCTTTATTATCCTTATGAATAGAAATATGTTTGTCTTGTTACACTTGAAGCCCTTTGCTTTTGGCTCTAGTCTTAAAGGATAGGACCTGGACAACAGTTTATCCTCTTCCTCCCTGCAACAACTTTCATATGTGTTTGAAGACTCCTCTCAGTATTTCTCTCAAGATTAGTCCCAGTATTTTTAATCTTTTCTTGTAGGTGATGTTTCTTAAACCTCTAATCAACAAGAAATTTCAAGAGGGCTTGTCCCTGGTGAGGAAAGAAATTTCTCATAAAGCCATAGGGAACAGTGCAACTCTGAACTCTCCTTTACCTGGGATGACAAATATACAAAGGGTCTGTATCTCAAGAAAACAATCAGGTGAAATTTCTCCTCTCTTCTTGAAGTAGTTTCTTCTAAGATAAGGAAAAGAAGTTATTTAAAAGTTCCAAGTACATCTTCTGCCAGTCATGGGTAAATTTAAACACAGTTTATAGAAAAACTGTGTTGTTCCTAAAAAAAAATCAAATAACATCTTGAAGAAACCTTTGACTTATTGTCACTTTCAGCCACTACTGGAAATCACTGTTTATAAGCACAATTAATGGGAAAAAAAATTACTGATTCTTTGATTTTACTTTGGTGCTGTCAGTGTTTAAAAGTAAGAATTTCAATAGATGGATGATAAGCTCCTCTTTTATCTTTTTTGTTCTTGTTGTTTGTTTTTTATTTCTTTTTTCAATGATGTGTGGTCAGCATACCAGGATATGGTCACAAAATCATAACTCCTAAGCTTTACTGTAATGCCAGTGCTTAAATGATAGTTATCATGACCATTAAACTGAATGTCCCAAAGGTGATCTATTAATGAAGCTCAGGGAGTGACCACAGCTATTGTAAGGAAAGCTGAACTGATCTCAACACAAAGAGGACCAAAGAGTGGCCTATGGTTTAGCTAAACAGTTGTATCAGCTGTGTGGATCAACTGGTTGTGTAAATGTCTTTCCCTGAATTAAACTAAATAAGTGTTAATATCTTCCTGAACTAGCCTGACCAGCCAACGTAGGGGAAGTATATACATGGTTCAGTCCAACAAAAAGTATAACTGAGCAACCAACAAAGTGATCTTTGAAGAGGGCAACAGGACTAAGCTGGCTTCAACCCATATATTCCTTCCAGGCAATTGAGGACACCCAGTGTGGTGATGGGTAGTATACAGAGACTGGAAATGGGAATCAAATTTCATAGAATCATAGAATGCTTTGAGTTGGAAGGGACCCCTAGAGCTCATCTAGTCCAACCCCCTGCAGTGATCAGGGACATCTTTAACTAGATCAGGTTGCTCAGAAACCATCCAACATGGCCTTGAATGTTTCTAAGGATAGGGCCTCTATGACCCCTCTGGGCAACCCATTCCAGTGTTTCAGTACCCTCATTGCAAAGAATTTCTTCCTTATACTCAGTTTAAATCTACTCTCCTTTAGTTTAAAACCATTACCCCTTGTCCTGTCACCACAGGCCTTGCAAAAAAAATTGTCCCCATCTTTCCTATAGGCCCTCCTTAAGTACCGAAAGGCCACAATAAGTTCTCCCCGCAGCCTTCTCTTCTCCAGGCTGAACAATGACAACTCTCTCAGCCTGTCCTCGTAGGAGAGGTGCTCCAGCCCTCGGATCATTTTTGTGGCTCTCCTCTCAACCCGCTCCAACAGTTCCAAATTTATATTGTGATACAACTGTAAACTGCAATTTCTATATTGTGCTTGCATTGTGATTTCAGTATCAATATATTGAATCAAAATCCTATGAATATCAAATATCTTCATATAAGTAAATTTGGTATTAAAATATTTAACTCTACACATGTGAAATATCTATATGATGGGTTGACCTTGGGTAGCTGCCAGGTGCCCACCAAGCTACTCTCACACTCCCCATTCTCAGTAAGTCAGGGGGAGAAAATAAGATTAAACACTTGTGGGTTGAGATAAAGGCAATTTAATGAAAAAACAAACAAACAAACAAACAAAAAAAAACACCAAAAAAACCCACCCAAAGGTCATATGCAGAAGCAAAGAAAAAAAAACCAAAAACATTCTACTTCTCAACAGCAGGTGATGTCCAGCCACTTCCTGAGAAGCGGAGCCTCAAGTTGCATAGAATTTGCTTTGGAAGATAAATGCCTTAATAATTAATTGCTTCCCATCACAAACCCTTTTCTTTTACTTTTTATTGCTCAGTATGATGTCACGTGGTATGGAATATCCCTTTGGTCTGCTTGGTTGAGCTGTCCTGGCTGTGTACCCTTCCAGCCTCTTGCCTCTTGCCCATTGTCAGGCTACTGACCTTTGGGAGGTTAGCAGGGGCCATGTTGGTTGGATAGACAGCCTTGATGCTATGTGAGCACTGCTCAGCAGTAATCAAAACACTGGTATGTTACGAACGCTGTTCTAAGTACAAATACAAACCATAGCACTATATGAGCTGCTATGAGGAAAGTTAACTCCACCCCTGCCAGACATAGTACAATCTAAAAGAACCTGGTCAGAGAGTGTTGGGCTGTGACACACACAAACTGGAGAATTAAAAGATATTTTGTATTGTCAAATTACTAATGAGAAATAATTATGTTTAATGAACAGGATTTAGGTATGATGTTATTTAACACCAAATGCCTCTAAATCCACAGCAGTAGTTTCTTACTAAGCCAGTCATTGATTGGACTTAAGAATAAGTTCTGAGTCATTCTCTTCTAATTTATCTTTCTTTGTTCTAATTGTCAGATATGACAGATCACAAGTTTGAATTTATATGTGGAAGAGGTTTCTGAGTTTATGTCAGGAGTCATATAAGTATTCAAAAAAATAATACCTTTATGAGTCAGAAGATGCCAGACAGAAATCATTGGAAATGAGTCCTGGATCAGATCAGATAGCTAGCCAAAATGAGAAATACAAGTTTTGCAGCAGAAAAGGGTAGTAAAAGATCTGTGAGCATTAAAAACATGTAATTGATAATATGTTGTGTACCACAAGGTTTTCAAGAAGTGTTCTGTTTACATCAGAATCACTTGTCAGCTTTTTGCATGAGGCAACTTGGCTGATAAGTAAGAAAATATGAGACAGGCAAAGAGAGGAACTGAATACAAGTGAGCACTAAATGAAAATATTAAAGAATATGCTAAAAAATAAATGAAAATGCAAAAGACTGTTGATGATTAAATGCAGAGAATTTTAAAAAAATGAACATAGAAAAAGACAAGAAAATTAGTAAGTGGATAAATTAGGAGATAAGAATATAATTAAAAGATCAAAGAATTAAGACAAAAAGAAGAATATGAAAAAGAAGAAACATGCTGAAAGCAGAAACTAGAGAATGAAAGGAAACACTAAAAGCAACTATGAATGTAAAAGAAACTAACAGGAAGGTGATGACACTGAATAAGTGAGAGACCAAGAGATCTTGAGAGATGCTTATATTTTATGATGCAGTTGACTCAAAAGAAACATAATTTAAGGTATTTTTTTTTGTTTTTTGTGCTGATTCTCCTAAGCTAATAAGGAATAGCTCAAGTACTAGAATGCTGAATCTAAGGACACTTTTAACTCAGAAGATGTCAAGAAGAAAATATGGCACATACATTATTACTCTCTTAGGTCCAGAGTGCTGCTGGGTGGAAGGAAAACTATGAGACCAAAAAAGCTGTTGGTCAGTTTTCCTATCAATAATGTAGTTTCCTTCATCTTCTTTTATACTGCAGGCCTAATCCAATGTTTAAAAAAAAAAAAAAAGTTTATTTTTCATTAAAAAATATATCTAAAAATATAATAATAAATGTTATCTTCTATTATTCAAGATATTACTTGTTATTCCACATTCTGCAGCTGCTGAACATTTGTGGAAATTCTTAATTCCAAAAGTTTCACAGATATTAGCAAGAGTGAATATTTGTTTTAAAAATCTTACCAAAGTGCATAAATTATTTACTATTCATTATTCACTATTCAACATTTGTTATTCATTATTCATTCATATATTACAGCGATGAGCTTCTCCATTATAAGAATGTAAATGGATAGATGCTATAGCTTAAATAGTTTCAGTCCGTCAATTAGATAGAAGAAGTAATACCATGATGATGTAGATGACTAATCACACATCATGAATATTGAACAGTGAATAGTCTAAATTAACATTTGGAAACAGCCTGTAGACCAGAAGTTGTTTGTCCAAACTATTTGTCCAATACTTACAAATAACTAGACATCAGGATTGGCTTCTGAATGATTCATGAACAGAAAACAAGGCTAAAGGCCTATTTCAAAGCCCTTTAAAATCAATGGAAAGATCCCCACTGGCTTCAAATAACTTTTGGATAAGTTCTCCAAGTGCGCAATTGATATTATTTACAGTAAGTATTCCAGCCACACAGTGCCTCATCATCTACGGTTAATAAGAACTTTGTGCTTTAGGGGAAAAGATAAAAGATGTAGTCATATTTCCTCCCCAAAATATAATTTAGCAAAACTCTGGCACAGCATCTTTTTCCTTATGCCTTTCTTGTCCACTTATGCTAAAAAAAAAAAAAAAAAAAAAAAAAAAAGGAAAAGCTGTGCTACCATGGAAGAAAAAAAATACCCTGCCTTTTTAAAATCAAAGAGAAGACAAACCATTTTTGTCTATGTAACACAGAAAGTAAAACCCTGACATTTTAAAAGATCATCTAACACCTGTGCATTCATCGCGATCCGTGGGATTGACTATGGCTAGTTTAGTCTGGATGTAATTTGCATAGTCTAGCAGGGAAAGTAGTTCACTGGTTTTGATCTTCCCATACTCTGAGACAAACATGTCAATTACAGTTTGTTTTCTTGAAGCCAAAACTGTGGTGATTTGCATTGTTTAGTACAGTAAACACGGAAAAGAATCTGATGTTTGTTCTGAAGAGCTTATGATCTAATTGATCTTCACATGAGGAAAATGAAAAGGTCGTGCACTGAAGCTTATGGAACTCCTACACTGATTAGAGTCCAATTCAAGATCTATGATGAAAGCTTTTCTTTTGATCTGTACACCAAAAAGATTATTCAGAAGCAGAGTGATATCTAAAAGACTAAGTGTTTTTGCTAAACTGTGTCAACAACTTTTCTTTAAAGCTTAGAGAAAATGCAATAGAGGATAGGATTAATCCTCAAGCACCACTAACAGCTCTGGATGTTTTGTATATTGTCTATTTAAAGCACAGAGCAGCAGAAAAGCACAAGTTAATAGCAACTGCTAAAAAGATTAAAAACAGAACTCAAGAACTTAAGTACCTGACAATCTTTTGATGACCTCATAGTTTTTTAATATGTAACCATGTAGTGCTTCATAGAGTTAACATAAAACATAGAATTGTCAAGAAACAGTATTTTTTTTCCACTCTTGCTTCCATCTTTTTCAAAACTTGGTGATTCATGAAGCACTTCTTGAATTTCATTAAGATGAACATGCATTGCTTAGGAGCTGCCCTCATTAAATAAAAATGACCTATTTTCGCAGAAAGGAACTTAATTTACCAGGCTCATGATTTTCTTCTGAAATCAAAAGAAGTTGCTATTGGAAAACAAACTCCTGCAGTGAATTGCAACGCTTTTGTTCAGATTTCCTTCTTAAGCTGATCACACCATTAGGGCTCATCAGAACTGGTTTCCAAGTTACTCTTTATATACCATTTTCCGTTACATGGGAATCAGGAACAATCATCATTGGAAATATAGTGGAAAGCTATATTTTTTTTCTAATACTTGCTGAAAATTCAGAGAACAGCTTTGCAAATATTCTGGATTGATCTGAAACTAAAAAAAACATTTGGCGTCATTCAGCCAAAAGACAGTCAGATAGCAGGTGAGTGAAAGAAAAATACTGTTTTGGTAAATTCACAAGACAGTTTTGATACTTTTTCATTATCTCAAATATCCACTGATTTTTACATGGCAGTTTGCTGAGAAAGCAGAACCAATGATATGAAATAAAATTAGTATGAAATAAAATTAGTATACAGGGGAAAATAGATGTTTGCCTTAGAGTGAAAAGGTGAGAGGATGCATTAGAAATAACAGTGGGACTCACAGACTACAGGCTAGACTGTTTTGAAGAGTGAGTGTCTATTGTGGCAGGCTTGTGTTGCAGTCTATGTTAAGACTTCAAAGGAAACTAAAGCTCTTTGCATGGGAATAGAAAAGGAATGTATTATATTTCCAGACAACCCTTCACAAAAGAATGGAATATTCCAGTTGCCTCACTTGTCCACTTTTAATCATTAGTGTAAAAAAGATGGTTGAAGTAATGAGTAAAACCAGTGATACCAGAATATTTCAGTAAATTCACCTGTGCTTTTCATAGATAAACAAATTTAAATTATCCCTCGAGTTATATAGAATGATAACACCGCAGTTAAAGGCGTATTTTATCAGATGATGAAAAAATAACCCTCATTTGGAAACTTCAAGGTTAAAAAGCTATTGTTTTTGTGACTGGAATATCCTTTGAGATATTTTTTTTGTGCAACTGATAGGTATTTAAAAGCATTGAATCACAGTTTTATTAATGTTATTGATTTGCTTGTTGACTTAAGAATATAAGAGTTTAATTTATGACCTTGCTACATGGGGGACAGGAACTGAGGCAGTAGGAAAAAACTTACAAAACAGCAAGATACCTGGAATTCATCCTGAAATATTAATTATACATCTGGCAGTACAAAAAGCCTGATTCATAGCCCATTGAAATAAATTAATTATGTATCTGGCAGACTCCAAAATCCACTGAAGCCAAAGGAAGTCTTAGGAGTCTTTGATTCCATTGGGCTCTGGATCAAACTGCAGGAGGACGAGCAGAATTAGTCAGAAAGGAGCAGATCACCAGCCCTGCTGGGAGCAGAGCAAACTCAGATGAAGGAGATAAAAGCAGCAGGTGGCAGTGTGTAAACACCCTCAGGCCCTCAGAAATGTGTCTCTAACACAGGATGGAAGGGGAGGGGGTCTTCTTCCCACTGAATTTGTAAGTGACCTATGTGTTTTTATTCTCTGTAAATCTCAGTGAGAGGTGGTTAAGTATTTTGAAACAAATAGCTTCCCGGTGAAAGCAAAGTACAGAAGCCTCACCTTTGTTGCCATAGTATTATCACACCTAGGTTTCAGCAGGATTTCCCCAACCATGTACCCTCCAAAACTCTCATCAGGACTCTCTCTAGGGCTCCTGGGCAGTAAACCGACAGCCTAGCCTAATTTGAATGATGATGGCTAAAATCTGAGTGTCTTTCCTGTTCCAGGGATGCATGGTCAGATTACTGAGATGCTCATCACAGACTGGAGAAGGCCTTACTGCAGACACCTCTTGGTGTCTTTGAGCCAACCTTGTGGTTGTAACCTGTTTGGCTGTTGTTAAAACATGTGTTTTGAAGGCTAAAATTTCAATCTGCTGGACACTCCTGGGGGATGAAGTGGAGATTAGAATTAGAAATGTCTTGAGACAGAAGAAAACAAGAGAATTAAGATGAGCACAACCACACCCAAGCTTTTTCTCTGCTTTCCTTCTTGTGCACTGCTTGCACATAATTCTCCTTTAGTGAATAATGAGCAAAGAAGCTCCTTTTTTCTGTGCCTCTGAAAGTCAAATGGAGATTTTCCTTTTTTTAATAATGTTTTAACTAAAGTGAAGCACAGTATAATGTCTTTTCAGATCTTTTTTCTGAGATGTTTGCAGAACAAGGAAAGTATTGAAAACTTGAGTAGTGTTTCATTCAATGGCTCCCACCACAATGTATAATAAAAATGGTTGTCTGTTTTGTGTGTGTGCATCTGTATACAGACAAGAGATACAGATGTACCTACATGTAGTAATCAGCAGTGGCTGAGTGAGGCTGAGCTGACTACAGGGGTTAAATCGTGACACATAGTGCAGAAAGTAAAACTAAATTAAATTGTTACCCTATAATTCAGTATGTCCCTGTGCCTCTCATAATCTTTGAAGAAGAATGGGTCACAATTTTACTCAGGGCAAGTGTGATCCTGGCCACTCTCTCACCTTTTTACACAACAGCAGCAGCAGAAATGAAGGGAAAGCAGCTAATTACGGAATTGGGAGGGATGGAGCCTGGATTGTTTGGTATCTACTTCAGTAGCAAAACTTACAAGACTTACAAGACTCCCCTTTAATTTCAAGGTGGAAAACAGGTATTTCTTAAAATGTTATACACACAGCACTGTGAAATAAAAAAAATACCCCAAAATAAAGAAGGGAAAACGGCAGTTGTAAGGTTCATCCTGATGACTGTGAAAAATAGGAAACTTCCAAGAAGATTTGTAACAGTGAAACAGAGTAAGAAAAACTGATGGAGATCAAACATGACCTTAACAATATTTGGAAATTACTAACAAGGAAAACCTATAGTACATACTATTTAGGGTATTTTTTCTGTGTTTCTGAAGATGGATAATTTCTGTTTTGTCTTAAGAAAAATAAAAACCTGAATCCTCTGTAATATTGATTCTGGCTTGTGGGGATTTTGTTATTGAGTTGGGTTTTTGTGGAGTTGGAGGTGCAAATTAATTATGTTATATGATTATAAATCTCATTGTTGAAAGTATTACAAATGTGCAAACAAAAACTTTCTTTGTTGAATAAAGGTTGCATTAGAAACACAAAAATAGGAAAAAATCATATTAAGAGAAAAAAATGTGGTGGTATTGTAAGTTTTTTAAAATAAATAGCTTTTATGTTTAGAACTTTTTTCCCCCAGAATGTACAGATATGATACATACACATCAATTATCACAAATACTTCAGATTTATAATGCTATTTGTTTAAAAATAAATACCTATAAATTTTTTCAAATACTATAAAAGACTCAGATTTCTGAAATATTCAAAAATATATTTTGAGCAGTTTTACCTACTGGTTATATAACAGGAGACTGTGATAGACCCTTATCTTCATTATTATTTACAAGTGACATAGCTACATATAAATAAATTAAACTGAAGTACATTAGTATTGAACTAATACAGTGATAATGCTATTTACCTGCACCTAAAGACTGCAACTGTTCAATTCCTGAGGCTGAAATTAAACATAAACTGAGGAAAGTTTTCACAAGGCTCTTAGCTGAATCAACAATATTATAAGTATAAAGGTCCTCAAGTTCTGTTTTAGACCTCCACCCAAAACTAATTGTTGAAATTTTCCATATGAGGACAATGTGTAATGTATGCATAAGGGCCAGTGGACAGTGCATCTGTCAAATGGCTTTTCTTTATAGATCTGTCTCATTAATTTTTACATATTCTGAAACAGATCATGACCTTGCTCTGCTCAGTACTACTTATCCTGCTATAGGATGACTTCTACGTATTTTATATAAAAAGATATTTTTAAAAATCTGAGTGTAAAACCATGGGTTCTGACTTCTCTTGGAAATGTAGCAAAGTTTCAAATTAAAAGATTTTATGCTAAAATGCTAAGTTCTAATGATTCATTAATTATATTTCCTTTTATTCACTATATTTTGTAACTGTTGCTTCATTTTTCATTATATGTGTTATGAATTAACAGAGAAAAATAGAAATAGCTGGATACCGAGAGAAATTTAAAATCTATTAAAGAACTAACTTAGAAACATGAATCTGTTGAATATTGAAAAGTTATGAGATCTAATTTAACAAATGCCAAAACCAGTATTAAAACAGTATTGCTTTCCATCACTTCCATATATTGATTCACTGTGAGGATTGTAAATATAAATGTAAATGCTGTGCTAATGATTTTAAATAAAGCTAAAATCAAAGAAGAAATCAGAATAACTTCAACTAATCAAACAAGAAATTATAACAAATAACACCATGTCAATGCTCCACTGCTGTAATGATTTTAAATTAGAAAAGCAACATTTACAGAACAGGTTGCTCATTTAACATTTTTAGAATGTGTCAATAAGATCACTTTTGGCGTGAAACAGCCTATTTATTTTGATTAAAGGAAAATCTCTCAATGAAAATACTCTTGAGCAAATACAAGGAGGTGTTCTTGACTTGTTCAATGCCTAGAGAATTCCTACATATCACAAGGGTTTGAGAAAGAAGCAAACAGTGCTTGAGGATCTGAAAAAAATTCAATGCGGTTTGTAGATAGCCTGTTGAGGTTACTAAAGAATATTGTTCCAGTGAAGGGTGGGAAGCTGGAGATCTGATTAATTCCTTGGCTGCACTGTTTGTAGCTATTTATAATGTGCCACTTGATGGACAGTAAAAGTGCTCTCTCATACTGAAATAAACTTTCCAATGAGTCATTCATGTCAAGTAAAGCTGATACCATATAACGCTTAATAAAGACAGATATTTGACCAGTAAGTATAAACTGAAGAGAAAATAGGAATTTAAGATACCTAGCTCATAGACCCAAGTCATGGTAACACCTAAGACTGATCCAATTTTATGCAAGCCCAGAAGGGAAGCAGGAAGTCTTTGTCATTATGCAAGTATATGACCTATAATTCTGTGTCTTTTTTGGACACTTGAAATAGTTGAGTTAAAAATAACTATTTCTATTCACACTGTTTAAAGGATAGATTGATTAATAACTCTAACATAGCTTATAACTTCTACTTTAAACAACTTGAATTCTTATTTGTTTCAACCATCTTCAATTGATGTGTACATGCTGACTGCCCAGTAAAAAGAACAAGCTAGTCTGCAGATCAAGTTGCATATTGTATTTATTTGCACTGAGGTCTTGATAACTCATTTTTTGGTCATGGGCCAGCAGTGTGCCCAGGTGGCCAACAAGCCCAATGGCATGCTGGGTTGCATCAGAAATGGTGTGGCCAGCAGGACCAGGGAAGTCATTCTTCCTCTGTGCTTGGCATTGGTGAGGCTGCACCTCAAGTACTGTGTTCAGTTTTGGGCTCCTTGCTACAAGAAGGACATAGAGGCACTGGAGTGTGTCCAGAGCACAACAAAGCTGGTGAAGGGTCTAGAGCACAAGTCTTATGAGAAACAGCTGATTGAACTGGGGTTGTTTAGCTTAGGGAAGAGGAAGCTGAGGGGAGACTTTATTGCCTTCTACAACTACCTGAAAGGAGGCTGTAGCCACGTGGGTGTCAGTCTCTTCTGCCAAGTGACAAGCAATAGGGTGAGAGGAAATGGCCTCAAGTTGTGCCAGGGAAGGTTTAGATTAGATATTAGGAAAAAAATTCTTCACTGAAAGGGTTATCAGGCACTGGAAGGGGCTTGCCAGGGACATGGTTGAGTCCCCATCCCTGGAGGTATTTTAAAGATGGGTGGATGAGGTGCTTAATGACTTGGTTTCGTAGTGGAAAAGTATGGTTGGACTTGATGATCTTAAAGGTCTTTTCCAACCAAATGATTCTATGATTCTATGATTCTGTACACTGGCTTTAGGTCTCCCGTTTCAGTGTTCCTAATACTCACATTCTAAGGGCTCCCATATAATTAACATGTACTTTGTTTTCCTCAGCAGAAGTCTATGCACTATCTTACAGTTATCTTTATACTCCCAAATGCTTCATCTTTTGATCTTCCTCTGCTACTTCAATTTTCTAGTTCTTTTCTTGGAAATCAGTAGAAACATACCCATTCTCAGAAGTGCATTTGATATATTATTCTCCAGTAGCTAAGCAGATATCTGACTTGTTTAGCCCATCTGCTCTTTTTTATTTCTGCTTCAATGTTTGTCTTATTATTCCTACCACATCTCACCTCATAGCTCACAATTATTTATAGTCCAAAATAGACCTTATTGTAGTTCTGTCACTTGTTGTCAAAGAGATTATGCAAATGCATCTCTGGCCCTATATGAAACTTCACTTTCTTCAAAGCAATGTGACAGATGTGCTTATGGCTGGCAGCCATACCCTTAAGCCAAAGTAGTGATTGTTCCTGCCTGAACTGATTGGCCTTTTACCTGTATTGTGTTTTCACAGGTTTTTAGAAGGGAGTTGGAGCCAGGTCTTAGGCAGGAGGGCAAATGAACAACAGCAACACAAAGATTAATATCATCTATGGATTTATATCTGTAAGAAAGCAAGAACTGGAATCAGGGAACAGGTGGATAGAGAAGTTGATGATAAATAAACAAATAGAGTAGAAAAAAATATGTTAATTTACCTTCAATTAAAAAAAACCACATTCATTTTTACTTTCAATGAGTTACTTCTAATGATGTATTATTGTTGTGTTTGGTTTTTTTTCTTTCCAGACTGTTACATTTATATAGTTATATATAATTCTACATGTAGAAATGCTCAGATACAAATATCAAGTCCCTTAAGTAAAGTTTAGCAGTAAACAAATTTACTAAATAACTGAGTCAAAAAGTGTTAGTCATGACACAGAATAATTACCATCTTTAATTTGAGCTAGCTTCATGTTCTTCCAGCTATCTTTGATTTTCATGAAGTCTCAGTAACCTAATGGCTACCACTCTGCAGCTGTGTGTGTTTATATACTGTGGTCTTTCATCATTGCTAAGTTAAGATGCTTTCTGCTTAGGAGCCACTATCAAGTTCTGCACAGAGCTTTACATCTGACATGATAATATATTGCATCTATGTTATGGTCAGCTAAAATCTGTCTTTTTTACTCTTATTTGCTACCCACCTTAGTCAAATGTATGTCCTCCTCCTTTTTATTAATACATACTCTGTTTTGCATAGCTTGTCTGGCCTTCTGAGGAGCTCGTACTGCACTGCATGTCCATTCTACACTTACACTAAAACTGTAGTGTGAAAGGTCCCATAGTGACTGAATCTCAGGATTTATTACTGAAATGTAAATTTCAGTTTTAATATTTATATAACTTAGGTAGAAAGAAGTTCTGCTTAAATACACACTGCAGCTCAGTTCATAACCTCTTGGTTTTCAAGTAAGTTTGTTTATAATTTTTCTGTATGAAGTAATTCTGACTATCCAGAAAAAAAAATATCAAACCCCCATAATCTGAGTCAATACTATTGTTTTTCAATTTATTTCAGTGGTACAGATAAATCCAGAGCAGATATATTTGTGTAAGCAATAGAAGAGAGATCTATCTCCTGCATTGGTTCTATATGTTGGTGCAAGACCCCAAATGAGGCAAAGGACTCAAGCTCTGTAAAAAGATAAGAAAGAATATTCTCTCCCTTAAAAGAGAGTGCCAGGGGACAAGGCTGTTTAAAATAGACAAGAGTTAGAGAAAGGAAGCATTATTTTTTTATAACTGACAGAAATGGAACTGAGCTCATAACTGAGACTCATTTTTTTCTCAAAAGTTTAACCTAAACAGCTCCCCTAAACAGCATTTCTGGCATAGCTAAACCTAGATTTCCTGAGAACCCTCAGTACGAGAATTCCTCTAATTTAAAACCATCCTGATTTATCTTCTGAAAATCCAACTGCTAAAAAACCACTTCTTAATGTCCTTCTGAAAATCCAGCCAAAGATCTTACTTGCTCTGTTTTCCATCTACATATTTCACAGATGAGCATAAAATCCTTTTCCTTAGCCCATGTAATACACTGCATTTCTTTCTAGACAGTAGCTTCTGCCAGTGAATATTATCAGTCCCGAGTTCATTACTACATTTCACTCCTGTAGATTGAACTCTGTGAGCCACTTTTCAGCTCATAAGCTTCTTCTCTCCAAATCCTTCTCTATGTGCTAGCTCTGTTATTCCACATTTGACATAACTGAGGCAATTTTAAGGTAGCTTTAGTTATGGACATGTTTTAGATATTATCATATTGAAAATCATCTGTAGAGTAAGTAAATCAAAGTGATCTTAACATGGAAACAAGGAAACATTTTCTATCTGACGTCGGATCTGTGATATCCTCATTTTGCTTATTTAATGAAAGAGTAAAATATGATTTATCTCATCACTATTTGTTAATAACTGCGATCTTAATTTGTTTATACATTTTTAAGAAAAAAAAAGACATTAAATAACTTTCTTTTACCTCCTTACTGTTGTTGCAAAAATAAGGATAAGAATCAGATAGAGGTGATTTGTTTTTATAAACTCTGCCTGTAAAAATTTTTCTTTGTGGTTTGTTTTTTTTTTTAAGAAATAGAAAAAACAAGTCAAAGCACTATATGACAGCCTTTCTTGTCATGTAGGAGGGGATTAATATCACAAAAAACTCAGTTAAATGATCTCAACTAGTTTTCTATTCTTTCCCTGTAATCACTGAAGAGAAAGGTAATTCTGGAGGACAGTTTTTCCTAAATATTTCTCCCTGAGGTTTTGTCATGAGAAGAAGCTGATAGTAACCTAGATTTCCACTGGAAGTTATGATCCCTCACTTCTTGCACCCCACCCTTTGGCCAGTCTTTTTCTCTCTCTCTCCTGGGTTTTGGATATAACACTTAATAACCTGTAGAATGAATTGGACAATTTGGTGACCTGATTACACATCTTTCTCTTCCACCTTCCTGTTTCTACAAGACTAAAGCCCCGTATTAAGGAAGAAGCAGAAAAAATGGAAAAGGCCAGAAGGAGAGGGGAAAAAAAAATCAGTCACAAACAGCCTGATCTTAAATCAACCCAATTAACAAAATAGAGTAATTAAGAAACTATGCCATAAAATTTTAAACCAGACTGACTGAGGGCTTCTGCCAAAAAGTGGGCAGCCTTACTGTTACCTCTGGCTCCAGAATCTGTTTTCGCTGCTCCAGGGAAGAGGCTCAGTGTAAAGCTAACCCAGCAGAACAGTGATTAGTTCTCAAGCTTCTCAGTCAAACTGGCTGCCTAAATCCTTCTGCTGGCACAAGAATATGGAATGTACATGGAAAGGTGGGAAGACATGGAAGAAGCCCTTTCAGTAGTGGCTTGTTCTTAGGTTCAACTCAAGTGACAGCGAAAATTAACCTGAATGGTCTCTGCTGGAGTAAAATGAAGTATGCTCCAGAAAAGACTGCTCATTAACTCTAGTTCTCTTTCTCTCTAAAGGAAAACTTGTTTAGATTAGATGCATACCTGTTAAATATGCAAACTGTGGTGAGATGAATTTCAGTCTTTAGCCATTCCCATTGAATTCAGTCACTCAGGTGCTACTACCTAAGGTTGCAGATGTTAAACTATTTCTTAATTTTAACAGTTTGAGATCCAAATGGGATTATTCATATCCTTCAATTAATATGGGCAGAAGTTCTGACAGGACTGCGTCCTCTAAAATGTATTTATTTGGGGTTTTTTTGAAAACAGGGTATAAACTGTAAATTCCTAGAGGGGCGATTATTGATGCTGTGATACTCCCAGTGGAATTTACTGGTTCCTTTGCATAGATAAAGTGACCCAGCTGCAATAAGCAACTGAAATATCGAGGCTTAATCAATTATCTGGATACAATCAGATAACCCTGTGTTTTCTTCTCTGTGTTTCAGGTATGTATTAAATCTGCTCTTACATAGGCGGTCAAGCTGCCTGTGTATCAATCTGAGACTTTTTTCTTCTTTTGTTTTTTTGTTTTTTTTTTCTTTGCTTTATTCTGTTCTATAACTTCTATAGAATATTGCAGATGTCTTTTTTATTCTCAAACCAAAATCTAAATTCTTATGGATGATGTGTAATAATTCAGTGATATCAGAAAATTATTCAGATTTGGGAACTATAAAAAACAATGTTGAGGAGTAGTGTATTTTTATGACTTGTACTCTGTGCGGCCAGTATGCAAAGAAAACAATTTTTTATTGAAGAGACTTGAGTTTTGTTCAAATTGGAATTGGTTTGAAACTCCAGTTTTTATTGTGTAAAGGGAGCTATAGTGTGTTCAATGTGTTGTGACAAAAAGTAAACTATATAAATGCAACAGCAATTGGATAGATCTTTATATATGTTATGGTACTTCGTAAGAGCTTTTTCTAATACATTAAATACTTTTCCATTGAACACAGTTAAAGTGGGGTTGCAGACTAAACAATTAATACTCATGTCAATATTTGGGGGTTTTTAAGATTATAGTAAATAACTCTTTTTAAATAGGCTTATGTAGCTGGAAAAATGGATTTATACTTTTGAGAAAAACTTTGAACAAGTTAGTCCTTGGTTTCTAAATTTCAGTTTTTCATCAGAACTTTGTTAATGTTTTAAGAATATGGAGGGTTTACATGGGTGTCAACAAAGCCTCCACCCAGCCACTTGCTTACTCCTCCCAAAGGGATGGGGAGAGAATCAGAAGGGCAAAAGCAAGAAATCTTGTGGGTCAAGGTGGAGGTAAAGTAAAAGAGAAAGAAAAAAGTGATGCAAAAACAATCACTCACCACCAGCAGAATGATGTCCAGCCAGTCTCAAAGCAACAGATACATTAGAAAAACACCCCTCCCAGTTTTACTGCTGAACATTATGTTATATAGTATGGGATACTCCTACAGTCAGTTGGGATGAGCTGTCCTGGCTGAGTCCACCCCCATCCCCTCTCTCACTCCCAGACAGAGAAAGAAACAAAAACCTTGAAGCTGTGCGAGGGCTCTTCCAGAGTAGCTGAAACATTGATGTGTTACCAATGCTGTTTTGGTCACCAATCCGAAACACAGCACCATATGAAATGCTACAAAGAAAATTAAGTCCATACCAGCCAGACCAAATACAGAGAGATTAGAAGATAGTGCTGAGATGTATATATTCACATAACCCTAAAAATTTACTTATGTAATTAAAAGGGATCCCAAATAAAATATATAATTTTAAGTGACAAAAAATTACCTAGACGTATTACCTTTGTAAAGATATAAGAACAATAATAATACAGTTGCTTTATATTTAATACAGATAAATATGCATCTCTAAAGGGGAAATTGTATCCTCTCAGAATGGATCTATGGTTAACATCTCCAAAAAGTTTAATCCACCCAATCTTTGATAGCTGTCTCATGAAATGCATTGCTCTGAAGGTATCTATTTCTCTCCAATATGTATAAAGCGAGCCTGCGGCAAGGTTAGGTTTCTATAAGTTAGTTTTTATGTTAACTGAATCCTATTTCATGTATGCATAAGACTTCAAAAGCAAGAAAAGGACAAGTCAGGGAGGAGAAAAGCTTTCTGCTGCTTGCAGCTGGGCCTTGAGTTGGAAAAGCATGTTCCTGTGCATTTCAGCCCCTGGCTCAGTCACAAGCACTCCATCCCATCATCGTGGAGATGATCACTTTGTGCCGTCACCACAAATAACTTCAGTTTCACAAACATGGGGGGATGATTGCCTCTCTTATGTATTTCACTACTTTGAAGTGCTTTCAATATCCCTGGTTACAGATGAAATGATAAAAAAAAAATGTCCCCCTTCTGGAAGCATGGGTTATCAAACTATGGCCTCGACAACTGGATGTATCACTAGGAATGAAATGACCAACGTTTCTAGTCCTTGTGAATGGGCGACAGCAATCTCCTCCTTCTGCTAATCTCCAAAACCACACGTTATATACTGATAACTGAAGAAATTTACTCATCTCATATAGACTTGAACATTCATCAGTAAACAAATAACAATATTTATTAACAACCATGGTTTACCATGCTTTTGGCCAAGAAATTATTAAAAAGATTAACATGGTTTGGTCTCTGTTTCCTTAAACTAACAGTCATTTACTATGAGTTTCTAGACTTCATTAGTTTCTCTGCTGAGGTAATTACACCTTTTAGCAAAGATTTGTGTTTACATAGGTAAATCCTGAAGCTGGATGGGAAGCATCAAGGTGATGTACACTGGCGAGCAAAATGAGCAGATTTCATAGGTGGAGGGCAAGTATAATTGATTCCGAAAAGTAGACTAAAAAAATAAACTAACTGCATTACATTTCATATTTCATACACAACACACTGTCCCTTCTTATCATCAGGTCAATGTGTATTGCAGTACTAGTGTGTGAGGCTCATTAGATTGCCAGATTTCTTGAGGACTGCTTTGCGTTGTGACAATAAGAAGTCGTAACAGTTTGGGATTCAGAAGTGAGACCTCAGGAGAGTAAGAGTCTAAGCCATCTTTCTGTCTGCCCTTTTGTTTTGGAGTTACCTTGTGCCAAACATAAGTCTGATCAGAAAATCTCTCTGTGCTCAGAATTGGATTAAAGATTTATCTCTTTACATTTTTTTTTTTACTGCCAGGAAGAGTTCAGTACGGGCAGGCAGGGACTGAAGAAGAAAAGAATAAGGAGAAGAAACAAGCAGTGACAGAAGGAGAGAGAAAGAGATGAAAAGATAATTTTAACAAACATTTCATTTATAAGGAAAAGTGAGAAATATATTATTCTTTGTGTAGCAGCACAGGTAATTTTACCTGTGTGGTGTATCACAACGGTGAGTATGTCATTTACTGTTAAAATGGTTACATGAAAATGTGTATACTATTTTTTGGTAAAAGTTTATATTTCTCTCACATCAAAGTAATGAGATTCCCTTTGTATTTTCCTTTTATTTTTATCCCAGTATGAGACCACATTAAACTATCTAGATCCTTTTGATTTTCTGAAGTGTATTTTGAACTTCTGCTTCAAATTGCATTCTGATTTCACGAAATGATTGTTAGTTTAATTGTAATTTTCTTTCCTCAACATTTATACTAAACTTACAAGCTTACTGGGAATATGACCCAGGGAAAAAGATGCACTTACACCATGTAATTGGGATAATTTCAGAGACATATGTTAGCAAAGCCAATACTTCAAGTGGGACCAGACTTTGTTATACACACTCATTTTACAGTTCTGCTTTATTTTACAAGGAGTCCCGCAGAAGTGAAGGGACATGATTTTGATACATTTTTCTTTGTCTGCTGAATAATAAATTACACTGTCAGTTTTATATGCCTGGCTCGCAGAATAAGAAAATTCAGTTTCATGGAAACTTGATTGAGTGAAAATTAAATACGTCGTTTTTCTGTCCTGCTCTTCATTGATCTGGAAAACAGCTAGCTGCAGTTCTTTCAGTAGCTATCCTTTACACATTTGAAAACTGGTGTTATGGTCTAAACCAGGTTCAGTTTTCTAGATCAAACAATTCCAGTTCCTTTAAACTTGTTTTAATAGATCCTATTTTATAAGCAGATAAGATTTGTCTTCTTTTACAATAGCATCTAAGTATCTATAAGTTTGTGTAGTTTTTCTAACTGCATCAAGGTTGTGGGTTTTGTTTTTTTTTTTTTTTAAATGGCTCCAAAACAAGACAAAATGAGACTATTAAATGGTTTACCTTCCACATATCCTAGAGACGCAATTCAGAGCACCTATGTTTTCTTTTCTTTACCATATAAGAAAGGAAAATAGTTTCTGAGAGCAATGGATATTCTTAAAAAAAGACACGTCATGGAGATTACAAATAAATCCCAGGTTTTCTTTTAAGGAATTATTGTTACGGGGAAAGAAAACTTTTGGCTTCCTTGTTTACAGCTGTTTTCTTAATATACTTCAAAATGAGATTAATTTTTCTGATTAATCTCATGTTCTTATTCAGGTTCAGCTTGATTCATCCAGATCCTCATTTTAGATTTCCACATTTGATTTCTGTTTAATGCAATCGTTCTCCTACTTTTGTATTGAATTTACTCTTAATCAGTTTCAGCCCATTTCTCTAATTGGTTATGATCATTCTAAATTCTAATCCTATTCTTCATATATTTTATAATCCTGCCAATATTGGTGACAGCTCACATATTTAAGTGTTTTTTTTCTGTTTCACCATACAAGGCATTAATGCAAATAATAAAAAATCTGGTTTTTTCCAAGGCAGTTTCATTGGATATGCAGCGTAATGCAGTACTAGATAGACATACTGTTTATTAGCTTTCAGTAAATTATGTTTAAAATCAGAACAGGTGTATCTATAAAGCAAGTAGTCAACACTGGAGAGGCTGCATGCCTGAGAATGCCTTTGAATACTATTGCATTAGCATAGCTATCTGTAACAAAGCACTGCACTGTGGAATGGAGGTATGCCCTGGAAGACCTCGTCTGAATTTTTTTTTTAGTTTGAAAAGATAGCTATTCATGAAGGGTTTTTTTGTTTTTTTTTTTTGTCTGGGTGGTTTTTTTTGTTGTTTTTTTGGTTTTTTTTTTTAAATATCTATCTATCTATTTATTTATTTTCAACTGGCTGTGCATCCTTTACAATCATTACCTACAGAACACATTTCTCTGGTATGTTTATAAGTTTATATCAACAGCTTTTACTAAATAAAGATTCCTGAAGATTTCTATCAACTCTACCCCCTCCTCCTCACCTCTCAAAAAATGGAAATAAGATAGTTCCACATAGTTTGCTGTTGACAAAACTGTAGTTTCTGATTCTTGTCACTATTGTATTATTTGTACTTACACACTTTGTTTAATAATCAGCTAGTAGCATCTTTCTGTGTGTTGTTTTCATGTTCATTAGTATAGATTTTCACAGGTTCTTCTTTTCCCCTTTATTGAAAGCTGGTTTAACTGAGCTGTATCATTCACTAGTTCTCTAATACCTGAACCAAACCTCTTCACTTCTCAAAGATTATAAGTAGCAGCTGAAAGCTAACGATGAGAAGTCCTGTAATTGCTCTAGTATAAATTTCTTCAAGCCCTGCAGTGTTAAATATTTCTAGCTTCAACTAAATGCTCTTTAAACTGTTCTCTCTCTGTCCATTCTTGCCTGTGTCTGTACCTACCTGTTGCTAATTTTAGTTGTGTTGAGCCTCTGGCCACAAACAACCTTTTTCATGAAGTCTCAAGGAAAAAAAAGCAGGAGTGGGGGTGGGGGTGGGGAAATAATTTCAGCCTCTTATGTATTATCTGTTATGTCTGCTATATTTCAATCAGCATTACATTTTGGACACTGCAGAAAGATGCACTATGCCTCATAGCACCCTGTGAGGCACTAGCTCAATACTGACCAAGTAAGGAAATAACTACTGCTTTTACAGTTGGGAATAAAATTTGCCTGAGTCCAATAGGAATCTTTACAGTGACTTCAGCAGAGTTTGGAACAGAATTTAGGACAAGGTATTAGACCTGTCTTTAAGTACAAATTGTATATCAAGATTCTAGCTTCCAAGGCTCTTCCAACCTTGGAAGCATCAGTTATTGCTGATTTCTAAATTTTCCATGGCTAAGTTTACCGAATCTCCCAATGAACATTTCTTTACCACCTCTTCTGCCTTATATACACATCTTTTCCCAACATGAAACAAGGAGCCACAGGAAATAGCAGCAACAGGAATAGCAACCAAACTTGCAGTCTCAAGGCTGGTCCAGAGATTCAGGCTGCTACTGAATGAAGGCCACACAAGGAAGACAGTTGCAGCATGATGGCAACATGATGGCAGCCACTGTCAATTCTGAGAAATAAGGATGTAGGGATAATGCAAATTCTGCAAAGCGTCATATCCTAATCTGATCAGCAGTGCTCTCAAAGAAGCAGCAGCAACAGCGTGACTCTGTGTTGGGTTGTGGGAGGCTGGATAAGTGTGTATATTTGGATGTTAAGATAAGGAATATCGATCAGACTCTTTTCCCCATCTTTTACAAGACACCCTGTACACTAGAAAGAATCATTCTAGGGGCAAGGGCCAAACCCAGACCAGGTAACCAGTCAGTCCAAACTGATCCATTATCTGGTTATTATGGCCTTCTGATGGCTGATGAGACTTTGGATCTGCTTTGACAGAGAGAAACAATGAATTTATACTACGTAGGTAGTGTAGGTATAAATAATGACTGTAGATATATGAAGCACCAATTGAAACCCTATTCTGTCTTGGTGGAAAAAAAAAAATCATATTCTCTTAATTTTGAAAGAAATTAGATGCAGAATTCCAGGAATACAGGGCTTTACATGTAAAATACAGGAAATTTCATGTGCAGGTTGCACATACATTCCTTAAGGAAACTTAAGTACTAGTAAGCCATGTATTGCTAGAAAGCATTCTCATGTACTGAGCTCAGCTCTCTGAACTGATAATTGCTAGAATGGTCTCTGATAAGCTTCTGGAACAAGTCAATGTTTACTCTTCCAAAAAATTTCTGTGCGTACTTCATGTGTTAGCACAGAGATAGTTTCTAACAGGTATTTTAGATATGACCACTATGTTTGGACTATCAGGGAATGCAATAGTAAGGATGCAGGTTATTCTGTGCTGGTTGGCATTAGTGTCAGGAATGTTTATGGGCATTGTTTCTTCCAGTAATATAGGTGTGGCTCTACAGCTCCATTAATGGATAGACAAAGCTTACTCCAACATCTCAAAACTGTGTCTTAGTTCAACTCATTTCACTTATTTGTTCTCTCTAGTCTTCTTGTCTTATATAGAAAACCAAACTCTTTTCAATTTTTCAGTGAGCCTACTAGTGTTAACTGTCTAATCACAACGGACCAGTTCATGTCAGACTGGAACAGAAAAGACATCAAACAAATCTGTCTTCACCCACCACCACCACCACCACCAAGGCGGTGAAGAACTCTAAGGAACAGATTCTTCCCAAGTTTCTTTTTCCTTCCTTTTCCTTCCTTTCTCCTTACAGTTGATTTTCAGCTTAACCCTTTGGCTGCTGTTTTTTTTACTGTAGCTTCAGAGCTGAACAAAACATGACAGTGTTTCCTTTATAATTGTTATAATACATACTGTTTAACAGTAAGTTACTATGCCAAGTACATGGAGTAATAATGTAGGGGTTTTTTTAATTATTATTATTGCACTTGTTATTTTGGAAACGGGTGAAGCAAGGAAAACAATCAGAATATGAAGTGAGTAATACCTATTCCATATTATCTTTTGTTTTATATAGTAATAGTAGATTGTCTTTAGAGAAGGAACCAAATAACTCCCTTTATATCATTGATGGAAAATACCAATATTGCTTACAGAGAGTGAGAGATACCATTTCTGGTAATTTTACTATCACACGCCCTTACAAGCAGCAAGGTAGGCATAGAAACTAATGGAAGAGAGACTGTAGTGTTGGAAATGTATTACATGTGAAGATAAAATGGGTCTTTGTATGAAAATCAAAGATATTTGTCATGTCTGGGGAAAATGCAGTAGAAGAAATTCAAGCTCTCATTTGGGCCTGGTTTATACGGCTGCATCTTGCCAAAGATGCCCATACGAAAAAATACATTTATATTTTTCTCTAGCATTTGATGGTGCAAAGCATAATCTAAGAAGCCACAGTTTGCTCTCTGACCATGCAGCAGAATGATGAATAAGAAGGAAATAACAGAATGTGCCTCAGCATACTCCAGGTCTGTCATGAAAATGAACAGTTGGGAGGTAAGTATTGGTTGAGATCAGCTTCTGAAATGTTCAGTTCTGCTGGGTCTGTGAGGCAAGATGACAGGGAGAATTGTGTGCCTCAGAGAGCACTGACAGAATTCCTGCAAGTTGGACAATGCCTTCAGTGGCAAACCAAGGTGAAACTGCATCAATACCTGAACGTAAAAAGAAAAAGCTGGGCAGGATAAGGAAAGCAATGGTAAGAAAATCTAAAGGTAGCAACTGAAAAAGTTAACACATACGAAATAAAATAAAATCATCCAATAAATGTCAGACTGTGTGAACCAGATGTCAGAAATAAAATATAACTCAATAACTGAAATATATATTTTAACAGAAATGGTTTCATGCTGCAAGAATCAATTCAGGGGTGTGAAGGTATGGGGTTTTGGTTTACCTCATCAGATAAAAGTATCATCTTCAGACAGGATGACTTTATTGTGATAATAAATATAAATAACTAATATAATTAAATAGTAACTCCATTGAAAACAACTGATTTACATGAGTATAGTATAGCTACTCATGAGAATAAAATAAGAGTTCTGCATCTACATTGGGGTTTGGATTCTGAGTCACACAGAACACGGCATGCAAGGGTTTATTTCCAGCTTTCAGTTGAGTTTTACATGTACTAGCCTATTGAATATGGTTTCTCTGAGTTATACATAGAGAAAATAAGTAATTTCAAAACCAGAAACTGAGTTTAAGACCCTAGTCTTTCAACAATAACTTTGCAGATATATTTCTGTTTGCACACGTAACTCTAATGACTACTGGATGATTCTTATGGGGGATTTAGTTAAACATATATGTGGTTCTCATTTCAGAACAGAGGTGTTTGTATGCAAAATTATACAGTGTTTTAAAATAATTTCTCCTTTCTCTCCTTTGGGGAAAAAAAAGACAATAATGATAAGAAAGTGGTTGATAACATTGATTTAGAAAAAGTGGTAGACTTCATGCTACTACAAGTAAAAGTTATCTGCATGTATCCCCGGTAGGAAGCTGGCTGAGTATGGAGACTTAACTTTCCTCTTATTGTCCGAGTTGGGAATGTAATACATTGATGAGACAATATAAGAAAGTTGTCAGTTCTTGCTGTTTCCATCCTGTAGTTAAATAGAAAGCTTTATTCACCACTTTGTGTCTAGAACATACATCATGATTTAATAACAAATTAAGACAGAATTTAAGCCACCTACTTGCCTAGAATGTGCATCAAGGCAACTACTTCATGAGTGTAAGCAGACGTATCAGAATCACACCACCTCCTGTTTCCAACTCCCTCCCCCAGTGTACAGGCAAAACGCATTCTCTCTGGCAAAACCAAAAAGCTTATTTTTGGAACTGACAGAATGCCTTCCTTTCACAAGGCATGGAATCACATACAGCAATGATTTGGACTAGAAGGTTCATTTAGTCAAGATTACTGCCAGTCCAGCAAGCTTGATTTCAGGACCCCTAAAACATTTATGGATGGGTATTAAACCCTAACCTGGAGTATCTCTATGGAGACCAATTCCACTTCACCCCCTGAAACTCAGTCTTTCCTCTGACTATTAGAATAGCTTTTAAGTTTTTTCTAATATTTAATCAAAAATTATTTTCTGCAGTCAGAGCCTACTACTCTTCTTTCTGTTCTTACTGGCTAAGGGGAGTAATTTGTCCCTGTCTTCCTTAAAATACAGTGTTTTGGATTCAAGGACAATTATTTGCCTTTTCAGTCTTCTTTGGCTTTAGAATAAACATGCCCAATTCACTTAGCCTTTTCTCAAATGTCTTCTTTCTCAAACCTTTTATTATTGCTTTTTCTCTCCTCTGAACTCTCTCCAATTATCTTTTTATTTTTAAAAATCTGCTACCCAAAACTGCGTGTAGGATTCCATCTCAGTTCAGACTAGCGTGGAATACAGCATAACCATTCCTTCTCCCTTATTTTTATATGTTACTTCTTTTAAGAGGCCTTGAAAAAGGTGAGGGGAAAGTGATGCTAGTTGTCTAAACTCTATCTTTTAGACATAGAAGTATAAGAGAATATTCATGCATATTGGGTTGACATGCCCAGGTGTTGGTAGTGGGGGGCTGCAGGGTTGGCCTCTGTGAGAGGAGGTTAGGGCTGCCCTGTGCCAGACACAGCTGGTTCCACAAGGAGGAGGTGCTCCATGTGCCAGAGCAGATATTCTCTCCAGCCTGTTGAAGAGACCACAGAGGAGGAATGGAAAGGAGTATGAGGGTGGAGAAGCAGAAGAAACAAACCTCCATGTACAGACTGTAAGCCCTCACCACTTCACCTCCATGCACCACCTGGGTGGGGAGAGGAGTCTGAAGTGAAGGAGTGAAGCTGAGCCTGGGAAAGAAGAGAGGGAAAGATATTCTTGTATTGTTTGACTTTTTGTTTCTCACTATCCCAATCAGTAATTAAATATTTATTTTACTTGGCAATATATTAATTTTGCTCAAGTCAAGTTTCTTTTGCCCACAATGGTAATTGATAAGCTGTCTCCCTGTCTTGATCTTGACCCATGACCTTTGCTCCTGGTCTTCCTGGTTTTCTTCCCCAGCTCCCTGGGGGAGTGAGAGAACAAATGTGCAGCTGGGTGGGCATTTAGCTGTTTGCCAAGCCTAAACCAGCACATCATGGTAGATTTTTTTAGGTTAAATTATGTGTATTTTTCTGTGTTTCTCATGTGTGGATTCTTTAAAATAGAAATAATTATATCTAATACCAACAAAATGTTCACAGAGCACACACAAAAAAAGATATCTTGAGTGACAGCTCATAAAAGTATCTTATTAAAAAATAAAAGTAAAATAAAGAAAAAGAAAACCATTGAATAGGCTTTATCCTTTTATATCATTAGACAAAAAAACCATATTGTGAATATAATTCATATTTTGACAACTACTTGAATTTGTCACTATAATCAAAGAAGAAGTTGCCTGTCCATACTTCTACGCAGTATTTTACTTTGGATCAGAGGAATACTTCTGCAGTAAATCTCCTAAACATATCCACTTCCTGTACTTAGGTCCTCATTCTGGAAAATGCACATTTAATCCATTCAGATAAAAATAAACTCAAAATGGTGTTCCAGGAGCTCAGTGTGCTCCCACTCCAGGATGGTATTCAGTCCAGGAGACTAGAAAAGAGCTATTTTGAAGTAAAGAACCCAAACTCTATATAGTGCAGATATTGGCTCCTCAACATCCTTTTTTTTTTTTTTTTTTCCAAGTCATCTGCTCCTGTTATGCTTCACTACTTGCTGATATCCCTGCTGATAATATTTTGGTTCTCCCCTTCCTTTAATAGCTCAGTGCAAAGAGAGGCAAAGGGCTTTATGCATAAGACATACTGATGATCTTTCAGAGTAAATGTCCAGGATGGAGAACAAAATGATATCCTCAGAATGGGAAATGAGTAAATTGCTAGCTACTGATTTCTGGTTACTATATACCCTCTGTATTGTTGACTCTGTAAATGCAGTTCCATCTAATAGGGAGAAATGTACGGTGGTTTTGATAAGACACCGATATTTTGTTTTGTTTTGCCAGGAAATGTTACCTGCTAGGTTGCTTTGAGTTGATCCTAAATGCATAAAACAATCAACAAAGCATTCAGCAAAACCTGAGAATTTCAGATACTGGAATAATGTTGTTCCCTCTGTCAGTTTCTAATCATCACTTAGGTCAAAACTACTGGTGGACAAAAAAATTCCCTGTATCTCTGAGTTTAACGGAGACTTTGTTATTGTGGTCTAGTTGTGTGACTTTCCAATTCTGAAGGACTATTAGGTACTGATTAATTGCTGATTCCTGCAGATGTGATCTGGGGCAACCACTTCTGATCCCTCTTTCCATCATTACCTAGTAGTTGTCCTCTTCTGTTATGCATATATGTAAAACAGATCACAATATAGCCTGTAGAACTTACTTATAATGTGCAACAGGAAGCTTCTTTTGCACATTTTTCCTTTACTGAATTAAATATGTCGTGCCATACAATTTTACTTAGACCTTTAATTATTTTACTTAATTCAGTTGTTAAGGTCCTTTTAGGCATTGTCATGCATGTTGCTCAGATTCCACTTTAATTTTCCCATGTATCACATACACTGACTAACAGCCCCTGAATTTCTGCTTGGCATCAGAGATGAGAAAATAAAATAGTGATTAGCTCATATAGTAGATTTAGTTTTGATGAGGTAACAAAGCTTGCTTCTGTTTTATTCTGCTCAGGATTTCTGAGGCAGTCAGCAAGGGTTCAGAGGGCTGCCCCAGGAGTGGAGTATGTCATGGTTTTTCTTTTGGCCTGTGTAATATTCCCACTTAGGGGAATATTAACATGTTAGATCCTTTGTACAGCATTTCTCTTTGTCAGCATCTTGATTTGAGACTTCTGTCCTTATCCTCAAAAAATGACACTTGGCATATGACTACAGTGGCTCGGGGATTGGATGGATTCATCTTTTGTTTGTCATTCAGTAAGATTCACATTGAATCCTCCACATGCCTAAAGATAATACTGAAGTGGAAAAATTCTTTTGGCATTGTAGGTCCTTTGTTTGTAATATATGATGTCTGATACTCACTGGTCCATGTTTTTCCAGTTTTGAAATTCAATGCTTAACTATTATTTTAATTCCATAACATAAAGGGTTCTTGAACAGTTACAACTTTTATTTCCCCACAGATTTGTATAACTTGAAAAGAACCAAGGAAAACCCATACTAAAAATATTGCTATAATGATATAGATTTAAAAGACAAATTATTACTGAAATATTATTAATAACATGCACATAAATATGTGTATATACAGATACAGATCGCCTTTTAATAAACCATTTCTATACAGTATATCATGTGTGATAAAAATCTGTTGAGATTGCCAGGAACCCACATATGAGAAAACATCATTGGGGACCATCTGCTGAAGGTTTTCCAATACACCATCAGAAATTGTTATCAGTGGCCCTGGAAATAAAAGCAAAAATGGTTATCAACACCGATGTCCACTTTTTGATGAGTTTGAATGGAACCTTGAGAGGAACTAGTGGCATAGTTTGCAGAGAGGTCACATAGTTTTATCATGCACAGAAATGTGTTATCAACCTATGAAAACTGCCCATAACCAACCACGTAGTTTTCATTAGTCTGCATACTTCAGAATGGGGAATGGAGAAATGAACATGTTGACATCTTCTCCTGTACTGTTTTTTATGTATGTCTTATCAGTAATATTAAGAAGTTTGTGAAAAAACAAATACAATAACAAAAATATCTCCTCATCTTAAAGCATCTTCTGTTGCAAAACCTAAAGACTATAACCTCTGCAGTGGAAGAAATACAGAGAGATTAATCCCTTTCCAAAAACAATAGAAGGCTTAGGAAAATTGTTTGTGCTTAGAAGGTAAGTGTTGTTATGAATCATACATAGTTTGAAAAAAGGTAGAAAGCATGAGAATCTGAAGCTTCTCTTTCTCCAGAATAGATACTTTTCAATGTGGGTGCACCATGGGGAATAATGACTGGTACACAGATTTTTTAATCCAACTTTGTAAAAAGGTGTTGGTTCGAGGAGACTTCACGCTGGAAGAATAACTAGTATATTACATGTTAGCATTCATCTCCATTGGAAATGAAGACTATAAAAATTGACCTAATTATTACATTCTAGTTTTGGTCATATTTTTAGCCTTAGGTAATTGTTAATGTACCTAGAATTTTGGAAGTTCATCTGGGTCCTGTTTCCAATATATTTCCACGGCATAACTTCACTGTATGGAGACCTAATGACACGATAGGTGTTGCTGGATAAAAACCTCTGTCCCCTCTACCAGGGAGAGCTACTGATGTGTTGTATGCCACCAGCTGAAGATTTCAAAATGTGTCCATATCTACTTGAAGAGCAGTTGTTAAGAATTCATCAAATGCCTGAAACACCATATTAAAGCTACAGTACATTCCATGAGTATTTAGAGTTCTTTCATTTAATGGATTCTCTCATGAACATCATCAGAAGAGACATAATATCATTGAGGATTTTATATGATAAATGGCATAGAGTGAAAAGAGATATGACAAGGTTAAGAAAAGGACACCTAACCATCTTTGTAATCGTTAGAGGATTTTAAATATTCTACCTGCTTACTATCATTGGAACTCTCTTTATAGATAATAAAAACACATTCACAGCAGACATTTTCTGAAATTACCATATCTGTGATATGTCTGAAACACAAACAAATCTAAGAACAGAGCTTGTCAATCCAGGAACGCTATGCTGTCTCCTAGATAGGAATCATAATTATAAATCATTTCGAATGCTGATATACAGCACAGAGTTAGAATAATCAGGCTTTGTGATCCCTCTGTCTGATGAATATCTAATCAGTGCATTGCCCAGGGGCCACTTCATATAGAATCAGAGAAACGTAGAATCATTTGGGTTGAAAAAAACCTTTAAGATTATCAAGTCCAACCATTAAGCTAACACTGCAAAGTCCAACACTAAACCATGTCCCTAAAGACCACATCTACATGTCTTAAATACCTCCACAGGGATAGTAACTTGACCACTTCCCTGGGAAGCCCATTCCAGTGCCTGATAATCCTTTCAGTGAAAAATTTTTCCTAATATCTAATCTAAACCTCCCCTGGCACAACATGAGGCAATTGAGGTACATTTAACCTGGCCACTGTTGTAAGGGATAATAAGAAAATTTTTTATAAACACATTAACAGCAATTCCCTTCTGAAGGGAACGGGGGCCTGATATACCATCTGGACCCATGCCACAGGGAAGTCTGCTGCCTCCCTTGGAGCCCGGGTCAGGGACATTGCGAAGAGGCTCCCTGGTCTGGTACAGCCCTCTGTTTACTATCCGCTATTGATTATACAGGCAGGCAGCGATGAGATGTCAGAGAGAAGCCCCAAATCAATCAAAAGGGGCTTCAGGGCACTAGGAAAAATGGTTGGAGGATCAGGAGCGCAGGTAGTGTTCTCCTCGATCCCATTAGTGTCAAGGAGGAACATGGAAAGGAACAGGAAAACTAGAGAGGCAAACACGTGGCTCAAAGGTTGGTGCTATCGGAGGGGCTTGGGGTTCTTTGATCATGGGAAGGATTTCACGGCACCGGGCTTGACGACAACAGATGATGCCCAGCTCTCTCAGAGGGGGAGAAGGATCCTCGCTCATGAACTGTCGGGGCTTGTAGAGAGGGCTTTAAACTAGGCCTGAAGGGGGGAGGGGAGATTACCAGGCTCACTAGAGAGGAGCCTGGCGGGGTCACCCCATTGCTGGGGGTGAAACCCATAGCCCAGATCAAGTGCATCTACACTAATGCACGCAGCATGGGCAACAAACGGGAGGAGCTGGAAGCCATTGTAAGGCAGGATGGCTATGATGTAGTCACCATCACAGAAACGTGGTGGGATGCCTCCCATGACTGGAGTGCTGCAATGGATGGCTACAAACTCTTCAGAAGGGACAGGCAAGGAAGGGGAGGCGGCGGGGTGGCTCTGTATGTTAGGGAGTATTTTGACTGTACAGAGGTTGACGCTTGTGGTGAGGCTGAGTGCTTATGGGTGAGGATGAGGGGGGAGGCCAACAAGAAAGATATCCTGTTGGGAGTCTGTTACAGACCACCCGACCAGGATGAGGACGTTGACGAAGTATTCGACAAGCAGCTGACAGAAGTCTCTCAGTCGCAAGCTCTTGTTCTCATGGGGGACTTCAACTTCCCAGGCAACTGGTGGAAATACAACACATCAGAAAGGAAACAGTCCAGAAGGTTCCTGCAGTGTGTGGAAGATAACTTCCTGACACAGCTGGTAAGTGAGCCTACCAAGGGAGGTGCCCTGCTTGACCTCCTATTCACTAACAGAGAAGGACTGGTGGGAGAGGTGGTGGTCGGAGGTCATCTTGGCCTTAGTGATCATGAAATGGTAGAGTTTTCGATTCTTGGTGAGGTAAGGAAGGGGGTCAGCAAAACCGCCACCATGGACTTCCAGAGGGCAGACTTCGGCCTATTCAGAATGCTGGTTGGGAGAGTCCCTTGGGAGACAGTCCTGAAGAGAAAAGGGGTCCAGGAAGGCTGGGTATTCTTCAAGGAAGAAGTCTTAAAGGCACAGGATCAGGCTTTCCCCATGTGCCATAAGACAAATCGGCGGGGAAGACAACTGGCCTGGCTGGAGAGAGGTCTACTACTGTGACTCAGGAAAAAAAGGAGATCTTACCAGCTCTGGAAGAAGGGGCAGGCAACCCAAGAAGAGTACATGGATCTTGTCAGGTCATGCAGAGAGGAGATTAGAAAGGCAAAAGCCCAGCTGGAACTTAACCTGGCCACTGTTGTAAGGGATAATAAAAAAAGTTTTTATAAATATGCTAACAGCAAAAAGAGCCAGGGAAAACCTCCATCCTCTAGTGGATGCAAGGGGGAACATTGCCACTACAGACGAGGAAAAGGCTGAGATACTCAACGCCTTCTTTGCCTCGGTCTTTAATGGCCTGACGAGTTATCCCCAGGGTACCCAGCCTCCCGAGCTGGAAGATGGGGACAGTGAGTGGAATAAACCCCCCGTAATCCAGGAGGAAGCAGTCTTTGACCTGCTAGGCCACCTGGACATCCACAAGTCTATGGGGCCAGATGGGATCCACCCAAGAGCGCTGAAGGAGCTGGCAGAGGAGCTTGCCAAGCCACTCTCCATCATTTATCAGCAGTCCTGGAGAACAGGGGAGGTCCCAGATGACTGGAGGTTGGCAAATGTGACGCCTCTCTTCAAGAAGGGCCGGAAGGAGGATCCAGGGAACTACAGACCAGTCATCCTGACCTCAGTACTGGGGAAGATTATGGAGAGGTTCATCCTGAGTGTGCTCACCAGGCACATGGAGGACAATCAGGGGATCAGGCCCAGACAGCATGGGTTCATGAAAGGCAGGTCTTGCCTAACCAACCTGATTTCCTTCTACGACCAGGTGACCTGCCTGGTAGATGAGGGAAAGGCTGTGGATGTGGTATACCTGGACTTCAGCAAAGCCTTCGACACCGTCTCCCACAGCATTCTCCTGGAGAAGCTGGCGGTTCATGGCCTAGATGGATGTACTCTTCGCTGGGTTAAAGACTGGCTGGATGGCCAAGCCCAGAGAGTCGTGGTGAATGGAGCTAAATCCAGTTGGCGGCCGGTCACAAGCGGTGTCCCCCAGGGCTCAGTTTTAGGGCCAGTCTTGTTTAATATCTTTAGCAATGACCTGGATGAGGGGATTGAGTGTGCCCTCAGTAAATTTGCAGATGACACCAAAGTGGGTGGGACTGTTGATCTGCTGGAGGGGAGGAGGGCTCTGCAGAGGGACCTGGACAGGCTGGACCGATGGGCTGAGGCCAATTGTATGAGGTTCAAGAAGGCCAAGTGCCGGGTCCTGCACTTTGGTCACAACAACCCCATGCAGCGCTACAGGCTTGGGGAAGAGTGGCTGGAAAGCTGCCTGGTGGAAAAAGACCTGGGGGTACTGATTGACAGCCGGCTGAATATGAGCCAGCAGTGTGCCCAGGTGGCCAAGAAGGCCAATGGCATCCTGGCTTGTATCAGGAATAGTGTGGCCAGCAGGAGCAGGGAAGTGATCGTGCCCCTGTACTCGGTGCTGGTGAGGCCGCACCTTGAATACTGTGTTCAGTTTTGGGCCCCTCACTACAAGAAAGATGTTGCATTGCTGGAACATGTCCAGAGGAGAGCCACAAAGCTGGTGAGGGGTCTGGAGCACAAGTCATATGAAAACAGCTGAGGGAACTGGGGTAGTTTAGTCTGGAGAAGAGGAGGCTGAGGGGAGACCTTATTGCCCTCTACAACTGCCTGAAAGGAGGCTGTAGCGAGGTGGGGGTCGGCCTCTTCTCCCTGGTAACGGATGATAGAATGAGGGGGAATGGTTTGAAGTTGAGTCAGGTCAGGTTTAGGCTAGACATTAAGAAAAACTTCTTCACCGAGAGGGTTGTCAGGCTCTGGAATGGGCTGCCCAGGGAGGTGGTGGAGTCCTCATCCCTGGAGGTATTTAAAAGAATGACAGATGAGGTGCTTAGGGACATGGTTTAGTGGTGGTCTGGCAGAATTAGGTTAGCAGTTGGACGTGATGGTCTTAAAGGTCTTTTCCAACCAAAGCAATTCTATGATTTCCTCTCACCCTATTTTTTGTGGAGAGAAGAGACCAACACCTTACTACAACCTCCTTTCAGGTAGTTGAAGAAAGTGATTAAGTCTTCCCTCAGTCTCCTCTTGTCCATGTTGAACAACCCTAGTTCCCTCAGCGGCGCCTCTTGAGACTTGTGCTCTATACCCTTCACCAGTTTCGTTGCCCTTCTCTGGACCCACTCCAGTGCCTCAATGTCTTTCTTGTAGTGAGGGGCCCAAAACTGAACACCGTATTTGAGGTATAGCCTCACCACTGCCAAGAACAGGGGGTCAATCATTTCCCTACTCTACTGGCCACACTATTTCTGATGCAACCCAGAATGCCGTTGGCTCTGTTGACCACCTATGCACGCTGCTGGCTCATATTCAGTCTACCGATAAGTTGGCTGCTGACTGATACCCCCAGGTCCTTTTCTGCCAGGCAGCTTTCTAGCCACTCTTCCCCAAGCCTGTTGCATGAGGTTGTTGTCACCCAAGTGCAGGACCTGGTTCTTGGCCTTGACCTCATACAATTGGTCGCAGCCCATAGATACAGTCTACCCAGGTCCTTCTGTAGAGCCTTCCTACCCTCAAGGAGATCAACCCTCATGCCCAGTTTGGTGTTATCTGTAACCTTACTGAGGTTAGCCAGGCCTGTTAATAAATGATGGAAAGTGGCTTGGTGAGCACTTCCACCAGCTCCCTCAGTACTCTTGGATGGATCCCGTCTGACCCCATAGACCTGTGTGTGTCTAAGTGGTGTAGCAGGTCGCTAACCATTTCGGCTTGGATTATGGGAACTTCATTCTTCTCCCCATCCCTGTCTTCCAGCTCAGAAGTCTGGGTACCTGGAGAACAACTAGTGTGCCCATTAAAGACTGAGGCAAAGAAGGCATTAAGCACCTCAGCCTTTTCCTCATCCTTTGTCACTATGCTTTCCCTCACATCTAATAAAATAAGGAGGTTCTCCTTAGACATGCTTTTATTGCTAATGAATTTATAGAAACATTTTTCATTGTCTGGTACAGCAGTAGACAGATTAAGGTCCAGGTGGGCTTTGGCCCGTCTAATTTTTCCCCTGCATAACCTCACATCATTGTAGTCCTCCTGAGTATCCTGCCTCTTCTTCTAAAGGTCATAAACTCTTATTTTTTCCTGAGTTCCAGACAAAGCTCTCTGTTCAGCCAGGCCAGTCTTCTTCCCCGCTGGCTTGCCTTTTGGCCCATGGGGACAGCCTGCTCCAGCGCTTCCTGGACTCCTTTGCCCTTCAGGACTTCCTCCCAAAGGACTCTGTCAACCAGGATCCTAAACAGCCCAAAATTTGCCCTCTAGAAATCCGAGGTAACAGTTCTGCTGGCCCCAGTCCTTACTTGCTGGCCCCAGTCCTTACTTGCTGACCCCAGTCCTTACTTCTCTGAGAACTGGAAAGTTTCTCATTTCATGATCACTATGCCCAAGATCCATCTCCAACTGTCATATCACCCACCAGTCCTTCTCTGTTCACAAACAATAGGTCCAGCAGGCACCTTCCCTAGTTGGCTCACACACTAGCTGTGACAGGAAGTTCTCTTCTGCACAATCCAGGAACCTCCTAGACTGTCTCCTCTCTGTTGTATTGTATTTCCAGAAGACATCTAGTAAATTGAAGTCCCCCATGAGAACAAGGGCTAGAGATTGTGAGACTTCTCCCAGCTGCCTATAGAATAATTCATCTACCTCTTCATCCTGGTTGCATGGTAGACTCCCACCATGATAACTGGCAGATGTTGGCCTTTCCCCTGATTATCACCATCTGTAAGCTCTAGACAATCAAAACACTCCCTAACATAAAGGGCTACTCCACTGCCTGTTTTTCCTTGCCTATCCCTTCTGAAGAGTTTATAGCCATCCATTGCAGCATTCCAGTGATGTAAATTGTCCCACCATGTTTCTGTGATGGTGACTATATCACAGTTTTCGTGCTGCTCAGTGGCTTCCTGGTCCTCCTGTTTGTTGCCCATGCTGTGTGCATTGGTGTAAATACACTTCCACCGGGCTATTGATCCTGTTACCATTTTAGGGGGAGAAGCCCTAATTCCTACATGAGCATTCTCAGGTGCTTCTGTGGTTTCTAACACATCTATAAGCCTTGATCTTTTGCTGCTGCATAGATCTCTATCCCCTATCTCCACTGACATGGCAGACTGAATGAGTTTGCTAGGCCACCGTCTCTCAAACTTTGGCATGCCACCCTCAGGCTTATCTCTCCCCTTTAAATTTAAAGCCCTTTCAATGAGCCCTGTTAACTCCTGTGAAAAGGTCCTTTTCTCCCTTTGAGACAGGTGTAACCCATCTGTTACCAGCAGGCCTGGTGTTGTATAGACAGACCCGTGATCAAAAATCCCAAAATTCTGCCAGTGACACAAGGCTCAGAGCCAGGTATTGGTTTGCCGGCTCCTCCTGTTTCTTCCCTTATCATTCCTTGCAAATGGAAGCATAGAGGAGAACACTACTTGTGCTCTTGATCCCTTAACCAGTGGTCCCAAGGCTATGAAATCTTTCTTGATTGCCCTCAGACTTCTTGTTGCAACTTCATTGCTGCCCACCAGAAAAATCAATAATGAATAATAACCTGAGGGCCGCACCAGGGTAGAAGTTTTCTCTTCACATCTTTAACCCAGGCCCCAGGGAGGCAACAGACTTCTCTAAGAAGTGGGTCCTGTCTACATATTGGGCATATACTGTTCCTTTCAGAAGGGAGTCTCCTATGACCATGACCCATCTTTTTTTCTTTATGGAAGCAGTTCTGATGCAGGGCATAGGCTGACTTAACCTCTGTGACATCTCCAAGCTAGATGAAGTCATCCTTATTATTGTTCAGATATACCTGAAGAGCCTCATTATTCAAGGGCACCTGGGAAGATGGGACAGTCACAGAGGAGACATGCCTGCTGCACTGGTCAGGAACTTGAGATAACACTGAGAAGCTAGACAGAACACAAAATAATGCAGTTTCTGGGAGAAATCTTACTTAAACACAATAAAAATAACTTTTAACAGAAGTCTTGGACACTGTCTCCCATAAGATCCTCATGACAAGCTGTTGCTGTATGGGCTGGATAAACAGACAAGGAGGTCAGTGGAACACTGGCTGAATGGCTAGGCCCAGAGGGTGGTGATCAGTGGCACAATGTCTAATTGGAGGCCTATGTGTCAGTACTGAGGCCAGTACTGTGTAACATCTTTATTAATGAACAGGATGATGGGTCAGAGTGTACTCTCATTGGGTTTTCAGGTAATCAGAAAATCAGAGGAATGACTGATATACCAGATGGTTGTGATGCCATTCAGAGCAACCGTGGAAGGTTGGAGGAATAGTCTTAACAGGGACCTTATACAGTTCAAAAAAAGGAATAACCAAGTCCTTTATTTGTAGAGGAATAGCTCCATGCAACTGTACAGGCTTGGATCTGACCAGCTGGAAAGGATCATTGCAGAAAAGGACCTGGGGATGGACAACAAGCTGACCGTGAGCCAGAAATGCACCCTTGCAACAAAGAAGACCAACAACAAGCTAGACTGCATTAGAAAGATCATTGCCATGAGGTCAGGTGAGGTGACCCTTCCCTTCTTCTCAGCACTGACTGGTGAGACACAATAATAATACCAGATGATGCAAAAAGGGGCAAAGGACACAAATGTGCAAGCAACTTTACAAGACTTGACACCATGGTTGAAATATAATACTAAAGATAATGACTATGAGAAATATTTCCAAGTGTGTACAGAAAATTAAGTGTAAGTGTTGAAGCCATGGAGTTACGCAAGTGATAATGAAGTTCTCCATTTTAGGCCTTCAAATTAGAAAACTCCCATTATAGCTAAGGAAAACACATTAATCCTCATCTTTATGGATATTTAAGATTATGGTAATTCTTAAACTTTGGGTGAAATAGTTGGAGAGGTTTTACCTTAAATATTTCATAAGAACTTGGGGCATCAAAAAAGTGAGAACCCATGCAAGCTTCTTCCAGAAGAATCAACAGATAAATATTTGTGGCCTAAATATTATAGTACATACAAGTAATTTCAGCAAGAAGTTCAGATTTGGTCTTTAGAGAACTGACAGTTCATTCCCTACACTTTAGAGCATCATAAACATATGCACTACATATTTATGGAAGTAAGACAACAGTAGTGAGATGAAACTGCAGAAACAACATTTGCACCAAGACCCAACACATGCATTTATATTTTTGATGACAATGAAAAACTTTCTGCTAGAGATTACACGAGAAACTCCAAGTGAAATAGTTTTTTCATAAATTTCAGTATGGCAGAAAGGATTTTTGAATGATGGAGGGCTGCATCTGTTTACAGTTTGGTGATTTTTTTTGATCAGCTGAGAAGTCACAAAGCATACATGTTTCATGGAGAAAAATAACATAGGATGATATAGAATTGAAATTTAGACAACCCTTCAGAGACATAATATCATTATTAAACCAAAGTTTTCTATGTCTACCGTTTATAATAAGTGAAATATGTAAGTTATGTAAATCTGAAATTACTACATGGACAGGTTTTGTATATATCCATGTAGATGTCTCTTACTGAAGACTCTTGCCTGCAACACACTGATCCTGCTGTGGGCAAAATAAAAATGTTGTTTCTTCCTCCTTCACTCTTACTATTACAGCTAATCTGATATATGGCAGTAGGTCACCAGTCAAAGGCTATATTACTGCAGGCAATGAAGACAGTACCTGACATCAATGTCCAAGCTTCACTGAGCTCACTATGCAGTGTGTACAATTTTGATGTGAAAGGGATATTTCATACTAAAGATCTTATGACAACAGAGATCTTTATAACCTCAGTTGTCTTACGATGAGATAAACCACACAGAACAACTTGTAAGGAGGTCCAATGTTGTTCCTGGATAGAAGGCTGCTAATTTCCAACCTGGGCTATGAATGAACACCAATTCAAACACTACTATTGTCTAATACTTCTGCATGGAGTTTTGGCACAAGATAAAAAGCTCCCATTCTGATTCTGAATTACCTTATTTTGAATAGTCCTCATACAGCTCCCACTGGGTCATACAAATCTGAACAAGCTCATAATGGACTGTTGTTAGACCATGTGGTCTTCCATTGCAACATGATTACTCTTTGCTTTTTCAAATAGCACTACAGTCTTTTCATAGTAGGGACTAAGATAAACATGATGTTTTGAAAGTGTGACTGTATTTTGCCAGAAGATGTATAAATGCAGAAATTTGTCCCAGAAAATGTATAATATTAAATTAATCATGACTATGCATTGCTAGTCGAACAATTAATTTAAGATTTACACAGACCACTCATGATATCAAGCATCATTCCAACAAGTATCAGTATATCCATTTTGAAGTACAATGTTCTTTAGGCTCTTAAGGTGATGCTCTGTCTCATGTTTATAAAACATAGATGGGAGCTATGAAGTGACTATCTAGTACAGTTCTGAGATGAGTAGAAGAGAGCCTGATCTCTGCTTAAGTGCATACATTTACTGTGCTTTAATCACTCTTTGGGCTAACTCACTACAAGGGAGAGTGCATCTCCTGCTTGAGAGAGTTCAAAAAGTGAATATTGGTTTCTCCTATATCTGAACTCCAGTTACTTTATAGGCAGTAATACAAATATTATAGGGTTACAGATTAAGAAAGCAAAAAGAAATGTGACATGTGACATGGGAGTAGTCATCTGGGAAAAAGAAATCCTGGACTTCTGATCCTGATTGTGCTGCTGCAGCAATTTCATTAACTCATTGGATACAAAACAGAAGATGACATGTGCATTTCGATGTTTTCCATGTAACTTTAAGAAACTGCAATACATTTTACCTAGAACAAATGTAATCAGTTGATAAATTCATCTTTGTGCCTTCAGCTGGACCATTATTCAATTCCACCTAAACATACTTAGAGAGGCAAATACTTGGTTTCACATGGAAAAAAAGCCAAAAAACCCTGTACCTTGTTGCATAGGTCACTACAACACATCAGGTTAGGTTATTCATGCCAGCCAGTTCTTTGCTGTGTAAGTAACAAGGTCTTCCAGGATTCTAGTAAGAGCAGACTACAAAGGCGACGTTAGTGAATTCTGCTTTGGGAGAAGCAGGCTAAGCTTGGCTACTTGAAATGTTAAATTATCCAGTGAGATGTGATTTAATTCAATTTATCATCTTTCTATTCTTTTCATAGATATGTTATTGTGTCCAGTAAATACATGTTTCCGTTGGAAGAATTTAATGCAGAGAACAGATACAATTCAAAAGATGGGAATCTAGAAAATAATATATTTCATATCAGACTGCCATTCTGCTTCGCTGATGTTGAATATGTAGGTTCTTGTTTTATGAATGGACTGAAAAAGAACATTTATTCAAGATCATTCATCTGAATTCTCTCAACTACACATAAAGCTCCACCCCGGTATTTCCCTTGAACAGCTTCATATTTCTGAAAATACAGGTTAATTATATGGATGATTTTTTAACAGCAGGTAAAGTTATCATGTTAAAGTATGTGACTTAAGTTAATATTTGTAACTAAATTTTAATTCGTATTTCTTTTATAAATTTGCCCCCAAAACTACACTTTATGCATTTCCAGTGGTTATACTGTACACTCTCATGACCGTTAATCATGTTCTTCTATTAATGATGTTAGGCATAGTGCTGATTAGTTCGTTATTCCCCACACACACACACCCCTCAGCCCATGTAAACACAGGCAGCTGAAATCCTTTGGTGCATGCTTCCAGCGGAATAAGTGAATGTATTGGGTTTGCGTGGCAAGGTTTTGGTAGTGGGGGGGCTACAGGGGTGGCTTCTGTGAGAAGCTGCTAGAAGTTTTCCCTCTGTATGCTGCTGGTCAAGGCCAAGACAATCAGTAACAGTGGTAGCACCTCTGTGATAACATATTTAAGAAGGAAAAGAACCTGCTGTGGCTCAGTAGCTGGAGAGAGAAGTGAGAGGATGTGAGAAAAATCAGCTCTTCAGACACCAAGGTCAGTGAAGAAGGAGAGGGAGGAGGTGCTGCAGGCACCGGAGCAGAGATTCCCCTGCAGCCTGTGGTGAAGACCATGGTGAGGCAGGCTGTCCCCCTGCAGCCCATGGAGGTCCCCAGTGGAGCAGTTAACCACCTGTAGCCTGTGGCAATGACTCACGTTGGAGAAGTTCGTGGAGGACTGTCTCCCATGAGAAGGACCCCACACTGGAGCAGGGGAAGAGTCCTCCCTTGAGGAGGAATAAGCGGCAGAGACAATGTGTGATGAACTGACCCCAACCCCCGTTCCCATGCCCCTGAGCCACCGAGGGGGAGTAGGTAGTGAAAACTGGGAGTGAAGTTTAGTCTGTTTTGCCCGTGATGGTAACTGGCAAATGATCTCTCACTGTTCTTATCTCAAGCCACGAGCCTTCTGATCTATTTTTCTCTCCCCTCTCTGGCTGAAGAGGGGAGTGATAGAGTGTCTTTGGTGGGCCCCTGGTTTTGGTGGGCCTCTTAGTTTCTTTTTCAGGGGCACTTTCATATTCCATTATATTAACTTTTTTATGTAAACATGAGGAAAATTAAAAGGTAAAGTAAATGTGAACTTAGGCAGCAGCAAAAAACTTCCAAAACAACTACTTCTACCTACCCTAACCAATTATTCTTCAAAATTTGCTTTTTGATTTTTTCAGAACTTCTAGAAGTTTCTGGACACTTAGACCAATAGACGATCTTTAAGGACCTTTCCAACACTTTCGTGGTTTAGCCCCAGCTGGCAACTAAGCACCACACAGCCACTCGCTCACTCCCCCCTCAATGGGATGGGGAGAGAATCAGAAGAGTAGAAGTGAGAAAACTTGTGGGTTAAGATAAAGACAGTTTCATAGGTAAAGCAAAAGCCGCGTGCTCAAGCAAAGCAAAGCAAGGAATTCATTCACTGCTTCCCATGGGCAGGCAGGTGTTCAGCCATCTCCAGGAAAGCAGGGCTCCATCACACATAATGGTTACTTGGGAAGACAAGGTGCCATTGCTCCAAACATCTACCCCTTCCTTCTTCTTCCCCTCCAGTTTATATACTGACTATGACATTATATAGCCTGGAATACACCTTTGGCCAGTTTGGGTCAGCGCTCCTGGCTGTGCCCGCTCCCAGCTTCTTGTGCACCTGGCAGAGCATGGGAAGCTGAAAAGTCCTAAACTAAACTAAACTAAACTTAAACAACTAAAATATCAGTGTCTTAACATTCTTCTCATACTAAATCCAAACCACAAGAAAATTAACTCTATCCCAGTCAAAAGCAGGTCAAGCAAAAATTATTCTAATATTCTATATGAATTGAAGTTTCGATGGACAATAACTTGCTGATTTTGGCTACTCAGGAACGTGGTTAAACACTGAAAAAAATGTATTGAAATACACAGGAAAGAACAGGTGACTATAAAAAGTTGCTATGCTTTGAAACACGAACTATTCACAGACTATGACATCAGTGACATGGAAAGAGGGAATTATTAGAAGAGTTTCTCTAGAGCTCCACATTTGAACAAGACTGGAAGCTCAAAGAAATTAATGTGATCAAAATGTATTTTGATGCCCACTCTTCAGTGTTCCCATGCTGCATTATTTCTAGGTAAATGTAAGAAACTGCAAGGAAAAGCATGAAAATGTGTGGAATGGGGTCCTCAAAGTGGAAGAAATGGATTTGTGATTTAGAAATATACCCAGCCCTGAATGTAATGTTTTAAAAGTTGTATCTGTCCTTCTATGTTGGCTACTCCTAATCCATAATTCTTTCCAGTGGTTTACAAGGATTAAATTAGGACAAATGTAACACAAATATCTAAAATAGGAGAGAAGCCTGCAGAAACTCCTTTCCAGGAAACTAGTATCTATTCTAAGAGTATACTTGTTTTGAAAGAGGGTTTTTCTGAATTGTTTTTGTTCTGAGTAAACGGTACTGTCCTGTACAAAAGCTGTTGTGTAGTTGATATTGCCCTCTCAGATCTGAACTGAATGAGCATTCACCTAGGTGAATTAAAAGTTAACTATGACCTTCTGAAGTGACTGGTGCCAGGGAATGATTTGTTAGGAAGTTCAAGATAGGTACTAATCTAAACGAATAAAAACATTTTTTACCATCCTGAGAAAGGTGATGGGTGGATGAAAATGAACTGTTATTGATGAATCTGTAAGAGTCAGAAGGAATCCACAAAATATTTAAGGTTTATTTTCTTGAACAGAGCCTCTATGAATACCCTTTAATATTTTCTTAATTAGAGGTTTGGGTTTTTTTAATATTTTGAAATGGTAAAAAAAAAAAAAATACTATTCAAGATTTCCAGAAACAATTTCCCTTAAAGTAAAAAAAAAAAAAAAAAAAAAGCTAAAAAAAAATAACTTGAGAGAAAAAAAGAGAAAGCACTGAGAAGCAATCTATTGTCACATTGACTCTTCAATACCCTTTCTCACACATATTCATCAATTACCCAGCTGCACAGTCAGTGAGAGATGTTTTCTGTGAGGATATTTTCAACGACAGGTCATATAATATTGTGCACTTCTTCAGTCATAACACCATTCAGCAATTGGTTTTAAGTTATTAAAGAAAACCCAGTGCTATGAACAAAAGAACCAACAATAACAACAAAAAAATCAAAATAATGGGTCATATCACATTACATTATAATGATAGCTCCTAATACCAATTATATAAAGTGAATTTTAAAACAGACTTTTCTAATGTATATAGGTAAAGATTATTAGGAATACCTCATGCTTTTTGTCCATAGGAAGTTAGGTTGCTCAGGATTCGTAGAATTTACTAAGTCCTTATTCAGGAGCCCTGCCCTTTCACACCTATTTGTTATATTAAATACTTCAAAGGTATGTATTTTTTGAGGTGAAAAACTGTGACACATTTTTATTAAGATAAATATTTGGAATAACTATCATTATTATTGTTGTAATGTTTTGTTTTTCCACTCAGCATTTTGAGAGGGGGGCTACAGACACTGCATATTTACTAATCTAAATGTGTATGCATGAATTTTGTTATTTCCTTATGTTTTAGAAGTACTTGTCCAAAGCACTTTTTAGAAAAAATTTTTCACAGAATGGGTTGTTAAGCATTGGAACAGGTTCCCAAGGAAGTGGTCAAGTCCCCATCCCTGGAGGTATTTAAAAGACAGGTAGATGGTGTGCTTAGGGACATGGTTTAGTGGTGGAATGGCAGTGTTAGGTTAATGGTTGGACTTGATCTTAAAGGTCTTTTCCAACCTAAAAATTTCTATGATTCTATGAAAGACCTACAATCTGACAATGGAGCTCATTTCTACTATACTGAATTGCCTTGGATCCTTGTAATGAGATCAAAATCTTGAACTGTACTTGAAGCTGGAAGTGGTGTTTATATTTGGAATGCTTGAGTTTTTCTACAGTTTCTGATGTAGCTGTTCATACATCAGGTCATTCTTGCATTTTCAGCCAAACACTTCCATCAAATGGGAAAGTTCAGAAGGAAGCTCTTGCCTTGCATTTAGTTTTTGTAGGTTTTGTTTATTTAACAGCTACTATATATAATTTCCTAGCATACACTTCATGAAGAGCAATCACTGTAAATTCATAAGGCTTTTATTCTCCACAGCTTTCTCTATCTTACTTAGTTGCAGCCCTTATTTCTTGCTAATCTGTCAGTGCTCAGGCCTGTCAACATTATTACACCACATTTTATGCTCATTTATAGACAACTCGGTACAATCTGTATGGTATTATTTTTGTGTCCTTTTGGGTGACAGTAGTAATAATATTTCTGTAACATCCAGAGGTGTCAAAATTTTAATAATCTATTTTCCTAATAATCATAGTGTTTGTAAAAACAAAGCCTTGCTTAAAATAATTCATAATCCAATGGAGGAAAAAAACAATGGAATGAGGAGATTTACCTAACACGATACAGCTTGTAAACAGGAGACAAAAAATAGTCTCTTGGACATGGGAATGGTCTTGCCATTCTTTTAATTTAAGAAACTAAAGAGAAGTCACTATTCAGCACCCACTTTTCTGATGGCCATGTCTCACTGAGGATGCATTTCGAATTTTGGAGAACCTGCTGAACCAAGGAGTGGAATCATTCTCAGTACTCCTAATACAGTTCTGTGAGCCATTAGGTAATTCAGGATTCATATCTGTTCAGATTTGGCTGGCTGGAATTTCTTTTATTTCTTTCCTGTGGTGCAAATGATCTTGTTTTATTGCACATGATTATGTAGTAGGTGATGATTGAGGTTACTGTGATGACAGCTTTCTCCATAATCCAAAGTAAAAAGAAAAAGGTGGAAGAGAGAAGAAAAAATAATAGAACATCTTAGTTTAAATAACCATATTAAAAATCATTGTAACAGTAACAGCAATGGTCATAAAAATAAGAAACAGATAAAAATTAGCAGGCTAAAAACCCTATGGAACTCAAAGAAATAAAAGAGTTTTGGCATGCCACTTCATTCATGTTCAGTGTACAGGGAAAATGACTGAACTGTAGGATCAAAAGCTGTTTTAGTTAATTAATTGTCAGCCTATTTAACATGTTCATTAGAGCAAGAAGTTTATTATTTGGAAAATCATTACTCTGTTATTTAAACCTATGCAATGCAGACATTTGTGAAATTTGATGGTGTAAGGCACTGACATACAAATGTGCTTGAGAGTTCAGTATTATAAAGAAAAGTTTAGAATCTATATTACTGAATGTTATTTATCTCTGTCCTTTCCTTTTCAAGCATGAGAAGAATATGCAACAGACACAGAAACAGTCAGGGATATAGGTCCCATTTTTCTCACAAAAAGAAAAACAACACCAACAAAAAAGAATAATTAATTGCAATGTTTGCAAATGTTGCTCTATGCACATCATGTTTTATTGATATAGTTTAGGCAAACCGCCAAGCTATATGATTGTTGGCTTACAATAGCAAAGCAACAAAAAAAAAAAAAAAAAAGAGAAAGAACTAATAGATATGTTCCTCTGTCAATGTGACTTTCCCAGATTCCTCAGGAAATTAGTGCCAAGTTCTTTACATAGAGGTCTCAGTTATGACTCCTCACCCATACTTGTCCTTTTTAGTTCTTCTGTGCTTCATCATACATAAGCACAGACATTATTTACATTTCAGCTAACTTAGAGGAACTAAAAACCCTCTCATTTACTTTTCAAATTCCCTCGGTAATTGGGTATCCCAGATACTTGCTTCTGGTTTTGCTACAGTGACTCCTGTGGCAGAGGTCAGCTGTTCTCTTCAAATCTGTGCTTTTAAATACTTTTTTCGGACTCATAGTAATGAATAAGACAAATTGAGGACAGATCAGACTACGTTTTTCTATTTTTCTTAGATAAACCAGATAGTTGCTTTCTTTTCTCCTTTGCCTCAGAAGGTAAAACATATGTGTCTGATTCCATAAACCTTGTGCATCTATGTGTGAAAGTCTTAGGTATGCACTGCAAAATCTCCACAGGCGCAAAAGTCCACTGGCCTTACCTACAGTAGTTTTACTCAAAACTCCGAGACAGAAGCCTCTATAATTACTCTTATGGGCTGTTACCGTTTTAGCTGCAGCACAAAATTGTGAAAGAGATTCCAAAATTATGAACAGTCTAATTGTAATTGTATGTATTTGAATTTTAAATATGCGTATTGGTCTGAATCATGAGTTTTATTAAGGCCAGACTGGAACATTTAGTTGTAGTAAATGGAGGCTGTCTCTGTCATGTTTGCAAAAAACATCCTTTAACCCAAGCAGGCAGCAGCTGTTTCCATTGCTACTGGATACAACCTTTTCTGCACCATCAATTCTTATGCTTGTAGGAGCCTGTCACTGGTTGGTGATGTCCTCCTTTTTCAGTCCTCCACCCTGAAAAGCTATTGGAGCAAACCTTTCACCGAAACTGTGAACAATGATAACAGCTTCAGTTCAGAAAACAATTTGAGCCAGGCCTTTGGACTAAAATTCAGACTATATGGACAAAGTTTAAGTGCTAAAAGCCAAATTCCAAAGCAGCAGTAGATCTATTCTGATACTTTTATTAATAAATATTTGCTTTATTTGCCTAAAGCATCTCCATTTTATAAAGAAAAGGGTGCATTGGCATCCCTGTGTTGGGTGGATACATTAATATATAAAAGTGTGTATGTCATGTAAACATAAATACAAAAGTGCTGGGCTTTTTTACAGGCATATATTTCTTACATCAATTTGGGTTAAAGTAAACCAGCATAGGGATTTTTATGTTTGATACTTGCTGCTTGATTGAGATAATGTATCACCATAACAGAGCTCATCACGTACAAAGAGTTTTAAAAATAAATTTTAAAAAGCTGGGGAAAGAAAAAAGAAAATATAAATGAAAAGGGAAATGTAATAAACATTAGCTGGGGATTTTCCTTTTTGTTTGTCTGCTAATCTGAGCAAGAAGCCTTCCTTTTTTAAATTTTTTTCCTCTAGAAGTCCACAGTACTTTCCTGTTTATCACTACTGAAAAGGAAGGGACACTACAAAAAGAAAAAAAAAAAGAAAAAAAAGAAAAAAAAGACAAAGAGTAGTGTAGTCTTATAAGTAGTAAGCAAAGATATATTTTTCTTTCAGAGCATACTGAGCTAATATTTTGTTTTCTTTTCTCTGAAAGGGGATGTCTACTGAGAGCAATGCAGTTACTTGCATAAGTTGCTTTAACCCCATGCCCAAAGTGCATTGTACTAAAATGTTAATCTCTTCTTGCTGGTGAACTACACTACATGCCATCATAAATACTGTTAATTATTTTAAAACATGCATAATAGATTGCTATAATAGGAAGGAAGGCAGAAGGGTAAGAAGGAAGTAAAGAAGGAAGCAGGAAGGGAGAGATCAAGCAACAGAGGACACAAAGGAAGAACAATCCTTCTGGTAAATTAATGTAAGTAACTAAAGGTTAGTAAAGCTGCTTAGTTATCTACAGTGACCACATTGTGATCTTCTATTAATGAAAGGAAATAATTATTATCATGATGACAATTCTGGTAGATTTTATTGGACATAAAGACACTACGTGAGTTTCAGCTGTTAGTGTCCTAATGTAAATCTCATCCCAAACTCTTAGCCATCGTAGTATTCTAGGCATATTAAAAACCAAACCAAACCAACAAAAAAAGTAACACCCAAACCAAAACAACAAACCCCCAAATCAAAACAGAGCAGAATGGAAAAACAAAACAAAACCCCAAACCCCGGAGAGTTTGAGATCAGAATATGGTTGGCAGTGTCAATGTGGAGAGTTAATGTTTCTAAGGAGAGCTTGATTAACTGAAGACAATGGGCTGATTAGTAGTCAGATTGAATCAAGATAGTCCAAACTTGTTCTACCTTATTTTAAGCTCTTTAATGAGTTCTTCAAGGATTTAGGCTGCATCCTCTAGGTTCCCCCAAGACAAAATATATTTCCCCCATGCCAGGAATTTCTTAACTCGCTAGGAGCACACCCATTCCTGTGCACTCCTCTTGCTATTCCCTGATCATAGGTCAAGCCTAACTATCTAGATTGCAAAGTAAAAACAAGCTGTGAAGCAAACTTTGCCTTGTGATCAAGGAGTACAGGATGTCCTGCATCATGCTGCTGAGAAGCAACAGCTTTCTTACTTCGAAGAAAATAAAGCCATCCAAAACACAGCCAGGAAGTCAGCTAACAGATTAATAATGTTTAATTAAACAATTGTATCCCTAGCTCTCTGTCATTTATGAATATAGTTAAATTACTGTACTCTAGATTCAGTTCATACTCTGAGGGACAACTCTTCTGACTGAGATACTTTACTACTGGAGAAAAAGTTTGGCAGCACTCATGGGGCTGAACAACAAATGAAGGAAAAAAAATATACCTGAAAGACAGCAGGGAAACTTTACTCAGAAACAAAGAAAATGATTTATCTAAAGCAGAACTCTGAAAGAAATGTACAGAAAGGTGGAGTATGTGGTGGATGCAGTAATAAAACTCATGAAATTTTCTTTAAAGTCACCTACCCTTATTATTTTTGATTTTAATTTGAAGTTCTATGAGTATCAGCTAAGCACTTTTCACTGCTTAATTTTTCCTCTCTGTTGGCTTTAATTAAGGTTGCCCTTGGGGCAGCCTCTTCAACCTGACAAATTTCAAAGTACACTTTTTAAACAAGTGAACTTCTCTCATAGGAGAACAGCTTTTCCTGATAATATATATTTCATATGATGGGCAAGAATAATAACACGTATTTCTTAGCAATATGTTTGCATGCAAGTAAATTCAGGAAAACTGAGAAGGTTTGGGAAAAAATACTTGAGAAGAAATGAAAACAAAAGATGTAGGTGGTTACTGGGTACTTATTATGGTGCTAATCTCTTAATTAGCTCTGAAAATAACTGAGAGCTTATATTACTTTTGACTAATGTTGGGTTAATCCAAGAAGAATAAGAATAATATCTTTTTGCTAAGGCAGAACTGCAAAACTGGAAGAAGAAAACTAACTTGCCCATGATACTGAATGTCAGTATTGCAATTAATAAGTCGGTTTTCAGAATCAAGCATATCACAGTGATATTAGGCATCTCCTATCACAACATTCAAAATGACACAGTAAGTTAGAAACACAACGCAATTTTACCTATCACATAGCATTTCTTGTTATCTTAAGAACCTTAATACATTCTGACAGTCTGTCATCAAGCAATCCAGTTTCAGGATAGCTTTTCTGGCTTAAGATTTCACAGCAGTGGGAGTCCTACACTGCACTAAAATCACTATTCTTCTTGTTAATGTACTCCACAGGTTATCAACATGAAAAGCAGTTACACTTTTTCACTTTAAGAGTCTGATTAAACTATCACATACTGTTTGTATGATGAAAAACCTGTTTAAAAAGAATCTGCTTCATCACTCCTTTCTTTTCATTGTGTTCACATTATGGGAAATCAAGGAGTTTTGTGTCAAAAACTTTGCTTTCACATATTTTTCATTGTGCTTAAAAATTAATGTCATTAAGAGCTAACTGGAATGAGTTTGTCATTTAGTGGCATACTTTTATTTGTTTGGGTTTTTTTTCCCATACTATAGTTCAAAAGCCTTTGGTTTCTATCTTCTGCCTTGGGTGTGAACTACACTTCAAGCAACGTGGTTAGATTTAATTCCAGATTGAGAGACCTAAATTTTTCTTCCTACATATGGACTAGATATCAAAACTCCCACGACAGTTAATTACATAGTCAAGACAATAAAGGAAATCTGTACATCTACTCAGCTTACCATAGATATATATACATGGAGCCAGCTAACTACCTCTCAGTTGAGTAGCCCTCAGATAGGCAAGAAGTGCCATTTCAACTTATGATGTCCCAGTCATATTCAGGGGCTTGCAGATATGACAGAGGACCTATAGAAAACCTATATTTATGTGGTAGATGGAGACCAGATAGGAATCTCTAGGTTATGTACAAGAGCAAGCATGACCAATGTACACAACTAGAGTGTCATGTGTGACATACTCATTTTACTTGAATTGAGTCTTCATTGAGCATAATAATAGAAATTTAGGCATGTTAACACGTAGACACATGCATCTATACCCCTAAACTTAGATGTCTTCAAGTTGAAGTTAAATTTCAGTTGTGTTATTCAAGATATATTTTAAACAAATATTGATTTCTACAGAATGTAACTAATTCAATTACAGTTAAACATTCCATATGTCTTTCTGCTACTTTTACCTAGTTTTAATTTTTGAAGTCTTCTGTCTTTTCTCCTAGTGCCATCCTTTTCTCCCTCAATGTTTTCTCCTAATTTTTCATTTTTCCATTATTCTTCATGTCTACCAGTCTTCATCTTATCTTGGAAACTTTATACTCTACGTCTTTTGTCTTTTTTTTTTAAACTCCAGAAACTCATCTGTCTTGAAAAACAATTCTACTGCAGTTGTCATTGATTTCCTCCTTAGCTATTTTCTAAATGTCTTCTTTTATTTGTAGCTAAACTTCTCGGTATAATCTAGGAACTGTATATATTGTTACTACACCTGTACAAATAAATATGCATTAAGTTGATATGATAAGCAAAAGAATAAATTTCATCCTTAAAAGAATTGCTTAGGGGTTCCAGTCATCCTCTACTTCATAGTCATTCAGTGTGCTTTTGCAGTAAAGTATCTATTTGCTTTTGGTTTGTTGTGGTTTTTTTTCCCCCCCTCTAAATAATCTAAAGGAAATTAAATTGTATGGCAGATTGTATGGTGTGGATAATAATATACCGAATTACATTTTTAAGTAACATATGAATAGGCTTTGAATCTGTGTAGCAAATATAACTTTTCATACTACAATATGTTCTGAGGCAAAGATACCAAACTGAAATCTAGATTTTGAGAAAGTTTGGTTCTGGATGTAATCTTAGGAATTCAGCTCTAATTCTGCATTATACAGGTGGAGCAGAAATCCACTTCTGACTTCAAGGATAGAAGAGAATAGATGTGGAAAATGCTCATGAACATGAGTGTAGAGAAGGTACTATCAGCAAAAATGTGGAGTAATTGCTGCCCTTCATTAGAAAATACTCTTATTGTGGTATAAAGAGACAAATCTAGGAGTATTTGCAAGACTCTTCACTATTCACTCAAGCATTTCTTTGCGGTTTTTTTATCTCATTTTCAGGCACCTATCTAGAGGCAATAAAATCGACCAACACCCAGTAAATAACCAAATGTCATTTAACTCAACCATTTGATAAATACTTGAAAATGGCATAGCAGCAGTACAAGCTGTCATTAAAAGACTCACAGAAAGAAGAATATAATTGATAATAAGGAACACTTTTGAAAGCTTTGGCCAATGTGGGGAAAAAAAAAATGCTACACCAAGTACAGGGTTGGTTTTTTTTCCACAGTGTACATATTACTTAGTATCAGAATCAAGAAATCATAGAATCATAGAGGTTGGGAGGGACATCTGAAGGCCACCTAGCCCGCCTCTGCACTCAGAGTAAGGCCAGCTTTGACCTTGTGCTCTGTAGCGACAAAAGGGTACAGATTTTGCAGCAAGAGCTGGTACGAATTTTGTAAAAGGAACCTGAAAACTACTTTGTAATTTCAAATTAGTGCATTGAATTTAGTCCAAATTCCTAATCCTAATGCAAACAGCACACAGCTATAAATCTTAGGTTACAATTCTAGTTAGCATGAAATTAGTGCATAGTTATGTTTGACAGTGGGAATTTTAAAGATGTATAGGAATTAAATGTAAGTATGTATGAATAGCATACCGAGCTGGAAATGTTGGATTCATCTCAATTTAGGCTCCAAGATTCTGTAAATTCGTTTTAAAAAGAATCTTCCATATTGAAAATCATTCTTTTATGGAAATTAAGATAAAATATGTGAGGCCATGCTTACTTTCACCCTATTTTCCCACCTTCACAGAAAAAAAAAAAGCTTCCATTTTCTTTTTTGTTTGTTTTCAATAATTTAGAAATTTTTCACTATTTATCCTTAGTTGCCGCTAAAGGTCAAGCCACAATTAACTTTCAGTAGCACTCTACATTTTCTGCTATGCACAAAACCTAAGCAAGCAGAAGAATCCATGACCTGGTACCAGAAACAGAGGAAGCAATAAATACATATAGATAGATTTTTATTTTATATATATATGTATGTATGCATATATGTCTGATTTCACAGCAGTATCATTAAAGTTCATCTTTGGAAACAATAATATCCTTAGAAAAAAGTAGCAAATTCTACTTCCTTGGAAATAAGGAAACTTGGAAGTTCAGAGTGAGATGAATGGAGCAATTCATACATCTCAGAGGCTTTATTCTATTTTTTTACTTGCCTCAGGCAGAAGACAGTTCATCAGTTTACAGTGTCTTCATGTGTTTGACATTATATCTCTTGAAACCATAGAGGACAGAAATACAAAAAAACCCAAAAAAACTTAGCATCACGGAAAACAAATTTTTAGGGAGTGTTGAATTTCAGAGTCATGGGAAACACACAGGTCTATTTACACCAAAATATACAGGCATGCATCTAGGGGACTTAAACCTAGAAACTGCTTTATAATTCTTCCAAAAAGTGTAGGAGCATGACAAAAAACCACTGAGTTATACTCAACACCCAATTTTCATCACATTTATTTTGTTGTAAACCTATTTCAGCCTCTTTTAACCCTTCTACTTCACTTAATAACTGATCTTTCTTTGATGTAAATGTTTATCGGTTTTAAGACCATAAGATAGTAAAAAGGAATAATTAAATTGTGTAGAGAAGAAATTACTGAAAAATTGAAAATGCCAGGCAAAAAAGCATTTCGCTTTTAAGGACTAAAGTACAGACACTGTCATGTCTGTGAGTATCGTCAACATAATAACCTGTGACTCGAAGGTAACATGCAATGAGTGGGATGCAGAGGTTGTTATGGTTTAGAATCATAGAATCATAGAATGTTTTGGGTTGGAAGGGACCCCTAGAGGTCATCTAGTCCAACCCCCCTGCAGTCAGCAGGGACACCGCTAGCTAGATCAGGTTGCTCACAGCCCCATCCAACCTGGCCTTGAATGCTTCCAGGGATGGGGCCTCCACTACCTCTCTGGGCAACCTGTTCCAGTGTTTCCCTACCCTCATTGCAAAGAATTTCTTCCTTAGATCCAGTCTAAACCTACCCTGCTTCAGTTTAAAACCATTACCCCTTGTCCTGACACAGCTGGCCCTACTAAAAAGATTTTCCCCATCTTTCCTATAGGCCCCCTTTAGGTACTGAAAGGCCACAATCAGGTCTCCCCACAGCCTTCTCTTCTCCAGGCTGAACAAGCCCAACTCCCTCAGCCTGTCCTCATAGGAGAGGTGCTCCAGCCCTCGGATCATTTTTGTAGCCCTCCTCTGGACTCGCTCCAACAGTTCCATGGCCTTCTTGTGCTGAGGGCTCCAGAGCTGGATGCAGTACTCTAGGCGAGGTCTCACCAGAGCAGAGTAGAGGGGCAGAATCACCTCCCTTGACCTGCTGGCCACGCTTCTCCCCATGCAGCCCAGAATACAGTCGGCCTTCTGGGCTGCCAGCGCACATTGCCGGCTCATGTCCAGCTTTTCATCCACCAGCACGCCCAAGTCCCTCTCGGCAGGGCTGCTCTCGATCCTTTCTTCCCCCAGCCTGTACTGATACTGGGGGTTACCCCGACCCAGGTGCAGGACCTTGCACTTGGCCTTGTTGAACCTCATGAGGTTCACACAGGCCCACCTCTCCAGCCTGGCCAGGTCTCTTTGGATGACATCCCGTCATTCTGGTGTGTCAACCGCACCACTCAGTTTGGTGTCGTCCGCAAACTTGCTGAGGGTGCATTCAATGTCGCTGTCTAAGTCATTGATGAATATATTAAACAGCACCGGTCCCAGTACGGACCCCTGAGGGACACCACTTGTCACCGGTCTCCATCTGGACATCGAGCCATTGACCACTACCCTCTGGGTGCAGCCATCCAGCCAGTTCCTTATCCACCGAACAGTCCACCCATCAAATCCATAGCTCTCCAATTTAGAGAGAAGGATGTTTCAGGGGCTTCTATGACTTTTACTGAATGTAAAATCCTACAAACAAATATGCTAGACCTGATCCTGGAGCTATAACTCACAGAATGAGATAGTCTCTGTATATAGTGCAAATATGTGTGTATGAGGCGGAGCGGGGCGGGGCATGTGGAGGCTGCATGGTGGCCGCCCAGCAGACGCGGGCTGGAGCGGGCGCGGCGGCACGGGCCTGAGTTGTGGCGGCCCATGGGGAAGTACTGCGCCAGTTTGGGTGTCCTCAAGGGGCCCTGGAACCAGGTCTTCACCACCTTCTGGCAGCGCTACCCCAACCCCTACAGCAAACATGTCCTGACTGAAGACATTGTGCACCAGGAGGTGACGGCGGACCATAAGGTGCTCTCCCGGCGGCTCCTGACCAAGACCAACTGGATGCCCCGCTGGGCGGAACGCTTCTTCCCAGCCAATGTCGCCTACATCCTGGAGGACTCTATCGTGGACCCCAAGAACCAAACCATTACCACGTTCACGTGGAAGATCAACCACGCATGTCTCATGGTGGTGGAGGAGCGCTGCGTGTAAGGGGTGAACCCAGAGAACAGCAACTGGACCGAGGTCAAGTGGGAAGCCTGGGTCCCTTCCAGCATCTTTGGTGTCTCGCGGGCCGTCCAGGAATTTGGTCTGGCCAGGTTCAAAAGCAGCATGACCAAGAGCACCAAGGGATTTGAATATGTACTAGCAAGAATGCAAGGAGAAGCTCCGTCAAAAACAGTGGTGGAGACAGCCAAGGAAGTGACCGAGAAAGCCAAGGACTTGGCAAGCAAGGCAGCCACCAAGAAGAAGCAGTACGTGTGAGGGGCCGGGCACAGGTGGGCACCAACTGCACCAGAACAGATAGGAACCTCCTTAGATTTTATATTTTTAAACAAACTGTACAAGTCTGACAATGAGCTGCTGTTACATGCTTTCTGAGATGTAATTATCATTAAAAAAAAAAAGTCAGAAGGGCGTGGCGCGGCAGTTTGCGCAGGCAGTTCACGCAGGCAAGGCGAGGGCCCTCCCCCAGCTCTCGAGGTAAGCTCAGGAAACTCAGCTGCTGAGAGGAAGCCCGGCCATGGAACCCCCCCTCAGAAGGCTACGTCTAACTGCTGGTCAGAAAGGAAGCCTCAACGCAGACTGAGGACCTTGGAAAGCACGCAGCTGTCCAGGTCTCTGGCTGCAGGGAGTGCCACCAGCTGGCACTGGAAACGGACACCAGCAAAGGCAACACCTGCATAAGATGTGATCAAGTGGACTACCTACTCTGCCTGGTGGCAGAGCTATGAGAAGAGTTAGAGAGGCTACGGAGCATCAGGGAAGTGGAGCAGGAAATAGACTGGTAGAGCCGCACCCTGTCCTCCCAGAAATCTATGCAGGAGCAGCCACCAAAAAAGGCCCGGGATCAAAGGGAACTAGCATCCCGCCCCTGTCAGGATGATGGAAGGGCCTCAATGGAGAGCAGTCTGCAGTCGGGGCAGGAGGAGAACCCTTTCGTTGCCCACCGCTTCTCCCCAGATGCCTCTGCGTAACAGGATGGGGTAGGTGTTGACCTATCCACATCACAGGAGGCACAAAGATCAGAAAGACCTCCCCATCGTATTACTACTACATCCATGAAGAAGAAGAGGCAGGTAATAGTACTGGGAGATTCCCATCTGAGGGGAACAGAGGGACTGATATGCTGGGCAGACCCTGCTCTTAGGGAGGTCTGCTGCCTCCCAGGAGCCCGGGTTAGAGACATCACTAAGAAACTTCCTAGCCTGGTCCGACCTTCGGACTACTATCCCTTGCTGCTCTTCCACGTGGGTGCTGATGAAGTTGCAGTAAGTAGCCCGAGGGTGATCAAAAAAGAATTCAAAGCCTTGGGGCAGTTAGTGAAAGAATCTGGAGCACAGGTCATTTTTTCCTCGCTCCTTCCAGTGGTGGGCAATACAGGCGGACTCAGTCTATTAACATGTGGCTTCGTGACTGGTGTCGCTGCCACAACTTTGGGTTATTTGACCATGGGATGGTCTACACGGCACCGGGCTTGCTGGAGTCAAATGGGAGCCAGCTTTCTCAAAGGGGGAAGAGGGTCTTTGCCCAGGAGCTTGCGGGGCTCATTGACAGGGCTTTAAACTAGAGGTGAAGGGGGAAGGGGAACAGGCTAGGGGATGAAACGCAAGGGTTAGAGGGACTGGGGGCTAGTATGAGCCTTCAACCCGTTGCCCAGCAGTGTGCCAGGGGCGCTGCAGCGAAGTTGAAGTCTGGCGGAGGTGAGCCGGAGGCTCCTGAGGTAGTAGGAGCCAACAAGGAAAAGCCTGTGAAACACCTCAAAGTAAATGAGGGGTGTTCTGCTATGAAGGTGACGAGGCCGACAGCTCATATGAAATGCCTCTATACAAACACACGCAGCATGGGAAACAAACAAGAGGAGTTGGAAGCTATCGTGCTGCTAGAAAGCTACGACCTGATCACCATTACAGAAACTTGGTGGGATGAATCCCACGACTGGAATGTAGCTATTGATGGCTACAGGCTGTTCAGAAGGGACAGGCGAGGAAGGAGGGGCGGAGGCGTTGCCCTTTACATCAAGAAATCAATACAGTGTGAAGAGCTGGCCCTGAAGAATAGCCACGAGCAGGTCGAAAGCTTATGGATAAGAATCAGAGAGAGAGGCAACAAAGGGAACCTGGTGGTTGGTGTCTACTACAGGCTGCCAGATCAAGAGGAGCCAACTGACAAAGCGTTCTTCCTCCAACTCTGGGAGGCCTCGTGCTCGCAGGCTCTCGTCCTGCTGGGGGACTTCAACCACCCTGACATCTGCTGGAAAACCAACAGGGCAAGCTGTAGGCAATCCAGCAGGTTTCTTGAATGCATTGAGGACAACTTCTTAAGCCAGGTAATAGACACCCCTACCCGAGGGGATGAGATACTGGACCTAGTGGTCACCAATGCAAGTGAGCTCATCGGAAATGTCAAGATCAGAGGCAGCTTGGGTTGCAGTGATCATGCGCTGGTAGAGCTCACGCTCCTGAGGGAAATGGGAAGAACAAAGAGTACAGTCAGGACTCTGAATTTTAGAAAAGCAAACTTCCAGCTCCTCAAGGAGATAGTCAGAAGGACTCCCTGGGAAATGGTCCTCAGGGACAGGGGAAGAGAACAGAGCTGGCAGATCTTTAAGGATGTGATCCACAGAGTGCAAGAGCTCTCGATCCCTAGGTGTAAGAAATCGGGCAAAGAAGGGAAGAGACCGGAGTGGTTGAGACAAGAGATGCTTGTCAAACTAAGGAGGAAGAGGGAACTGCACAGGCAGTGGAAGCAGGGACAGGCATCCTGGGAAGAGTATAGGGACGTGGTCCAGTTGTGTAGGAATGGGGTCAGGAAGGCCAAGGCACAGCTGGAGCTAAACTTGGCTAGGGAGGCAAAGAAAAATAAGGGTTTCTACAGGTATATCAGCTAGAACAGGATGGTTAAAGAAAGCGTACCCCCGCTGATGAGTGAGACTGGCAAGCTGGTAACAGCAGATGAGGAGAAGGCTGAGGTACTCAACAACCTTTTTGCCTCAGTCTTCACTGGAAACCTCTCTCCTCACCCCACCCGAGTTGATGGATGGCATGAGGGGGACCGGGAGGACAAAACCCCTCCTGCTGTAGGAGAAGATCAGGTTTGTGACCACCTGAGGAACCTGAACGCACATAAGTCCATGGGACCTGATGAGATGCATCCCAGAGTCCTGAGGGAATTGGCCGATGTAGTCACCAAGCCACTCTCCATGACAGTTGAAAAGTCATGGCAGTCAGGTGAAGTCCCTGGTGAGTGGAAGAAGGGAAACATTGTGCCCATTTTCAAAAAGGGTGGAAAGGAAGACCCTGGGAACTACCGACCTGTCAGCCTCACCTCTGTGCCTGGGAAGATCATGGAACAGATCCTCCTAGAAGCTATGCTAAGGCACATGGAGGCCAGGGAGATAATTCGAGATAGCCAGCATGGCTTCACCAAGGACAAGTCCTGCCTGACGAACCTAGTGTCTTTCTATGATGGTGTGACAGCATCAGTGAACAAAGGAAAACCAATGGACGTCATCTATCTGGACTTCTGCAAAGCCTTTGACACGGTCCCCCACAACATCCTTCTGTCTAAATTGGAGAGCTATGGATTTGATGGGTGGACTGTTCGGTGGATAAGGAACTGGCTGGATGGTCGCATCCAGAGGGTAGTGGTCAATGGCTCGATGTCTGGACGGAGACCGGTGACAAGTGTGTCCCTCAGGAGTCCGTACTGGGACTGGTGCTGTTTAATATATTCATCAATGACTTAGACAGCGAGATCGAATGCACCCTCAGCAAGTTTGCAGACGACACCAAACTGAGTGGTGCGGTTGACACACCAGAAGGATGGGATGTCATCCAAAGAGACCTGGCCAGGCTGGAGAGGTGGGCCTGTGTGAACCTCATGAGGTTCAACAAGGCCAAGTGCAAGGTCCTGCACCTGGGTCGGGGTAACCCCCAGTATCAGTACAGGCTGGGGGAAGAAAGGATCGAGAGCAGCCCTGCCGAGAGGGACTTGGGCGTGCTGGTGGATGAAAAGCTGGACATGAGCCGGCAATGTGCGCTGGCAGCCCAGAAGGCCGACTGTATTCTGGGCTGCATGGGGAGAAGCGTGGCCAGCAGGTCGAGGGAGGTGATTCTGCCCCTCTACTCTGCTCTGGGGAGACCTCACCTAGAGTACTGCGTCCAGCTCTGGAGCCCTCAGCACAAGAAGGCCATGGAACTGTTGGAGCGGGTCCAGAGGAGGGCTACAAAAATGATCCGAGGGCTGGAGCACCTCTCTTATGAGGACAGGCTGAGGGAGTTGGGCTTGTTCAGCCTGGAGAAGAGAAGGCTGTGGGGAGACCTGATTGTGGCCTTTCAGTACCTAAAGGGGGCCTATAGGAAAGATGGGGAAAATCTTTTTAGTAGGGCCAGCTGTGTCAGGACAAGGGGTAATGGTTTTAAACTAAAACAGGGTAGGTTTAGACTAGATATAAGGAAGAAAATCTTTACAATGAGGGTGGTGAAACACTGGAACAGGTTGCCCAGAGAGGTAGTGGAGGCCCCATCCCTGGAAGCATTCAAGGCCAGGTTGGATGGGGCTGTGAGCAACCTGATCTAGCTAGCAGTGTCCCTGCTGACTGCAGGGGGGTTGGACTAGATGACCTCTAGGGGTCCCTTCCAACCCAAAACATTCTATGATTTTATGATTTATATTAAAAACAAAACCATTCATCCTTCCCATACAAGGAAAGCTAATCTTGCTGCCTATATGCTTTCAAGAATTCAGAATAATTGTGCTAACATAAAAAAAGATTTTTTTTGCTTAGTACCCCCACATAATTGTCTTGTAGACTAGCGATGGGGTTGGGGAAGTTATGTATGTATTCTTCTAATAAATGTTTTTGCTAAACAACAGACAAATTTTTAAAAATCTGATTTAAAGGAAGATTTCCACAGCTAGAGACAGCTTGCATAGTATTGGTATTCAGTGGGAGTTAGCTACCTATACTGCGCTTCATGCTTTTTAACTTCTCTCTTTTTTTTCTCCTGGATATTTTAAGTAAATCAAAATCAATGGAAATTTTCTTATTTGTTTCAAGGGGTGTTTAGATCAGGCCATAGAGGCTTCAAGTTGTTCCCCCTGGTGACAACATCAAAATCTGTTGACTTCTGGCTTCAGGACAAGTTCCAAAAGTGCCGTCCTTCGCATAATATGCACCATTTCCTTTGATACATTAGTTTTCCACAAGATGCTCACAGTTCATATTTGTATAGTGTAAATAAACTATGTCTTTCTTATGAATTCATCACCACTATTGCCACAGAGTTCTAGATTATCTTGTTGTATCTTTAACATTTAATTTAGTATTCTGGTAGTTTTTCCTCCAATTTACTGAGTAGGTTGTTATTATAGTCCACAAAATACTGTTCCTCACCCGCCACCTGTCCCTATACCATGCTTGCCGTACACTCATAGAATATTTTTTTAATAACCTTCCTTCTACTAAATGTCTTCTATTACACCCTGAAGGTAAAGTAAGAAGGAAAAACTAAAACATAAAATGAAGGAAACATACAACGAAAATCCATGTTTAACACTGCAAAGTATTTTACTCCTTTCCCACAAAAAATGCCCCTTTCACTTGTCAGTATTGACTGCATGTGCTTGAAATAACAAAAACAAGGATTGTGTTTGAAATTATTGCTATTCTTGACACTTTCCTCTCCTTGACTTACTGTGCTGTATCAAATTGCTTGATTATCTTATCATCCAGGAAAGAAAATACTCAGTTCCAGACGAATAAAACTGATTTTTTCAGTCAATGGTCTTACAAGACTTTAATATTCATAGTAATTGCATTGAGCAAGAGGCTGAATGAAAATGATACCAAAAATATAATTCAAAATTTTTGTTTAAAAGTGTTTTTTATAGGTATGTGTTGCTTCCTTAGTAAGGGATAAGAGTAGCACCATTGTTTTTTTCTTTATACTATCTCCACAATTATGAACTAAAAACATATTTTTGAGGGCACTCAGTAGTTTCTGAAAATAATATTTATGATAATCTAAAAACATTTTAGCAAATAAGAACATAAAATCTATGAGTAGTAGTTAAAAAGCGATTATTCAAAACTAAATAGACAATGGGTAATCAGAGCACAAATATTACAAACCTCTTATATCTGACTTACATGTGAAATAAATTTTTATATAACTGTTACACATTGTATGTTGTAAGATTCAATTTTGAAGTATTATCAATTATCATTGCTGAAAGAGCTTAACTCTCATAAATTTTAGAAGTGACCAGCTCTGTATTTCCATTTGATTTTGCATTCTTTTTTTGACTTACTTACAAAGATATGTTGGGAAAGGGTATTACATGAATTATCTTGTTTTATTATAGTGGTTTAACCCCAACTGACAACTCAGTACCACACAGCCACTTGTTCACTCCCCTACGGTGGAATGGGAGAGAGAATCAAGAGTAAAAATGAGAAAGATCATGGGTTGAGATAAAGACAGTTTAATAGGGAAAGCAAAAGCTTCACACACAAGCAAAGCAAAACAAGGAATTCATTCACTACTTCCCATCAGCAGGCAGGTGTTCAGCCTTCTCCAGGAAAGCAGGGATCCATCACACATAACGGTTACTTGGGAAGACCAACCCCACCACTCTGAACGTCCCCACCTTCCCTCTTCTTCCCCCCATCTTATATACTCAGCATGATGTCATATGGTCTGGGATATCCCTCTGGCCAGTTGAGGTCAGCTTTCCTGGCTGTGCTCCCTCCCAGCTTCTTGTGCATCTGGCAGTGCGTGGGAAGCTGAGAAGCCCTTGACTGGTCTAAGCACTACTTAGCAACAATTAAAACATCAGTGTGTTATCAACATTCTTCTCATACTAAATCCAAACCACAGCGCTATGTCAGCTGCTAGGAAGAAAATTAACTCTGTCCCAGCTGAAACCAGGACATTTGTTTGTATGGTTAACATTTGGAGAATTACATAATAACAATAGTCTGCAGAACTTAGACATGTCCGAAGTGTGTTGTCTGTTCAGGCCTGTCCTGAGAAGTGGAAAGTGTCAGTCATTTCAGATTTGTGATTTGGTCCTGAATGCAACTGCTGTCCTCTTCTCAATGAGATATGGGATTTGTGCCTCCTCACATCATTGGGTATACACTTTAAATTGCAGAATTGTAGAATACTTAAGGTTAGAAGGGACCTCATGAGGTCATCTAGTCCAATGACTCCCTCCAAAGACAGCACAGGTGGCCAACTTCCTCCTCTGCTTCACTGTTAAAACATATTCACCAGTTTAAAAAAAGTTATTATTATCCCATATCGTTGTTGTGCAATGGAATATTTCTTCCAGGTTTAGGGGTCCCCAGTGCAAGAAAGAATGATAAACTGGTGCAAGCCACTGGAGAGCCACCAGATTTTGAAGTGGCTGGAGTATACAGTATTACAAGGAGAGGCTGAGCGAGCAGGCTTTGTTCAGTTCAGAGAACAGATGGTTAAGGAGTCAACTTAACATTGTCTTCCACTATTAAATGTGTGTTTATAGAGAAGATCTAACCAGGTTTTTCATAATGATGCCCAGCAACAGGATGAGAAGAATGAATGCAACTTACATCAAAGAAAATTTCCTCTTGCTATTAAGAAAACAACAGCAACAAAAACACAGGGTGGTCAGACACAACTTTCCACCTGATATTTTGAAGTCTTCTTGCTTGGGCATTTTCAGAACTCTGCTGGACAATGCCTGGAGAAACTTAATTTAAAATAAAAGTTTTCCTGATTTCATCAGATGGTTTATGGTCATTTCCAACTCTAAATTGTTCTATGGTTTCTCAATTAATATGTGTCACAAATGAAGAGGTAGGAACCGTAGTCATACCAAAATCTTCACGGACTCTGGAAATAGAAGGCACAAACTGTACTTCCTACTGGACTGATGACAGTGGTGGTGTTCAGGAGCAATTTACAGATAGGAGATAGCAACCACTCACTGGCTGTCTCAATGCTCTCTGTAGCAATTGCCTGGAATGACTGTGGTCAGTCTTATGGCAATCCCTGATAGCATGCCCTCAACAAACTGAAGCAGATGATTTCCAGAGTTTTCCACTCTGTTACCAAACAGTAGGCAAAGGCTGGTGAGAGTAAAGGAAATCTAAGAGCTGAAATTAAACTTTTTCTGTACTATTGCTGTAAAACTTAAATTTAGCTGAATATGTATACTGTCTATACTGTCAAATAGTATGCCATTTTAATACCAGATCCTGTTCCTCTGATTAAACATATAGATATTAGCTTGCTCTTGTGCACTGTTCTGGAATAAAATTGTTAATTTCCTCCAAAACAAAACCAGACGTAATTCTAAGCATAGTTCTACTGTAAGCTTATGAAAATGTTTATTTCTGTCACTGACTATAGAAAAAATAATGGGGTTTTAGCTCTAGGTTGATACTAGTCTTAGCAGAGATTAATGCCAGCTAAAATGACTGCTTCAAACATACTCTTTCTATATGATGTACATCGTAAGTGGTAAAATGTCTCCAACAGTAGAAAAATTCAGGGTGATCGTGATACAAGCAAAGATTTTAAAAAAATCTAGTTATTTCTTTATGTTTTGTATAAGGTCTGTTTTTCTTTGTTTTCTCAGTTGCTTTGGGTATAGTTAGAAGATTTGAAGGAGTCTAAGTGACTAAGCAAACGTGAATTACAGTAAATTATTTGTAGAAAATGGGAAATTATGAAAAGTGGTTATTTACAAATACAGTGTTTCTTTTCCTTTTTTCCTTTTCTTTTTCCTTCCCTCTGGCCTGGCCTTGCCTTGCCTTACCTTGCCTTGCCTTGCCTTCCCTTGCCTTGACTTCCCTTCCTTTCCTTTCCCTTGCATTCTTCTGTGTGCTGGTTCTTTACTAATGAAAACGCTTCTCCTTTTCATTTTTTAAGCAGAGCAATTGTTAAATCTGTTAGTACTTGTCTATGGAGCCATATGGGTTTCCATATGGCATTTCTTTTGATGACTGTGCCATATTCAATATCTTACTCATGTGCATGTCTGTGTAATCAAGTGTTTTATCTTTAATTTCCTGCATTGATGTGCAGAAGATAACTCTGAGTGTATTAGCACACTTCTGCTTTATCTGTCTATCATTAGGTTGGAAGATAGCATGTTCACACATTCTTTAACTGGATGGTTAATTGGTCTAGAATTTAACCATTAAGAGAAGATGGGGCAATATAAAAAGCCTTCTGTCATAAGTAGTATGAAAAATATTCTCCTTAGTACTGACCATTTTATTGCCATAAATAAGCAAGCTGAAATTTGACTTAAAGGATTTAAAGAACTAAATTGGAGAATGATGGAAACTATATGAACAAAACATTAAGGAGATTTTTTACTTCTGATATTGTTTTCCTGACTCAGGAATGTCACAAAATGAGAAAATTATTTGTTTAGGGTGCTATAAGCAGAGGGGATGGGTCCTTTTTGATGAAATAATCATGACTTCCAACAAGGCATTGATAGAAAAATGTAGTCTGAAATACTTCTGAAGATGTAAACCTCATAATGTCAAGTATTTCAGTTCAGCCAAAATTCATTACTTACTTGACACAAGTAGATGCAGTTATGATTTTGTATCATGACATTCCTCTAACAAACTAAGGAAGCAAAAAAAACTTGTCATTTTCTATGAGGCTAGATGCAGTTAGAGTATCAAATAAATATGCATATGCAAATGAGAACTAGAACTGTTTTGTATTTGCAGTGCATAAGCCTTGACGATTTAGTATATTTTTTTTTCTTATAAGATGATTTGTTTCCTTTTTACAAAGCCTTCAGGTGTATATGGTACACTTTCTCTTAGAAATCTGTTATAGAGAGTAGTGATTTTTGCTTTGGAAAGATCATAGATACCTACAATTCCTTGACAGGGAAAAGAACTACCTGTTTGGGAAAAAAAAAAAATTAAATATATTCCCGGTATTATGGTATCAAAATTTTACATTTAATTATTAAAAAAAAAAAATCTGACTCTATTCAAAAGGGAAAGAAGAAAAATGTTATCAGTATATCCTGGTTTCAGCTGGGACAGAGTTAATTTTCTTCCTAGCAGCTGACATAGCGCTGTGGTTTGGATTTAGTATGAGAAGAATGTTGATAACACACTGATGTTTTAATTGTTGCTAAGTAGTGCTTAGACCAGTCAAGGGCTTCTCAGCTTCCCACGCACTGCCAGATGCACAAGAAGCTGGGAGGGAGCACAGCCAGGAAAGCTGACCTCAACTGGCCAGAGGGATATCCCAGACCATATGACATCATGCTGAGTATATAAGATGGGGGGAAGAAGAGGGAAGGTGGGGACGTTCAGAGTGGTGGGGTTGGTCTTCCCAAGTAACCGTTATGTGTGATGGATCCCTGCTTTCCTGGAGAAGGCTGAACACCTGCCTGCTGATGGGAAGTAGTGAATGAATTCCTTGTTTTGCTTTGCTTGTGTGTGAAGCTTTTGCTTTCCCTATTAAACTGTCTTTATCTATCTCAACCCATGAGTTTTCTCACTTTTCCTGCCTGATAAAACTGATCTCCTTCTATGACAAGGTGACCTGCTTAGTGGATGAGGGAAAGGCTGTGGATTTTGTCTACCTGGACCTCAGTAAAGCCTTTGGCACTGTCTTCCACAGCATTCTTCTAAAGAAGCTGGTGGCTCATGGTTTAGACAGGCGTACTCTTCTCTGGTAAAAAACTTTCTGGATGGCCGAGCCCAGAGCGTTGTAGTGGAGCTAAATCCAGCTGGCGGCCAGTCACAAGCGGTGTTCCCCAGGGCTCAGTTCTGGGGCCAGTTCTGTTTAATATCTTGTTTAATATCAATATCTGTTCAATATCATTATCTGTTTAATATTAATGACCTGGATGAGGGGATTGAGTGCAGCCTAAGTAAGTCTGCAGATGACACCAAGTTGGGCGCAACTATCAATGTGCTCAAGGGGAGAACAGTTCTGCAAAAAGATCTAGACAGGCTGGATTGATGGTCTGAAGCCAGCTGTATGAGGTTCAACAAGGCCTAGTGCCAAGTCCTGCACGTGGGTCACAACAACCCCATGCTACACTGCAGGCTTGGGGAAGAGTGGCTGGAGAACTGCCTGGTGGAAAAAGACCTGGGGGTACTGGTTGACAGCCAGCTGAATATGAACCAGCAGTGTGCCCAGGTGGCCAAGAAGGCCAACAGCATCCTGGCTTGTATCAGGAATAGTGTGGCCAGCAGGAGTAGGGAAGTGATCACCCCCCTGTTCTTGGCACTGGTGAGGTCTCACCTCAAGTACTGTGTTCAGTTTTGGGCCCCTCACTACAGGAAAGATGTTGCATTGCTGGAACATGTCCAGAGGGGAGCCACAAAGCTGGTGAGGGGTCTGGAGCACAAGTCTTATGAGGGATGGCTGAGGGATCTGGGGTTGTTTAGTCTGGAGAAGAGGAGGCTGAGGGGAAACCTTATTGCCCTCTACAACTGCCTGAAAGGAGGCTGTAGTGAGGTGGGCGTTGGTCTCTTCTCCCTGGTAACAGGCTATAGGATGAGGGGGAAATGGCCTCAAATTGTGCCAGGGGAGGTTTAGATTGGACATTAGGAAAAATTTTTTCAGTGAGGGGGTTGTCAAGCATTAGAATGGGCTGCCCACCATAGTGGTGGAGTCCCCATCCCTGGAGGAATTTAAAAGATGTGTAGACCAGGTGCTTAGGGACATGTTTTAGTGGTGGAATGGCAGTGTTAGGTTAACAGTTGGACTTGATGATCTTAAAGGTCTTTTCCAACCTAAACGATTCTATGATTCTATTATTTTACTCTTCTGATTCTCTCCCCTATCCCACCGTGGGGGAATAAGCAAGTGGCTGTGTGCTGCTTAGTTGCTGGCTGGGGTTAAGCCATGATACATTATTAATATTCTTCCGTGATTCTGTAATAATTTAACCATTTACAAAGAAAATGCAACAGTTAAACGTGTCTCATATACTGAGTCTTTTGCCTTTTCTTTCTGAAAATGTGCAAATTTTGTAGTGTTAGTAGCAGGAAGAAGCTGTTTGACTGCCATCTTTTCCTCTGAGTAGGGAACAGTGTCTTCAAGGGGTATTAGTATGACAGTTTAATTCTGAGAAAAGGAGCTATGATGTGTTCTTGGTTTAAGCTTGCTTTTAGAGTTTGAATAGAAGAAAAATCTTTCCAGTTATAGAAATACATCAATATTTTGAAAATATATTAAGGATTTCTTAAAATTCAATTTATTAGGGGCTACTAGGAAACATGGAAGATGGTATTTTGCCCAATGAAAAGGAAGAATAAAAGAAAAGTGTGTGGGGGAGAAGAGCAAGAGAGAGGAAAAAAGTTATATTAAAAAAAGTTTAGGTAAATCTGGTTTGGATATATTTAGAAAACTTCATGCACATGCACACTTTGTAAAGCTGACTTTTTCATGTGTGAAGTTTGATTACTGTGCATATACATTCTCAGTAAAATTTTATTGTATCAACTTCAGTTTTGTATGCAGTGCATCAGTTTACTGCCCAGTACTGCATTGATCCACACAGCAATACCGAATACATATTTATGATGAGAGAAGGTTAATCATCTTCCAAAACTCCCATTTCATTTTAATATTTAATTAATTCAGTAGAAGGTATAATATACAACTTTGCTTGTTTTGGGTGGGGCTTTTGTTGCTTTGGTTTGGTTTTGGTTTTTTCCCCTTGTTTTTATAGGAACACATGGGAATAAAATCTCAACAATACATTTTCTCAAATAGTTCATTTGTGTAAATATTAGCCCATTAATATATGAACCTTCATAGTTTCCTATCAAGCACAAACACAAGCTTCCCTTGTCAAAATTTAACAGCTACATAGAAGGTTTGCTGCAGTGAAATACATTAGTGGTAACAGTATAGTTTGGACCTGCTATTATGAAGCTCTTTCTGCTAAAAGGAAAAAAACATCTATACACATATCAACAATTTTACAGGCAGAGCTGGAAAGCTTTACTCAAGGCTTTTGATTTTTACAGTCTCTTTTCTTTATCTGATTCTAGTCTCCGTATAGTTTACAAAAATAGATTCAACAAAGTGCTAGCACAAGTAAATGTTTGCCTACTGATGTATATAAAAGTTCACACATACTAAAAAATTCATACACAAAAAAAAGGTATGTCCAGTGACTGTGCTGGTGGAAGAAGTTGCATAATCAGCCACCTTTCTTAACAAAAATATCATCCATACCTCCCTCTGCAGGACTAAGTTATGCAGGAGTTAATGACTATCAGTATTCTCTACACTGTAGTTATATGAGCACCAAACATTTAGGAAGATTATAATCTTTTAAAATTCTCACTAATAAGTAAAAAGATATATAGTTCTGATATAACTGGCCTTGAAACAAAAAGAAGCCAGGAAAAAAACCCAAAAACTCCAACAATCCCCCAAAAACCCAAACCACAAAACCATAAAAATTAAACCTATATGGTGTAGGAGTGAGGTCCAAATATCAAGGATTCCCTCTGAATTTAAATGGGGGGGGGGGGGGGGGGGTGTGTGTGTTTTCTTTTATTTCGTTTTGTTTGGTTTGGGTTTTTTTGTTTTTGTTTTTTTTTTTTCTATTAAAAAATTACCCTGCATCTATTTTGCCTAGGAGGAAAGAGGGAAAATGGGGCTGGGTAAAGTTAGAGAGAACAAGAGAGGAAAAGAGCACTATAAATTTACAACCTTATGTTCAGTTTTTATCAGAAAAAGGATTGTCCTTACTGCAGTGCTTGCAGCCTGAAATGCACTCTATCATTCCACTCTGAAACTCTGATAAATCCAGATGTGTGATGGCCTTCAGCTCTAAATCAGGCTGTGCACTTCTAACATGACCTTCCCTTAGGCACCACAATGATACCTTTGTCTCTGACTTCTTACGCACAAATTGAATCAAGGTGCTTTAGACAGGTCTTCCTTAGCAACTTTACATATTGTACAGAATAATGGACATCTAAGATTTTTCAATTTCTGACTTACCCATTTATAACTTGGATTGTAATGGTAATGATGTATTTATTCTCTGGATCTGAACAGTGAAAGGACTAAAATGCAATAGAAGAATAAAGTATTGTGCATTCCAGGCATGCCAACTGAACAAATAGCATACAAACTTCAGAAAATTATTTTGCTGCATTTATAATCTCATTCAAGGTACAAAATAAACTATGATAAAATAGCAGTAGCATGCTATTCTTTCCACAAGCTTTTTGATTGTTTTATTATTTTTTTAACTTAATTGTGTTTTCTATTGTACTGCAGTATCTTAAAAATTCATAATCTACGTAGTTCTGGAGAAAGTAATGAGAAAAAAAAAAATTACAAGGTTTAGAGGCAGATGCTTCTTTCGTACCCAAGAACTTTTGAAATTAACATACCATTTTTTTTTAAAAAAAATAATTAATGCTCACAACTAGTTTCTTACAAGAATTCAGTTAAAACCAAGCATCACGGGAACTTGACTAGGGTTTTTCATTCATTTTCCCTTCAATGGGAAGTAATTTTGGCAAACACACTAGATGTTATAAACCCTCATTGCATCTATAAATTACCCAGACTCCCAAGATGAAGGCACAGACAGAAAATAAAGGTTCTTGAGATTATGATAATCCCGGAATAGATGCTTTTGCTCATCTCCATCTGAGTTAGTAGGAAACATTCTGTAAGAAACACTGCTCCATGCCTCTTCCACCTAGACCAACTTTATGTGCTTCAGTTTAATGCTTTACTTAATTTAATGATTTATGAAGGAAATGGTGACAGGAAGACTTGTTCACAGGAGGACTCGTATCTTAGTGACATTTCAGTGCCTTTGTCATTTTAGCTTCAGGGTAGCACTGCTAATTAAAACAACAACAAAAACTCCTCAAAAAACCTCAGTCCATTTTGTCTCAAAATCCAGTAACTGAAGAGGCCTGAAATTACTAAATGCCTAAGCAAAGTCCAAGTTTCATGGTTCTTCACAGAAATCAAAATTCAACCTGGATATTTTTATTTCTTCCTAACTGATTTGAATTCCAATCCGGGGGAAGCGGGGGGAAGAAAGGTTTTTCATTCCTTTAAAGTGGATTCACATTTCTTTGTAAATACTTGTATCTGTAGGATTGCAGAATGACAAATCTGCTTTATACTCTCGTGCCTGTACTCTCGATCATGCAATAGAAAACTCAAGACAAAGCTATAGCAATGTATTTATTCCACATTGGTACAAGGTGGAATACTTTCTTCTGAAGAAAGCAAGATTGAGCTCTTACTTCTCCTTCCTCTCCTGCTACCCTTCAGAAAAGAAGTACTATCAGAAGACTGATTTTTTGATCTTTCTTCTTTGTCAAAAATGGGAAAGTTAGTGTTAAAATTTAGGACAAGAGGCTCAGGAGAAGCTTTAGTCAGTTGACTAGTCTAGTGTCTTGTTTATCATAAGACACTTCAAAAGCTCTTTATTTTACCTGACTCCATAGCAAGAACATTTATAAAACTTTACAAATATTCTGTAGAAAAAAAAATAAAAATTCTTGCCACATTCTTAAATGCTGCATAAAGCTGTATATGCAGTGCAATACAACACTGGTTCTTAGTGCCTCTGAATACTTCCTGTTACGTGTTTTTTGGTTTTCTTTTTTAATTTATTCCCTCCAGGTCTCACAGCAGATCAGAAGACAATAAGGTTTATAACTGTAATTTCAAATTATGATGGCTAATTCCTTCTCAGGTAGTTAGATTCCAGCCACTTGAGTCCTGTTCTGCAACCACCAATCATGAATTTATTGAATATTAGCCACTTCAAATAGCACATGGCCTTAAATAGTCACACATTTTACTATAATATAATGTGTGGGAAAGACGCAGTGATTTTTGCACACCTTCATTCAAGGCAAATGCTATGACCAAATACTGAAATGTTATTGCATATATGTTTTATGTACATTGCAAACATTAAACAATGATTTAGCTAGGTTTTCCCTAGACTGTAAGATTACTTCTAGAATTCATATATGATGAACACACAATCATGACAGATTTATTAAAGACAAGTGATGTATTAAAACCCAAGAAGTTATATTTTTACTTAAAAGTAAATTAAAACAATAAATTTAATGTGTGCACAGATGAGCCCAGTCTTTGCAAACAATAATCACTTGCTGTTTAATTTTCCTGAGCTGGATTGCTTCATATCTTGACCTGATGAGCCATTTCAGCTATCTACCCTACACCCATATGCTTGACATTTTGTTCATTAGGATTGGCTTTCCTGATCGTCACAATACAAGATAAACTGTTGTATTAAGAGGAAATGATGGTGTCGCCTCTCCATAATTGAATCTGGAAGATGTATCTGCTGTTCTTTAGAATGGCATATTCGGGAAGCCAAATAATCAACCTCAAGGGAACAGCTTTCTGTGCCTGAAAGATTCAGGTCACCTAATACTTCACCAGTGGTTTTTGCAGTTACCCTAAATAATAATGTCATATAGAAATATATGGTTTTGCTAAAAATGCTTTAAAAATGAGGTTTAAGGTACTAATTCAGAGAGAATGAGATATAGAATGGTCTATTCATCACTCTCTGTTGTCTTGCAATTCTGTGTTCCAGGACTAAATTTCAAGTGGTCTTTTCTTTTGCTTTGCTTTTCCCTTCTGAGAGATAAGGACCATGAAAGAAGTAATACTTAAAATCAGTGTTTAGAAAATAAGTCCTTATGTAAAAATACAATGGGATTATTTTTTTTTTTTTTAAGTATAGATAAAACTGTATTGGATTTGCATGGCAAGGTTTTGGTAGTGGGCGTACTGCTGGGGTAGCTTCTATGAAAAGCTGCTAGAAGCTTCTCCTATGTCTAATGCCAGCTGGCTCCAAGAAGGACCTGCTGCTGGCCAAGGCTGAGCCTATCAGCAATGGTGGTAGTGCCTCTGTGGTAACATATCTAAGAAGGGAAAAAAAAAAACAAACCCTGCATAACAGCAGCCAGAGAGAGGAGTGAGAATATGTGGGAGGAACAACTCTGCAAACACAAGGTCAGTGAAGAAGGAGGGGAAGGAGGTGCTCCAGGTGCCAGAGCAAAGATTCCTCTGCAGCTTGTGGTGAAGACCATGGTGGGGCAGATATCCATCTGCAGTTTGTGGAGGACCCCATGCCAGAGCAGGTGGGTGCCCAAAGGAGGCTGTGACCCCATGGGAACCCCGTGGGGGAAAGACAGGACCCCACTCTGGAGCAGGTTTGCTGGCAGGACTTGTGACCCTGCGGGGGACCCATGCTGGAGCAGTCTGTTCCTGAAGGACTGCACCCCATGGAAGAACTGCAGCCCATGGGAAGGACTCACATTGGAGAATTTCGTGGAAAACATCTCCTGGGAGGGACCCCACACTGCAGCAAGGGAAGAGTGTGAGGAGTCCTCCCTTGAAGGAGGAAGGAGCAGCAGAAATGTGTGATGAAGTGACCACAACCCCTATTTCCCATCCCCCTGCACTGCTGTGGGGGGAGGAGGGAGAGAATTTTGGAGTAAAGATAGGCTTGGGAAGAAGGGAGGGGTGGGGGCAAGGTGTTTTAAGATTTGGCTTTATTTCTCATTACCCTACTCTGATTTGACTGTTAAACTAATTTCCCCAAGTAGAGTCTGTTTTGTCTGTGACAGTAATTGGTGAATAATCTTTCCCTGCCCTATCTCGACCCACGAGCAGTTCAAAACTGAACACTTAACGTAGCATGCATTTTTTTCTACAGGGAAGGATCAAGAACATCAAGACAGGATTACCTCCATCCCAAGTTCTCCAGCATTCACAGAGCCACAGAATTGCAAGGATTGGAAGGGACCTCAGGAGATCATCTAGTCCAACCCCCCTGCTAAAGCAGGTTCTCCTAGAGCATGTTGCACAGGACATCATCCAGGCAGGCTTTGAATATCTCCAGAGAAGGAGACTCCACAACCCCCCTGGGCAGCCTGTTCCAGTGCTCTGTCACCCTCAAAGTAAAGAAGTCTTTTTTCATATACAACTGAAATCTCTTATGTTTCAGTTTATGCCTATTGCCCCTTGTCCTGTCGCTGGACAAAGAGTCTGGCTCCATCCTTGTGACTTCCACCCTTAAGATATTTGTATGTGGTGATGATTTCCCCTCTCAGTCTTCTCTTCTTCAGGTTAAATAAGCCCAACTGTCTCAGCCTTTCCTCATAGGGGAGATGATCCAGTCCCTTTGTCATCCTTGTTGCTCTCCTCTGAACTCTCTCTAGGAGTTCCTCATCTTTCTTGAACCGGGGAGCCCAGAACTGGACACAATACTCCAGGTGGGGTCTCAGCAGGGCAGAGTAGAAGGGGAGGAGAACCTCCCTCGACCTGCTGGCCACACTCCTCCTAATGCACCCCAGGATACCGTTGGCCTTCTTGGCAACAAGGGCACACTGCTAGCTCATGGTCAGCTTGTCATCCACCAGGACTCCCAGGTCCCTCTCGGCAGAGCTGCTTTCCAGCAGGTCATTCCCCAGCCTGTACTGGTGCATGGGGTTCGACCTCCCCAGGTGCAGCACTTGACACTTGCCCTTGGTGAATTTCATCAGGTTCCTCTCCGCCCAACTCTCCAGCCTGTCCAGGTCCCGCTGAATGGCAGCGCAGCCCTCTGGCGTATCAGCCACTCCTTCCAGTTTTGTGTCATCAGCGGACTTGCTGAGGGTACACTCTGTCCCCTCGTCCAGGTCATTGATGAACAAGTTGAACAAGACTGGGCCGAGTACTGAGCCCTGGGAACTCCACCAGCTACCGGCCTCCAACTGGACTCTGCCCCGCCAATCAGAACCCTCTGAGCCCTGTCATTCAGCCAGTTCCCAATCCACCTCACTGTCCACTCATCCAACCCACACTTCTTGAGCTTCCCTACGAGGATGTTATGGGAGACAGTATCAAAAGCCTTGCTGAAGTCAAGGCAGACAACAACCACCGCTCTCCCCTCATCTACCCAGCCGGTCATGCCATCATGGAAGGCTATCAGATTGGTCAGGCATGATTTCCCCTTGGTGAATCCGTGCTGGGTACTCCTGATGATATTCTTTTCATCTACTTGCTTGGAGAGGACACGCAGAATGAGTTGTTCCATCACCTTTCCAGGGACAGAAGTCCTTGAAAAAGTCTGATGACACTGCCAGTGATGGTAACTGGTAAGACATGTAACACAACCTTCATATAAAGAGAGAGCAATTAGCATGTCTCTTAATTTCTATATCGATATATGCATGCATGCAAAAACTCTAGTAGGGCTGGTTTTTTTTTTTCAAATTTATGTTGTGGTTATTCAGGAATATGTAAGGTTTAGCTATTAAATTCTGGATTTCTTTATACTTTCTGTCTAATAAATTTAAAACTGCACAAACCTTAAAGTTTTTAATTTTATGTATACTGAAGTGTCTTTCCTTTCAGAGTTGCAGTTTCATTATTACATTATAAACAAAGGAAAAATTTGTGACTTAATACTAAAAACTTCTATGGCAATACAAAGCGTGAAAAAAAAGAAGTTCTTCATGATCTATATAAACAATAGATTGAAATATGAAGAAGGTTATTCCGAATTCATGTTACACCGCAATATCACAAATGGAGATTTTCAGAAAGAACTACTACTTTTTGGTTCTCTGACTTGTGGAAGACGATCAGAGTTAGAAATAAGTAATTTGTGACTCAGATTTCCTCCTGGACCATGTCCAGTCAGCTTTTCAATATCTCCAAGGAAGGAGACTCCACAACCTCTACAGGCAACCTGTCACCTTCACAGTGACTCTGTGTGTCACCCTCACAGTTAAAAAGTGTTTCCTGATGTTCAGACGGAACCTTCTGTGTTTCACTTTGTGCCCATTGCCTCTGGTCCTGTCACTGGGCACCACTGAAAAGAGTCTGGCTCCATCATCTTTGCATCCTTCCTTCAGGTATTTATAGACATTGATGAGACCCCTTCTGAGCCTTCTCTTCTCCAGGCTAAACTGTCCCAGCTGTCTCAGCCTTTTCTCATAGGAGAGATGCTCTTGTCTCTTCATCATCTATGTGGCCCTTCCTTGGACTCTTGAGAGTGTGTCCATGTCACCCTTATTCTGAGGAGCCCAGAAGTGGACACATGACTCCAAGTGTGGCCTCACCAATGATGAATACAGGGAAGGATGACCTGCCTTGAACTGCTGGAAATGCTTTGCCTAATGCAGCGCAGGATATCATTGGCCTTCTTTGCAGCAAGGGCACCTTGCTGACACCTGTGCAACTTGATGTCCACCCAGACACTTGGAGCCTTATCCACAAAGCTCTTTTTCACCTCTGTGGCCCCTAGCATATATTGGTGCCTGTGGTTGTTCCTCCCCATGTGCAGGACTCTGCTCCTTGTTGACTTTCATGAGATTCCTCTCAGCCCATTTCTCCATCTTTTCAATGTCCTTCTGGATAGCCTCCAACTAGACTTTGTGGCATTGATTGCCTGCCTCTGGGCCCAGCCATTCAGGCAATTTTTAACCCACCTCACTGCTCATCTAGACCAGACTTCAATAGCTTGTCTATGTGGATTTTATTTAATGAAGCCCAAGTAGACAATGGCCACTGCTCTCCCCTCATACACCAAGCCAGCAACTTCATCATAGAAGTTTATCAAGTTTGTCAAGCATGACTTCCCCCTTGGTGGAGCCTTGCTGACTACTCCTGATGGTTTTCCTGTCCTTCATGCACCTGAAAGTGGTTTCCAGGATTAGCTGCTGCCTCACCTTCACAGGCTTACAAGAAGACTATTTTGAAGAAAAAGACAATGCTGCCATTTTGAATGACTACCAGTTAGAAGTCTCAGAATTTAGTCTCTGATTCCAACAGCGATGTATTTCTTGTTGGGAGGAAGATGTGAGACAGCTAAAATCTCTATATATCAGTTTCTATGTCCATGGTATGTAACTAGATAGCAATACTGGCAGATACATAAGGCTTCATTGATGACTCAGTTTACAGTAAAACTGAAAAAAATCCTGCATGTAACATGAGCATTTCAGAGCCATTCTGTTGATACCAAATCACTTAGAATGAAGCAAATTTTGATTCCACCACTTGCTTGTTTATGTTGATAACCACACATTGCATAATTCTTTTGGCTCAAAATATGCAGACATCTTCAGTTAAATCAGATAAGTTTTGAGTAACTTGAAACTTATAAAAATCATATTAAAATATTTTGTATACCATGCTTTTAACTAATGAAATCTAAAAATTCAAAACAGTTTATCTTGCCCATAATACCTAACCCTAGAGGCAATGAATTGTCTGAAAGGAGGAATGTTTCGCAGAGCTGTTTTCATACGAAATTTAAAGGCTGTTTCTAGAAGAGTTATTTTTAAGGCACAATTTTCTAGTATTGTGTTGCACACCTAAAGATTTTAATGGCTGGTGAAATACTTCACCCATATCCATACCAGGTTTCACCATCTGCTTTGTTATTCTCCTAGTGTTTTCAGGTAAAAGGACAACAGTACATGATCTTGAAAGAAAAAGAAAAAGTGTGAAAAGTGAAAAAGATTCACTCTTCCCATATAAAAAAGCTCTTTTTTAAAAAATGTGTTTTATGTGTGGAGGAAGGAGGAGTGAATGAACTGTCTTCACATACCTATACACTAGATCATAAAGAAGCCTGGAATAATGGAGAAATAAATTGCTTTGGCATTTGTATTATAAAGCTAAGCATATGATTGTGCCATGAATGTAGTCTCTTATAAAGAATAATTTCCTGTATTTTCATAAAAAAATATGATAGTCCATTAATACTGACTCACATCTCTGTCCTTCTGAGGCAGCTACACTAATGTGTTTGCAGGATTTTTAATAACCATGTTAACAAGGATAGATATGCTAAATAAAGGCGTTCCAAAGGGAACTTTATCCCATATTTGTTCCAAGTGTTCCAGGTACTTTCTTTCTGAAACGTATTGACCGTTATCGTTGGCAAGGTATTACAGGATATGCGCCAGTACACTGATCTTTAATCTTAAATTCATATGAATGTCATGAAGAGTTGAAATACATGTGATGTACTAAGCTTTTTTTCTTTTCTGTGAAATAGAAAATATCTCTCTGTACACTGTCCCTCCTCACATTTTTGTATCTCAGTTTTCACTTGGTTTTAGTCTCAAACTACCCAGTTATATCCTATTTTTCTTTAAAGCATGGAAACTTTAAGCATATTGTGTAGAAGAATGTTCTGAAACTTTAAAAGGAAAAAAAAAACCAAACAACCCAAAGACCATATGTCAAAAACTATTGTTGCTAAATCAGTAGATACCAAATAAAGTAATTATTAGTGTATAATAATAAATAATACACAATGTTTCAAGTAACTAAAAGTAAGAAAACCAAAATACCTCTCACTTATAAAATATGTGTATAGCTTATTAGAAATATATTACTTGATTACTGAAATCTGCTGTGGTGGATTGACCTTGGCTGGCTTCCAGATGCCCACCAAGCCACTCTCTCACTCCCCCTCCTCAAAAGGACAGCAGAGGAAAATAAAATTAAGATGCTTGTGGGTTGAGATATAGACAGGGAGATTGCCTACCATTTACTGTCAAGAGCAAAAGAGGCTCAGCTTAGGAAAAAAAAACAAACATGAAAAATCTTCCTCCCACCCCTTTTCTAGGCTCAGTTTCAATTCTTCTTTACTGATGCCTCTACCTCCTCCCTCATGAACAGCACAGGAGGATGGAGAATGGAGACTGTGGTCAACCCATAACAGTTCCTCTCTGCCACTCTTTCCTCCTCACAATTTTCCATTTCTCCGGTGTGGGGTCCTCCACAGTCTGCAGTGTGGATACCTGCTCCACCATGGTCTCTTCCACAGGTGCAGAGGAATCTGTGCTCTGTCACCTGGATCACCTCCTCCTTCTCCAATCTTGGTGTCTACAGGGATGTCTCTCACAACTTTTTTTCCCCTCAATCCTCACTGCCATTTTGCCCTTTCTTAAGAATGTTTTCCCCAAGGTTTTTGGCTGTATGTTGTCACAGGTGTCTTGCAGTATGTCCTTTGAATCTGGATGGAACTGAGCAGAACCAGCTGTGTCCGGTCACACACAGCAGCCTCTGGCCTCTCCTCACAGAAACTACCTCTGTTGCATCCCTACTGCCAATGCCATGACACCCACATCTAATACACCAGTAACTTATTTAAGGGATAGCTCCAGATAGTATAATAGTGACTTTAAAAAAAAAAAAAAAAAAACCAACAGTACTGTGCCTCTTTTCTAGTGACCTTTCATGTAGCCGTGTAACAACTTCTTTACTTTGAGGGTGACAGAGCACTGGAACAGGCTGCCCAGGGGGGTTGTGGAGGCTCCTTCTTTGGAGATATTCAAAACCCTCCTGGACAATATTTTGTGCAACGTGCTCTAGGTGAACCTGCTTTATCAGGAGGGGTGGACTAGATAATCTCTGGACGTCCCTTCCAACCCCTGCCATTCTGTGATTCTGTGATCCTAAATTACTTTTCTAAAACCTTGTTTCTTTACTTAGTATATCACAAACATTGTCATTGCAGGAAATCTATTTCAAATAGGTAACCTATCTATTTCAAATCAGGTATTCTGGGAAGAGTATAGGGATATTTCCCGGTTGTGTATCATAGAATAATATAATCATAGAATGTTTTGGATTGGAAGGGACCCCTAGAGGTCATCTAGTCCAACCCCCCTGCAGTCAGCAGGGACACCGCTAACTCAATCAGGTTGCTCACAGCCCCATCCAACCTGGCCTTGAATGTTCCCAGGGATGGGGCCTCCACTACCTCTCTGGGGAACCCGTTCCAGTGTTTCACCACCCTCATTGTAAAGAATTTCTTCCTTATATCTAGTCTAAACCTATCCTGTTTTAGTTTAAAACCATTACCCCTTGTCCTGACACAGCTGGCCCTACTAAAAAGATTTTCCCCATCTTTCCTATAGGCTCCCTTCAAGTACTGAAAGGCCGCAATCAGGTCTCCCCACAGCCTTTTCTTCTCCAGGCTGAACAAGCCCACCTCTCGCAGCCTGTCCTCATAACAGAGGTGCTCCAACCCTCGGATCATTTTTGTAGCCCTCCTCTGGACCTGGTCCAACAGTTCCCTGTCCTTCTTGTGCTGAGGGCTCCAGAGCTGGACGCAATACTCCAGGTGAGGTCTCACCAGAGCAGAGAAGAGGGGCAGACAGGAAGGCCAAGGTGCGTCTGGAGCTGAATCCTGGCAAGCAACACAAAAAATAATAAGGCTTGTATAGGTATGTCAGACAGAAAAGGAAGCTCAAAGAAAGTGTACCCCCACTGATGAACACAACTAGCAAAGTGGTAACAACAGACAAGAAGGCTGAAGTACACAACAACCTTTTTGCCATAGTCTTCACTGGCAATCTCTCTTCCCACACCTCTTGAGTGGATGGACCTCAAGGCAGGGACTGGGTGAGCAAAATCTCTCCCACTGTAAGAGAAGATCAGGTTTGTGACCACCTGAAGAACCTGAATGCACATAAGTCCATGGGAACTGATGAGATGCATCCCAGGGTCCTGAGGGAATTGGCTGATCATAGAATCATAGAATCACCTCAGTTGGAAAAGACCTTTAAGACCATCACGTCCAACCGTTAACCTAGCACTGCCATCTCACCACTAAACCATGTCCCTAAGCACCTCATCTAGCCTTCTTTTAAAGACCTCCAGGGATGAGGACTCCACCACCTCCCTGGGCAGCCCATTCCAGAGCCTGACAACCCTCTCGGTGAAGAAGTTTTTCTTAATGTCTAGCCTAAACCTGTACTGGCGCAGCTTCAAACCATTCCCCCTCATCCTATCATCTGTTACGAGGGAGAAGAGACCGACCCCCGCCTCACTACAGCCTCCTTTCAGGTAGTTGTAGAGGGTGATAAGGTCTCCCCTCAGCCTCCTCTTCTCCAGACTAAACAACCCCAGTTCCCTCAGCTGTTTTCATATGACTTGTGTTCCAGACCCCTTACCAGCTTGGTTGCTCTCCTCTGGACCTGTTCCAGCAAGGCAACATCTTTCTTGTAGTGAGGGGCCCAAAACTGAACACAGTGTTCAAGGTGTGGCCTCACCAGCACCGTGTTACGGGGGGATGATCACTTCCCTCCTCCTGCTGGTCACACTATTCCTGATACAGGCCAGGATGCCATTGGCCTTCTTGGCCACCTGGGCACACTGCTGGCTCATATTCAGCCGACTATCAACCAGTACCCCCAGGTCTTTTTCCACCAGGCAGCTTTCCAGCCACTCTTCCCCAAGCCTGTAGCGCTGCATGGGGTTGTTGTGACCAAAGTGCAGGACCCGGCACTTGGCCTTCTTGAACCTCATACAATTGGCCTCGGCCCATCGATCCAGCCTGTCCAGGTCCCTCTGCAGAGCCCTCCTCCCCTCCAGCAGGTCAACACTACCACCCAGTTTGGTGTCATCTGCAAACTTATTGAGGGCACACTCAATCCCCCCGTCCAGGTCATTGCTAAAGATATTAAACAAGACTGGCCCTAGAACTGAGCCCTGGGGGACACCGCTTGTGACCGGCCGCCAACTGGATTTAGCTCCATTCACCACGACTCTCTGGGCTCGGCCATCCAGCCAGTTTTTAACCCAGCGGAGTACATCCATCTAGGCCATGAACCGCCAGCTTCTCCAGGAGAATGCTATGGGAGACTGTGTCGAAGGCTTTGCTGAAGTCCAGGTCGACAACATCCACAGCCTTTCCCTCATCTACCAGGCAGGTCACCTGGTCATAGAAGGAAATCAGGTTGGTTAGGCAAGACTTGCCTTTCATGAACCCATGCTGTCTGGGCCTGATCCCCTGATTGTCCTCCATGTGCCTGGTGAGCACACTCAGGATGAACCTCTCCATAATCTTCCCCGGTACTGAGGTCAGGCTGACTGGTCTGTAGTTCCCTGGATCCTCCTTCCGGCCCTTCTTGAAGAGAGGCGTCACATTTGCCAACCTCCAGTCATCTGGGACCTCCCCTGTTCTCCAGGACTGCTGATAAATGATAGAGAGTGGCTTGGCAAGCTCCTCTGCCAGCTCCTTCAGCACTCTTGGGTGGATCCCATCTGGCCCCATAGACTTGTGGATGTCCAGGTGGCATAGCAGGTCAAAGACTGCTTCCTCCTGGATTATGGGGGGTTTATTTCACTCTCTGTCCCCATCTTCCAGATCAGGAGGCTGGTATCAATGCAGGTTGGGTGATGAAGCCATTGAGAGCAGCCCTGCTGAGAGGGACTTGGGGTTACTGGTGGATGAAAAACTGGACATGAGCTGACAATGTGCACTGGCAGCCCAGAAGGCCAGCTGTACCCTGGCCTCCATAAAAGCAGCGTGGCCAGCAGGTCAAGGGAGGTGATTCTGCCCCTCTACTTGACTTTGGTGAGACCCCACCTGGAGTCCTGCGTCCAGCTCTGGAGCCCTCAACACAGGGAGGACATGGACCTGTTGGAGCAGGTCCAGAGGAGGGCCACAAAAAATGATCCAAGGGCTGGAGCACCTCTGCTATGAGGAAAGGCTGTGAGAGTTGATGTTGTTCAGCCTGGAGAAAAGAAAGCTACAGGGACATTTTATTGCAGCCTTTCCATACTCAAACAGGGCTTATAAGAAACATGGGGACAAACTTTTTAGTAGGGCTTGTTGCTATAGGACCATGGCTAATGGTGTTAAACTAAAAGAGGGTAGATTCAGACTAGCTATAAAGAAGACATTTTTTATGATGAGGATGGTAAAACACTGGGAGAGGTTGCCCAGAGAGATGGTAGATGCCCCATCCCTGGAAACATTCAAGTTCAGATTGGACAGGGCTCTGAGAAACCTGATCCAATTGAAGATGCCCCCGCTTATTGCAGGGGGGTTGGACTAGATGACCTTTAAAGGTTCCTTCCAACCCAAAGCATTCTATGATTCTATATTTCTAAACAAAGCAATTAGAAAGCCTTTTCCCCACAAGAAAATATACTAATTTTCATTTTGATATAAATAAAAATAGATTTTGAAATTAGTTACACATGACAAAAATATCTAAGTTAATCTTTCAAATAAAGTAATAACTTTCTTTTATTTTACAAAAAAAATCGTCAATCAATATGCCAAAACAGTAGAAGATGAAGTGTTAAATAATGAACGATGTGTATCAAATATGGTATCTTTTAGTTGGAACAATGTCTAAAAGCACCTGGAATTTAATGCATTTTGAGAAATGGGTTCATATGCATCTAAACATTACATAAAGACAATGTAGTCAGCATCAACCTATGTTAATTTTGTCTTGCTAATTATATGTAGCATGTCATATCATTCTTTACATGACAATCACTTTAAAGGTATAAACCAGAAAAACACACATACACAGGAAGTAAGAATGGTTTGGAAACAGAAAAATTAGTATCAGCTTTTTGTTTCAAATATCAACAACAGTATAAATTATATGCAACCTATAGAGGGGTTTATTAGAACAAATTAAAAATAAATAGCTATATATAATTAAAGTAAATTATAAATATGAAATGGGGAAAAATAATGAAAAATAGTATAGATACGAACCCATTCAATAAAGCAAAGTCCTGTTTGTGGTTTGGCATCCTACCTAATACATTTAAGCTTATTAGCCCATGCCTCTCTCCCAAAAGCAAATGTCATATTGGCACATTTTGTGTGTGTGGTGCATACATGAATGTTCATATTTGGTATGCAGAGCATTATGCTTATCCAGACCTTTGTCAATTTGGGGGATCGCTGCACTCCTGATAGCTCCTACTAAGTTAAAATAATTTCCAGACCACTATTTCATGCTCAGTGCTTATACTATCTTTGTTTGACCTCATTCTGTGCCAAAATAAGTAATTTCCAAATTCTCATTCAAGGAAATAAAAAACCTGGAGATTTTATCAGAGAAACATAAGCAACAGGGAACTTGTAATGTTTTTCAATAATTTGGATATGGCTTTGATGAAACTGGTACTATTAGAAGATATATACGAACTTGGAAGAGAAGAGGCACTCATTCATGTGCCTTTTGATCATTCTTGTCTTCTACTTAATTTTGTTTTGCTTAATTGTTTTTTTGTTTGTCTGTAGGAAGTGGTGTATTTTTCATTCATTACCACATTTTCTTTCTTTTCCCTTTCTCCTGTCACTAGTTGTGAAGAGGTAAGAAATCACATTGACTGAGGCACTGGAATTTACTCTGCCCACTACTGTTGGTGTTACACGAATGGGCCCATATTGGCACCAGATATCCAGTCTTTTATGTGTTGTTACCAGAGTGCAGGTGGAGGTGCTTTTAGCTTCTTCCAGGTGGTAAATATCATGGAATTCTTGTTTTAGATTCACTGGACTAAAAGGTGGTGTATCTGAGACTCCTAAAATACCTCAGGCATCTGCATGGAGCATGACACCTCTGATCTCAAATTGATTTCAGATTGATCTCAAGTTTCAAATTGCAACAGAATCAACCTTACAGACAATGACACTCAAGGAGCTGTCAAATATAAATGTCAATATTAAAAGGAACTGGACAGACACCACTGGTTCTATTGACTACAATTAGTATTTAGTTGCCGGAAATTGGAGTCCAGAGATATTTTAGATACTCTAGGCTTCTATCTGTCACACCAGATGGGTGTTCTGTAGATCTTCTGTAATATCTGCCACTCCCAATGCCAGGTCACTGGCTCTGTGACAGCCTGAATGGCATTAGACACCTAAAGTGTGGGCAACAGATCTCACTCAAGTTCATCATCAGTTCTTAATGCATTGTAGACATACCATTTAAAAGCTTTTAGGTGCCGAGTCCTATTTTTAGATTCTGGGTGATGAGGTCATTTAAGCATCTGTCCAGTACAGAATAGAGCAACCCTGGGATTAATAGTAAGTGTAATTTTCTGCTGACCTTTAGTAATAACAAGTTACTACCCCTTGTGTAGTAGGGGATGACTTATTCCTCACTTCATCTGCTTCCTAACTGCCTGTACAAGAGAGGAAGCTACTACGGACAAACTCTCTGTCTCTGCTAACAACCTGGGCTTACAGTACATCTCCAGGTGGGGTGGAAAAGAGCTCCTTGTTCTGACTTTAAAGAGCAGTTCCCCACAAAACAGATTTTGAGAATGAAATTACTTGCTAGGTTATTTCAGATGTAATAAACTCTCAAATTCTTGTAACTTGGCTATATCCTTAGATTTGATGTTCATGAAGGAGTACTTTTAAATTTAATTTTCTATTTTCATTTAAACATTTTTGTAGAGAATAGATCATTATAGCTCCTTAAAAGTTCATTTGTGTTTTAATAATCCATACAAGTTCTTGGCATCTGTGTAGCAGGATCATGCTGTGAAATCTTAATTCTTATGCCATTATGAAAAACAAGTTTTGTTCACTTAAAAAATCTCATCTAGTTTCTTTATAAATGCTTTTTGCCTTAATCACTGAAAGATCTCCTGGCAGATTATACCAAATTGCCTTACTTTTCTCACTAATACAGGCAAAGAATAACTAAAATGGCACAGTATGTATTTATGCTACTTCCTATGCAAAACTTTCAGCACCTTCAAAACAGAATTAAGGAAAAAAGCAATGGACTGAATCATGTTTAGAAACACATACACACTAAATCTACATTGCATAAAGTTAGATAATATAAGCTTGCTATTGGATGCATTTTAAAGGAGGCTCTGCCAAAGCTTTTAGCTGAAGAAACTGTGCTGAATCTGTTTACTGTTCAATGCATCAGATATTAAATTCAGTTGAAGTACACAAAGTAATAGAAAAGGTAAAGAAGTGTTGAGCACTCAAGAAAACATTCTATCAATCAAATTTGTAGATTAACTTCTTATCAGAAACATATACTTATCATTCTACATGATCTCAAGCTTAGATTGTGCCTAAGAGTATCTTGCAATAAAACATACAATAAAAATAAAACCTAAAAATATCATCCAGAAAACATTTTAGTGGAAAAATAAATTATGAAAGGAAATAATATGTGAACCTCTTTCAGTTACAAGTGAGTTCCCCAGAAAAGTTCTTGCAAGAAGCTATTTTACATAGGAAGGGATCTAAATTCACAAGGTCTAAAGTCACAAGGTTTAAATTCACAAGCAAGTTAGGTATACTACTGTTTGGTTCTTCACTAAATAAAAAGTTTTAAAATCTTGAAAAACTGAAATTTAACTTCCTAAAGTCATGCTTTTGTGTTGGATGGAAGAAGATATTTTTCATTAATTGTGTTGTACACACAATGTGATGTTTTTGTCATGATAGTGAAAAATAAATAGATAAATAAACAAATAAATAAATAAATAAATGCCGCGTTAGCTCAGTCTAAACGAAAGTATAAGGCAGTACCAGAAAAAGCTGGTTTTTGCTGATGAAAAACTTGAAAGGAATACCTGCCATTTATATTTGTCAGGCTCTATATATGGAGATTTAGCAAAATTTATTATTTATATTTTGGTGAGACTCCACATGCTTGATCAGGGACTAACATGTCTTTATTGTAAGAACAGCACAAATAAGTATGAGGAAGATAGTCCTTATCAAATATTTTACAGCTGAACAAAAATGAATGAAACAACTAAAAAGTGCCAAGGAACAATAAAAAGGAAAAAAAAAAAAAGAAAGAACAAGATGAACAACATATTTTGGTATGATAATGGTAATGAAGTATATTAGAATATGAATACTCAGATTAGCTGATATTGAATTGGACTTTTGAGTGAGGATTAATCTCAATAGCAGCCACCAGAATAGATATTTAGGCTAGTTAGGCATCTAACAACTACTAAGACTCTTTGCTAATCAAGGTCTTACTTAGAATCAACATAACAAGAGGTGTCAGCTTTAAGGGGTGAATCATCCCGTCTCTCTGAACTGCTTTTATTCTGTCTGCTCTTTTTCCATAAACTACATAAGTAGGCTGCGTGATTAGTTTTGTTTTTCAGGTTTTAACCTTTAAATAGCTATTGATAAAGACAATGAATCTTATCCTTTCCCCTTGTTGACTAATTAGCCTCTAACTGGGTACTTTTACTGGGGCTATCACTGCATTAGATCTGTTTTAACAGAATTTCAAGAAACAGGAAAGAAATTAATCTGTGGAGGTCAATGGGATCCAGTTTGACTGTAATCCAAATTTTGCCCTGGTTTGCCATCACAGTACCAATATCCTGTCTTATTTGTTTGTCTAGTCTTAGATTTTAATAAGATTTTTTTCACTTCAATATGTTGATTTTATTGGGTGCAGGTGTCCGGGTTCTCGCACAGGGGGGCTTCAGGGGCGGCCTCTGTGAGGAGAGGCTGGGACTGCCCTGTTCCGGGCACAGCCATTTCCAGCTGGCTCCAACGGACTCACCAGAGGGCACAGCTGAGTCCCTCAGCCAAGATGGTGGCATGCCCAGGGAAAATGTATTTGAGGAAGGGCAAAACACTGTGTGGCAGTGAGGGGGAAAAATAACGTGAGAAAGAACCTTGTGGACACCAAGGTCAGAGAAGAATGGAGGGGGAAGACGTGCTCCAGGCACCAGAGCAGAGATTTCTCTGCAGTCCCTGGAGAGGACCACATTGGAGCATATATCCACACTGCAGCCCATGGAGAGCCCCATGCTGGAGCAGGTGGATGTTTCCTGAAGGATTGCAGCCTGTGGGAAGCATCTATGCTGGACCAGGGGAAATGCACAAGGAGAAAGGAGTGGCAGAGAGGAACTGTTATGGACTGACCCCAAATCCCCATTTCCCATGCCCCTGCACTCCCTGTAGGGGAGGAGGTAGAAGGGTCGGGAACAAAGGACTGAGGCTGAGCCTGGAAAAGGGGTGAAGGAAAGGTGTTGGTTTTTTTTTTTTTTTACTTTTATCTTTGTTTCTCACTATCCTACACTTTTAACAGGCAATAAATGAAATTAATTTTCCCAAAGAAAAGTCATTTTGCCCATGTGGTAGGCAATCTCCCTCTCTTTATCTGAACCCATAAGCTTTTTTTGATCTTATTTTGTCCCGCTGTCCTGTGGAGGATGGGGAGTGAGAGAGTGGCTGGGTGGGCACCTGACAGCCAGTCAAGGCCAACCCACCACAATGACAAAAAGAAAAGAAAAAAAGCATGGACTACCAAGAACATGGTTGTTTGTTTGCTCAGCTTATTCACCCCTCCTCCCCCTCCCCCCTCCTCCCCCTCGCCCCCCAGTGCAAAATGAAAGACTTGGGATCTAAATTAAAGAAACTAAAAAACCTAAATTGAGTAATTCTTATATTAGTCTGATTGCTAACTTATATAACAGTATAAAAGAAATTACCTAGCAACGTATATGCAATGTGAACTTTCAAAGCTTCAGTTCAGGTAGTGATTCTCAACTGATTTGGTTGCAACCTTGGACAACCTTTGGTTTTTCCAGAAAGTTTTCAGAACTGTTCAATCTTTGAAACTAGACTGTTAGTTAAATATGGTTGCAAAGTTCTTTCAAATAAGTAACTTTTATAGACCCTAGTAGACAGAATGAAACACAATATTGCATAATGTTACATGGGTATATACTTTATTATAACCCACCCACCCCCAAAGTATAGAACTAGTATTGTATTGTCTGAGAAATGCTTCAAGGTAATGTAAATTCAAACTGGGTCGTAACTTAAAGGCTGGCAGTTTCATAAGCTTGTTTGCTGCAAACACCAGTCTATTTAACCATAATGCACTCTTAACACAGTTATTTTCCTCCAAACATCCAATGATTTTCTAGGTTTGTTTTTTATTTGTTCTGTATTATTTAGAATAATTAAGAGAAGAAAAAAACATAAAGAAGAAATTTACCTGGCTGCATTCCTAATCTCTGCATTTGTAAAAACATAAAAATAAAAAATAATATATATTATCAATGCATATAAAATCTAAATATCATATGCCTTGGTATTGTTCACAACATTGTGACTAACTAAATGTGACACAAAGGATTCAGCATGTGTATAATGTAATTTCATAATGACCATATTGACTGAAATCTAAGCTGCTGTTCTGAGAAATCTCAAACAGTACTTCCTCAAAAACATCCATGCGTAACACTAGCACCATGTTAGCTCCTTGTTGGTGGCTACAGTGTACAAACCCAGGAAAATGCATTTTTAACAAGGGCAGTTGTTTTTCTTTGGATTCATAGTTTAACTTGATTGATTGATCAAAGTGTTTTAAAATGTAAAATTTCCCTTAGAGCTAAGTACAATGCAGAGATAATGAAAATGTAAATTCAGTAATTTAAAAGTCAAACCTGTCTTATATCAGTAGTCTGAATGTCAAATGCACCTTTTTTTCCTTTCTTTTTCTTCCTAGTTATATTTATCCATTCCTTCATTTCAGCCATTTCCTTTCTTGCAGTATGACTTCTCCATGGTTTGTTACTTCTCTTGACTTATCTCTTTCAGCCTCATTCTTTTTTTTTTTTTTAATCTTTTTTTTCCAAGTTCATTTCAGGAACAGGAAATACAGCATAGACAAACTAGAGTCTAGACAAAACACAGTCAAATATTTCTTTTCCTTTCCTGAAATCATCCCAGTTTGTTTTAATTTTCATTCTCTGTTCTCATTAGCTCATATATTCAGTAGTTTATCTCGTCATTTGCTCTTTTACTTGTTTTGAACTTCTCCTTATTTTTCAATATACTTTCCCATTGCTTTAGATTTTTTATTTTCCTCCATTTTTCTTGACTAAGCAAAGACAAATTCCAAATCCTGCAGGTAAGACAGAGTAACTTGCAACAGTACAGACTGAGGTCTGACTCGGTGATCAGCCTCTGCAAAAAAGAACATGGATATCCTGGTGGGATGTAAGTGAGACATGAGTCAGTAAAGCATCCTTTTGGTGGTGAAAACCAACCACTTACAGAGCTATACTGCCAACAGCATACCTTACAGATCAAGGGAAGGGGTTATTTCTCTTTATTTGGTACTTGTGACACCTCAGTTAGAGCACTATCTCTGGTTGTGGGCCCCCCAATATATAAGGTGGTTAGGGAGATGAAAATCTTTTCATATGAGGAAAGATTGAGTGAACTGGGTTAGACTGGATGTAAGAAGGCTCAAGGTATATCCAATCACAGCCTTCTACAACCTAGAGGGTTATAATACAGAAAGGGCTAGACTTGCCACAGAGGTGCACAGAAGAGGACACAAGAATACTATCACAAGTTGTAATAAAGGAAATTCTAGTTCTTCACAACATGAATGGCTAAGCACTAGAGTGCTTTTCCATGAAGGCTTGCAATAGATCCATCCTTGAATATTTTCTAAACACAGATGACTAAGATGGTTTCTGATTCAACTGTGAAGCTAATCTGGCTTTGACCTAGATGTCAGACTGGATAACCTCCAGACATATCTTCCAACCTTAATTTTTCCATGATTCCATAGGTCTATGACCAGAACTACTGGTCTATAACCAACAGAGATTTGCAAAGCGGAAGTCATGCTTGACCAGCTTGATAGCCTTCTATGATGAAATGACAGTCTTGATAGATGAGGGGACAGCAGTGAATACTGTCTATCTAGATTTCAGTAAGGTTTTTGATGCTTACTCTCTCATGATCCTCACAGAGAAACTGTTGATGTACAGCCTGGATGATCAGACAGTGAGGTGGATTGAAAGCTGGCTGAATGGCAGGGCCCAGAGGGTAGTGAACGGTGGTACAAAGTTTAGTCAGAAGCCAGCGACTAGCAGTGTATCCCAGAGGTCAATACTGGCTCCCGTGCTGTTTAACATCTTCATTAATGATCTGGATGATGGGGCAGAATATATGGTCAGCAAATTTGCTTATGACACATAACTGCAAGGAGTGGCTGATATTCCAGAGGGTCATGTTGCAATCCAGATGGACCTACTGTGAGTGACTAAACCTATGGAGGTAGAATGTTATAAATGAATATACTGAATAAACTACTAAAATGGAAGAAGGCTCAGAGGAGATGGGCAAGGGCCATGAGCCTGTGAAGCTCAGGGAATGTGCAGGATCTGACCAACCACACTCTACCTGGAGTTCAACAAAGGGCCACAGCGATGATGAAGGGACTGGAGGTTCTTCTGTAAGAAAAGGCTGAGATAGCTGGGACAGTTTAGCCTGGAGAAGAGAAGGCTCAGAAGGGGTCTCATCAATGTCTATAAATACCTGAAGGAAGGATGCAAAGATGATGGAGCCAGACTCTTTTCAGTGGTGCCCAGTGACAGGACCAGAGGCAATGGGCACACAGTGAAACACAGGAGGTTCCATCTGAACATCAGGAAACACTTTTTAACTGTGAGGGTGACACACAGAGACACTGTGAAGGTGACAGGTTGCCTGTAGAGGTTGTGGAGTGTCCTTCCTTGGAGATACTGAAAAGCTGTCTGGACATGGTCCAGAACAACTGGGTCTAGGTGGCCCTGACAAGGTGACCATCCAGAAGCCCCCTGTAGCCTCAACCATTCTGTGTTTCTGTGATTCTGTTTTTACCTATCTTAGTCCCAGAATAGAGAGCACCACAGCAGTAAGAACCTTTATACCTTGACTTAACATTATGTGGAAAGCAGTAAATAGGAAAAAACCCCAATATATCTGTAGTTGTTTGAGTTGCTAGGAAGATATACTGGACTGGTTGAAGCTGGAAGAGCTGGAGGTAGCTGGCTAGGATGGAGACTTTTAGCCAGCTAGAAATGATGAAACACGTAAGACATGATCACCAAGGAATACAGGTATATTCTGAAAAGAATACACTGAACTTGCTAACTGTGATTTTGTGCCTGAAACAAACAAGCTTTCACTATCATTGTGAGGTTTCCAAAGCTCTTCTCTTCATCTCTGTATTTCTCAAGCTGAATTTCATCCAGTTATTCTTAATTTGGGAAACAATTTCGTCCCAGGCCTAGGACGGACTGGGGAATGACAAACAAGTCTGTTGATCTGCCATTTCCTTTTCAAAGGAATATTGAATGCAGTCCATAGTACAGTCCAAGTCAACATACAGACTGATTTCAAAGTAATTTGTGTAAGGAGTGGATAGTCAAGAGATGAGAAAACTGTGGGAAAACATGGATCAAAGCAATCTGAAGTTACTGGTTGAGTGTAAGCTGGAACTAATATTCATGCTATGGTATACAACACAGACCCAAGGTTCAACATGTCCTAGTTTTATGTCATGCTGAAGAGAATGATTAAACCTGGATGTGCACTTTGTTTTGGAAAACAGCCACTGTGGGCTATTGGGAAGGAGCCTTTAGGAAGGAGCCATTGGGAAAAGTACCTGGCTGGATGATCAGAGAACAAAAATTGTAAAGCACAAAGAAAATTACAAACTTTTCCCATAGTGTGAACCCAAATACTGAACCCCAAAATAAATTAAATAATATTCATGTTCTCCTTTGAACTTGACACTTCTCTTAAATGAGCTAGCAATCAAAATGTCAAATATCACTGAGGGATCCACAAGCGTAGAAATGAATGAGTGGCCTCTATGTATTGACAGTATGAATCATCTATTAGCGCCATTATTTTTTTTATCTGAATTCACATCATGCTGTCCCAAGTATTAGCTTCAGTTGTAGAAATACATTGTTAACGTATAAGTTTGCTTGTCAATAAACAGTTTTTCAACTAAGTGGTACTTAGTTTCTTCAGGATCTTCAGTGATGGTTGAATTGTATTGTGTTCAAACCATAAAGACAATAGAATGAGACTTTTAGTGTCTTGACACAGTGGCACAATTTCTACATATATGTCTCACCTCACTGCAAATAATATTTATTGAGATATTTTTAAAATCTTGTATTTTTTATTATGTTCCTTTTTAAAAGAAAGACAATTTGTATTTAGCACGTAGTTACTGCTAACTTAGCATACCTATAATGCACTAGTCAGATCTCAATATTTAGTAGAAGCCATTTTTAGCTCTGTACCTGCCTTTGTGACATAGAGGATACTTGTTGAACCATAAAGCAAAACAATTGCATTCCAATCCTATGAGCTCTATGTTCATATAAGTTCCCTTCCATTCCTTCTGTGCTCTCAGAAAGAATGAGAAAGATGAATAAAGGAATTAATAGAATTGTTAAATCTGTTTCATTAATAGCATTGGAATATTTTGTCCTCTGAATCAAAAATAAAAAAAATATCAGATATGATAATGGTCATTAACGTTCCAACCTGTATTGTTTGCATAAACATCTCTTTAAACTGGCTAAAAATGGATTTTTGATGCTTTAAAGGGTTTGGTTTTTTTTTTTATTTATGCTAATTGGCCAGACTCCCATCATCCTGAAAATTGCCCTTGACTACTATTATTTTCTTGGCAAGACAGGTGTTCTTGCACAGTCTGCAAAAGAGCAAAAGATGTAATTCCAAGGAGGATTTCAAGTGACTAATTCTAAGAGCAAAAGGCAAAGGAGACATTGCATCAAATGAAATGGTGACAAAATGAAGTTTTGTTTGTTGCAAGTAAGAGTGGAAGTATAATAGAATGCAGAGCAGTCAGAGGTACACACTCCATGCAAAAAGGAATATATTACTTTATGAGGAAATTATAGTCATTTGTATTCTCAGCAAGCAGTCATGTTAATTGATATGAATTAATAAGAAATTAAAGTAGGTGCCATGGAAATTCTTTTTACTTCACATCTTCTTTCCTGTGCTTGTCATGTATTCTCTATACTGCAAAGGTCTGCTTTCATGTAGCAGTTCAGACAGTACAAAAGGTTCAGGGTCCTGCTTTGCAAGTGATTGTCTAATGTTTGTCAAGGGTTGGAAGGGACCTTGGGAGATCATCTAGTCCAACCCTCCTGCTAAAACATGTTCACCTAGAGCATGTTGCACAGGACATCATCCAGGCAGGCTTTGAATACCTCCAGAGAAGGAGACTCCACAACCCCCCTGGGCAGCCTGTTCCAGTGCTCCGTCACCCTCAAAGTAAAGAAGCTTTTCCTCATATTCAACTGAAACCTCTTATGCTTCAGCTTGTGCCCATTGCCCCTTGTCCTGTTGCTGGGCACCACTGAGAAGAGTCTGGCTCCATCCTCAAGACATCCACCCTTAAGATATTTCTGTGTGTTGATGAGGTCCCCTCTCAGTCTTCTCTTCTTCAGGTTAAATAAGCCCAGCTCTCTCAGCCTTTCCTTGTAGGGGAGATGCTCCAGTCCCCTCATCATCCTTGTTGCTCTCCTCTGAACTCTCTCTAGGAGTTCCTCATCTTTCTTGAACCGGGGAGCCCAGAACTGGACACAGTACTCCAGGTGGGGTCTCAGCAGGGCAGAGTAGGAGGGGAGGAGAACCTCCCTCGACCTGCTGGCCACACTCCTCCTAATGCACCCCAGGATACTGTTGGCCTTCTTGGCAACAAGGGCACACTGCTAGCTCATGGTCAGCTTGTCATCCACCAGGACTCCCAGGTCCCTCTCGGCAGAGCTGCTTTCCAGCAGGTCATTCCCCAGCCTGTACTGGTGCATGGGGTTCGACCTCCCCAGGTGCAGCGCTCTACACTTGCCCTTGGTGAACTTCATCAGGTTCTGTGATTCTGTTCATCAAGATTCTGCTGGTGTGTACTTTCTAGAATTAAGCAACACAGAGAGAACTAAATCCTTGTTCACATTCTGTGTTTTTTTCAAGTAAGCTATTTTTAATATAGATCTGGGATCAAAAATTGCTTGGAACGTTGTCTTCTTTATGAACTAATTAAAAGAAAAAGAAAGAAGGATAGCATGAAAGGAAGGGAGGATACTTCTCATGGTAGCAAGAAAATTTATACAAGAAGCACATATGAAGCTTCAAAAGCACAAAGTTCTGATACAATCTTTACTCCCATCAAGTTCCTGTGCTCTTTAGCCATTTAAAACAGAATAGCTGTGAAATTTTATACAAAATAGGAATAACACTTCTAATACTCTTTTCACAGAGGAAAAGAAGCGTTCAAAAGCAAAATGCAAAGGCTCAAGGTCACCTGTAGAAACTGTGTTTCCCCATATGTCATTTCACAACCTAGTTTTTGGGACAAGTTCTGCAAGCCATATTGACAAAAACGTGTTTCTGAATATTCTGTCCAGGGGTTGTTGTCATAAGCATTTCCAAATTACTGTATCTACAAAGCACTGAATTAATTAGGCATGATATATTTTTGGCATGTGACTGCATAGAATGTAACATAATGTCATGAAATCTACCAGCCTGAACTGCACTGTTTGCAGAGGTGACAGTCTCATGGGAATATTTTCAGCTCTGAATGCAAGCAATTTACCTTGCAAGTAAACTGCTAGCTCTTACTAATGCAACCTCTCTTCTCTCTCCCTCTTTTTTCAATAGCCAAGCCTGATAGGCTGGCTTTTTTTTTTTCTTTTTCTATCAGATCACACTTTGCTGCACAACTTAATAAGAAAGAATCAAATAAGAATGTCTCAGCTGAACTCCCAGAACCTAGGTAAGAAGCAGAAAAGAATCTGAGATAGCTACAGTATTGTAAACAGAAATGGCTGCAAAATTCAATTTAATTTCATTGTATGCTAGATTTAAAATATAAAAACAATACATGTATACACACCTGTGTGTATGTATATGTGTTTCATATATGTATATTTGTGTGTACAGAGTGGATAGTCAGGAGATGAGAGTTTGTATAGACTTCCCAAAGTACTTAATGTGTAATGATTTTTCTGAAAAAAATGAGTGTGTATAATAATTAGATGAAAGAATTAATCTAGTTTGTTTCAGAGCATAGTTCTATAGTGTTAACAGTTGCTGTTTCAAGATGATGATCTCAACAATATCATCCCTGTAATTTGAAAACTACATACGCTTTGTGCTTTTACTATTGCTGTTATCATTACTATTAAAACAGGAATGGGGAGTAGCAATAGTGTAAGTACACAATTTCACGCTATTCTAAGGATAAATGGCAAAATGATGGCCTTTGCAACAACAGAGTAAGAGATAAATAGAAGCAGCAGATCAACAATGTTTACACAAGTAAACAATTTGATAGCATTGTTTAGCATGTAACAGTCTAGGTTAGTAATAGTTTTATTAGGTCCACTTCCTTTCTGTTGCCAAGGTTTTCATATCTCTCAACAAACTTTTTTGTTATACATTATAATAAACTCTTTTCAGCAGACATGTACAAATGTTTCAATGAACAAGAGATGAAAATAAAAATTATCTCTGAAAAGCGAGTGAGAGAGCAATAAAGGCTGGCTTCATTGTCACAGCAAAGGTAAGGGTTAACATCTTTATCCCATAAAGCAAACAGTAGGTTCCCTCAATGGCAAATGGGTAGATTGCTTCCAGTGTATCAGAGAACAAGAAGCCAAGGTTGTAGGAAGAATGATATTATCTAAGTAATACTGTGAAAAATAAAACAAAATTAAAGCATGCAGATAGTGCAGGCGTGTCAGGGTCAAACAAGAAGGACAGCTGTCATAAAGACATGAAGTAATTGATGATATTAGCTGTATGAAAACAGAAAAGTCTGTGGTAGAGTTGTTAAGAATGTTGAATGTGTTATGAATGTAGAGTGTGTAGACTCAGATGGATATGCAAATCTTGAATAAGGGGCAAGTCACATATTTTGCACAGAATCCAGGCTTCTGTGACAGGAGATGAGTTACAGTTCTTTACAGTTATTGGAACTGCAGTGGGAATTAGTGCCTTCTTCTATATAGGCAATATCGAAAAATTATATTAAATCACACTGGACTGCAGGTGTTCCTGGATTAGAAATATTCACTTATTTTGAAAATCTAAAAATCTACTTGCTAAAGATCACCAAAACAAAGTATACATTGTCCAGCTTGTAATCTGGTAAAAGAAACTTTGCAATGTTATTCTTCTACAGTCCACTTTACCCTCTCTGAATCCATTAAGCTAAATTCTCTTTTTTTGTACCGACATAGAAGACTTGAACGTATACAGGAGGTGATATGTAACTGCTAAGGGACTTTGACATTAAAAAAAAAGAAAAAAAGGAGAGTGTCTGTTGCTTCTAAGTAAAAAGCTTTTGTCACTGTTGTGAATGGACAGGCAAGGAGGGAGATGAAATCAAATGGCACATTTGATGAAAAGATATATCTGAGGCAGGATGAACCATCAAGATTCTACAAGAACTCTAAAAATGATACTGATTCAATAAACATGTATGCTACCTATTATTTCCTTTTTAAAACAAATATTAGAGATTTAGCCATGTATAGAATATCATACATAAGTTTTAAAATTCATCAGGTTTTTTTTTTTTTTTTCATGGAGTATCTCTAGACACATTGTTATTATGACTCAGAGGACACAGAATTATGAGGCACTTCCATTTTTACCTGTGGGTATCTAAAGGAAAGATTTTTCCAGTGTATGGTGAAAAAAAAAAAAAAAAAAAATTGGTGAGTCTTAAGGAGGCTGAAGAGGAGGAAGGAGCGGATAATAATCACTCTAGTGCAGTGAGTTTGAGTGACAGACCAAATGGCCATCTGTTAGTATGGGTAGAACAGGGAAGAAGAAAATGGAGTACGGTTGGGAAAAAAGAGAAGAAAGGTCAAATTTTCAAATTATAAGTCTTGACAATTAAATGCACAGCCCAGATAATGTGTCAGGAAATAGTGGATGAAAATGAAATCAAGGTTGAGGAAATAGTTTCATGAGTCATCATCACAGGCATAGCCATATAACTTGAGATGGTGATAAGGAAGAGAGAAGAAAAAATGATGGGACAAAATCTCAGTAAAAGACAGACAAGGGGAATAGAACAGCCAAAGGATATTTTGAAGGAGAAGCTGGAAATGGGGGGGAATCAGAGGGTCAGGCCACTTGAGAGGCATACAGGAATGCTGCCAGAGCATGCAGGGAAGCAACTAGAAAGGCCAAGGTTCACCTGGAACTAAGTTTGGCTAAGGATATCAAGGATAACAAGAAGGGCTTCTTCAAGTATATCAGCAGCAAACGAAAGACTAGGGGAAATGTGGGACCGCTGCTGAACGAAATGGGTGCCCTGGTGACAGAAGATACAGAGAAAGCGGAGCTATTGAATGCCTTCTTTGCTTCAGTCTTCATTGCCAAGGTTGGCCCTCAGGCTCCCCAGTCCTTGGAGGTAAGCAAGCAAGCTTGGAGAAAGGATGACCTTCCTTCGGTCGAGCTGGATCAGGTTAGGGACCTTTTAAGTAAGCTGGACACCCACAAATCTGTGGGTCCCAATGGAATGCACCCGCGAGTGCTGAAGGAGGTGGCAGACGACATTGCTGAGCCACTTTCCACCATCTATGAAAGGTTATGGAGAACAGGAGAGGTGCCTGAAGACTGAAGGATAGCCAATGTCACTCCAGTCTTCAAAAAGGGTCAGAAGGAGGACGCAGGGAACTACAGGCCAGTTAGTCTCACCTCTGTCCCTGGAAAGGTGATGGAACAACTCATTCTGGGTGTCCTCTACAAGCAAGTAAAGGAAAATAAGGTCATCAGGAGTACCCAGCACGGATTCACCAAGGGGAAATCATGCCTGACCAATCTGATAGCCTTGTACGATGGCATCACCGGCTGGGTAGATGAGGGGAGAGCGGTGGTTGTTGTCTGCCTTGACTTCAGCAAGGCTTTTGATACTGTCTCCCATAACATCTTCATAGGGAAGCTCAACAAGTGTGGGTTGGATGAGTGGACAGCGAGGTGGATTGGGAACTGGCTGAATGACAGGGCTCAGAGGGTTCTGATTGGCGGGGCAGAGTCCAGTTGGAGGCCGGTAGCTGGTGGAGTTTCCCAGGGCTCAGTACTCAGCCCAGTCTTGTTCAACTTGTTCATCAATGACCTGGACGAGGGGACAGAGTGTACCCTCAGCAAGTCCGCTGATGACACAAAACTGGAAGGAGTGGCTGCTACGCCGGAAGGCTGTGCTGCCATTCAGCGGGACCTGGACAGGCTGGAGAGTTGGGCAGAGAGGAACCTGATTAAGTTCACCAAGGGCAAGTGTAGAGCGCTGCACCTGGGGAGGTCGAACCCCATGCACCAGTACAGGCTGGGGAATGACCTGCTGGAAAGCAGCTCTGCCGAGAGGGACCTGGGAGTCCTGGTGGATGACAAGCTGACCATGAGCTAGCAGTGTGCCCTTGTTGCCAAGAAGGCCAACAGTATCCTGGGGTGCATTAGGAGGAGTGTGGCCAGCAGGTCGAGGGAGGTTCTCCTCCCCTCCTACTCTGCCCTGCTGAGACCCCACCTGGAGTACTGTGTCCAGTTCTGGGCTCCCCGGTTCAAGAAAGATGAGGAACTCCTAGAGAGAGTTCAGAGGAGAGCAACAAGGATGATGAGGGGACTGGAGCATCTCCCCTACAAGGAAAGGCTGAGAGAGCTGGGCTTATTTAACCTGAAGAAGAGAAGACTGAGAGGGGACCTCATCAACACACAGAAATATCTTAAGGGTGGATGTCTTGAGGATGGAGCCAGACTCTTCTCAGTGGTGCCCAGCAACAGGACAAGGGGCAATGGGCACAAGCTGAAGCATAGAGTTTCAGTTGAATTGAGGAAAACTTCTTTACTTTGAGGGTGACGGAGCACTGGAACAGGCTGCCCAGGGGGGTTGTGGAGTCTCCTTCTCTGGAGATATTCAAAGCCTGCCTGGATGATGTCCTGTGCAACGTGCTCTAGGTGAACATGTTTTAGCAGGAGGGTTGGACTAGATGATCTCCCAAGGTCCCTTCCAACCCTTGCCATTCTGTGATTCTGTGTGATTCTGTGTAATCATCCACAGGAGTATGGGGTAACAGAAAACAATTAATGATTGCAGAGCTTTGCTAACACTCTTTTGTTGGCTAGTATGTACTATTTCAGTGCAATCTGGTTTTAACAGCCTGGGAATTACAGGTTTATCAAATTAATGAGTATTAATATTGACATAAATCTGGTCAAGAAAAACTATTGTCAGGGGAAGTTGAGCTGGCAATCAGGGAATGGCGGCTATTTCTGCCTAACGGAAACAAGTCTTTAAAATCCTGCTTTTCATGGGATTTATTTTTTGGTTTGAGATATATACCTATATGCTCATTGGTATCTCTGCTTTCTGCTGCCATGTGCTGCCTGCTGATACATGGATTCACTTTTGGCATGCGGTTGTTACTACTTTATGCAGTTGTCATGGTTTGAAACCAAACTGAGAGTGCAGAGACTAACTAAGCTTGGCTACCACAGCTCACTTAGACACAGATATATCTGACGTGTGTGACCTCCTGCTCCACATCGGTCATGGGCGGAGTGGGGTTACAGAATATCTGCTTCTGATTGGCTGCAATTCCCATGGCACCTGGAAATTGGATGTTGCTGTCACTTTGGCAACCACCTTACCATTAACAGGTTAGTCGTAGGGTAGCCATTTAAGCATAAGCAGAGTTTAACCAGACCCAATCCTCTGCCAAACTACCACCGTGGCTTGTTTTGCACAGCACTTCTGCCAAGATCAGGGCTCTGTTCTGGTATGGTTTTGATCATTTGGCTTCATATGTATTTTCTTTCCAGATTTTTATAGCTGGTCCACTTAAAATATGTATTATCTATAACAGACATTGTATCCCTGAATGGCAAAATAGACACCTTCCAGCCTGCCTTGAGACCTGAGGTACTAGTACAACATTAAAAAGTCAGTAAGTCTGTAGAAACCACAGGCTGCTTATGAAAAATGCAGACCAGCCTGACCATTCCCAGGTCCCATGCTGCAGACCTTCCCATGTTAATCATCTTCAAGGAGAATTCTCTTCCACTCCGGAGTTCTTGGAGTTATCTGTTCTTTTGCAGTGTAATTCAGTGTACTCTTCTTTGTCACTGGGTGTTGTCCCTATCCTTATGCCATTTCTGGATTGAGGAAAACATAAGGTCAAACATCTTAGAAAAATGACACGTGGAAGGATGGGGTTTTCTTCCCTTGTTAATACTAAAATATTAGATTCCTCATGTTAAATTTCATTCTAGAGTTACAGAAAAGATGCTGGTTTATCACCAGTCCCTGACCTTAGTTTAAACTACCTCAAACAAAACTTGTATTTAAAGATTATTTCCTGTGTTTTGGACACTTTCAAACCTGACAGGAATTAGACGAGCACGCACCTTCAAGTGCTGACAGAGCTGCAGCAAGCAAGGAAGCAAATAGTCAATCACAGTCGAGAACTCTGCCACAGAGAAGGAACATTTATACTGCAAATAGCAGTAGCTCATCTAAGTCATCTGTTTTCTGGTTCTATAGCCATTTATCTGAAAATAAAACTTTGACATTCACTAAAAGGCAGTGAAGAAAATGGGGCAGGTAGAAAACATAAAGGAAGACCCTACAGGACAACGTAAGGAAAGGTACAGTAGTTGACAAAGATAGCTTGGGCTCTTGGTGTGACTGGAATCGATTGTCTCAAAGGCCAAAATGACTTTTCAGTTCCTGGAATAACCTTGAAGAGTTCAGATTTACATCCTGCTACTGAGGAGATACTGAAACCTGAGTTGTCAGTGTCTGCTGTTTGCCCTCAAATTCCCTTAGGAATAGTTCTGAATGAAGTGAAAAATAGACTCCCATAAAAGATTAGAGAGATGTCACCTTTAAATATTCAGGTTAGATGTGTAGAGACGCAGGCTTGTAGTATAATTAAAATATAGAGAGATATTCACTATACTTGGTGATTCTGTTACTTTTAAAATTCATCCCTTTGTGGTCCCTCTTTCATAACAACTGCAAAGAAGCCTCTTTTATATATATCTATTAAATGGGGTGGAACTGGACCGGAAGGATCTGATTTTTTGATGTGATAGATTAATTTTGTTTATTTTCAAAATCAATTTAGATTTTAAAGGAAAATTTATATATTCTTTATAGTAAAAGATTCCTTATAGTAAAAATGTATGGTCTTCCTGTTAAAGGTTGGTAACAGGACCCCTATTTTTGCTTTCTCTCCTTTGAGTTTTAAAGCTATGATTTTAAGATTCCTCAGCAGTCCTTTCATTGTTTTAAATATATTTCTACTTAGATCAGCATGAGAACTTAGGTTAGCAGTGAGTGTTTCAAAAACTCTCCACCTGGAGTCACACATAAATGTAAAGCTCTGTAAGAGAACCAGAAAATCTGTAAGAGAGCTTAGTGAAAAAAATCTTCTAAAAATTACTGCTCAGGAGGCTTGTAAATATCATGCTGAGCAGTAGGTCAAAAAGCCCAACCCATTGACAACTGCCAGAGTTAGAGAATTCACTTATCCTGGTAGGTGGCTACTTCTCTTCACTCACCCCTTGTGACATTGTTCTTTTATGTCATTTGGACATATTCAGTAAGGTGATATAAGGGATAGACTTTTCCTGCATTTATCTGTATGTAGTGGAGGTATGTAGACTTGTTACTGCTTAATAGGCTACTTTATTTGCACCTGAACAAGCTCAGCATCATATAAAGTGAAGTGCAGGGTGAGAGGGACTCATGCAAACTAGGTAAATTCTGTTTGGAATACTTCCTTTCTAACCTGCACAGCGCTACTGAAAGAGGTAGTATATCATTCAAGCTTTATCCAGGCTCCTGTCCTTCCATGGTCTGGCATTTTGAAGGATAGAGCTGGAACCCATTTAAGTTATGTTTTCTGAAGTTTGTATAGGTGATATAGTTAAAAGTAGCATACATGAGGTCCATACAAGTATGTGATTCTCCTAAGACAGAACAGAATCAAAGCAACTTCTTGCCTAGTCACAGTAATGAAAGCAAAGTACTGTAAGATGAAAACACAGCCATTAACTTGTCAGTGACTTGACCAATGAGACACTGCAAATACCTGATATCGAGCTAAAAGTCCAGGTGAGAATCCATGTAAAGAATCAATTGCCTAATGGCCAGCAACACATGTTGAAGAACTGACAGAATGTGTCAACTGTATGTTTTTCAGGAATAAAGGGAGAAATCTAACCTAAGCTCTAGATACATCTGAGTTTTTACTGTAGGCAGGGTAAAACAGAGCATAAGTATTCATGTAAGCATAACTAATATAAAACTTTGTAGGAAGTCATAATCCAAGGTTAAGATAGACACATGGTGCATTCTTGATCTTGCTGATCTTAAAGGTCTTTTCCAACCTAAATAATTCTATGACTCATGTCTCTCCTTTGAATTCAGTGGAGACGCTGTGATTGACTTTGTAATGTGCTAGAGAACTGTGGCCTAATACAGTTATATAACTTAATAGCTTGTAATCGTCGACCTGAGTGTGCTTTCAATAAACCCATACTTCCATGTTGCCCACTGATTTTGTCCAAGTTCTCACATGTGCCTATACTGCTGCACAACCTCTACATGCACTGGACCTCAAACTGTTGAGAGCTTGGATTTGCTTGCAGCTATGGCAGTACTTACAAAGTAAAAAAAAAAAAAATAATAAAAAATAGCCCTTTCCTAAATAGGTGGATAGATATTACAGAACCGATATTTGGAGGTAGATTGTGCAGCTAGAGAGCTGGCAATGTGCCTGTTATTTACATATGTTTTGTGTTGTGCATAATCAGCAGCACAGTACCTGGAAGGTGCATGTGCCCTTCTCACATAGTTTTAAAGTTGTATTATCAGCTCAACTGTATTCAAGAAGTACAGTGTTAATTGAGCTTGAAGTGAATGAACTCATCTACTGTTTCATTAAAGAATGAACTTTTCCAATTAAAGTTTAGCTTTCTTTAGTCCATTTACATATGCATTGTCCTAAAGCAAATAGAAGAACAATTTATCACCGTTACAGCTTTCTGAAACATGATCACAATGAGCTTATCCAGTGTCGAAGTTACTGAAATAAAACTGTTATAACAACATTGATTAGACAGATTTAAGGAAAAAAGAAGTTTAATATTATTTGTATAATGACATACTCAATGGTCAAGTTACAAAACAATTTGTAGTCACGAAAATGTTGATCTTTCAATAGTCATTGTCTAAGCAAGTCAAGTGTACATATATATAAAACGAATTCTATTACAGAGCACATACAAAGTGTGACTTTGTAAAATACACTAAGACCTGAGGTCTTCTGCATTTACGCTGCTGATAATTAAAAAGTAAATATGGATGAAACAGTTTTGACTTATAATTTGTATAAAATCTTCACCTTACCCAATTAAAGCAGAGATTACAGTGATGCTAGTGGTAGCACTCTGACTAATAAGCCACAAAATGCAAACTGTAACGACACAATTATTACTTCAGTGGAAAACTGTTACGTAAAAGCTTGCAAAGCTCTAAGTGATACCAAATAAAGTTTTACTCAATGAGAAGTACTTTATCTCATTTATTCATCTTTGCCACATATGACAGTATGAGATTTAATAGACAGTGATGTATTTTGGAGAAACCATGTGAGAACAATGATGCTGAGCAGTTACTGTAGAAATGTTGTATTATGTAACCCTTATCTATCTTTATATTGCCCTACCACAATAATATCTGAATGTCACAGAAGACTCAGCTGTATAATGTCCTTGTGAAGTGTCAATAGCCTCAGTTTAAAGGTGGGAAGTAAGATATAGAAAAATAAAGCATTTTTTTTTTTACCACAGATTACTTAGGTAAAATATGGCAGTTAGCTTGAATTTTTGTCTCCCAAGAGTTAAGTTTGTTACTTAACCAGTATTTCATCCTTCCTTATATATTTATTTATAGTTAAATACAGATCAAAGCATAAATGAGATAAATTAAAGTGAGGCTGTTTTCACTTTGTAGGAAGGTTGAATAAAGCATTCTTGCACTAGGTTCAACAGCTATAACTGTCGTTATACTCTGGGCTTTCAATTTTATTAATGTGGGTTCTAGTCAACTCCTTTTGTTCCTCAGTGCCTAACTTAGAAGTAGAAATCACAACTGAACCAGAATATCTGGAGCTTAGAAAAGGCTCTCCTGGTTTTTTTTCCTTCTGGAAAACTTTGAAATTTTTTCTTGTTCTGAAAAATATCTTTATTTTCACTAACATTTTCATATTCAGCTGCCCTCTGTGTTACCACGGTAAGGGGTCTGGAGCACAAGTCTTACAAGGAATGGCTGAGGGAACTGGGGTTGTTTAGTCTGGAGAAGAGGAGGCTGAGGGGAGACCTTATTGCCCTCTACAACTGCCTGAAAGGAGGCTGTAGCGAGACGGGGGTCGATCCCTTCTCCCAGGTAACAGGCGATAAGACGAGGGGAAGTGGCCTCAAGTTGTGCCAGGGCAGGTTTAGGTTAGACATTAGGAAAAATTTTTTCACCTAAAGGGTTGTTAAGCATTGAAATGGGCTGTGCATGGAAATGGTTGAGTCCCCATCCCTGGAGGTATTTAAAAGATGGGCAGACGAGGTGCTTAGGGACATGGTTTAGTGATGGAATGGCAGTGTTAGGTTAACAGTTGGACTTGATGATCTTAAAGGTCTTTTCCAACATAAGCGATTCTCTGATTCTGTGATTTTTCATCCACGTGTTCTGCATTTCAATACAAAGAAATCTTTTTGCTGCTCAAAAAAAATCCCAACATTTCAGCTTTTCTGTCACTATTTTTGAAATTTTCAGTAAAATCTGGTCATTCAAAAAAGTCTAGCAATTTCCCAGGGTGGCAATTCTTCCAGGTCCAGATCACAACATTAAAATCCCCTTCATTTTGACAATCTGATTTCACTCAGCTGAGTGTTTGAATCCATCACAGTAAGGAAAAGATGCATAGAATTTTGTTGTCTTACAACTGCATTGGGACCTTATAGGAGAAATCAAAAGTATGTATATTTCAGAATACATGGCTTATTTTCCTGGAAGTTTATCAAAATACTTAGAAAGGGGTATGATAGTGGGGAAATCTGTATTACTTGGGTGTTTATAAGCTTCTGTCCTCACTCTTTTCTCACAACAGTCTGGTGAGACAAATAAGCACTATTCTTCCCATCAAACAATTACAGAACCAAACACTAGAAGTAGAATTATTTTAATTTTTGACATCTAAAATGTAGGTATCAAAATCTGAATTATTACCCTAGACTTCCTACAATATTAAGCACATCAGCAGGGCTTTTATCAGCCTGCCTCTGATTTCACCATGACATGAGGTGTACTTTGGGAATACCTGCTTCACTTCAGTGAGAACAGATGATTTTTTTGAAAACAAACTTAGTATTAGGAATTGTACATTTAGGTGACTAAGGCAGAGAGATGAAATCCAGCTGAAGTCTGAAGCTCACTCTGAGAACGAGGCCAGTGTCCTAGGATGAGTAGTTTTGTGTATATTACTAATTGTTCAAGTGAATCTCTTTTCTTCTCAGTCTAGATTAGGGGAAAAAACAAATAAACCCAACAAAAATCCCAGAGGTCTAGTAGGTAATTACCACTGAGGAACAAGTAAAAAAATATTGTGTGCAATTTCATAGAAAGAAAAATCTACCAATGCAGTCAAAGTTCAGTTAATAAGGCCCACATTCACTTAACAAACTTTCGAAGCTAAACTGAGACTGCTTGAAGCTTGGTGTTTCGACCCCATTTTTCTCTTATAACTTTCTGTATATCATTGAAGCTCCTCATTTAGTGGTCATGTTGCCAAAAGATCAATAGAGTGGAAAAAAATCTTCAGATGTTAGTCAGATCAGCTAAATTCTTAAGTAATTTTCTAGATGAGCCTCTTTCTCTTTCCACTGACTACAGAAAAAGTTAAGGAAACTAGAGTCTCAGCTTATAGTGCGACACATCTCCCTTTATCATAGGTGTCTAGAAGTTAGATGTTTAGGTCTGGGATAATCAATCCAGAGCCCTCCTCTAGCCACTGTAGAACAGTGTGCGCTTCTTTAAGGCAATTAATCTTATACTAAAAAAGGATATCTAAAATAGGTCTGACAAATCAGCCTCTTAACATGCCTTTTTCTTGTCACTGAATATGAAGGGAGCCTATAGTGACTAGCCCAAAGCTGAAATTATATAGAAAATTACATTAAAGAATTGCCCTTCTGTTAGGTGGTTAAAACTAGGTAAGATAAATTGCTGTATTGCACCTGGCTGGAATGGAGTTAACCTTCCCCACAGCAGCCCATCTATTGTTGTATTTTGTATTTATAACTAGAATGGTATTGATAACACACCAGTGTTTTGGCTACTGCTGAGCAGTGCTAACAAGGCAACAAAGCTGTCTCCAATCTAGGCCCAGTAAACTGGGGGTGGGCAAGAGGTTGGGAGGGGACACATCCAGGACAGCCGATCCAAATTGACCACAGAGATATTCCATAGCTAAGAGAAAGGTGTGGGGGGTGGGCTTTTATTATTGAGGTGTTTGTTGTTTGAAGCAACTGCTATGTGTACTGAAGCCCTGCTTCCTCCCAGGAAGTGTCTGGACATCGTCTGCTGATGGGAAGTAAAGAATAAATATTTTCTTTTTTTCCCTTTACTTCCACATGCGGCCTTTGCTTTTCTTTATTCAGCTGTCTTTATCTTGACCCATAAGTCTCTCATCTTACTTTGTTTCCCTGTCCTGCTAAGGAAAGGGAGTGATAGAGTGGCTTGGTGGGCACCTGGCAGCCAGCCAAGGTCAACCCACCACATTACCATCCAAAATTTTTATCCAGTTCCCTTTAAAATAATTTAAAATATCTTTAATGTGTTTAGTAATTTACAAGTCTCTCCTCAAAATATTTAGAATGTTATTTATTATGATACTTGTTCACTGCTGACTGCAGACACAGTTGCACCTGCATGTACTGTGCACAGAATGCTTGTGCTTTATCTAATAGCTAACACACTTTAAGCAGTTAGGCTGATCCATATAATTGAAATTGAAGAATGTTATTGTTTGTAATGTGGTACTTGTAATTATTTTTGATAGCCATTGTAAACCATATATAAATAAAAGTCACAAATTACTGAAACATTTCTTGTCCACATTGCTAGATAAAGAGGAAAAGTGAGGTATTCACTATGGTGAGTAACTGAAAAGATATAGTAAAATCGGTATTATGAAGGACAAAGACAGCAACAGGTGAAACAACTTTTTCTTAGGAAGTTGAATTAGCGTTGGTGGGAATACAATATATGGAAATTTACATTTACAATTACATTTTCAGTCAGTCAGAATCAGAAGGCTGAATCACAGAAATGTAATCTACTGCATTAAAAGAATTAACTAAAGTGTAGTATGGTTTCACCACAAGCTTGAATTAAAATCAGTGAAAATATTTTTTAGATGTGAAAATAATGTGTGTGTGGGGGTGTGTCCTTTTTATTATCTTTAGTTTTGTATTGTTCTGTACTTCATTCTTTAGCTTGGAACATAAGTAAAATGAAAACACTGTCAGGAGATATTGAAAAGTACAAAAGAATATTTCTGGCTGCCTTATACAGACAGAAGCACTTCGGATAATTTGAATAAGTTTCAGATAAGCAACCATATTTTTGGGTGCTCATTAGAGCTTGGTGAATAATTTATAACAAATAATTTAGTTGATGAATTTTAACTCTCTTCGGCTCACAAATTGTCCATGAACAGATTGTGATTTTCCTAAATGAGCTCATTATTCACAATCATTCAGTGAATAATTCCTGTGAATAATTCTTTCTCTGTAGCTAGTTTGTGGCCAGTTGTTGTAAACAGTTAACTTTCAAGCTGTTTTGGTCTGACATATAAATCCTGTAGAATATTTCTGCTTAACTGTAATGTTTGAAATAAAATTATTAGGAATAATAATAGCAATAATAATAAAATCCTATATAATAATGCACTTTACACTCCAAATTTCAGTTCCATGTCCATCACTAATATTAAGAAGATGGCCTGCAAAATCAAGTTTATTTTCTCATACACCCAAAGTGAAACAAATCCCCATATATTCAAAAGATCTTGTGAAGTTTCTGAAAACATTGTTCCTTCCTTGGCTTCCTTTGATTCAGTGTTCACCTGTTCATTGTGAGTGGGCTACATTAACCAGAATCATCACAAAATGTGAAAGCAAAGGGAGTATTCATGCAGTAGCAGTAAAATCTTTTAAATGTTTAAGGATATTGATGGAGTAATTTTCCAAGCTCAAGTAATAAATTGTATCAAAGTTTTTGATTTTGATTTGTCTTTCCTAACCTTGATGTTAAATTTTATTATATAAGGCCAATGCTGCATGAATAACCCCTTTTGAATTTTGGAAAAAAAAAAAAAAAAGCTTAGGATGTAAATCACATCCTTTGATCCTTTGGGACTAAAAGAGGAGGGGCATATGTGTGTTTCTGAGTAACATGTCCTTGGATTGTCTGTATATTCTCAATTTCCTAAAACTGTAAAAACATTTAAATTAAGCCATTTAGCTTTATCACTATATGGCTACCCTTATGATAATATTTACTTAACAAGGCTGATGGAAAACCATACTTTTTTATTATATTCTTTTTTCTTCTTTCCCTTAATCGATTAAACTGCTTAGCTTGAATGTTTTGTGAAAATGTTGTTGCATATCAGTATTTTCTTTATGAGGGGAAATAATGAAATATTAAGACATAGTTTTAAGTGAATCAGCAATTTTATTTATTTACAGTGAATGTACAAGGTGAATTCTCCAAACACAGGCATAATCAAGCAAGAAGAAACAGTTCCACAGCAGGAGATCTTTTTAAGTGAATAATCAACTAAAATCTCTCTTTCTTAGTTTCTTTTAGGAGCACTGATGTTTTTGAAGCTTCCTTGTTGTTTTCTGTATCAGCTTTTGTCTCCCAGGCACCAAGAAAAATGGTCTTTCTTCAGATACTAAGAAACTTAATTTGCTACATGTTTGTCCCGGAAAAATGACAGAGGTCAGAAGGCTCAGGTTATATTCAAGTTTGTCCCTGTGCTCTGGATCTCAAATTGGTTTAGATATTGCATTACATGGAAAAGTTTAATAAATGAAATTCCTTAAATAAAAGTTAGCTGTAAGGAATCCACTATATACTGTAACAGATTCCACAACACTGTTCAGATTTTTCCAAGGCTTGATTGCTGAAATTAATTGGACTGATTTAAATAATAATTGCAAGATCAAGTCTCCAGTTCTGTGATATTTTTTCATACAATAGGCTCTCCATCCGTTGCTATATTTACTCAGAAACCTATAAGCATGCCACACTGTCAGTATAAAAAGGTGCATTTTAATTTGCACACATTTGTTTTTCACATCTGAAAAGTTCATGTTGTGCATTAGCTCATACTCAGTAACTATCAGCTACGGAAGACTCTGTGTTGTAACATTCACTGTCACTTCAAGTACTTGCTTTGGTTTTTTTGTGCAGAACCTCTGCTCTGTAGCTGTGTAGTTTTCAGTACCTAATACTGCTTCTGGTAGTGTTTTAGCATGGATTATCACTCAGAAACTTTCAACAAGTTATTGCAAAAAACTTTCACGAAGTCCTTTATCCAAAAAAGGTTTTTTTCAGAAAAGCATCAACAGTCCCAGAAAACCTGAATCAGAAAAATAGATTAGGCATTCACCAGGACCATAAAGCTATATTAATAGGATGGATTTTTCAGAAATTATTTAAAACAAATGTTCTTGAAATGAATTATCTAAATTCTATGTTTCATCTTGAATATTTGGTCTTAATTATTACCATCTAGTTTCTTCTTTGTATTTCTGTAAGAAATGTCCCCTAGGTTCCGAAGATCAAAAATAATGTCTAAAATATTTTTTTTTTGTGAGAGTTCTGCTGTGTGATGTTGTACTGCAGTGATATGAACCATGAAGTCCCAGTTTTCTGTATAGATTATGTCCAAAACAGTGTTCCCCAAAGAACAGAAATTCCACCTACTTGAGAATAAGTATATGATGGGGGTCCTAAACCTTCACTGAGACAGGTTGAAAGAAGGGGAGTCTGGAAGTTGAATTAGGAAAAAAAAAGAAAGAAAGACAAAAAAAAAAAAAAGCAAAAAAGAAGCCAATAGGGTTTGGAGAGAGTAAAACATATATATCCGCTCAGAAACATGAGCCTATGGGGTCTGCTTACTTTATAAAACTATTTCTTTGGCCTGAATAAAGACATACATTTTTAAAACATGCACTGAAGAGATGACAGGAAGTCAACGAGTTTTTAACTATATACTTAAATAAGAATCTACACTCCCTGAAGTCAACAAATATTTCAAACAATGAATGAGTGCTTATTCCACTCGTCTCATTGCAAAAGGGGGGAAAGGAACCAAATAAGAACATGAAGAAAAATTAGTTGTCAAGTTAGTTCTCAGGGCATGGAAATCAATGATTTGTTTTGTGCTTTTGCCTTGAATCTTTTAGCAGAAGCGCTTGCTTTCTTCCCAAGAATCGGAGTTAGCTGGTATTATTGACATATCCACAGAAAGGCTGTAATTTAAAAAATGTATAATACTTGGCAATGAGTTTATTTAGGGGGGCTTTTGAATGTCAAGGACATTTGAGACAGTTTGCTCATTTTAGGCTGTAGAATTTCAAAACATTAAAGGCTGGGAATAGATATATGTATTTTTTTTTTGTCTAGCACAATGCAGAGTAGACTTATTTTCATTCCTTTTCGTTCTTACATTTCTATCCCTCATAGTATTCAGCATACCTGTCCTCAGAGAGTCCTATGCTATACAGAAGATCTACAGTCTCTGGCAGCTACTGAATCTTCAACTTCCAAGTCTTTGGCATAGTATCGGATTCATTACTGTGTAGTAACTTGCTCTAACAACGGAGTGTATTAGATATGAAGTGCTATCATCAGTTATGTATATATTCTCTTTTGTTTATAACAACAGGGCTATTTTTTCCCAAAACATATATTGGCCCTTCCTGTGTGCCAGAAGAATGAGTAAGTGGTGAAAATTAACAATGTGTCTAACAGGTAATTAAGAAATTACAAGAACTACATCCTCCAGTGCATGTAAGATTTAGTAGGATCCAACGAAAAGAAATCAGTGGAAAGAATGATTTAATATATTATGAATCTCTATAAAATATTTCATCTTTAGGTGTGAAGACTATAGGAAAAGTTGACACTCTGGACTCCAGAAAATCCAGCCAGATGTGATTTGTTCAACAGGAGATGAGAAGTGTAGCTGCTCACATTCTCTACATAGCTAAAACATGATATAGTCTGAAGTCCCAGACTAAAGTCAGGTTTTCATAATGTATTTTTTCAAGTCACTAAGGGAAGCCAAGAGCACCTCCTATAAGCTTGTTCCAACTTGTTGCTATAGAGATAGGAACTTTCCTGGGAGCATGTTTTATCAGCCAGGGTCTTTATTTTACTTGCAAAAATGTCCAAACAATTATTAAGTCTTATTAACCTATAATGATTACTGATTCCCATTAATAAAAGCTTTTCATTTGTTTAATTGAAAATGTTTTACTGTATATACTATTTCTTAAAGCTATTTTAGAAAATTTAATAAAAAAGTATTTTTCCTTTTAACTGAATATTTCATTTTTAAATTTTTTGATAACCCAGTGATCCAGAGTCTCAGTAGAGTCAGAATCACTCTATTGACTACAAGAAAGAACAATCTACTGATATCCCCTTACCCAAAACTCTTAAGCTTTGATTAACCAAAGGGTTTTATTTTTCTCAGGTGAACACCTATTCAGTGAGCTAATGCAGCAAAGGACTGTTAGCCAGCTTGTAGCTATTATGTTGATTCAGAGGATGCCATAGATGTACATGTCATGACTTGGCATGTCCCTCATATCTCATCAAACGCAAGAAGGAATGCTTGATTAGATTCAGACAGCTGTGAGCAGGTTGCCATCATTCAGTGCAGGTATCAGCATAATTGTTATCCACTGTGAAGTTAGAATAATTTTTTTTTTTTTTTTAATAACAGTGCACTCCCAATGCAGCTGTAATTTCTGTGCAGCATATTAGATCAAACCAAAAACTGAATAGTATCAGTTCTTAATACTCTTCTCATTTACTGTAGCCCGAGCCTAGTATTCTGCAAAGGACGTGATACAAATCACTGATAGATTGCTTTACCTGAGACAGCACAGTAGGTGGTATAAATTCAACCTTTGTTCATGAAAGTGAATTATTTGAATATAGCCTGAATTGCACAAGTCTTCAACATAAATGCACATAAATGCAGTTGGACTGATTTTGAGTATATTTTGTTTGCTGCACTGATGGAACTACCTGTTTTCTGAAGAGCTGAATTTCCCCACAGTTTGAACACTGATCAGAAGAAAGTTGCACAAGAAGTTCTTGAAAAGATAACTCCCTTTTGCCTCCCTACTCTCTCTAAGTAGTTACAATTGTCATAATCAGTCTGTTTGCTTTTGTGCCATCAAATTTTGGGCCTGAATAATATAGCTACAAATACAATGGAAACCAGAAATCCTTCCTATAGTATCTACCTGTAAAAATGCTTCTGGAAAAATCATCAAAGATACACAAGTAAGCCTTTCCTTTAGAGGAACTAAATAAAATTTTGAAAATTTATTATATGTGTGTATATCTATGTCCCTCTTGAAAGAATTACATGATATAAAGTTTTACTCATAGCAGATTTGTTTTATTCAATATAGAATTTCTCACATTTCTTTGTGTCAAATATATGTACAGTCTTCTAAAAAACCTTATAAAATATTTGACTATGATATCCTGACATAGTATGTTCTATAGAATGACTTCTTATAAATCTTGTAAGAAAGTATAATACAGTGATAAAGGATTTATAAATAATTTAACTTCCCATTGGAGTCTGTGAAATCAACAATATTCCCACATATCTATAATAAAGTGTCTTTCTGTATGTAATTGATTTTAGGAAGCTAATTCTTCCATGTTGCTTTGATTCCCTTAGGCACTGAAGACAGAATGAATGCAGTAATTCCTTACTAGTTCTGCTCTCTGCTTTTTCCCAAGAATTAAAGAAAAATTCACCCTACTGTTGAGATTTTAACTCATGGCATGGCTTTTGTTGTCTTTGTTCATTTCTTCTATTTTAACTCAGCCCTCATTACTGTGTTATTTAGACAATTCAAGTTAAAAAGTGGAAGTAATTCAGGGAAAGTCAGCACATCAGCTCTGGAAAGTGAAAAGCTTAACATTGCCCTTACCTTTCTTGTGAAGACTACAGACATTGACCTGTATGTGCATCGTCAAGAGCCACTTCTGTGAGCCATTCCACCTATGTGTCTTCTTGCAAGTGTGGGTACAATAGCAGAGTTCCAGGTACAACCCCCTACACAGCTGAAGTACTATAGCAGAGAAAGTGTCTATATAAAAGTAAGACAGTTTGCTTTCCCCTCTCTGTTTTACTCCATGTTGGATTCTGGGAGAAAATTTTGTCATTGGTTTACTCTTTTAATGAGTTTGAAGGAGCTTGTATGGAAATGCTTATAGACAGGCTAAGAAGGAAGTGAAATATGAAAAATTGCTGAGTAATGAATTATAAAATGCCCATTAGAGATGGCAGGATTCATCCCATGATGTACTAAGCATATAGATAACCATATGAATCTTAATAAGTAATGCCCATTCAGTTCACTTTTTGTGTCTGTGTAGAAGTTTCTGCCTTCGTGTTCTTTTTTATTTGGTAAATCAACTTTCTCTTGAATAAAGAAACTGCTGATCTCCTTTCAGCAAAGCACTCCATAGAGATGGAGGGAAATAAGGAAAATCTTCATAAAACATTGAAACATTTAAGCTGATTATATTTTTCAACGTTTGAAGTGTAAAACCATTTTCCTTTCTTGTGATTCTTTTCCTCCTTCCCAAACGAATCAATAACTCTGTGATTTATATGCATTCTTTCTTTTACTTTTCCTCCTTTTTACCACAGAGTAAATGACAATAAGTGATATGTAGAATTCATTATTCACTTATCAGTAGACAGAACTACTAATCTAGAATATTTAATTTTTTTATAGTGTTGGAAAATTTCAAAGCTGCAAACAGAACATAAAGGAAAAAAAAATCTATAAACATATTTTCAGATAATGATTTCAATTTAATTGAATGAGTGAAAGAAATAAAGAGAAAATTAATAAAAGAAAGATCTGGTGAGGTGTTATTTGTCACCATTCAAATTTGCCAGATTTACAAGTAGCTTTAGCTGTTCCAAATGAAGTTAAATGCTAATTCCATTTTGCTGAACTAATCATTACAAGTTTAGGAACAACTGGAGGTTTGCTTATTAGTTTGGATTATGGTGCTGAAATGAATGAAACCAGCCTTTCAGTCTGATTTGTTTTAAACAAGGACAAAAATCCTGAACTTTTTTTCATAATTTGTTTTGCAATGAAGAGAGGAAACAAGAAGTCACCTCGCTGTGCCTGAATAAAATATTTCAGAAGAAAACTTTTTGATAATGTGCACATAAATATTCTTAATATTCTTTAATTTATATACCCCATGTAACCCTTTTCTTACTTTTGTATAACCTCCTTTCCTACCATACTTTTACTTATCTATTTTGTTCTTCTCCAGTGGGTAGTAATTTTTTCTAATGACCACCAGTTTCAGAGTAAGAACATCATTCATTTTGCATAGGGCACTGAAGAACTATCAAATCGTAATGATTTTCAGTCATTGCAGACCTGGGCCAGATTCAAGCCTAGTGACTCAGTGATGAAAGCCCTGAATACTATTAGCAATTCCCCGAACTGCCCATTTCCCATTAAGTAAGTGCACAATGTATTTGTCATTAGGACTCCTATCTTCTCTTTTTAATTCTACATATTAGAAGCTGTTGGTCTAAAAATAAAAATGTATTTGCATCCATCAGGTAATTTTTCCTCTAGTTGCAATGTTACATTAATATGTCTACAGTTATGGTCAGTTAAGTTTTCCACTGCAAATGAGTGGTTGGAGGATTCCTACCTTCGTTATCTTGTTCTAAATTTTAAGCAGTTTCTAGGAATCATACCCATTTTATGTGAAAACATATTACAAAAATCAAAGGAAAACTCTAACAAAAAAAGTATTTTTCACATGATCCAGTAAAAATAGATGGCAATAAAGGTCCAAACTATTTACAGTCAAGGGCCATCTGACATTTCTTTTGTGAGCTCCATAATTCAAAAATATACCTTGGCTTGTTTCAGTTAACACTGGAACAGAAATTATTAACCAGATGCATTGTTTTGTAAAAAAAATTTAAAAAATAAAAAAAAATCTTAATTATAAGCGCCATTGTTTAATGACCATATAACCACAAAATAATTATCTAGTTATTTTTCCATATAAACTGAAAGTCGTATTACAGAACCTGAAAGCAAGTTATAAGGTAATTGCTTTTGAACTACTTGGTAACTTCAAGTATAATTGCTAAGTAATTTGCAAAATACGTAATTACAGTAGGCCATATGTTCCTATGTCTTGTGTGCTACACAATGTAGAAGTGTCACAGAAGTGACTCAGAATACCTAAAACAAGGTAGACGTACCTGAATGATATTAATGTTAAAGTGCCTTGGAGAGAAATCTGAGCACAATCTACAGTACTTCTACTGATAAGCAATAGAAGTCATTGCTATTGGAAAGGTGGGAGGAGCCAGCTAGAAAGTATTTTGTACCATATGTCTGCTTCACAACCCACTGAAGAAATGTCAGAAGAACATTGCAAGTTAATATTGCCTGAGACAGTGATAACTTACAATGCACTGACAACACAGATTGCAGATGGCCAAATTACCACTACAAACACCTTCTGGCACCTGACAGCTCACCAGATGCTGGTGGGTGTCATTTGCTACTTAATCATGTACCTGAGGAGAGATTATGGAGTTTCTATCCAGGATCCTGTGGTATCCATGTTAGTAAACAATCGATGGTCCTGATGCAGGAATTCAACACAGTGCCAGGGTAAACAGTGTCATGTATGGGTGTAGATACCCTGATGAAGTACCTCTACTGTCTTACAGAACAAACACAAAGCTGCCTAACTGATTGCTTTTCATTGGTACCCTTTTAACAATAAGGATAGGGAAAGCAGCAAATACAAAATAATACATTTATAAAGTTGCAGGATAGAAAATAAAAAACTTCTCCCATATTGATTTCTGGAAATATCCCTGTAAGTTGGAGATTGTTATTCCTTCGATCCAGAAATAGTCATAGTGTATTTGCATGTGGCCATGATTACATGAAGTTGTTTGTCAGCTTTAGATTTTTAATGTAAGCAAATTCTAACTACTGAATCAATATTCTTCTAGAAACCTGAGAGTGAGAATATTCCAAACTATCCTGGGAATTATACATGTGTTTGCTTTTCCTTTTTCTATTTTAATATTTTATCCAACCTTTTAAGATGATTTTAATCCTGTCTCTCAGTTGTGATCTTATTCAAGATTTTGCTTGCCTTTAGCCATAAAATTAAAAAAGAAGCTCTGCAGACTTCATAGAAACCAAATCACATAGCAACAGATCACCAAGTTTTTCATGAGCCTTAGTGCTTTCAGTATGTACTCTCTACTGATTTTATTTTATAGTTGTTTACATAGACTATTTTAATACATGGCTTAAAAGGCTTCAGAATTTCTATCTAGCTTGCAGGGTAAAAATAGCGCATAATGAACTCTCAGAATGTAGCCATATACATTTTTGTGGTTCACAGATTCTTCTTCGTTTTCCTACTCAAACTTCCTAAGTGACTACTATACTCTTTTCATTCACACAACATTGAAAACAAGGGAAAGTGGGATCCTAGAATCAATGCTTGGTTAGTTGCCAGATGAGAAATTAGGAACAAAAGTTGTATCTGTAATAAAGAATTATATTAACACAGTATTAATGTAGACCACAGTAAGACAGCTTGAAAGCTGCAAAAAGGGAGGAAGAAGGATCAAGTGATAGTCAAATGCAAAAAGTGAAGAATAATGTTGGCATTGTGGTGGACAAGACAGAACCTCTGTCTGGACATCAGATACTGATTTTACATGTCAACCTACTGATTCTACATAGCAACTGGGAACCTATATGGAAGAAAAGATGAGGGTATGTGTCCTTGTTTCAGCTGGGATAGAGTTAATTTTCTTCCTAGTAGCTGGCATTGTGCTGTGTTTTGGATTTAGGATGAGAAGAATGTTGATAACACACTGATGGTTTAGTTGTTGCTAAGCAGTGCTTACACCAGTCAAGGACTTTTCAGCTCTGCCAGGTGCACAAGAAGATGGGGGGGGGGGGGGGGGGGGCACAGCCAGGACAGCTGATACAAACTGGCCAAAGGGATATTCCATACAATATGATGTCATGCTCAATATGTAAACTGGCAGGAGTTCTCTGGTGGGGCAGCAATCACTGCTCGGGGACAGGCTGGGTGTTGGTCAGCAGGTGGTGAGCAATTACATTGTGCGTCACTTGTTTTGTATATTCTGTATATTATCTTACAATTATTATTATTATCCTCTGCTGTTTTATTAAACTGTCTTTATCTCAACTCACGGGTTTTACTTTTTTCTGATTCTCTTCCATTCCACTGAGGCGGGTGGCTGTATGGTGTTCAGCTGCCTGCTAGGTTAAACCACAACAGTATGAGAGCGGAGAAAAAAACAGAAGTCCTAGTCTAGTAGCAGCAAGAAACCACACAGGAGCTGAGGAAGAGTATAGGGACCCAGACTCCACTGCAGTTACACACAAAATTTAAGTAGCATTGCTTACTTGTAGCTTTGCATATGTAGATTCCTCATAAATTTACTACAACCTGTAGTTTTTATAACAAATTCATACACCTGTGTGACCCACTATCACTGTATTTGCTCTTTAGAGTACAACTTTAAGCTGGAATAATGTTATATTCTCACTGTGAAAATGGGTTTTGCCTAGCTATTTTATTGATGAACTAGTAAACTGAATGGTGAGTAGACTGAAAGCATGCCCTCAATCAGCTAGTTTGTTTATTAGGCAATAAGTTATCTCCCAATTAGACAGTCAGGGCTCTCCCAGTTGGTGGTTGGTGAGCTTTCACACAATCGACTCTCCAGGCTACTGAGGGGTAACAGCACTTGACTGATGTGTATCAAAATGTAACCCAAATGTTCCTGCAGTATAAATCATCTATGCAAGGATGGGTAGATTATACTTAATCACAGGGAAGGTCACACAATATAAAGGTGATTAAAAATCACACATAAAATTCAATGAGATAATCTAAAGTAATGAGCTGGAGGAAAAATTAAGAGGAAATGGTAACTGGTCATCAACCTAGTGCAGGGTGCGTTCACATCTTACGTACTTCATGCAGTTCTTGTTAGCCCGTCTTTAGTCCATCTAGAACTAAAACTGGTACAAAATGCAGTATGGGTATATGGGATGAATTCCATTTGAAGAAGCAACTGATATTGCAATTGCTCACCTTGAAAAGGATGTAAAGGAAAAGAGTAGAGCTGATCTAATCAAGAATGCCACGGAGAAGATGAATTGGAAATGATCATTCTGAATTTCGGATAACTAAAGAACTAGAGATACGATGCAGAATTTTTAATCAGAATGCTTAGAAACATTTTCCACATAACCTGCAATTCAATTATAACATTTAATTTCCATAGAAGTAAAAAACTATCCTGGAGTTCAATAGGGAGTTAGGCAAATTGCTGAAAGATTAGTGTGTAGATAACTATTACACATTATCATCCAGACGAAACTTTGGGCTCATGAAGTTCCTACATCACTGATCGCAGAAAACAAGGAGAGATAAAAGAGTCGTTTAACACTTGCCCTGCTCTTTTTACCCTTTCCCTAACCATCTGTTCAAAGCTGTTGCTGGAGATGGTATAGTTGGCTAGGTGGGCCTTCAGCCTCATCCAGTACAGCTGTTCTTACATTCTTTTGTATTTATATACATGGTTGATGTTGAGTAATGACTAACAAGGGGACAAATATATGGTAGAACTGAGCAGATGTCCAGATTTAAACTGAATGTTCAAGAACTGTTACCAGAATCATAGTTTCTAAGGCCTGTGAGATTATTGTATGGAGTTAGGAAACTGACACCACTCTTTTGCAAAATCTCTGTTGCTGTTATAAACCAATAAATGATGATGTTGATGTGTAAAAATGTCTTCCCATGGCGTGACAGACATTTCAGTTCTTGTAGTTATTAATGTTAGAACTTTTTTTTTAATAGTTGTCTTCATAATGGTTTACTAAAAAATTTTGGGTTTGATTATTATTATGTGGGCCAATATAACGTAGAGTAATAAAAATAATTCTATACTAATGTCTTAGAAGAATATTTTCTAATATGATTTTCTAGGCCAATAATTCCTACTTTATATCTTTTCTTCCATGAGTAATGCATTGAAATAATAGAAGAAGAAATCTCTTATATTAGCAGTATCAGAATTCATAAATCTGGACATGCAAGATAATACACTTTTATAGGATTTGTTTGAATCTAATTTTTAACTAGAGTGTGCTAAGCTGTTGGCAGAGCATTTGTCCAGGAAAAGGCAGAGAACCTTCAAAGAATCACAGAAAGGCTGAGGTTGGAAAGAACCTCTGGAGGTCATCTGAGCAAAACCCCTGCTCAAGCAGGGACACCTGGAGCTGGGTGCCCAGGACCATGTCCAAACATCTTTTCAGTATCTCCAAGGAGGGAGACTCCACGCCTCTCTGGAAAACCTGTTCCAGCACTTGGTCACCCTCACAGTAAAAAAGTGTTTCTTTGTGTACAGGAGGATGCTCCTGTCTTTCAGTTTGTGCCCATTGCCTTTGGTTCTGTCACTGGGCACCACTGAAAAGATCCTGGCTCCATCCTCTTTGCATCCTTTCTTCAGCTATTTATAGACATTGATAACATTCCTCTTCAACCTATTCTCCAGGTCGAACAGTCCCAGCTGTCTCAACTTTCCCTCATGTGTGAGCTACTCTTGTCCCTTCATCATCCATGTGGCCCTTCATTGGACTCTTGCCAGCATGTCCATGTCTCTTCTGTACTGAGGAGCCCAGAACTGGACACAGGATTCCAGGTATGGCCTCACTGGTGCTGAATAAATGGGAAGGATCACTTCCCTCAACCTGCTGGCAATACTTTGCCAAAGGCAGCCCAGGATACCAATAGCCTTCTTTGCAGCAAGGCACATTGCTGGCTCATGTTCAACCTGCTTCCCACAATGACAAACACCAAGCTGCTTTCCAGCTGGTCAGCCCCCAGCATGTGCTGCTGTATGGAGTTGTTCCTCCCCAGGTGCAGGAATTTGTACTTCTTGTAGAACTTCATGAGGTTCTTCTAAGCACATTTCTCCAGCCTGTCAAGGTCCTTCTGGATGGCAGCACAACCCTCTGGTGTACCAACCACTCCTCCCAGTTTTGTTTCATCAGCAAACTTTCAGAGGTGCACTCTGCCCCTTCATCCAGATCATTAAAGAAGATGTAAAACAGGACTGGAGCCAGTATGAATCCCTATGGTACACCACTAGTCATTTGTCTCCAACTAGTCTTCCCACTGCTGATCACTACCCTCTGGGCCAAGCCATTCAGCTAGTTTTCAGTCCCTTACTGTCTGCTCATCTAGCCCATACACCATCAGCTTCTCTATGAGGGTCTTTCTGCAGACAGTGTCAGAGGCCTTACTGAAGTCCAGGTAGACAATATCCACTGCTCTACCTCATACACCAAGCCAGTCAAACCTTGTTTGCAGGTTACAGGACCAGCTGCAGAAATGACCCATTTGTAATGGGATTGAAAAGACAGGTGGCTATTACCTCTGATTTCCTTTTCCTGTCTCTTTCTTCAAACCTATAAGCAGTTAGTGGTTAGATCTTACGGACTCTTTATTGTGCCAGATTATCCAGCTGTAGAAGGGCAGAGTTTAAAAGCTTTAGTTTCTCTGAAGGACAAACCCGACAGGTTTCACAGCTCTGCAGTGAACCTTCAGAGACTTGGTGCTCTGTTCAGCTGACAACATATGCTACATTCCTTCGCTGCAGTAGAGCTCTGAGTACTACTACATTCTCTCTAACTCCCTCAGTGAAGACCCATAAAAGCAGTTAACATTAAAACCATAATTTTTTACTCACCTAACAATCTTCTGATTGCAATATTTAAATTATCTTCATGCCTACTAGCACTTCTTGCCTATTAAAGTTCATGTCTTCTGTCTTCCTTTCTACATATTCAAATATATTTCTTCTGACTTTTTTTTACTTCTCACTAAATTAAATGAACAAACCCAAATAAATAAATAAATAAATAAATAAATAAATTTATTAGAGGCAGAAATCAGAGTCACCCTATTGTTTAGTTTGGAGGGGACCTCTTAAGGTTATTTAGTCCAACTGCCCCTGTTCAAAGCAGGGTCAACTAGAGCAGTTGTTCTGGGACCATGTCCAATTGTTTTTTTGACTATCGCCCAGGATGGAGACTCTACAACCTCTTCAGGCAACCTGTTCCAGTTTTTGACCACCATCACAGTAAAAAAAAAGTGTTTTCTTATGTTCAGATAGAATTTTGTGTGTTTAATTTGTGCCCATTGCCTGCACCGTGTCAATAAGTACTAGTGAGAAGAGTCTATCTCCCTTTTCTTCCTTACCTCCCTTAAGGTATTCATATACATTGATGAGATCCCCCTGAAACTTCTCCAGGCTGGAGTATTACTTGGTCCATTAATTCTGTATCTTTCTTGTAGTGGGAGCCCAGAACTGAACCCAGCCCTGCAGGTGCAGCCTCACCAGTACTAAATAGAGGGGAAGGATCACCTCCATCAACTGCTGGCAACACTCCTAATGCAGCCCAGGAGGTTGTTGTCATCCTTTGCTGTGAGGGTGCATTGCTGGCTCATAGTAAGCTTGTTGTCCACCAGGACCCCAAGGTCTTTCTTGGCAAAGCTGCTTTACAGATGCTTGCCCTCCTGCCTATACGGGTGCATGGGGTCATTCTTCCACAGATGCTGGACTTGGCATTTACACTTGCTGAAATTCACAAGGCTCCTCTCCAGCCTGTTTAGGTCCCTCTGAATGGTGGCACAACTGTCTGGTGTATAAACCACTCCTCCTAGTTTTGTGTCATCTGCAAACTTGCTGAGACTTCACTCTATTCCATCATCCAAGACATTAATTAAGATGTTGAAGAGTATTGGACCCAGGACTGACCCCTGGGGTATACTGCTAGCAACTGCCTCCAGCAGGACTTTGTGCCACTGATCACAGCCCTCTGGGCCCAGTCATTCAGCTAGTTTTTAACCAATCTCACTGTCCACTTACGTAAACCTTGCTTTGTCAGTTTGTTGTATGATGATGTTATGCGAGACAGTATCAAAGGCTTTTTGGAAGTCGAGGTAAACAATATCCGCTGCTCTGCCCTCATCCACCAATCTATTCACATCATTGTAGAAGTCTATCAAGTTGTTCAAGCATGATTTCACCTTCATAAATCTGTGCTAATTAATCCCAGTTACCTCCTTGTCCTTCATGTGTTTGGAAAAACTTTCCAGGAGGTTTTTCTCCATCATCTTCCCAGGTACTGAGGTGAGGCTGACCAGCCTATAGTTCTTCAAATATTCCTTCTACCCTTCTTGAACACAGAAGTGATATGTGTTCTCTTCTAGTCTTCAGTTACCTCCCTTAGTCACTATGGTCATTCAAAGGTAGTCAAAAGTAGCTTTGCAATGACATCAACCAGCTCCCATCAGGCCCCGTTGACTTGCATATATCCAATTTGTTGAAGTGCTCCCTGACTTAGTCATCCTCTGCCCATCATAAATCTTCATGTTCTTCATAGTAGAGACAGGATAGGTAAATCTGTATGACTATGTAATATCATGCTTAAAACTCATTTCTCCTAAACAATACATATGGATCATATTGCTATTTTTTGTCATATGGTAGAACTTTGGAGTCCTTTTCATTATCATGAACTATCTGAAGGTGATAAATATTCTGTATGGTTCTTCTCAGAATTGCTTTTCTTTTCTTCTGAGTAAGAACGCTTATGCATAAATTAACACCCTTGGAATTCCAACATCTATTTGTATATTACCTAAATGCAAGGTGTTATAAAGAGGCATTTATGAAGCAGAAAATACAGTATCTGACATAATGTCAAAAAGTGTCTAAAGTCAGGATCAGCCTAGAAATGAACAGAACATTAGGGGAGAGCAAGCAGGCTCTGAAACAAGTGCTGCATTCAGAATCAAAACTAAAAGCAAATATTTCCATTCCATAGCCAAGAGCCTTTGAATGCATCTGGTACCCAACATCTGACCTGCTATAACTCGGACCAAGTAGTTATCACAAAGAAATCAATCTTTCTTTATTAGTGAGAAGTGTGGCAGGTGTTTAATTCACTACACTGCTCTAATCAGTGACTGGAAAATATTTTTTCTCATAATTGGGCCTCAGTGTTTTTATTTATGATCAAAGCTCCTTTATTTGTATTCCTTGCCTAACAGGGTTAGTAAGTTACTTCTGTGTGCATTTATGTCAAAAAAAAAAAAGACCATTTTGCCTCTTCTCGCTCTGTTAACCAACTAAATTGATATCTCTAATTACAGCATGACTGCTATCTCACACTCAGATGAAGTGGACTTCACTGAGTTCTGGATTTCTTTTATAGATTGAGTGATTCTCCTATAAAAGGATTTTGATGCTTAATAAATTCAGAGAATTTTAAAGCAAAGACAATAAAATCCCCTTTCCATTACCAGGAACAAAACCATTAGCATATTGTTATGTACAGTTGCTTTGTAAAAACTACAACTATCTTGTAAGATTTCATTGTCTCACATACTAAGTAAAATTTATAGTTTTGTGTGGAAAAAATAAGATTACAAACCACTTCCAAACTTTGCTTATAGTGTTTTAAATCAAAGCTGCCTACTGCTATACTGAATGTCCTGACTACTATGCAGTTCAGTTTCATGTGCAATACTTTGAAAGTCGAAAGGCATGAAGTAGATTTCATGATGATAATACATTAACTGGAAAATCTGGAATTATTTTTCAAACATACAATATTTATTTCTTTTGTGGATGAACAAGGCAAAAAGGAAAACAGCTTGATTTTTTCATCACACATTACATTTACTATAAACCAGCATCTTCTCAGTGTAAACTAAGCAAATAGTCTCTTTAAGACCAGAAGCTATACCAAATACTAAAATCTAATTTTAATGTGATATCTTCACCATTGAAAGAGTCAAATTAAAGTCCTTCTTAGTGTTTAATGGGAACATTAAACCCTATGGGGCCTCAGTTCTTTTAGAAATTTGTCTCTGAATCCTAGCTTGTCATTTTTTCTGAGACGAATCTCACTTAGAAGGGATTCATTTGGACTTCATTTATAAGGTGGTGTGATAACAGAGGCTTGACAGAAAGATGAGTTGAGAAGTTTAAGCCGTTACTTTCAAATTTCATCCTTGTCACTCCCTGCTCTAAAAAGCAGCTTTCACTTTCCAAAATGCACTTTTTGCAGAATAATTCCACTTAGCTTTTCTTTAGTTTGTCATTTCAAACACAAGGCATTAAAATATTAACCTCTGAACAGATCTTTCTCTGTTATGATCTGTATTCTCTATCTCTCTGCTTCTCTGCCTCTTTTAAACTTACCTGTATCTGTATCTCATACTTACACATGCTTTATGATAAACCCTGGAAAACAGACACTGCTAACAGAAAAAGCAAAAGATAATGTCCCTGACAAAGCCTACCTCAAATGAAAAAATTCTGCTTGCTGCAACATAAGGGGAGTAAGTCTGTGAGCATTTGGAATCCATTCCTAACACATATTAACAGCTAATCCTCAATGGGTGTTTACAGATCTCTTAATCTCTGTAGAGGGATTTCACTTTCCTACTTTCCCACAATAGGAGAGGTTTAGGACTTTAAAGACTAGAATGTACTAATAATTGTTTGACCTTACTTTCCCTTTAGCAATTATATGCTCTTTTTTTTACCTTTTACATGTCATATATGAGCTGAGTAAATTACATCTTTTTTTTTCAGAAATTGATTGTAGCTGAAAAATGTTATGGCTTTAGTATTTAGTATTTATCTGCTCCAGTCTATATTTAGAGACTCATGTAAAAACACTTAGATTTTTCAGCGGTCTCTATCATCAGCATTCCCTTATTGATTCATGCTTATGTGCTTAATATTCTGGCATGGCAGGAGTCAGCATCCTTAAAGGTACGTATATATAAACCATTTCTAGAGATCAGACAAATCACATAAGATACAAGGTTAACAAATGCAAAATTGTAAACTTCAGAACATAAAAGGATAAAACCATGCAACAATATTAAGAAACTTTTAATAGAAACTCTCCCGTATACTGGGGAGTTTTATAAAATTGAAGTATTTTTAAAAGCCCATGTAAACAGTAAAAGTAAGATATTAAATCCTATTTAGGTCAGGTCTTCTCCCATTCTATTTCTGATACAGCATAGAGTCATAGAATCGTTTAGGCTGGAAAAGACCTTTAAGAGTCCAACTGTTAACCTAACACTGCCATTCCACCACTAAAACATGTCCCTAAGCACCTGGTCTACACATCTTTTAAATTCCTCCAGGGATGGGGACTCCACCACTACGGTGGGCAGCCCATTCCAATGCTTGACAACCCCCTCACTGAAAAAATTTTTCCTAATGTCCAATCTAAACCTCCCCTGGCACAACTTGAGGCCATTTCCTCTTGTCCTATAGCCTGTTACCAGGGAGAAGAGACCAACGCCCACCTCACTACAGCCTCCTTTCAGGCAGTTGTAGAGGGCGATAAGGTCTCCCCTCAGCCTCCAGACTAAACAACCCCAGATCCCTCAGCCATTCCTCATCAGACTTGTGCTCCAGACCCCTCACCAGCTTTGTGGCTCTCCTCTGGACATGTTCCAGCAATGCAACATCTTTCTTGTAGTGAGGGGCCCAAAACTGAACACAGTATTCAAGGTGTGGCCTCACCAGCACCGTGTTACGGGGGCACGATCACTTCCCTACTCTTGCTGGCCACACTATTCCTGATGCAAGCCAGGATGCTGTTGGCCTTCTTGGCCACCTGGGCACACTGCTGGCTCATATTCAGGTGGCTGTCAATCAGTACCCCCAGGTCTTTTTCCACCAGGCAGCTTTCCAGCCACTCTTCCCCAAGCTTGCGGTGTAGCATGGGGTTGTTGTGACCCAAGTGCAGGACCCGGCACTTGGCTGATTGATCCAGCCTGTCCAGGTCCCTCTGAACAGCCTTCCTCCCCTCAAGCAGCTTGACACTCCCACCCACTTTGGTGTCATCTGCAAACTTACTGAGGGTGCACACAATCCCCCCATCCAGATCATTGATAATGATATTAAACAACAATGGCCCCAGAACTGAGCCCTGGGGGACACCGCTTGTGACCGGCCGCCAACTGGATTTAACTCTGTTGACCACAACTCTCTGGGCTTGGCCATCCAGCTAGTTTTTAACCCAGCGAAGAGTATACCTGTCTAAGCCATGAGCCACCAGCTTCTCTAGGAGAATGCTGTGGAAAACAGTGTCAAAGGCTTTGTTGAAGTCCAGGTATACAACATCCACAGCCTGCAGTCAAAAAGACAAAAAAAAAGAAGTACAGTCCTATGTGCAAGATACTAATCAAGCATTTCGTTGTTTTCTCTGGGGTGAGAATGATGCTATTTTGCCATATCACGTCCTTTTCCCTTGAAGCTTCTGCTAACCTCCCTCCTTTGCTGTCTCTCTGACTCTTGGAAAAAAGTTTACCTAACTGCAGGCCAAAATCCTCTCACATGAGGATGGGACACACTGAGCTGGCCATAAATTTGTAACCTCATCTATCCTTCTTTTAAATACCTCCAGAGATGAGGACTCGACCACCTCCCTGGACAGCCCATTCCAGAGCCTGACAACCCTTTTGGTGAAGATGTTTTTCCTAATGTCTAGCCTAAAACTGATCTGACTCAACTTCAAACCATTCCCCCTCGTCCTATCGTCCGTTACCAGGGAGAAGAGGCCAAACCCCACCTCGCTACAGCCTCCTTTCAGGTAGTTGTAGAGGGCGATAAGGTCTCCCCTCAGCCTCCTCTTCTCCAGACTAAACAACCCCAGTTCCCTCAGCCGCTCTTCATACGACTTGTGGTCAAGACCCCTCACCAGCTTCGTGGCTCTCCTCTGGACATGTTCCAGTAAGAAAACAACTTTCTTGTAGTGAGGGGCCCAAAACTGAACACAGTATTCAAGGTGTGGCCTCACCAGCACTGAGTACAGGGGGATGATCGCTTCCCTACTCTTGCTGGCCACACTATTCCTGATACAAGCCAGGATGCTGTTGGCCTTCTTGGCCACCTGGGCACACTGCTGGCTCATATTCAGCCGGCTGTCAATCAGTACCCCCAGGTCTTTTTCCACCAGGCAGCTTTCCAGCCACTCTTCCCCAAGCCTGTAATGTTGCATGGGGTGGTTGTGACCAAAGTGCAGGACCCAGCACTTGGCCTTGTTGAACCTCATACAGTTGGCCTCGCCCCATCAATCCAGCCTGTCCAGGTCCCTCTGCAGAGCCCTCCTCCCCTCCAGCAGGTCAACACTACCACCCAGTTTGGTGTCATCTGCAAATTTACTGAGGGCACACTCAATCCCCCCGTCCAGGTCATTGCTAAAGATATTAAACAAAACCAGCCCTAGAATTGAGCCTTGGGGGACACCGCTTGTGACCGGCCGCCAACTGGATTATCTCCATTCACCACGACTCTCTGGGCTCGGCCATCCAGCTAGTTTTTAACCCAGCGAAGAGTACACCCATCTAGGCCATGAACCGCCAGCTTCTCCAGGAGAATGCTATGGGAGACTGTGTCGAAGGCTTTGCTGAAGTCCAGGTATACAACATCCACAGCCTTTCCCTCGTCTACCAGGCGGGTCACCTGGTCGTAGAAGGAAATCAGGTTGGTTAGTCAAGACCTGCTTCTCATGAACCCATGCTGACTGGGCGTGATCCCCTGATTGTCCTCCATGTGCCTGGTGAGCACACTCAAGATGAACCTCTCCATAATCTTCCCCGGTACTGAGGTCAGGCTGACTGGTCTGTAGTTCCCTGGATCCTCCTTCCGGCCCTTCTTGCCAGCCTTCAGTCATCTGGGACCTCCCCTGTTCTCCAGGACTGCTGATAAATGATAGAGAGTGGCTTGGCAAGCTCCTCTGCCAGCTCCTTCTTATTATCCCTTACAACAGTGGCCAGGTTAAGTTCCAGCTGGGCTTTTGCCTTTCTAATTTCCTCTCTGCATGACCTGACAAGATCCCTGTACTCTTCTTGGGTTGCCTGCCCCTTCTTCCAGAGCTGGTAAGCTCTCGTTTTTTTTCTGAGTCACAGTAGTAGACCTCTGTCCAGCCAGGCCGGCTGTCTTCCCCACCGATTTGTCTTAGGGCACATGGGGACAGACTGCTCCTGTGCCTTTAAGACTTCTTCCTTGAAGAATACCCAGCCTTCCTGGACCCCTTTTCTCTTCAGGACTGTCTCCCAAGGGACTCTCCCAACCAGCATTCTGAACAGGCCAAAGTCTGCCCTCTGGAAGTCCATGGTGGCGGTTTTGCTGACCCCCTTCCTTACCTCACCAAGAATCGAAAACTCTACCATTTCATGATCACTAAGGCCAAGACGACCTCCGACCACCACCTCTCCCACCAGTCCTTCTCTGTCAGTGAATAGGAGGTCAAGCAGGGCACCTCCCCTGGTAGGCTCACTTACCAGCTGTGTCAGGAAGTTATCTTCCACACACTGCAGGAACCTTCTGGACCGTTTCCTTTCTGATGTGTTGTATTTCCAGCAGATGTCTGGGAAGTTGAAGTCCCCCACGAGAACAAGAGCTCGCGACTGAGAGACTTCTGCCAGCTGCTTGTAGAATACTTCATCAACGTCCTCATCCTGATCGGGTGGTCTGTAACAGACTCCCAACAGGATATCTTTCTTGTTGGCCTCCCCCTCATCCTTACCCATAAGCACTCGGCCTCACTACAAGCGTCAAGCTCTGTACAATCAAAACACCCCTTAACATACAGAGCCACCCCACCGCCTCTCCTTCCTTGCCTGTCCCTTCTGAAGAGTTTGTAGCCATCCATCGCAGCACTCCAGTCATGGGAGGCATCCCACCACGTTTCTGTGATGGCGACTACATCATAGCCATCCTGCTGCACAATGGCTTCCAGCTCCTCCCGTTTGTTACCCATGCTGCATGCATTAGTGTAGATGCACTTGATCTGGGCTATGGGTTTCACCCCCAGCAACGGGGTGACACCCCCAGGCTCCTCTCTAGTGAGCCTGGTAATCTCCCCTCCCCCCTCAGGCCTAGTGTAAAGCCCTCTCTACAAGCCCTGCCAGTTCATGAGCGAGGATCCTTTTCCCCCTCTGAGAGAGCTGGGCACCATCTGTTGTCAACAGGCCCGATGCTGTGAAATCCTCCCCATGATCAAAGAACCCCAAGCCCCTCCGATGGCACCAACCTTTGAGCCACGTGTTTGCCTCTCTAGTTTTCCTGTTCCTTTCCATGTTCCTCCTTGACACTAATGGGATCGAGGAGAACACTACCTGCGCTCCTGATCCTTCAACCATTTTTCCTAGTGCCCTGAAGCTCCTTTTGATTGATTTGGTGCTTCTCTCTGGCATCTCATCGCTGCCTGCCTGTATAATCAATAGCGGATAGTAATCAGAGGGCTGTACCAGACCAGGGAGTCTCTTCGCAATGTCCCTGACCCAGGCCCCAGGGAGGCAGCAGACCTCCCTGTGGGATGGGTCCGGGCAGCACATCGGGGCCTCCGTTCCCTTCAGAAGGGAATCGCCCACAACAATTACCCTTCTTTTTTTCTTGGCACAGTCAGTCGTGATAGGTAGGGGTGACTTACTCTCCCTAGCAAACCCCCTGGATGGACCTTCATCCCCATGCTCATTTTCTTTGCCCTCAACTTCCAGAGCCCCATATCTGTTATGTAAGGGCATACATTCTTATGTCTCAGATGTATTACATGGATAAATACTATGAAGATTCAGAGGTCTTAAGACATTATGGTAATGGGGCTTTTGATGGTTTTGCTATCAAGTCTGTTATTTTGACCATGTTGAAGAGGCAGGAGTGCCACACTGGGTTGATGGTTCAGAATAGTATATTGACAATAGATTTTTGTCTCATTTTCTCATTCCTTCTGAAAGGTTTCCACTTAGGAGATCTAAACAACTTCATGTTTCTAGTTTTCTTCTTAATATATTAACAAGATCAGAGCTTGGATAATAATAATAAAAAAATGCACTGCTCTTCATTTGAATTTTTAAATTAATTCACTTTAACTGATTTTGCATCCCTGTGGTGTGTGCTTTCCATATGTATTTTAGCAAATAGGTTAATAGGAAGACATCCAATAAGATACTTAATTTTCAGGAACAGTTTTAGAATATATACAGAAGGTGAATCACAAACTCACAATTGTTCAAACAGGAAGTAATCCTACATGGACTATAAATATTATGCTTATCCAGTAAGGGAACAGGACACAAGAAATACTGAGATCATCTGTTAGACCTAATAGCACTTCACAAAAGATGATGTTGTATACCTCCCACAGAGCCAGTATGTCACAGGATTTTGAAAAGTTGACAGAATATTATCTGAGATATCATTTACTTCTTCTGGAATAAAAGCATATATCATTTCTGATTCTTATTAACTGTAAGACCCTGACTATCAAGGTGGAGTCAAAGGCTCTTACATCTATTTTAAGGACTCTTTGCAATTCAGAATCACAGAAAATGACAACAGTATAAATGAGATTTGGATAACAGCATACAAAGCTCAAGTGAGTTCCTGAATCCTGGAAAGGGCTCACTGGAGAATGTGTAAAATATACATTTATGGCCCTATAAGGCCTGCATGAAAAAGTATTTCTAGTTTATCTAAACTGCATGCTATTCAGTTTTGCTTGTTCCAAGTGTGTTTAGTAAACAAGAGTCACTTGTGAATTATATGTTCTAAAATCAAATTTAAGGGTAAACTTAATTATGTCCACAGATGGTGAAGCATAATTGATGACAGAATGTCAATGTAAACTGGAACTAGCTGTGTCTAAAAACATATCATCACTATCAACAACATAACAACATTATGAATATTTTAAATGAGTACTTTATAAAAAGGATGTGCTGGCTAATTCTGATTGCCTCCATACATGGCCTAGTGTATGTCAACTATTTTTGGGTTTGTGAGTTTCTTTTTCATTCAGTACTACACATCCTGCTTTTATTATTGCTGCAAAGAATCAACAGGGGAAATATTTGGGTAGGAAAAGGAAAATACATAGACTACACTTTTCATGAAACAATAATTGGGACACTGCCACCTGAATTTCACGGGAATTAAGCAAGAAAAATAAAAGAGAATAAACTTCTTTCTGCATGATTTACCATCACCAGCAGTGAAATTCTTTGTTGTTATTATTTCATTTGATAGCAGCCACTTCCCATTTACATAAGACAGAGTGAATGTAATAGTAGAAGAGCGTAGGCATCTCCAAGGGCAAGGCAGAACATGTGTTCATTATATGACCACAGTCCTTACAGGTGAAACTGCATTTCAGTGGTCTGAACATTATGTATGATTACCAGGCTTACGTGTTTCCAAAGAAACTCTCCCTATGGGGTTCATTTATTATAAAGCTGTGAAACTTGGAAAGCTTTATTACTATTTGGTTTTGTGTGCTTTCTTTTAAATAGATTTATCTTCTTATGATAAGTGTATTTTAGCATTTGACTGAAGACTGGTAGAAGATGAGAACACTGATTCTCAGTGTTCAGTAGCCTTCTGTATGACTAGCTGGGGTGTGGGCATGGCCTAGGGCACTTGTTAAGAGACTTTAATGTCACCCTACCCTAGCTCTCTAGGAATAGCATTAGGGTGTTAAATGTTCTTAATCCAGATTATTCTTCCCTGCTCAGGAGATGCTTGCAAAAATCAAGTAGCCGTTTACCATATTTGTGTAAACTCCTTTCTAATTCAGAGAAATCAGAGGGAAAATGGAATCTGCTCCCATAAATCTTTACAAATCTGATGTTCCTTGTTCACATCCTCTCATATAAATAACTGTACCAAGCAGTGATTTGCTCTGTAAGGAGCCCACATAAGGAAAGGCCATAATAGTGGCATATAATGGAAAATAAGTATGAGAAACAAACAAGGATACACTCTTATCTTTGAAAACCTATCTATATCCATCACTTCTCACAAGGCCAGCTTCTAATTGGACCTGTTTCCAATACAAAAGATGTTTGCTAGTATAAATGTGTCAGTGCTTTGGTGCCATGTAGCTCTGAAGCAGCTGTTGCTGTTCCCAGGTGAACAATGCGGTACATGATAGGGAAAATATTGCTGTGGAAGCGTTGTTTGTTAGCTGCCGTTGCGCTTACAGGTTGTTACAAAACAGCTGATTGCCACAATAGCATCCCTCCACCCCTGCATTTCCATTTGCTGGGTCCTTACCTTCCCTGAGAATGAAACAGAAAGATTTTTGTGGCTTCCACAATGGCCTCCTCCAAATGCAGAAGACACAGTGGGATTGGTCTGTAGTGTTAATGTATACATGTGCTTAGGGAAAGAATGTTTTAATTTAAATATACTTTATGCTTTTTATTATTATTAATGGTATGCTTTTATTTATGTCATACTTGTTTCCTGCCAAAGGAAAATTTAGTTTTCATGAAGCAATTACAAGAAACACTCAGGCAGAAATAGGTTAACAACAAAGTGGAATAACTTTGCAACTCTGAATACCTGAATAATTTAAAAAAAAGGAAAAAAAAATAATACTTATACCATGAAAATATGAGAACTCTGGGAAAACCATTGAAGAAAACATTCCACTACAAGAAGAAATTCAATAAGCTAGTGCAATTTCCTCTGAAGAAAGCATGTCCAATGGATACTATAGCCATTCAAGCATATCCCTGAGACTTCTGTGAATATAAGCTTATGCATCCTTGTTTAAATGGATTTTTCTAGGGCTGCAACATAACAGCAGATCAAAGCAGCTGTCTCATATGTTCTACTTGTGTTATGGTATGACTATATCAACTGTGATTAAAAAAAATAGACTGAATAAAATTTAATTTTCCATCCATTATGAAATCTATGTTTAAAATAAATAAAGACACCACAACATAATATATGTAAACCCACTTTCTTTACCTTACATTCCCCATGTAAAGGATGTGATGGTTTGATCCTAACCTATGTCAGAGGTAGAGTTATAAGACTTTCTCTAAAATTCAGGTGAAAGAAGGTTTTGGATGTACTGTGTTTATGAGTCAAGGTTTTGATAGCAGGGGGAGCTGCAGAGGTGGCCTCTGTGAGAAGAGACCAGAAGCTGTCCCCATGTCTGACAGAGCTGACTTCAAAAAGGATTCACTGCTGACCAAAGCTGAGCTGGTGACACTTCTGTGATAACAAATTTAAGTGCAGGTAAAAATGTTGCACAGCAGATGTGAGAGAGGAGTGAGAAAAATGTGAGAGAAACAATCCTGTGGACACTAAGGAGGAGAAGGAGGAGGGAGCAGGTGTTCCACGTACCAGAGCAGATATTCCCCTGAAGCTCATGGTGAAGACCATGGTGATGCAGGTTGTCAACTGCAGCCTATGCAGCACCACAGTGGAACAGGTATCCACACTGCAGCTTGTGGAGAATCCCACACCAGAGCAGGTGGAGATGCCTTGAAGGAAACCCGCTCCTTGCAGGACCTGTGACTTGTGGAAAGGAGCCCGTGCTGGAGAAGTCTGTTCCTGAAGGATTGCACCCCATGGAAAGGACCCATGATAGAGCAATTCTTGAAGAGCTGCAGGCTATGGGATGACCACACACTGGAACAGTGGAAAAGTGTGAGGAAGGAGTGGTAGAAATTAAGTGTTATGAACTGACTGCAACTCCCATTCCGCCCACCTCCGCCCGTGTCACTTGGGGAATAAAGGAGACAGAAGAGTCAGAAACAGCAGTGAAGGAGTGAAGATGAGCTTGGGGAGAAGAGTGGGGAGTGGGGAGAAGGTATTTTTAGTGTTGTCTTTGTTTTCTCACCATCCTACTATATTTTTAATTGACAAAAAATTATATTAATCTTCCCCAAATCAAGTCTATTTTCTCCATGATGGTAACTGGTAAGTGATGATCCTGTCTTTATCTCAGCCCACAAGCTTTTTTATCTTATTTTATCTCCCTGTCCTGTTGAGGAGAGGGAGTTAAAGAGTGGCTTAGTGGACATAAGGCAGCCAGCCAGCCAAGTTTAAACCACCATAATGGATCATCTTTTGAAAGAAATACCTCTGATGTGAAGTATATGATCAAAAAGTCCATTTTGCTTCTCTGTCTCACTGAAAATTCGTGTCACTCATATATGTTGGGATTGGCTGAATTATCTTCTGGAGCTTCTTAGAATTCTTTACTGACTTTACAGGGCACCTATGCTGATGAGCTCAGACAAGAGCTTCTTTCTAAATGATTGAAGTTGCAAAGAAAATTTGCTGAGTCTTACAGGTTCTTTGTGAAAGTAAACAGATATGGTTTTAAATGACTCCTATCTCTTCAGGGACTATTGGCCATTTTTCTAAAAGTCTGTCTTCTGGAGGACGCAGTAGTGTTTTATTCTGTCAGACCTCTTATTTTGCCTGACAGCCATGGATGCATGGGTGATCAGAAAGCCTAAGATTCATTCAATTCATTGAGGACTATCTTAGCGAGGATCAATTCAAACAGAAGTTTAGGGAAGTGAATTTCATCCCTATGTACGAGACATCACATCCAATATTCATGATAAGGATTTGCTGTGAGAAGTCCGTTTTTCCATCTATCCTGGCTACTTTTGAATGTTTGTTGAGTGACATGAGTTCACCTGGGAAAGGGAGCATTATCTTTTCTACTGACAACCAATAAGCTAAGGACTCTATACTTTGTGTGCTTCAGGCAAGGCATGAGGGACAATGTGCCCCACTGGAGTTAGTACAGGGTTAGGAATTCCTGACATCAAATTCCAGCTCTCTTAAAGGCTTGATTTGTGTCCTGCAAAAACACCCTTAACACTGTCAGTTTCTCAGTAAGAAACTTCTCTGAAAAGGGTAGTAACTTTTTTTTTTTTTTCTGTTCCCAAGGTGATGTGAGTATATATCACTTGTAATTCTCAAAGCATTCTGAAATTAAAAATCTATACTTTGTGGATAGAAGTATGAGTGCTAAAACTACTAGTAGCATTTAATTCCTTTATTAGGAATTCACTAACAGAAATCTGGATTTTGCTGTGATCTCACATATCCAATTTAGTAGACAATCACCTACTCTGAGGTGAGTGCCAGGATACTTGGAGAAATTTTCATTACTCGATTCTCATACCTAGATAAACTCAGGCTATACTATGTGAAAATTTTGAGTAAACTTAAGCAAGTAGAAGGTGCAAAGAATGTGTAACAAGACGTTTCTTCTTGAATGGTTAGTTGTGACACTGTGGAAGAAAGAGTTATTGGCAATGTGGGAACTTAAATAGATCTTTAAAAATGGTCCAAAATTTCATGAACTTTCTAAGACTCTGTTGCATGATTTTAAAAAATTGCAGGTTCTGAAGTCCACATTTTTTATCTTTGGTATCTGAAATGCCCAAATTTCATTTATAACTGTCCATTGACTTTGGCAGCCCTGTTTCACTTACAAGCCATTATGCAATAGCTGTCTTTTGATAAAGTGTCATTTACACACTTTTTGAGATAACTGGAGTAACTGGCAAAGGAAAAGGAGAAGGTACTGTATCATCATATGTGATGAATACATTCTATTCCACAAGCACAGAGAAAGCAATAAATAAAAGCAAAAGAAGAAAGGTTTCTTTTCTAATTCCAGTAATTTAAATAGCCAAATGTATTAGAATATTGTAACCGAAACTTACCACTGAAATAATGAGTTGATTACAAAATTTTGCAAAGCAACAGAATCTTTCAGCCACCTGATTTTTCCTTTGTTTTGTAGACATTGGAACTATAGGCCTGGAAATTGTCACTTGCCAGGACAGCTTTGTTAGAAGAACGTTATATGCATACTATTAATTTCTACCCTAAACAAATCCCTTAGAAATTTACTGAGAAAACAATTCAGAATTCCTGTTGATTAAAGTATAGAGCTTATTTTAAGCAAATTTCTTATATCCAATCAAAGACATAACAAAATTTGCACAGTTTATCTTGTGTGATCTGGAGCCAACTTACTTGCATGCATCCAGAGTGAAATGACCAGTATTTTAACCAATTGTATTGTCCCATCTTTTCTGGCAGATGCATTCTGTTTTTCTGATTCATCTATTGCTGTTCTGTTCTGGATTCATGTCTGCCCTTAATGTTCAATACAAAAGCTAATTATTGTGCTAAGCAGCTTATCTAAAGGTTTTGCTTTTGCATCTTTGATGCTTCATGAAGAGAATGGCAAATTAAAACATAGATAAGTGATCCAAAATTGAAAACAATTGTTCTACTTATAATTTAATAATAAACACAAGGATTTTTTTAAGAGAACATATATATTCAAAGACATTTACAAGTCTGCTATTCTACAAGTCATGCATCACCTCCTCACAGATTTTTTTGCAGTAATAACTGAGTAATGAGTCTGTTTAGGATACATCTTACTAAATGGTTCTAATCTGTATAGGTTCTCATAACACGCTCATCACCATAGTGTCTGAGCACCTTCCAGTAGTGCATTAACCAGTGTGACTAACATCTGTCACATATTTTGTTCTCTCACCATTTCCCCGGGGGAGAACTATGTGCAGTGGAGTGTTTTGGTTTGGATTTAAGTAGTCCATGACTTGAGGGTTATTTAGTCCACAGAGTGTCACACAGACAAAGTAAAGATTATTGTGAGTCCCTGAATGGACACAGAAAATATAAACAGAGATGAAACACTTACCTTGAACTGAGGTGTTGCAATGAATGACCCAAACATTTAAATATATCAATTGATACTTTTTCATCTGCACAGATTCAAAACCTTCTTTCTGCAGTGTCACCTTAAGAAATTATACAATATTTCAGTCCTACCAGGCTTTTAGGCTAAGAAAACCACAATATACATCCGGAGCTTTTGTTTTTCACATCTGAGAGCTGATCTAGACATCTTACCTGTGTCTTGTCTAAAAATAACTTGCAATTAACTTAAGTAGCTAGCTTGGATTATACCGCAAAGTAGGGACCCAAGTCAGAACACACTGACACTGGTTTATGTTCCTTTCCATTCAGGACCACGTATAAACTTAACTATTGGCTTTCTCATTTGAATACGATAAATGTGAAGCAGATGCCTGCAAGTAAGCATGTGTTTAAGTACTCTCTTGTTTCCATGAATCAGGGCATAAAGACAGTAAAAGACCTATTTACATCCTTTATCCCATTTCTCAGGCCATGTGCAGTTCACATATACTTCCCTCATGGCAGATTTCATAGGATTTTTTTTTTCTTTTCCAGTTGCTTGAAGTGGCTCAAAGTAAGATTCAGCTACTTCTTCACAACACAATTACATAGCTTAGCCAATCTTAGCTGGCTGTCTGTTCCCTCTGAGTTCATTCCTACTCTTCTTTGCCTCTTCTTAGTTTCCTTCTGTGATAAAGCAACAAATTCTTAAGATACTAAATTATTTTTCTGTCTTGGGGTGGGGAGGAAAGTGTAAGGTGAGGAGACACTTGGATGCATAAGAAGGCTAAGCCCTTGACAGTCACTCAGTGTCACCAGAAGGCAGGTGGGGCAGGAGTTACCTACAGTGCCATGTGTTTCCAAGGTCTAATCAGGGAATCAAAAATTGTGAGTACATAACAATTTCTCAGAACTGCCCTAAAGCCCGCTAGACAATCAGTTTACCTCTTTATTCTCAGTGATAGAAGCATTCTTTGGGTTATGTTTCTCTCTTGTTTCTGAAACAAATAGTTTATTCCCTCTCTTCTCCTTGGCTAACCTGAGAGATCATTTGCAGATGGCTTTCTCACTGCCATGTTCCCTGTATAAGTGTTCCAGAATCTAATATCTGACTCTTTTCCTAAGTGCTGTTGTGCCTGTGTGCTTTCTAAACCATAGAAGGGCAGAAAAAATGGCAGAGAAAGCTTTCAGTGTGATGCGTATTTAAAGATACTTACCAAATTTCTGGACATGGATACAGCAAATTAGAAGACTGAAGAAAATGGAGACTTCTGAATCTAATGATTATTTAAGATGTGCTCCATTGTACATACTAATAAAGAACCATAGTTTGTATTAATTTAAGTAGAATTTATGGCATCACTGATGATATTTATCAGCATGATACTGCTATGGAAATTTAGCTAATAAGAAAAATAATGAACCCCCATGCAGTTTCAAATTGCTTAGTAGAAAGATTTATTGTAAAATTTCAACTTTTTTCTAGCAAGATAATGTAAAATGTGCAAAAATTTTTTATACTAGTTCACATTTATACACTTCAGTTATGTGTGTCGGAAAGTTCTGACTCATTAATAATTCATTTAAAGAGGTAGAAAAGCATATAAAATAATTAATGTAAATATCATTAATCAAAATAAACAGGGTAATTACAGATATCAAAGGCTATCAAGCGTTGACTTTGGGATACTTAGGAAATCCAGGAGTGAATTAGACATGTTCAGGAAGGTGTCTACTTCTCATTTATTTTTAGTAGTCAAAACGCACAGAAGTTCTGTTACTTTTTGCTGTGGGTATTTTCAAATGAAATTAAGTTTAATCAAAGCCATCCAGAACTGCATTGTGATATAAGGTGATGTGCTTAAAAAAGGTGGAAATGGAATATTCCATAAGCATCAAGGGAAAATGTTAGCTTGCCAGGAGGAAAGCCTATAAGAAGTGGACAAAAGCCTCAAGAAAGTGAGAGAAAATTCTCTGAAACACAGCCAGATGTGCTATGTGTATATGTGCGGGGAGGGACACATCAGAGGGAAAGAGAGCAAATAGTCAGAAATACTTTGTGCAGTAAATACCTTGTTTCTCATGTAAATTTGTCCCGATTTATCTGCTAAGTATACTATATATGTGTATATATAAATGTAAACATAGGCTATATTCTAAGCATTTTTGGAGATATCACCAAAAATCCCTTTGAAGAATGGCATCTTAGGCAATTTCCTTTTTGTCCTTGCTCATGACGGTCTCTTGGTATTATTTTACCAGCCATCATCTTAACTTAAATGTTAACATTTTAATAAAAATAGTAGTTTTAAGATGACCATTGTTGACAAAGTTCTGTCAAAAATATCAATTCAGTACATAAAAACTTTCACAGGAATACAGTGATTTTGTTTCATTTTCATTGCAAACTGTGTTTCTGGTAAAGAATTAAAAATTATTTGAAGATTTTTGGTTTATTATATGTGTCCTGCAATAGTTACAGTGCAAGACAGTTCAAAACTAGTGTTATAACTTAATAGACACAGTCATGAAACTCAAACAAGCTGAGGCTTTTCATCCAAACCTATCCAAATATAATAAATTAATAATAGAAAATATTTATATTTATATTTACGTCATACTTTTACACTAAAATATTGCATTTTTATTTATTTTAAAACAGTTTCTCAATATTTTGATTTTTTAACTCAATTGTGGGAAAAGAAAAGGGTTTCCTTACAATATTCATCAAAGTGTTCTAAGAGTATGCTGTTTGACTTAAAATTAGAGAACAGAATTTTTCCTTGCTGACTGTTTAAAGGTGCTACAGGAGTGTATGAAAGATTTACTTTTCTCCCCTCAAGACTGTCTAAGGTGGCTTTCCTGTGTTCTGATCTATTATGTGCAATTATGCTGATGAAGAAAATTGAGAAAAAGAGGTGGGATGACTTATCAAATTGCTACTAGTTCTGGAAAAAAAATAGACAATGTGCCTAATATATGTCTTTTTATCTAGATAATAATCTCTTTTATGATGTATTTGCACAATGTATAATGAAGCTTCATATTACACTTACATGAAGCTGCAATACCTTTTGTTTAATAATGACTAGAAGAGAATAATAATAATTCTATTAACTAAAACACAGTATTTAATTATTTCAATATTTAAAGACTTACTCTAGTTAATTGCAGAGACCAAGAACTATTTTTCCTTCTTCATGTTTGCAAATCAACCTCTGTTTTGGCTTTGGTTATTGCTATTGTGCTGTTTGAGAATTTTGCAATATATACATCTAGCTCTCCTCATAAATCTCTCACAAATAGAGACACTCAGTAATATACATTCACACTTTTAGTGATAGTCAGAAGTCCTTGCAATTCCTTTTAGGTGTTGATTCTGGCAATTCATTATTAGTTGCTTCTAAATGTGATGCAAGTCTTTATCTACATACTGTACTGCAGGCAAATTAAAAGGGAGGTTACATGCTATTGGCCAAAATATGTATAATTTTCCCTTCCATTTCCCTTTCCCTTTCCCTTTCCCTTTCCCTTTCCCTTTCCCTTTCCCTTTCCCTTTCCCTTTCCCTTTCCCTTTCCCTTTCTCTTTCTCTTTCCCTTTCCCTTTCCCTTTCCCTTTCCCTTTCCTTTTCTTTTCTTTCTTTCAAATGTATTGGTATATTTGGAAAATATACTGGCAAATTTGCTAAGCTTTCTTTAATGATAATAATTTCACTAGCAGAGATTATACATCATGTATTGAGATCCAAATGCAATGCTTTACACAAACCTGATTTGTTGTTTGTTAACAAAAATAAAGGTAGAATAATGAAATTTAGATTTAAATATCTAAAGCAATGTCATTTTTAATATAAGATCAATTCCAACTGTAGCAATTTTACATAGAAGTTACTTTAGGAAAATTCAGACTTGATCCAGAAAAAAAAAAAAAAAAGAAATTAAGTTTAATTTTCAGCATATTCATTAGTTGGGCAGCTTTGAGACTTCACTCTCATTATTTGACTTGAGAAAACTGCAGAACTGCTGTCTCATAAAGCTCGATAAGTCAAAGGAGTGATTCAGCATCATGGTACGTTCCTGGCAAACAAGAGTTTTCTACTACTCTGCATGTTTTCAGTTTTTACCTTGGGTATTGGTGGTATTATTAGCATGTACAAAGATGTCTGTCTTATCTCAGGTGATGTTCAGTACTCCACTTTAAAGAGAACTCTGATGCCTTTCTATTTGTACAATACATCTCTCCTTCTATCTTACACCTCAAAGGATGAGGCTGACAAGAGATACTGTGTATGATTAAGTAATTTCATACCTCTAGCAGCTCATGAGATGTTCTCTATACAAAGAAAAGAAAAAAAAAAAAACAAACAAACCAACAAACCTAACAAAATAAAGAAAGGCAAAACCAATCTCCCTGCCCCAGAAAAAAGATGTGTCCCCTCTTATGAAAATATCTGGTTGTTTGTAAGCTAGCTAGCTAGCAAATACAAGCTAAAATATCTGTATAAGTTTATGGGTTACTGTGGTAAACATATCACAGTTTCTTGCCAGACTCTGATGGATACAAAAAGGCATCCGATAAGACAGAGAATGTAAGTAACTTACTTCTTATTTCTCAGAATATGCAAGATTAGAGGAGGTCATGACTCTGTTCTGGTCCTATCCCTTAGGGCTCCCATAGCATTAGAAAGAGACTGTATTTGTGGTCTCTTCCTGGTTCTGTCTTGTTTGTCAAGCAAAATGACAATATGGGAAAAAGCATCATGAAAACAAAATCAGAAAAAAATCCACCTTATAAAAAGGTATAACAGTAAGTATGTTCTCCCTGCTAAGGAGCTAAGCATGGCACTCGGCTTCTCTGAGGCAAACAGCCTTCCTATCCAGCCACGGGATTACCAGATGCATGCGTTGGTTAAGTTCCAGGTAGTATACTATTTTGTCATTCGTCTTACATTCACTTGTCTTCTTTTCTTCTTTACCACTTTTTCCTTTCTTTCTCTCAACCCATTAACCCAATGTTAGTGCAAAACTTGATGGAATGTTACTGACTTCTAGCTGCATAGTATATTTTGGATGGCCCAAGCAGAAACTTCCTATTTTAATGTTTGGTTCATAACATTTTTCAGAATGGAGAACTCTGCACACAGTCTTAAACTATTACTGACCAAGGTAACTCTGGAACTAGCTCGTGAAGAACAATTTATTCAGTTCAACTCAGTACTGTATCAAAAGTAATCCTGATTAGAATTATGACAGGCACAGTTTACAAGCTGAGGGATGGGGCCATGCTATGATAACCATACTAATTTTCTGAAGTCAGCTACATTGTGCCATATGGCTGAAAATTTCTTTACATAGTCCACCTCAGTATCTGGCATTCTGTGGCAGTCATCAGTCTGCTTCTTCATATGGTGTCAGCCTTTACTGCTGCAATGCCCAGAATGATAATGCGCATCCCATTCACATGTGTGAATCTCTTCTGGACACAGGAGCTTCTTTTCCTCTTTTTCCTCTATCCCAGGCTTCTGCATATGTATTTGAAGTTTACCATGACACTGAATAGAAGTGTGGTATTTAGTAGCTCAACTTGAAGAAAGATTTTTGGGGTTTTCTCTAGTCTTCAGATATCCTGAGTTGCTGCTCCCTGTCTTTGATGATTTTTCTGGAAGTGATACTAATTTTCATATAGGAATTCATAGAAAGAAGAGGATGAATGTGTTATTTAGGATTTCTTCCTAAATGCAAAATTGTTTCCTGCAGTGCATGTGCATGGGTGGGTGGTTTTATTTTTTTGCTTGTTTCTTTTTTCGATTTTTATATTTTTTGTGTCTCTGTGTTTTTAATTCACCATAGTCATCAGGAGGCCTAGGTGGTCCTTCTGAATTATGGCAGGGATCCAGTAAAGACGCTGAAGTTTACAAAGCCCAGGTGGCATGCTGACAGATGAATTGCGATGGCAGCTTGAGAGCCTGGTATACTAAACATGATGAGGGGATGGGTGAGGAATGAGGGTCTCTGTGGATTTTCACATTCTTTATCTGATCCCTTAAGATTTCCAAGAGCAAAATTCATTACAGAGATTAAGTGCAAGACCAAATGTCTGATGTGATAAGAGAGTGCAACTGGACTGCTTCCCATTTGCCCAGCTCTGATACCTCAATGTTAACTTGATTAGGTCATAGCAATGGAACTTTTAAACTATTTAAAGCTCCAGCTTGGGCACAGGGCATTCAGTATTGACACATGCAGCCAGCCTTCAGAAGACTGGCCTGCACCTGCTAAAGTATCACTTGTCTGGCTGACACCAGAGCTTTAAAGAGTGCCTGTTTAAGTGGCCTAGGTAGTACATGCTAGGTAAATATCTTTTTAACCTGCTTGAAACAAGACTGTAGCATCCAATCCTGCACAAGACTTAAGTCTTCTGAACCCCCTCAAGGCTGATTCTACAGTGTTTGATTCTAATTAGTGGATTACAAGTGAATCAAGCAGCTGAATTTTAAGTATCCTGCTCTTTTCCCATGTTTTATTTCCACATGCACCCCAACTTAAATACAATCTGTAAGATTACACAGCTCTAGGCAGATATGTTGATTATGGGATAGATGCAACATCTGTCTTGAAAATGTCAGCTATGGTGAGACTCAAATCTTATTTCAAGAAGGCAATTCATAAGACCATGTTCTGTTTATACGCAAGTGAAAAATATTTATGCCAGAGTTGTCCACCTGAAGCTTTCACAGGCTAGGTAATGGAATGCATTGAGTTTGATTCTGAGCATGATATCTTTTACTCCTCTCTTTCTTAATTGTACCCTGCCAGGATCTTTCACAATGTACCGTATCTTTGAAGCAGGTTAGTTTCCTGGAGATAAAATGACTCTTCACATCTGTTCTGAAGGAAGAAATTAAATGGATGCACTTCATTTGTATGGGAAGCACTATTACGTTTGGCTAGATATGCATGGCTTTTATGTAAGAATAATTGGAGATAAAGCTCATGTAAGGGCACTGAGTATTTCAGGTGTAAAAAACAACACATGAAAAGAAAATACAGACTGGTAGTCTGTAGATTGTATGATGGCACTGAATTGTCTCAGGTTGTTGGATCATTCTATTTTTCATTTGTTAGAGGCTAAGATTCATTTGACTCAGGTTTAATAGATTTTCAATCACAGAAACATTGAGCAACCTCCTTCCAAGGTGATTACTGAGGTCATCAGCAAGACCTTTGAAGACGGTGCCTTAAATTACAAGTGCTATCTGCAGAAGTGAAATCAAAAAGCTTGTAGTGAATGTAGATACTGAGAGGATCTTATTAAAGCAAAGTAAACGATGAAAGAGGGGACCAAAGACATTAACCTATGTAACAGGAGGGACCATGACTGTTGTAATGCTCAAGATTCTGCTTCGAGGGTTATATTGGCATATATTTAATGAGTTATATTGCCAGGTGAGAAGTAATAAAGCAGCTCAACTTTGCAAAGTGTGTGGCTTCAGTGTTAAAGAGACATGGAACATTTGCCATTTCCTTGGTATTGCACTGAGGGCAAAAAGGAAGACGTGTCAGAGCATAGTGTCAGCCTTATTTCTATTTTTATTCTAGTATCATTAGCCTGCTGTCTGGAGCAGCCAGTGGGGTGCACTGTACAGAAACTAGCTATTTTGGAGCTAGGATGGAGTCACTGTGGAAGAAGAGAGTTTTGACCCCCTTCTGTGGCAATGTGTTATGTGACCTGCTCTTCGTCAAGTTAAAGGTCCTTTGTGTTAGAACATTTTAAGGTTTTAGTTTTTAAGCTATTTCTGTTAGTTTGGCTCCACTTTGTGTTAGCCATATGAATGTTTCAAAAGTCTTCTGAAGCATGGGGCATTTAAAAAAAGAATGGACAACCTAAACTGTCTAAATTCTGAAAGATGGTTTTCCCAGCTCTGAGTACAGAACACAGACTGGGGTGACTGGCTTCTGACACGCTAATCAGTAGTCTGAGTAGTGAAAATATATGCCAGTGAGGTTCAAGTGGATTAGTGTCCTCTCCCAATGACACCACTTCAGTGTGATATTTTCCCTTGCTTCACATGACACTTTAAATTCAGATAACAGATGTATCTGCTGTATCTGTAACCTGTACAGCCATTTATCCTGTGAATGGGACATTATTTTGGTTAATATCTATTTGGTATTTGTAAAAATGTCTGTAACACTGTTAACTAACTATGCTAGTCAGATCCCTTGGTAGACAAAGAAGTTCAACTCAAAGGAATTTCAACTAAGGTATTTTAAAATTAAGATTCGCGAATAGGGTTATACTTTTTCTGTGTCTTGTTCAGCTGACAAGCCTGAAGGAAGCTAGCTTATCTCCAGTATAGAAACCTCACTATCTGAGAAAAAGAGCATATCGTTTGTGCTGAAATGATGAACTTACTTGAATGTGAGGGTATTTTCACATAACTGAAGTAATGCTGTTTCTTCAGTCACTTCATTCTCATGTCTAAGTAGTTTTATCAGGTTGCTGACTGCTGTAAATATATTCTTGTTTTCCTCTATGGAAAAGGGCGGTGGGAAAGAGGACAATAGTCTTTAGATACAGCCGAGGGCAACAATAAGAGTTTTATTCAATCACTAAAGAATTTCAATGAGTTGTTCTAGCGTCAAACGCATGAGGTACTTAGCATTCTGTTTCAGAAGTTATGGAGGGTTAGAAAAGAAACAAGTACGATTACCTAAGTTAAAACCTATAAATTAAAACTCAAAAAATTAAATAAAAGTTTGCCATAATTCCTGGGTGTAGGACAGCCTCCAAAACAGCTTTAAGTATGAATTGCTTTGCTTCCCGCTTACTTCTAGTGTAAGCAACTGCACCTAGATATTTAGACATACCTAGCAGCATATTAAGCTCCTGGATATACAGAACCTATATCCTATGCAAGTAGATGCCAGCTGGGCTATAATACCAGTGAATTATACAACTTGGATATGCAGTATTTAGAATACCTCAGAGCTTCCCTCAGTAGACATTTCAGATATAATTATATTAAAAATTTTCTCCCCATTTTGTTTCTTTTATGATCATTTTAACCAGAATAATCATGATATCACACAGCAAAAAAGAATATTGTCAACTGGAGATTGAAAAGCTTTAAATTTCACTTGAAAATCTGGGGAGGTAAACTATGCCCAAAACACCATTGCCCAATACTTACTAACAAACTGCTATAAGGTTTGCTTTGTATTTGTTTTGTGTTAGAAGTCAGATATTTTTACTCTGTAGCAGTCACCTGTTGATAGTTTTCACCTGTGTTTCATTCCAGTATCTGCAAATGACACATCTGTCATGCTCTGAATTTTGTGTATTGAGCTAACAATAAAAAATAACTTTATATGACATGCATTTGATATTGAATTGCCACAGTGAAAGGATTTCTGTGATTATATGAGCAAAACTGGAAGTCTGAGTAGCATTCCTTTTTTAATATATGTTCTGCTGATAATCTTAATTTAATTTTGTTTTTTAAACAAACACCTGTTCATAGGCATAATTTCTGATCTACAGTGACAATGCTATATCTTTAGTTAACTTGGGGAAAAATGCTAAATGTTCCTTAAATAAAACCAGAAAAATTGTGGAAACCTCTGCTGAGCAATATAAATCACAGTTGCATAATTAAAACAGGTATTTTATGTGCCTAAATTATTTATTTAGTTTACTGGGTTTGCTTGTCTTGCTTTCAGCTGGGATAGTCTTGCTTCCAGCTTTCTTCTTAGTAGCCGCATAGTGCTGTGTTTTGGATTTTGCATGAGAATAATGTGATAACACACTGCTAAGTGGTGTTTATACTAAGTCAAGGACATTTCAGTTTCCCATGCTCTGCCTAGAGGAGGTGCAGAAGAATCTGGGCGGGGGCACAGCCAGGACAGCTGACCCAAACTGGCTAAAGGGATATTCCATACCATATGATGTCATGCTCGGTATATGAGATGGGGGGAGCTGGCAGGGGGGCAGTGACTGCTGCTTGGGGACTGGCTGGGTGTCAGTTGGCAGGTGGTGAGTGGTTGCATCACTTGTTTTTCCTGGGTTTTGTTCCTCTCTCTATCTCCCATTGTTTTCCTTTTTGTTACAGTTTATGATGACGATGATGATGATGTCTTATTTCAGTTATTAAACTGTTCTTATCTCAACCCATGAGTTTTCTTTCTTTTTTTCTTCAGATACTCTTCCCCACCCCATCAGGGTGTGGGAGGGTGAGTGAGCAGCTGCGTGGTGCTTGGTTGCTGACTGGGGTTAAATCATGATATGTACCTGTTCATAAATACACATAAAACCAGTAGAACATTTTCTAGACAGAATTTTTATTCAACTGATGACACTGATCATCATGTTAAGGATTAAAAAAGTATTTCCTATGAAATTTTAATTTCTAGAAACAAAGACAAGTGCAAAGAACTTCACATATTAACTTACCTTACTGACACAACCCCAAACATTTAAAAGCTCTGAGGTGAACACAGCAGCTACTCTAGCCCTGGTGGCTTTCTGAAACGTAAAATAGTGAATCTAGTGAAGTGTCATATGACATAACTTACAAGTTTATTTGACCTCTGACAACAGTGATGAGATTCTCTTCAAGATTTAATATTCCTAATTTTAGATGCTGTTATTTTACACTTCTAACATTTCCACGGGCCATAGCGGAAGTTCAGAAACCTATTTCATGTAAATATGAATGTGTGTTTTGCACTGATTCCCATCCAATAAGGCTTAAATTATATAAACTCATACTACTTTGCTAGATTAAATTTTCCCAAGAAGAGTAAAACATAACTGAGAAACCAAGAAGCAAAACCACTTGTAAAAATCAGTTTATACTAAAGAACATTTTTAAGCAATTAATGCTTCTTTAGAAACCTGATTCACTAGTCTGTGCTTACTTTTAAAAACATATATTCATGTCCTGTATGCAGCATTCTTCATTAACATGTTTGTGGTGCTTTGTTAGCTAAAATCTTTGTTCAAATATGGCATTCCTACTTAGAAAGCAAAGACAGAACTGGAAGCATATTTCTTAACTTTTTCTGGTTTGTTTGTCTATGCAGAATCTGAAGGCAGGTTTCTTCTGTCTAAATGTCGACATCTCCTTCTGAATATCTATGCCGAAACTAATTTCCCTAAGCATTCTTAATATATTCTTTTATGGTCCTATAGAGAGAGAAAGAACCACTTGTAGGGAACAATTAATCTCAGCTTAAAATAGAAAGAACAAATAGCTTCCCAAAAATGCCTCTTTGCTTCACTTGGAGGAACTATAAAGAGATTTTAGGAAGAGTGTCTCAGATGTAGACTTCCACATTATAGTCAACTAAAGTTAGGTGTGATGATTTTCACTCTAAGTATCAATATAAATAGCTGCATCACCATTTATACAAATAGCTGTGCATGTGGAGCCAGTATACTTAAGTTTAGGTACATTAGACCCACATCATGAAATTATAGCATTTAGATGAGAAACTTATGGCAGTTTCATAGCAAAGCAACTTTCTAAATTACTTTTATGTGAAGTTGTAAAAGTACAGTTTTGGTTCTAACCCTGGATTTTTTTCTGTTTTCATAATCCACAGTATTTATAGCTCTTGTGGAAAAAGGTAAGGGTAGAATGTCAGTGCAGTGACTTTTCAGGACTTAATAGCCACTCAGTCCTGGTCTGTAGCTAAATATGTATATATATATACACATCACATGCACACCTGCACCCACACACCCCCTCACACATACATATATGCAAAAAAAAATAAATATATATATACATTCCAAGGCAATATTTATTAGAGTGCAGAGGCCTCACCTATAAATCTTTAATTGCTTAAAATGAAGGTTTTCAGAAGCCATTAGAGGCATTAATAAAGACAGAATTAAAACTAATAATATTCAAAGGACAAAATTATAGTTGTTTAGCAATATTAAACAGTTACAATGATCTGAGTTCTTTCAAATTTGTACCTAATATCTAAATATCCTAAATGACTGAAACTTTTGCCTTCCCTCCTTCCTCCATCCCTCCTTCTCTTTTTTCTATAGAATTCACTGAGAACTGTGATAAGTTTTGATCATGCTAAACATTAATCTCATATTCCTTAAATATAAACAGATTTGACTGTTGTCTGTATTTAGCTGTACAGAAACTTATAAGTGGGCCTATGTCTCTCAGAGTATCAGCCATTCTAGCACCCCACCTATTCATTCTAGTGCAACGTTAATTTGTTATCAGAGCTCTCAGTGAGGTTGTTGTAACTGTTCTCTCCCCGTAGTTGCTTGTGTGACCATCATTCTCTTTTGTCCTAGAGGAAAACATGTCAGGGGTGGTATCTGGTTTTATTGTTTGACATTTTCCTTCTCTTTTGCTCATCACGGTTTTTCTCATTTTCCTCTTACCATCTTACCAAAGCTTATCTTTCTTTGTCCAAATTCTGCTTTTCTTATTCTGCTTGCTGTTTGTTTAGTTGGTTGGTTTGGTTTGATTTGTTTGTTTTGTCTGATAATGTTGGTATGTATTATTTTGTTGTGATTTTATTCCTATGATCTCCAGATGTATGACTTCAAAAGTTTGACTACATTGAGTATATAAACAGGAATTGAATTATTTCTTAGCTGGGAAGAATAAGTTAAAAGGAATTCTCCATCAATGCAAAGATACCTTTGTAGCTTATGTCAATAGGTATGCAGGTATTATGTAGGCATACATTAAATGATTACTTTATTATAAACACATTTTTAATCCAGAGCTCCCTGCATATGAATAGAAAGATGTTACTGTACTGCTATGAACTGATGACTTTTGTATTTCAAAAAGTGTCCTTCTGCTTGTATTACTTCCTTGGTATTATTCTGAGTGAGAAGGCTTACTGTAAATAAAGACATGCATAAAGCTATGAAAGTGGATGAATTCTGAAATACTATCATTTCCCAGAATCTGTGTACGGATATATTGTAGAGAATTTTAGAAAAATACACTGATTCACCTGCCAATACCACATCTTTTTGTAAGTGCTGCTTTTCTTGATAATCCACTGCCCTGCTGCACTGACTGATGATCCATTGTGCTGCTTCTTGGATGACCAGAAATCCTGCAAAATGGCAGAATGACATACGGAGCAACTCTTCAGGAAGCAGCACATGTTCAGCTAGTTCTAGTGTCCTTGGAACAACAGATTCACTGTACATGTGATATAGAACCATATAGTGCAACCACAGTATATCTCACAGGTATAAAACATTTTCAACTTTGTGTTTGCACAGCAGATTTGTTATGACATGCTTGAATCAAGTCCTTACAGGCTTGCAGTTCTTATTGGCAGTCATGTATTGGTCACAGGTTTTTGGTTGTATGATTGGTATTAAAATTTAAGTGATTTAATTCCAATTAAAATTTAGGTAGGTTAATGTCACATAAGATTCCTAATGGTGATGTAGTTTCAGGTTTAATTGTAAAGTCATGGTTTTATCTCTAGTCCAAAGATGATTAGTTCTGATGACACTAAATGGCTCATCATCAAAAAAGCGTGGGCTTTATTTTGGTAGTGAAGTTCACAACATTGAGCTAGGCACATCAATTTTCACCTGAAGATACCAAACATAAGAGAGATGGGATGCAAAATTAGAATGGATAATAGCCAGAGCAGACTGTCCATAGGAAATATCCGATGAACTGTTCCTCTCTGGAAGTTGGGTGCCTACATCTCAGGTTTACAGGTAGGTGTGTCTATCAAACAAAGATGCAGAGATCTTCCACTTTTAGAAAAATTGCATAAAGCAACAAGTTTTTCTTCTTCCACAATAACTTGAGTCTCTTTTTTATCCATTGACTGTTTAGGGTAAAAATTATAAACAGTTCAGAAATGGGACTACTGGTGTCCTTTTCCCTTACTGGAAAGACAGCTCTGTTTTCAAGTCTGAACAGTCAGGTTCCTTTTAAACTGTTGTCCTTCCTGCCCTATGATTTTATTGCTTCCCTCTACAATGTTTTTCAAATTTATTTATTTTACTTTATGTTGTAGGCAGCAGACAAGTGAAACAGGGTACAGATATTTTTAAATGTTTCCTTTTGCAGCTGCTCCACTTCTCATGGAATAATTAAAAATTCATTGATTTAGAGAGAGGGAAAATAAACGTCACTCTATAATCTCACAGCACACAAGTGTAGTCTTGCTTCCAGACTCATCTTCAATGCTGATTAGTTTCAATGGAGATTGAGGGCTTTTGAAAATACTAGTGGGGCCTCTAATATTTTAGGCATCTACCTACACTTTATAATCTGACTTATGATCTCAGTTTCTTTAAAACAAGACCTGGGATTCTAATATTAGTTATTATTCTAAAAATTTTTTAAAAGGGCTACGTGAAAGAGTAGTAGACCAAAATTAGTTAAATTAGCTACTAAATAAGATTAGGATAAATTCTAACCACAGTCACAGTGATATAAGTCTAGACTAGCTCTGTTGAGGAAAATTAAGTTTTTCTGAATTTACAGTGTGGGTTTTGGGGGGTTTTTTGTTTGTTTGTTTGCTTTTTTACTTTTATATCTTCAGAAATAATTGTTTTCTACAAGTACCACAAGTTCTGTATTATAGCACCATCAGACATATAAGAGTACCTTACTTGCATAGGTACTTTTTACTGAAGTTGGATTTCATATGGGAGTAACACGTTAGTGTAACTCAGGGCAGTAGGGATGTTACTCACATCTTTAACATATTAAGGGAAGAATTAAAAATAGATTAAATTGATAGCTTAGAGGAAATAGATGATAAAACTATGCATGTTCATAACTTTTACTCCTAATTACATCTTAAACTGTTATATCTTAATGTCAACTTAATCTCTAATGTAGAGGGAATCTCAATGTGAAAGAAGTATATGTTTTTTCGTAGCACCGCATGTATCTTACAATATAGATTAAAAGTACTTGCTAAGCAGCAAGGAAAATGTGTCACACTGCTTTGGCGGTGGAAGGAAATTTCTACCATGCAAGAGTGGACTGACAAGAATAAAGAAGTATGGCAGACAGAAAGAATCACAGCTGTCTTGAACTTTCAAATTAACTCCTTTACAGCAGAGTGGTTTCCATGGCACTTCACTGTTACTCTGCATACATTTTCTTTTCTTTTTCTCTTTTTTTTTGTTAACTTTTTAATTACTAGCCATAACTGATTTTTGACTCTTTGTTAACATCAAACCTTATTCTAAAAACTCCAGAGCAAACTAAAGCTGACAGAAATTGAGAGGGCTCAGGTCTGCTCAGAGAAAGAGAATTCATTAGAGATGAACTGGACAAAACCTATTTTCTAGCATTTTTATCATACTGAAAATATATTGGAACCTGATTTAAGCCAGACTGTGCCACTTTTACTCCAGTGAAAGTGCACTACATTTAAAGTTAGAATAATAGAGTGATGAATCAGTCCTTTCAATGTTAGAAACAAAGCTAGTGCAGGAGGACAGTGACTCCTGAATTTATGAACAGTTGAATATGCTGAAATTGACAGTTATACCAGCTTAAGAATGTAAGAGTACACCTGTGAATTAAGCAGAAAATTCACCTCACATTAATTTTAATGCATATTTAAAGAAAAAATCTGCCTCTTGTGTTGTGTTTATGTATTTTATAATAATTTCTTTCAATGCCTATTAGTAATCTTTTTTTTCCTGATTTGACTGGTTTTTTCCTTAAGAGTCAGCCCCATGGCCTGCCTCTTACAGGTACATATCAGTATCACAGCACTCCAGCCCTTAATTCTACCTCTTTGCCCTGGCTTAGTGTAGTTCCCTGCTGTAGACAGGAGACTATGTTGAAGCTTTGCAGGCAAAAGTGCTGAAGAGAGGTTCTTTCTGTATCTCAGAGAACATTGGGAGATTTATTTATGTATTTTACTCCAAGGAGGTACAGTTCCTCCTCCAGAGCCCATGCTGGGGTAATGAACTACACAGTATGCATTTCAGGGCTGAGCCAGCTGGCACCCCTTTCTCTAAAGCAAAATCTAGAATCAAATAAACAGCCCACCCCCCCCACAAAAAAAAAAAAAAAAAAAAAAAAAGTTCTGTTAAGAGCATTTTTTCCTCTTCGGGGAATAGATTACTGTAAATTTTCCAGCCTGGCTTCTCTTTGTTGTGAAGCATCCTGCCAGGCTTTGTCAGGTGAAGTATGCAAGGTGACTGATGGTAAGCAGCATGATTCTCATCACAACAATGAATGTGGCAGGTCAGGTAATTCCACACTGAATAAATCCCTCCTTCAGTAAAAAATATTAACTAGTTATAAATACTGATGGCACTGGATGGTTTCTACTGGCAGACAAGCTTGTTCTGTTTTAGTGAACATTTCCAGTTTTGATCAAACCCTTGTTTTCTGTGAAGTGAACAGTAAAATTCCCCTTGACTTTAGAAAAATTGCTTTATGCCTTCTCCTGTCATAACTCAAAGATATTGTACAAAGTCCAAGAATTCTGAATTTATTTGTAATATTGGGAGATATTATGACAATAGTTAAGTAGGTGGTACTTGTCTGTGGACAACTATTTTTCTTCTAGGTTCTCTGCCATCTTACTTCAGCCCAGATAATCTTTTCCCTTTCTCTCATATGTACCCTGAAGAGGAATATAGCAAGCACAGGCACAAGACTGTTTATAGTCTATGTATGCAGTCTGTTTGTTTGTAGTTTATCCTGTTTCCACCCAATCTCATTTTCCGTTCTCTCCCTTCAGAAAGCCAGAGTAATAACAAGTAATAACAAGGGAGTAGAAATGTCAGTATTAGAATAATCTGCACCTTCAGCTATTTACTAAAGTATATATCTCACCTCTGCTTTGCTCAATTTTATTGAATGGATATGACAAAGTTTATTGGAAAAGCAATATACAGTAATGAAGAATAGTTTTGTTTCACTATTTTATTTTTCTTCCTTGTTTCAGCTGCTGGGAGGATGTTGTAGAAGGAGAATGTTTTTCTTCATGCAGAACTGCAAAAGTTTGATTAGATCCTCACTTTGCATTTTTAAATAGTTTCTGTAACTCATCTATTTACAAAGAGGTGAGTGAGTTTTCTCTGGGTACTGTTCCACCACTTTAATAGTTTTATATGGGTGCTATTTGTTAAATCCTTGACAAAATATCGTGGCTCTTTTTAGATTACAATAAGGTACAGTAAATCAGAATTTTGATACTGTAAATTCTTTTAAAAATAACTTTTTTTCAGATCAAGGAATACTTTTTTAAATTAATGAAAATTGGAAATATTAAATTTAAACACAAATCTGATCATGTTTATAAAACAAGCAAATACATATAATCTTGTCTATCAAGTAAAAATATTTTCATTTTTTACAGTATAAAGGTAATTAGAAAATTATTTAACATGCAGAAATTTTCACTTCCAAAACCTCAGATGCCTGAAAAGAAAGGGAGAAGGAAATCCATATATCAAATCTGATTTGATATACACTTTTTGGTGATCTCCTAATTTACAATGAGAGAATGTAATTGTTTCTCTTAGAAGTTTTTCAGTTCTACAAAACCAGCCTGCTATAATGTGTCTAGTATATTAGGTTAAATAAGTTTTTTAATTCCTCTATCTATATAAAATAATGAACCCCTTTTCTAATTTTCTATTTTTGCAAAAGTTATGAGTTATTTATCAAAACTGAATTAATATATGAAAACTGAATTAATTGTAATCTGTTTCAGATGTACTGTTTTCAGTTTTATGTTTCAGTTAGAGAACTTTTTGTCTCAACTGTTTCATAATAACTGGATCATGTACCAACAAACAAAATACAAAGAAAAAAATCTTTTTGATTAAACTAAAGACAAAACCCATTCTAAACTCTCTAAATTCTCTAAATTGGAGAGATATGGATTTGATGGGTGGACTGTTTGGTAGATAAGGAATTGGTTGGATCATCGCATCCAGAGGGTAGTGGTCAACAGCTCGATGTCTGGATGGAGACCAGTGGTGAATGGTGTCCCTCAGGGGTCCGTACTGGAACCGGTGCTGGTTAATATATTCAATGACTTACACAGCGAGATCGAATGCACCCTCAGCAAGTTTGTAGGTGACACCAAGCTGAGTGGTGTGGTTGACACACCAGAAGGATGGGATGTCATCCAAAGAGACCTGGATAAGATAGAGAGATGGGCCTGTGTGAACCTCATGAGGTTCAACAAGGCCAAGTGCAAGGTCATGCATCTGGGTCGGGGTAACCCCCAGTATCAATACAGGCTGGGAGATGAAGGGATTGAGAGCATCCCTGCTGAGAGGGACTTGGGGGTACTGATGGGTAAAAAGCTGGACATGAGCCGGCAATGTGCACTGGCAGCCCAGAAGGCCAACCGTACTCTGGGCTGCATCAGGAGAAGCGTGGCCAGCAGGTTGAGGGAGGTGATTCTGCCCCTCTACTCTACTCTGGGGAGACCTCACCTGGAGCACTGTGTCCAGCTCTGGAGCCCTCAGCACAAGAAGGACAGGGAACTGTTGGACCAGGTCCAGAGGAGGGCTACAAAAATGATCCAAGGGCTGGAGCACCTCTGTTATGAGGACAGGCTGTGAGAGGTGGGCTTGTTCAGCCTGGAGAAAAGAAGGCTGTGAGGAGACCTGATTGCAGCCTTTCAATACCTAAAGGGGGCCTATAGGAAAGATGGGGATAATCTTTTTAGTAGGGCCAGCTGTGTCAGGACAAGGGGTAATGGTATTCAACTAAAACAGGGTAGATTTAGACTAGGTATAAGGAAGAAATTCTTTACAATGAGAGTAGTGAAACAGTGGAATGGGTTTCCCAGGGAGGTAGTGGAGGCCCCATCCCTGGAAACATTCAAGACCAGGTTGGACGGGGCTCTCAGCAGCCTGATCTAGTTAGTGGTGTCCCTGCTGACTGCAGGGGGGTTGGACTAGATGACCTCTAAAGGTCCCTTTCAATCTGAAATATTCTATGATTCTATGATATGAATGCCACCTGAACATTTCTGGCATCTCCCAATTTGCTAGCAGGTGAGGTTTTCATAATCCTTTAACTCCCCTAATGGTCATCCAGTGTTCTCTTAATTCCAAGACAAAGATCCTATATTTTTTGTTAAACCTGATGAATATATGTACTGTGAAACTCAAGTGTACCTTGCACTAAAATATATATGATAATCTCTAACAATACGATGCATGGTTATGTCTTTGACTGGCATTTATGCCTGTTAGTGTCTGGTTTTCACTTTCCCCGAGTCCAAGTGATACTTGTATTCATAGGATAGAGCTATTCTTTAAAATACCCATAATCTCCAGTTTTCACGACTAACACTTTTAGAAACTGTGGTCCAGATAAATAAAATGTCAGAAGTCACATTTTGATATCCAGCTGTAAAAAGGAAAATTACAGTGCAATCTTCATACACAGCAAAATATCTAAGTTTCTTCTTTAAGCAGAAAAATTATCTAAGCCTTAACAACAGAATGTAATAACTTCTAAAATGTGGGGTTTCTATTACATTTTTTAAAGAGAGTAAATTTTTATTGTGTTCATATCCTTTGGGGGTTATGAATTCTGACCATAGTTAAAGGCTGGAATAACTTGAGGATTGTATTTTCCCCTACATTCAATTCCAGGTTAGATGCCCACAACAATATCCCTTTTGTAGCAAGTACAATGTACTCTAACTCATAGATCCACCTAAGGTCTCTCAGTGGTGCAGTTTCCAAGAGAAATAGGTCGGGAGGGAAGCAGAGGGTCAGAACTGGTCCTAGCAATTTATGTTTCAGTCACTGTTGCTATGAAGTGTTTGAGTTGGCAAAGACAAGATACTATTTTCTGGATGTGTCAGACCAATAATTATCATTTAATACTCCTTTCCCTGAGGTCTCTTCTATGGAACAAAGGGCATTGACTCTTGTGAACGTTAATAATCGATATGGTTTACTCTAGTCAGAGCAATTTAAGTGGTTAATAAGGTTACTGCTATCCATGTTTTAGTACTGTTTTTGCCTGTGTTAGTAACACTTAGCTGCATGATTAAACAAGCCCTTTGTTTGCCTCCCTCTCTCCAGATGGGTAGTTGGCTCAGTATGACCCAAAAACAATTAGGTAAGTGATGTTGCTGTGCTATTTGCATCTGACCTCAGATGCCAGATATCCTGTATGCCAACAGTGAGCTCAAAGAAGCCTGTACGCATTGTGTGTGGACCCTGAACTCTCTCAACTACACTTCTGATTTCCCCTATGAAATAACTAACTTGTTTGCCCTGTCAAATCATTTAGTTTTGCTGCCAGACGTGACTTTTACATGCCTGTGAAGAACTGCTCAGGAAGACAATAAGGTTCTGCTCTGAGAACATGGGAGATTCACATGAAAGTTCTGGTTAATTGAACCCAAACCTCTAATTGAATCTGCAGGAGCTGGATCACTGACAACAAAAGTGAATCCAACTGCCAGGTTTAATTCAGCAGTCTCTTATGAACCACTCACTTCATATGTGCAGCTCCTACACATCATCTGGGTAATACAGATTATGTATGGAGGCAGGTAACTCTTGTGCAGCCTTAATTCTGCTTTTCCTTAAGTCTCAATGCTCAGCTATAGCCTCTGATGAACACATGAACATTAAATACATCTTCAAATAAATTGTTACAGCGACGCTTCTGTGCTCACAAAACACTTCCTACAAGAATCGTAAACCGAGTGTAGGTTTTCAAACAATTAACAAGGAAATGATTTAAATCTACAATGGCAAGTTCTAGAAGTGTAACTTTATACTCTGCTTTGGAGCCAGTCCCTTCGGAACAGCAGATCTTAAAATGTTGGAAGTCCCTCAAAGCCTTTGACTTCTGTGGAAAACTTTATTCTGTGAAAATCATACTTTAAAACTTTTTTTCTTAGAATGTATTTTGATCTAACATTTTAATTTGCTTTTTCTTGTACTTATAACAGTTTCATGCATGATATATACCATTTTTGCCTCTTTTTTCCTATGTTTTCCTTCATGTTTTTTCTGTTTCCTCGTTCTATCACAAACTACAATATAGTTCAACTATGCTATTGAACAAAAGATGCTACAAAAGATGCATTACAGTCTACTAATGTTCATGTCCCTTTTTAATTATGCTGCTGTAACATTAAATGTAACAGCAGCAAGCCCCAATATCTGTGCTGAGGAAAATACCTATCTTTTGCTGAATTATAGACTACATAACAGGGAAAATGGCTATCATCTTAAGACATGAAAATTGTCTTATACCAAAGCCAAAGTTAAACACTATATGATTTACCACACAGCTTTTTTTTCCACTGCAGATTTTAGTGCTTCCATTTATGTAAGAGAGAATGAAGTCAAATAAGAGCTCTCTCAATCACACAAACAGAAACAAAGACAGCTTCTTTTAATAACAGTGATTCCATCTGGTCTGTTCTCCTTTAGAGAAGAATCTTCAATGGTTTGTTGTTAACTTCGGATCTCAGAAGAACGAACTTCATTTTACTTCTTTCCTTAATCCGTGGCAATTGAATTTTGGATAAGAAGGAGACTATCTCCTTGTGACCCATATTTAGCTGGGATAAATCTGTTTTATAAAGAACATGCAAGAAATCTCATTACAGTTCTTGGATTATGATCTGTTGCAATGTCTCTTGTTTCTCAAACTGAAAAAAAGTTTTCCTTTCTCTTCCCATTCCAATCATATGCAAATAATTTGTCGGATTTATTCCCTTTTTCATAGTACATTTGTTCATTAAGCTTTAACACATTGTCTGTGTTATTCTCCACAAAGCATTTAGTTTCCCTCTGTTTAATCAAAAGTTGGAGGGTCCTAAGGTACCTGCTTTTTATGTTGCTTTTTTCATCTCATTAACTTCCTTTTCTAATTTACACTGGTACTCAAGATATACTTTTTGTACTGCTGCTGCAGCTAAGCAAATTATTCTACCCCTCATGACTGCTTTGGCAGCTTCCCACAAAACACCCAGGCTAGTTTCTTGGTTTTTATTGATATTAATTTATTCTGAAATAGTCTTCATGTGTTACACAAATCCTGCAGCTTTAATTAGAGAGTTGTTAAATCTCCATACTTCAGATCTCCTATAATTCAGTATACCATCCAGAGACATAGACACCAGAAAATTATCAGGCAAAGCTGGATTTCAAATACCAGATGGTTACACGTTACAATGTATCCTCATAAATAAATAAGAAGAATCCAGTTTAAATGTAATGGAACTAAAGTATAAAAGGTACCGGATTGCCTGTTTCAGTGTTGCTGTCAGAATGGATCAATGAGGACTAAATCTTTGCTATACCCTTTGCTCACTTCACTTTTAAATTGTTGTTTTACTAACAAAGATCAAAACTCACATCCCTGTTTCAAAGTAAAAAAAACACTAAAGTCTTCATTTATTACAGTCCCTGGAAATACTTGCCGTTAGGTAAGAAATAATCAAGAAATAAAGAATTTGAATTGTAGGGGACATACAGATTTGAAATTGTAAGGACTACCTGTCATAATCCTTTACATTATTAACTTTTAATAATAAACTCATTGATCAAAATAAAAAGAGGTTCTTCACCCTAATACTACCTTTTGAATTAGAACTTTTACTAGAAGTAACGGACCTTTAATAATGTGGCTGATTTGGCAGAAATAAGCAAGATGACAAAAAAAAGACAATCAAAACATATGTATACTTTATGTCATCAGAAAACCTCAAAGGCAGTGGTACTGGTAGATGTGTTTTAACATTTTATTTTTATTTTACAATGTCTCAGCAGTAACATACTCTGCAATCTTAATTTGTTTTCAAAGTGTGAATTAAAAAAATCTAGACCAAATCTTCACTTTTGTTATGAAAATATATAAATAAATGCAATATAGAAAAACAAGTGAAATGAATTAAGATACCTGGGAGGTGTTCTAAGGCTAATGCTAAACAGAGGAGATAGACTGAAGTGTATGAAATAAATGTAAGAAATACATTTGTACTTCTGAAACTATTTTTAGTATGTTAATCTTATAGTATTAGTAGTATAATTGTAATGCTACTTCTGAACAAAGATAATTAGAGAAAAACATTTTAAACATCAATAACAGTAAATAAAAATATCTTTATAAGCTACTGAATAATGTCACATAGATTTTTTTGTACATACTTCGTATTTAAAGATATGTTATTTTTTTAAAAAAGCCTTTAGGCTCTCATGTAGCTTCTTCATTTCAATTAGGGAGACGCTTTCTAATATATTCATACACAAGCCAGCTTGGAATAATGCCTGCCTGAGGTGTGGCAAAGAACAGTATGAGCAGATACACTGGGAACAGATAACTCTGAACAAAATGCCATAACATTTCAGTGGAGAAGTGTTATTACTGGCCAGAAAGAGTAAAAGGTGAACCTCAAGTTTTCATGAGTTTCATTTCAGAAATGTGGACTCTCTGTATACACAGCAATATATTGCTGTGGTAATCCTTCCACCTCATTTTGGCTTTCTAAAAGCTGATCATTTAGCCTAAATTGTTAATTTAGATGTTGGGGTTTTTTTGTCAGTAGAGGGAAAAATGTACCTCCAGAAGATAATTAATCCTGTACTCTGATAAGAGGTGGGACTCCTTCATGTCTCTATCTCTTTTGATCTATTAACTTTGAATTCAGTAACTATATAGGAAACTCAGACCTGAATTCAGCTGTTTGTTCACGGGTATCTAGGACCACTGGAGTTTCTATAAGGTATTCAGGACATCTTCAGGGAGCTGGTGCAGAATCCCCTTATAAGACACTAAAACCTCTGAGGATATCACAAATGGCACCAGGCACCCACACAAAGGCAGCTCAGTAGTGTTCTTGGAGACTAACTCAGATGGGATGTCTAAGTTTGGACGGTTTAAAATACATGCAATGAAGCCCACCCAAGAAGAAAATTGGAATATACTATATGCCTTAAAGAAAATGTAGACTGTAAACTAAATGAATTTTAATTTAAACAGTCAGTTGGCACATCCATTTTCACAACAATCTTCTATTTTGTTAGTACTCAGATATTCAGGACCTGAACTTAACATCCATCATATGCAGGTGCATGACGTCTTCTGTGCATGACCATGACCTAGACTATGAGTGGCTATTTCTATTCTTAAATGTCCTTAGGAATTTTTCAAGTGCAAGAGAAGTTTAAAATAACAATTTTAGGTACTCCTCACATTTACCATCCCTTTTCCATATAAATCTGGTACTATAACTACCAAATTTATAACTGTGGAGACTGATTTTCAAGAAATAATTTGTCCTGTATATTCTTTTGCATAGAGATCTTCTGGTTCTTAATCTATTCAGTTTGATAACTATTCATTCCTGCTTGTGTTATTAGTATTTTCTGTTTCACAATTGCAGGGGTGAATGATGACCTTAATCTGGAAAAGTTTATTTCTTGGGAAGCTCTTCGTACTCTGGGGTGTACTCTTTTGAAAGGGAGTGAACCACTGACCACAGAAGGCAAGCTTAAATTAGTGCATATCCTCAGGGCAAACCTCCTGTTCTCTGCACTTGCCTGAAGCCAACACAGTTCTCCTACTTTACTTAGTGGTGCAAACTAACCCAATTTCCATCTTTGTGTATCTAAATAGCATCTAGGTGAAGACACTTTCCCAAACTTACTGTTTAAAACTTTGACTAACATACATACACCTGTCTAACACTATATATTATTTTGATTATTTGACTAATATGACTTATTTTGGCTTGAGCTGAACATAATTATCTGATAGCAACAGACATTTACAATGTTAACTTTTATGTTTTAACAGTAAACTATTAGTAATTTTATATATATACATGGACATACAATAGCATGAAATGTGGTTTTAGTGTGAGGTTTGGTGTGTTTCTCCAAAGGAGCATTCAGCCTCACAAGATATTTTTGAAGATTTTTCATATGTATCTAAAGAAAAAAAAAAAGTACTAATTATAAGCTACCATCAAAATGTTTTGGGATCTTTTCCAAGTCTGCTAGGTCATATAGTACCTTTTCATTGATTCCGAAATGATTTCACAGATTTCAGGCTATTGAATTAATGTGGGCAATATTTTTTTTTTCGTTCCCCCCCCTTTTTTTTTTTTCCCAGATGGAGTGAAGAAATAGCAGTTCCAGCTGAGAAAGGTCTACAATTGAAAAATTGCATAATTCTGTGATAATTAACAACTATCTATGATAATAGCTGCATAGCTATAGATAGCAAACACTTCCCCTATTTCAAAATGGGCTGCATTTATCATTTATACAGACTTGGTTTTATTCCTTCCTTCCTTCCTTCCTTCCTTTCTTTCTTTCTTTCTTTCTTTCTTTCTTTCTTTCTTTCTTTCTTTCTTCTTTCCTTTCTTCCTTTTCCTTTCCTTCCTTTCTTTCTTTCTTCCTTTCTTTCTTTCTTTCTTTCTTTTTCCTTCCTTCCTTCCTTCCTTCCTTCCTTCCTTCCTTCCTTCCTTCCTTCCTTCCTTCCTTCCTTCCTTCCTCTTTCTTTCTCCTTCTTTCTATCTTAATTGATAACAAAAATGTGGCCCTGGTAATGGCACCTTTGATTTGATACATAGTATAAAGGTAGTAGAGGCAAAACCAGTATGACTTCTTTATTGTCCCATTATTTGGCTTAGAAGTTCCTCAGAGATAATGCAGAAAGTCCCTCAAACCAGGACAAAAAAAGTAAGTATGGATCTAAAGTGAGATTAAGAGGAATTTAGGCACCCAAAATGTGGTCCTTTAGATTCTCAGTAGGTTCCTGGAAAGTTCCTGAGAAATTCCTGAAAAGTCTCAGTTTCAACTATAAATTTCACTACATACACAGGTTCTGCTTGTGCATGAACTTGGAAATACCTTTATCTCATAACTAATGCTAAGCAGAGTGTGTGAATCATATTGATATTGAAGTACTTGATAGGAGAGGGAAAGGAGGAGTTTCTAGTCAAGTTATACTGAACACGTGAAAATGGACTAAACCACGTTTCTCCTTATTTTGACTAGAGCACCAAGTTCTAGTTATTAGACTTGGAGAAAGAAAATTTTCTTGCACTAACCAAGCTTTAAATATTGAACGAAAAGAGGAGGAGCTGGGAGAAGCAGGAGTAAAAGTTGCAGGATGCTGGTATAAGAAACAGCACGAGGGTTGGACTACTTGTACAGAAGAAGAAAATAGGGAAATATTGTCTCTCATATTTCTTCATAGTTAGTATACTGGCTTTGGAGACTGTGTCTGATGAGACTGCTCAGTAGAAGGCTTTGTAGGGTCTAGTCCTTTTGAAAGAGTCACTGCAACATTGATAACTGTACTATCCTGGATGGTGTCCACCCAAGGGTACTGAGGGAGCTGATGGAGGTGTTCACCAAGGCCCTTTCCATCATCTGTCAGCAGTCCTGGATGACTGGGGAAGTTCCACTTGACTGGAGGTTGGCAAATGTGACACCCATTTAAAAGAAGTGCCAGAGGCAGGATTCAGGGACCACAGGTCTGTCAGTCTGACCTTGGTGCCAGGGAAGGTCATGGAGCAGATCATCTTGAGTCCCATCACACAGTATATCCAGGAGAACCAGAAGATCAGGCCCAGTCAACACGGGTTTATGAAAAGCAGGTCCTGCTTAACTAAACTGATCTCCTTTAGAGTTATCTAGTCCAACTCCCCTTCAGTGAACAGGGACACCTTTAACTAGAGAAGGTTGCTCAGAGCTCCATCCAACCTGGCCTTGAATGTTTCCAGGGATGGGGCCTCCACTACCTCCCTGGAAAACTCATTCCACTGTTTCACTACCCTCATTGTAAAAAATGTCTTCCTTATATCCAGTCTAAACCTACCCTGCTTCAATTTAATACCATTACCCATTATTCTGTTACAGCAGGCCTTCCTAAAATGATTGTCCCCATCTTTCTTATAAGCCCCCTTTAAGTACTGAAAAGCAGCAATAAGGTCTCCCTGCAGCCTTCTCTTCTCCAGGCTGAACAAGCCCACCTTCGCAGCCTGTCCTCATAACAGAGGTGCTCCAACCCTCGGATCATTTTTGTAGCCCTCCTCTGGACCTGGTCCAACAGTTCCATGGCCTTCTTGTGCTGAGGGCTCCAGAGCTGAGACGCAGTACTCCAGGTGAGGTCTCACCAGAGCAGAGCAGAGGGGCAGAATCCCCTCCCTCAACCTGCTGGCCACACTTCTCTTCATGCAGCCCAGGGTACAGTTGGCCTTCTGGGCTGCCAGTGCACATTGCCGGCTCATGTCCAGCTTTTCATCCATCAGTACCTCTAAGTCCCTCTCAGCAGGGCTGCTCTCAATGGCTTCATTGCCCAACCTGCATTGATACCAGGGGTTGCCCCAGTCCAGGTGCATGACCTTGCACTTGGCCTTGTTAAACCTCATGATGTTCACACAGGCCCACCTCTCCAGCTTGTCCAGGTTTGATGGGTTGTAGCCAACTGTATGAGGTTCAACAAGGCCAAGTCTTGGGCCCTGCACTTGGGTGACAACCACTCCATACAACAAGCTACAGGCTTGGGGATGAATGACTGGAAAGCTAGTCAGCAGAGAGGGGTTTGGGGGTACTGGTCAACAGCCAACTGAATATGAGCCAGTAGTATGCTCAGGTGGCCAAGAGGGCCAATGGCATCCTGGCTTGCATCAGAAATAGTGTGGCCAGCAGGACCAGGGTAGTAATTCTTCCACTGTACTCAGCATTGGTGAGGCTGCACCTCAAATACTGTGTTCAGTTTTGGGCCCTTCACTACAAGAAAGATGTGTTGCTGGAACATGTCCAGAGAAGGACAATGAAGCTGGTGAGTGGTCTGGAGCACAAGTCTTATGAGGAGCGGCTATGGGAACTGGAGTTGTTTAGCTTAGAGAAGAAGAGGCTGAGGGGAGACCTTATTGCTCTCTACAACTACCTGAAAGGAGGTTGTAGCCAAGTGGCTGTTGGTCTCTTCTCCCAAGTAACAAGCAATAGGAAAAGAGCCAGGACAGCTGACCTGAACTGACCAAAAGGATATTCCAGACCATATGACATCGTGCTCAATATATAAGCTGGGGGAAGAAGCAGGAAGGGGGGGACATTCAGGGTAATGGCATTTATCTTCCCAAGTCATCGATAGATGTGATGGAGCCCTGCTTTCCTGGAGATGGCTGAACACCTGCCTGCAGATGGGAAGTAGTAAATTAATTCCTTGCTTTGCTTTGCTTGCACACACAGCTTTTGCTCTCCCTATTAAACTGTCTTTATCTCAACCCATGAGTTTCCTCACTTACTCTTCTGATTTTCTCCTCCATCCCACTGTGGGGGAGTGAAGAAGCGTCTGTGTACTGTTTAGTTGCCAGCCTGGGTTAAACCACGATACACCTCAATGAACCTACAAGATTGTCAAAACTTTTAGAGTACAAGCTGGAGATCAAGTAGGATACCTTAAAACATCTAAAATAGGCATGGTACATATAAGTGACTGAACTGAGCCTGATAAAGTAAATGTATTCTAGAAAGCTATTCAGTACTCAAAACATAGGGAGTCTCATAAGGAAGAGGTGAATAGCTCTCCAGACTACATAAACTGTATTGACTAGACTGCACTAGAAATTTAGACACCCAAATAGAGTTCATTAGTGACATAAGCATCTGCACTTAAAGAACGTCATTTAGATATCAGCAATCTGGAGTTAAATGCCATCCTTCCTTTCTCAACAGGAAAGCTCTTAGGAGAAAACGACAGAATTTCCTGTACAGAAAGAATTGATTTCCGAAACCCTTTTTTTGTGTGAGCATGATGAGGGCCTCAAGTAGCATGAAATTTAAGAAATTAAATATTTATTATTCAGATTTTTCACTCACTGAAAAATCCATCATTCCCTAGTGTTTAACTAAATAATAGTAATCTCTGCAGAGGAAATTTCAAGGACTTCTCACATTTTCATTTTTTCATGTTACAAAATGTAATGAAAATGTAAAATCTCAAAAGAAAATTGTAATGTGTACTCAGGAAGGAGATGAGGCTTACAGTAGTGCTGTTTATTCATTAATCTGAAGGGTGAAAATGTAACACATCTACTGTGGGTTTTTTTATAAACTATTATTCACATTCAGGTTAAAAGTGGAGGGTGCAGATGGAATATGTAAGCAAACCCCAAAACTATTCAATTTCTCTTTACCTGACTTATTTCTCCAGTATCAATCAACTCAGGAACTGCTCTGTAAAGATATTAGTCATGCACTGCTGGAATGATTGACCAAACAGGCTCATCACAAGAAAACCCACAGAATTACACATTACATACATAGACATAAAGCTGACCCAGTACCTACTGCAGCCATAAAACTCCAGAACACAATACTTTTTTTTTTTCCATTCCTCAGAACTGAACAGCAAGAAACAATAAAAAAATCTTTTGAGAGGATGGAGAATCCCAAATGTGCATTGCATAGAGAGGCAGTATCCCACTCTTTCCTTGAAGTTCAGCACTGTCATCCAAAGTTACATGTTTGAGAAGCAGTTCTATTCTGGGAAGTATTCCAGATTCACTTACGGGAAAGTGAATCGTTCTGTGACCAGCATATACTGTATAACCTACTGCGCACAGGGTAAGGCATATTATTCCATTTCATACAATACTTCATAACCTCAAATTAATAAATACACATGATATACAGAGCAAATACCACTCAAGTAGCACATTGCAGCACTGAACCTGCTCTCTGACTACACTTCAGCTGGTAAGTAACTCAAGTTTAGAGCAGGGTTGGTTTTTTTGTTTGTATTCCCCCCCGGCCCCGCCCCGCCAGTGCTAGTCACAGCATACTCTTCAGTTACCAATACTTTAAAGGATTTTCCCTGACACTACTAAACCTTTTATCACAGCCAAATGATAATGAAGTAATGTGATAGACTGAAAAGAGCAGCCCATCTTTGATCTAATGGTAGAAGGTTCAGGCTATTCATATGCTCAACTGCACTCATAAATTATACACTAATACTAAGCCACTTGGATGGTCACAGTAACTATCACACACTCTTTGCTTGTCTTGAACTTAATTTCCAGAAACTTGCACTTATTTTCTTTCAGTTCACACAGGGCACATTTGCAATAACCCACCCTAACTCAAGGACACCTTATTCAGTTCAAGTCCAAGTAAACATATCCATTAAATGCATTGAAAAGTTTTATGAGGATTCTTCAATTTTGTTTCCAGTAGGAAAAAGACAGTTACTTCACAGCTATTTTGATGATTACAGGTGTATGGATCCTCTTTGCTTCCTTGTAATTAAAGGTCAAAGCCACGGAACTCTTTATTTTAAAATTTATGAAGTTCACACCATCATTCCAGTTATTTTCCTCCAAATTCAGCTATTACCTCTCTCTGTGTCACAGTACAGACAGTCTCTTCTGAGGTATGATCTTTGCAGTATTATAAAAATAGTAAAACAGTAGCAAACCATTGATTCAGCTTCTTTCTTCCCTGCAACCCACTAAAATCTTGTTAAGGGTTTTATGCTGCTGAAAACCACTATAAAACTCAGCCGCCTTTCATTATACTATCTAGAAAAAGGGAATTTTTAATGATTTGGTTGATTATTGAGGGGTGAAGAACATTTTGGGTAAATATGAGACAGAAAAATATGGTAAAGACAGGGAGCTACTAATAATTTTCATTATAATGAACAATAATCATTGTAAAGAAGGGTCTTAAAGTGATTTCTAAACATAAATTTACCTATTATACACCTTGAACTCTTTCAGCTCTTACATACAAATCACATTCAGATGTTAGTAAACCAAAGCAGGTCAACAAAATAAAACTATTTCACCTTGACTTTAAAACTAGTGGGAAGATGGTCAGTCTACATTTAAGCTGTCTGACCCTTGTCTCTTTATTCTTGGTTTGAAAGACAAATCTAGAACTGTGGTTAAATAATAAGTTTGGATAAAGAAAAAAATCATGACAGTAGTTCATTAATTTTAATTACATCAAATGTAAATGAATTGTGTGTATGTCCTGGTTTCGGCTGGGATAGAGTTAATTTTCTTCACAGAAGCTAGCATAGTGCTGTGCTTTGGATTCAGTGCTAGAAGAATGTTGATAACACGCTGATGTTTTTAGTTGTTGCCAAGTAGTGCTCAGACTGTTCAAGGACTTTTTGAGCTTCTCCTGCTCGGCCAGGTGCGTAACAAGCTGGGAGTACAGCACAGCTAGGACCCAAACTGTCCAAAGAGCTATTCCATACCATAGAACGTCATGCTCGGGGGGGTTAGTCGGTCGGGTCGGTCGAGTCGGTCGGTCGGTCGCGGGCAGAGTGGTCGCAGCTCGGGCTGTGTGATCGCGGCCCGGGGGGAGTGATCGCTGCTCGGGACGGGCTGGGCATCGGTCAGCGGGTGGTGAGCAATTGCATTGTGCATCACTTGTTTTATATATTCTTATATTTTCTTACATTATTATTATTATTTTTTTTTTTTAGCCCGTCGCGGGCGTAACCCACGGGTCTTACTTTTTTTTCTTTTCTCCGATTCTCTCCCCCATCCCACTGAGGGAGGGGGGGGAGTGAGCGAGCGGCTGCGTGGTGCTTAGTTGCCAGCCGGGTTAAACCACGACAGTCCTATTTTGGCGCCCAACGTGGGGCCTGAAGGGTTGAGATAACGACAGATCTGAACATTTTTAAAAGGCATTTGTGATAAGCATTCGTTATATTAGTCTAATAGTCGCTGATCGCAATGTTGTTTTATTTGCTCTCAGAGTTGCTGTCCTTGTTCATGGAGTTCTTTTATGTATCACCTTACCTGCTGTATGCACTCCCTGTGCTGCTGGTTGTCACTTTTCGCAAGTGGATTAAAGCTACTGTTCTGCTGTACTGTGTAATACTGGCTTATGCTATGATAAAACTATTGATCATCAGATTAAGCTCATATTTTTACTCAGTATTGCTGTCACCTCTGTATTTTGGGAACCATCTATTGGGAATTATGAATAATTATACATTTTACTTTTTATCCTCGGAGAGCCAGCCTGTGGGGGAGTCACCTTACTCCATCTTCCCCTTCTTCTCTGAGCTAATTACAACAGTTCTTGAGAATGTTGAATATCCTTGGGATGTTCCAACTAGCATGGCCCTATTGCTAGGTCTCCTGAATATAGTTCAGCTTTTACTCAGGGTTTCCTACGTAAATTATATAAATTCCCAACTCCAACCTCAGTGACACGCACTGTAGCTACTCCAACTGCAGCACAGGCACTGCTGCTACTCCAGCCTCAGTGACACCCACTGTAGCTCCTCCAACTGCAGACACAGGCCCCCCCCACTGAGCTCCTCCAGCCGTAGCCACAGGCACCGCTGCTACTCCCCGGCCTGCTACTCCAACCCCTGCAACCGGCACTGCAGCTACTCAAACCCCAGCAACAGGCATTGCAGCTAAGACAGGGAGCGAACCTGTGCCGGTATCAGTTGCCCCTATACACAAGAAGAAATCTTGGAAGCGAAAGTCAACTCGTTTAGAAAGGGAGGATGAATCAGGGCCATCACAAAAGGAGGAGGAAGAGGAAGAGCTCATAAATGAGACAGAAACTACACGGTCTCTATCCTTGGGTGAGCTGCGAGATATGAGAAAAGATTTCAGCCGTCGTGCAGGAGAGCATCTTGTCACCTGGTTGCTCCGATGCTGGGATAATGGGGCCAGTAGCCTGGAACTGGAGGGTAAGGAAGCCAAACAGCTGGGATCCCTTTCTAGGGAAGGGGGCATTGACAAAGCGATTGGAAAAGGGACACAAGTCCTCAGCCTCTGGAGACGACTACTGTCAGCCATGAAGGAAAGATATCCCTTCAAGGAAGATGTCATACATCGCCCAGGCAAATGGACCACCGTGGAGAAAGGCATCCAGTACCTGAGGGAATTGGCTGTCCTGGAAGTGATTTATAGTGACCTGGACAATGACCAGTTGCCTAAAGATCCAGATAGTGTCCAGTGCACACGACCCATGTGGCGGAAGTTGTTACGGAGCGCACCAACATCATATGCCAACACATGGGCAATAATGAACTGGGAAGCTGGACGGGGACCAACAGTGGATGAAATGGCTAGCCAGCTCCGGGAATACGAAGAAAGTATCTCTTCTTCCCTTGTCTCTGCTGTGGAGAAACTGTCCCAAAAGGTTGAACGACTCGAAAAGCGTATACCCTACTCCCCTCCTGTACAGACCAGTATCTCAGCCATTAGAAGTAAGCGCCCTTCTGCTCAAGGAAAAGAATATCGAGGGTACACACCACGGGGCACTCTATGGTTTTACCTGCGTGACCATGGAGAGGACATGAGGAAATGGGATGGAAAACCTACCTCAACCCTAGAGGCACGAGTACGCGAGTTGCAAAGGAAAACAAGCACAAAAGGGGGCTCTTCCAAGAAACTTGTTGCTCCAATTTCCAAAGACGGGGTAGATCGTCATTTTTTCAGACAGAATAGAAGAGCTGATCTTAATTCTGATTGTGATGAAGGAACTTCTGACTCATATACACAAACCATGAGCAACAGTGATCAGAATTAGAGGGGCCCTGCCTCCAGCCAGGTGGAGGAAAGGGACAACCGGGTCTACTGGACTGTGTGGATTCGATGGCCTGGCACGTCAGACCCACAGAAGTATAGAGCTCTAGTAGACACCGGTGCACAGTGTACTCTAATGCCATCAAGCCATATAGGGGCAGAATCCATTTGTATTTCTGGAGTGACAGGGGGATCTCAAGAGCTGACTGTATTGGAGGCCGAAGTGAGCCTAACCGGGAACGAGTGGCAAAAGCACCGCATTGTGACTGGGCCAGATGCTCCGTGCATCCTTGGCATAGACTACCTCAGGAGAGGGTATTTCAAGGACCCAAAAGGGTACCGTTGGGCTTTTGGTATAGCTGCATTGGAGGCAGAAGAAATTAAGCAGCTGTCTACCTTGCCTGGTCTCTCAAAGGACCCTTCGGTTGTGGGGTTGCTGAGTGTTGAAGACCAACAAGTGCCGATTGCCACCACAACAGTGCACAGGCGGCAATATCGCACCAACCGAGACTCCCTGATTCCCATCCATAAGCTGATTCGTCGACTGGAGAGCCAAGGAGTGATAGCAAGACTCGATCACCCTTTAACAGTCCCATATGGCCAGTGAGAAAGTCTGATGGAGAGTGGAGACTGACAGTAGACTATCGTGGCCTGAATGAAGTTACGCCACCACTGAGTGCTGCCGTGCCGGACATGTTAGAACTTCAATACGAACTGGAGTCAAAGGCAGCCAAGTGGTATGCCACAATTGATATTGCAAATGCTTTCTTTTCAATCCCTTTGGCAGCAGAGTGCAGGCCACAGTTTGCTTTCACTTGGAGGGGTATCCAGTATACCTGGAATCGACTGCCCCAGGGGTGGAAACACAGCCCTACCATTTGCCATGGACTGATCCAGACAGCACTGGAACAGGGTAAGGCTCCAGAACACCTGCAATACATTGATGACATCATTGTGTGGGGCAATACAGCAGAAGAAGTTTTTGAGAAAGGGAAGAAAATAGTCCAAATCCTTCTGAAGGCCGGTTTTGCCATAAAACAAAGCAAGGTCAAGGGACCTGCACAGGAGATCCAGTTTTTAGGAATCAAATGGCAAGATGGACGTCGTCAGATTCCAATGGATGTGATCAACAAAATAACAGCCATGTCTCCACCAACTAGCAAAAAGGAAACACAAGCTTTCTTGGGCGTTGTGGGTTTTTGGAGAATGCATATTCCAAATTACAGCCAGATTGTAAGCCCTCTCTACCAAGTGACCCGGAAGAAGAACGATTTCAAATGGGGCCCTGAACAACGACAAGCCTTTGAACAAATTAAACGGGAGATAGTGCATGCAGTAGCCCTTGGGCCGGTCCGGGCAGGGCAAGATGTAAAGAATGTGCTCTACACCGCAGCCGGGGAGAATGGCCCTACCTGGAGCCTTTGGCAGAAAGCACCAGGGGAGACTCGAGGCCGACCCCTAGGCTTTTGGAGTAGGGGATACAGAGGATCTGAAGCCAACTATACTCCAACTGAAAAAGAGATATTGGCAGCATATGAAGGGGTTCGAGCTGCTTCAGAAGTGGTTGGTACTGAAGCACAGCTCCTCCTGGCACCCCGACTGCCGGTGCTGGGCTGGATGTTCAAAGGGAAGGTCCCCTCTACACATCATGCAACTGATGCTACGTGGAGTAAATGGGTTGCACTGATTACACAACGGGCTCGAATAGGAAACCTCAGTCGCCCAGGAATCTTGGAAGTGATCACGGACTGGCCAGAAGGCAAAGATTTTGGAGTATCACCAGAGGAGGAGGTGGTGCGTGCTGAAGAAGCCCCGCTGTACAATAAATTGCCAGAAAACGAGAAGCAATATGCCCTGTTCACTGATGGATCCTGTCGTCTTGTGGGAAAGCATCGAAGGTGGAAGGCTGCTGTATGGAGTCCTACAAGACAAGTTGCAGAGACTGCTGAAGGAGAAGGTGAATCAAGTCAATTTGCAGAGGTGAAAGCCATCCAGCTGGCTTTAGATATTGCTGAAAGAGAAAAATGGCCAGTGCTCTATCTCTATACTGACTCATGGATGGTGGCAAATGCTTTGTGGGGATGGTTGCAGCAATGGAAGCAGAGCAACTGGCAGCGCAGGGGCAAACCCATCTGGGCAGCTGCATTGTGGCAAGATATTGCTTCCCGGGTGGAGAACCTGGTTGTAAAGGTACGTCATGTAGATGCTCATGTACCCAAGAGTCGGGCCTCTGAAGAACATCAAAACAACCAGCAGGCAGATCAGGCTGCTAAGATTGAAGTGGCTCAGGTAGATCTGGACTGGCAACATAAGGGTGAATTGTTTCTAGCTCGGTGGGCCCATGACACCTCAGGCCATCAAGGAAGAGATGCAACATATAGATGGGCTCGTGATCGAGGGGTGGACTTAACTATGGACGCTATCGCACAGATTATCCATGAATGTGAAACGTGTGCTGCGATCAAACAAGCCAAGCGGTTAAAGCCTCTCTGGTATGGAGGACGGTGGCTGAAATACAAATATGGAGAGGCTTGGCAGATTGATTATATCACACTTCCACAAACCCGCCATGGCAAGCGCTATGTGCTCACCATGGTGGAAGCGACCACCGGATGGCTGGAAACATATCCCGTGCCCCATGCCACTGCCCGGAACACTATCCTAGGCCTTGAAAAACAAGTCCTGTGGCGACATGGCACTCCAGAAAGAATTGAGTCAGACAACGGAACTCATTTCCGAAACAGCCTCATAGACAAATGGGCCAAAGAGCATGGCATTGAGTGGGTCTATCACATCCCCTATCATGCACCAGCCTCTGGGAAAATTGAACGATACAATGGACTGTTAAAGACTACACTGAAAGCAATGGGTGGTGGAACATTCAAACATTGGGATACACATTTAGCAAAAGCCACCTGGTTAGTCAACACTAGAGGATCTTCCAACCGAGCTGGCCCTGCCCAATCAAACCTCTTACGTAAAAAATATGCTGGGGAAGACAGTCTGGGTTTCTCCTGCCTCAGGCAAAGGCAAACCCATCCGTGGGATTGCTTTTGCCCAAGGACCTGGCTCTACTTGGTGGGTGATGCGGAAGGATGGGGAAGTCCTATGTGTACCTCAAAGGGATTTGATTTTGGGTGAAAATAGCCAATGAACTGAATTGTATAATGTTAATTGCTGTGTAATATAGTATGTCTTCATTTTTACTATTGCTGTATGTCATATCAATGGTATAACAGTAAGGATCGCCCAGATTAATGAAGAATGAATTTTGAAGAAACTGAGGAAGTGCAGCGGATGGAACCAGAACTGACTTCAGCAAGCAACAACCCAACACCAGACCCCATCTCTCCTGCCCTGAAAGACTGTTACGACAGATGGAGCCCAAAACCGTGGACTAAATGAACCCAATGGACATTTCAGAGGGATGGTCTACAGACTAAGGGAATGATATCTGTGTATATATATATCAAAATGGTGGTGATTAATTGGAATGTATTGTAAGGGTAGGACCTAAGCATGACGTAAATGGTATAGAATAAGGGGTGGAATGTCCTGGTTTCGGCTGGGATAGAGTTAATTTTCTTCACAGAAGCTAGCATAGTGCTGTGCTTTGGATTCAGTGCTAGAAGAATGTTGATAACACGCTGATGTTTTTAGTTGTTGCCAAGTAGTGCTCAGACTGTTCAAGGACTTTTTGAGCTTCTCCTGCTCGGCCAGGTGCATAACAAGCTGGGAGTACAGCACAGCTAGGACCCAAACTGTCCAAAGAGCTATTCCATACCATAGAACGTCATGCTCGGGGGGGTTAGTCGGTCGGGTCGGTCGAGTCGGTCGGTCGGTCGCGGGCAGAGTGGTCGCAGCTCGGGCTGTGTGATCGCGGCCCGGGGGGAGTGATCGCTGCTCGGGACGGGCTGGGCATCGGTCAGCGGGTGGTGAGCAATTGCATTGTGCATCACTTGTTTTATATATTCTGTATATTTTCTTACTATTATTATTATTATTATTGTTATTCTTCTCTCTTATAAAACTGTCTCTATCTCAACCCACGGGTCTTACTTTTTTTTCTTTTCTCCGATTCTCTCCCCCATCCCACTGAGGGAGGGGGGGGAGTGAGCGAGCGGCTGCGTGGTGCTTAGTTGCCAGCCGGGTTAAACCACGACATATCACATATCACATATATCACGTATCAACAGTATGAAAAAGACTAAAGATTGATATTGTGAGTATTGTCTCTTTTCCAGAGCAGTTCAAACGCAAAGAAAATCAATCCAGCATGAGTTAGGCAAAGTTAAGACCATTCATGTGATGTTACTTATCAAAATGTCAAGCATAACCTGAAAACTTTCTGTCATCAGTCCCAAAATGTCACAAAAAGAGAAGTTTACAAGGAAGTGCAGAATCTTTTCCTTTAGACAGAGGTGTGATGTGAGTTCAGGCCTGTGAGCAAAGAAACAGATTTTTAACGCATGCTTTGAGACCAGATAGCCTGTGTGGTATTGGACAGAACCTTTAATCCTCTGTAACATTTCCTCCAGAGCAATATGAAAAGAATAATATTTATCTGAGAGTGCTGTTACCCAGATTAATTATCTAGTGGGACAAAAAAAATGTGGATATAGCAAGCAGAATTCCATTAATGTGAGCACAACTGCACTTGCTTACCACAGCAGTGAATTTAGCATTGTACGGATAAATGCCTTGAAGAAGTAAGTAAATAAATAACTGTTAAGTTTTACTGTTTCATCTTTATGTGATGCATTCAGACAACTGCAGTTCAAAACACTGACTCTAGTCACAATGAATATACAAGATACAGATCAGAGATATGGAAATTTTTATTTAACAAACTTTGCTGGCATTAGGTTCCTTGTTTCTGAATTGCTTACAAAAAATAAATCAGGATTTCTTGGCATTTATTGTCTTGAATTATTTCTATAAACAATTCTTATTCTCCTGGTTTAGTATGATGACTTGATTCCCTGTAACATCAGGTCTGATGATGATACTGAGCCATTTTTCTTGGTCTCATTACTCTTTCATGATATTGTTTCTATTCCTTGACTGGATAAATGAAACATTAGGAAAATAAAACCATAAAAATGTGTTTATGCATTTATAAATGAGCTAGACTGAAGTAATATTGACTATCAAGCTCATCTGCTTACCTTAAATATCTAGAAATTTGGGTTCTAAATTGAGCTAGACACCTTAGTCACCTTGTTTACTCAGTGAAGAGAAATAGCAACCTTAATGGGCAGTTCCTCTGATGTGCTGTAAGGTCACACAATCATAGAATCATAGAATATTTTATCTTGGAAAAGATCCCTAAGATCATTGAGTCCAACCATTAACCTAACACTACCGTGTCCACCACTAAATCATGTTCCTAAGCACCTCATCTACATGTTTTTTAAGTACCTCCAGGGATGGGGCCTCAACCACTTCCCCGGGCAGCCTGTTGCAATGTTTGACAACCCTTTCAATGCAGAATTTTTTTCCTAATATCTAATCTAAACCTCCTGTGGTGAAACTTGAGGCCATTTCCCCTTGTCCTATTGCTTGTTACTTGGGAGAAGAGACTAAAACCTGCCTCACTACAACCTCCTTTCAAGTAGTTGTAGAGAGCAATAAGGTGTTCCCCTGAGCCTCCTTTTCTCCAGGTTAAATAACCCCAGTTCCCTCAGCCACTCCTTATAAGACTTGTTTATCACAGATGAATTGTATTCTAGAAGTTCTCTCCATTGGCTAATTGCATCTGCAACACATATACTCACCTGTTTAATCCCATTGCTGTGCCTTCTCTGCTCTAATTACTTGCCCAGAACAGCACAAGTATTTGTAGGTCACATACCCTTTCTACCAAAGCTGTGAGAAAATAGCAATGTGGCACTTTTTTTTTGGCTTGGTATGATTAATTCTGTTGCAGACATCAAACTTAAGGAAAACCAAGATGGAGCTGATGGTTTGGGAAGATATAACACATTTTATTTAAATATATATTCACTGAAGTGGAGAGGAAAAAAAAAAAAAAAACAGAACACAAATAAAACTCAAAATTTACTCCAATACCTATTTAAATGAAAAAAAAAATGCTGCAAGACAATATTAATACAGAAGTAATCCAACTTTAGGTGAAATATGAGCTTTGATGAGATATATTGACAAGAAGCTGCATTCTGATAGGGACTATGTAGTGTAAAGTTAATTAATGGACTACACTAGTCTGGCATAGCTTTACCTTTTTACATTAGCTCTAAAAATCATAAATCCCCAGCCCCTGGAGATTAAAAGCTCAATTACAAATGTTTGTCCCACACCGAAGAATAGATATTTCTTTACAATCTCTACAAGATTCTAGGCTGAGAATAACACATAGCAGTAAGTTAGGTTTCTATAGAACAAACACCATAGCTCTTTGAAACTTTATTATCTACTTCATGGAACTCCGGAAATAATTTGAGAAGTACATTTCTCTGCTTAGAAGAACAAGAACAAGTGATGACCACCAAGAATTTCATTCAAGAAAAAATGTGAATCTGAAAGGATGGTATTTCAGAAAATGCTGTATTTTTTTTTATTCCACATTTCTCTGTGAAAGCAGAGCCCTTTATTCCTCTATGTGCTTAATATATTCCTGGCAATGGATTGTTGCAATAAATTCTGTCCCCTCAGTTGCTACTGTTCCATGAAGAAGTAAAAAAGGCATAAGCTTCTTCCATTCTTCTAGACCAGAAAATAAAAACTTCAACCACTACAAGTGTGTGTAGAACTTACTTTCTCTTTTTATTAACAGTATCTCAATGGGCATTAAAGGTTTTAATGCTGCGTGAAATATACAGGAGAAATTAACATCTAAAGCAGCCCAATTTCATAGAATCATAAAATCATAGAATGTTTTGGGTTGGAAGGGACCCCTAGAGGTCATCTAGTCCAACCCCCATGCAGTGAGCAGGGACACTGCTAACTAGACCACGTTGCTCAGAGCCCCGTCCAACCTGGTCTTGAATGTTTCCAGGGATGGGACCTCCACTACCTCTCTGGGCAACCTGTTCCAGTGTTTCACCACCCTCGTTGTAAAGAATTTCTTCCTTATATCTAGTCTAAACCTACCCTGGTTTAGTTTAAAACCATTACCCCTTGTCCTGACACAGCTGGCCCTACTAAAAAGATTATCCCCATCTTTCCTATAGGCCCCCTTTAGGTATTGAAAGGCTGCAATCAGGTCTCCTCACAGCCTTCTTTTCTCCAAGCTGAACAAGCCCAACTCCCTCAGCCTTTCTTCATAGGAGAGGTGCTCCAGCCCTTGGATCATTTTAGTAGCCCTCCTCTGGACCGGCTCCAACAGTTCCCTGTCCTTCTTGTGCTGAGGGCTCCAGAGCTGGACACAGTACTCCAGGTGAGGTCTCCCCAGAGCAGAGCAGAGGGGCAGAATCACCTCCCTCAACCTGCTGGCCACACTTCTCCTGATGCAGCCCAGAGTACGGTTGGCCTTCTGGGCTGCCAGCGCACATTGCTGACTCATATCCAGCTTTTCATCCACCAGCACCCCCAAGTCCCTCTCGGCAGGGCTACTCTCGATCCTTTCTTCCCCCAGCCTGCATTGATACCAGGGGTTGCCCCAGCCCAGGTGCATGACCTTGCACTTGGCCTTGTTAAACCTCATGATGTTCACACAGGCCCACCTCTCCATCTTATCCAGGTCTCTTTGGATGACATCCCATTCTTCTGGTGTGTCAACCACACCACTCATTTTGGTGTCATCCGCAAACTTGCTGAGGGTGCACTCGATCTCGCTGTCTAAGTCATTGATGAAAACGTTAAACAGCACCAGTCCCAGTACAAACCCCTGAGGGTCACCACTCGTCACCGGTCTCCATCCAGACATTGAGCCATTGACCACTACCCTCTGGATGTGACTATCCAGCCAGTTCCTTATCCACCGAACAGTCCACCCATCAAATTCATATCTCTTCAATTTAGAGAGAAGGATGTTGTGGGGCACCTTTTGCAGATGGAGTGAGAGGGAGGCAAAATAATACGGTTTATTGGTGTAAAACAGTGAGTTAAAAAAGTTCGGTGGTAACTGTGACAATACTTTATGAGATTTGATGGCAAGGTACACTTTGTTATTTACTGCACAGAAGACAGGGTCAGACAAGACTGTCAGGGAGACCCTCCTGTTGAGTCATGAAGTTCAGAAAAGATCCCCTTGCTTTCTAAACTCCCTCAGAGAGGAGTCTAGGTGCAGCTGGATCCAATCCTAGTCCCAGACTTGGTCAACGGTTTATGTCTAAAGGATTATACCTGCACAATTAAACCTTTATGTCACTTAGCTAAGATTTCCAAGTTAGCATGCTGTTAGTCACTTACCGAGAATCTGTTGCGGTAAGGAATCTCTCAAACTTGAGGAGTAACCTTGAGAGGTGTCCCTGCTCAAGGGGAGATCCTGGCATGCAGCCCACTGCTGTGCAGGAGAGCTCCAAGGGCTCTTGGACTGCTCACTATTTATGGGGGTAAGATAATTGGCTCATAGTCATATTTGCATACTGACCACTGTGCTTAGGTGGGCACATTCCACAATAGCCCTTGGCTATTGTAGCTTTATCTGTCTCCCCCACATCCAGTGGGTGCATCCTTCACGACCTGACACAGACCAGACACATCTATCACCACCGCCACAGGTGGTTATCAATTGAAAGAGGTTAAAGGAGGGGGAGAGAGACAAGGGGGGAACACACCGCCACAGGACCGTGTCAAAGGCTTTGCAGAAGTCCAGATAGATGATGTCCATTGGTTTTCCTTTGTCCACTGTTGTTGTCACACTGTCATAGAAAGTCACTAGGTTCGTCAGGCAGGACTTGCCCTTGGTGAAGCCATGCTGGCTATCTCAGATTACCTCCCTGGCCTCCATGTGCCTTAGCATAGCTTCTAGGAGGATCTGTTCCATGATCTTCCCAGGCACAGAGGTGAGGCTGACAGGTCGGTAGTTCCCAGGGTCTTCCTTTCTACCCTTTTTGAAAATGGGCACAATGTTTCCCTTCTTCCAGTCACCAGGGACTTCACCTGACTGCCATGACTTTTCAACTATCATGGAGAGTGGCTTGGCGACTACATCGGCCAGTTCCCTCAGGACTCTGGGATGCATCTCATCGGGTCCCATGGACTCATGTGTGTTCAGGTTCCTCAGGTGGTCATGAACCTGATCTTCTCCTACAGCAGGAGGGGTTTTGCCCTCCTGGTCCCCCTCATGCTATCCATCAACTCGGGAGGGGTGAGGGGAGAGGTTGCCAGTGAAGACTGAGGCAAAAACAGTGGGATTCATCCACCAAGTTTCCATAATGGCAATCAGGTCATAGCTTTCTAGCAGCACGATAGCTTCCAACTCCTCTTGTTTGTTTCCCATGCTACGTGTGTTTGTATAGAGGCATTTCATCTGAGCTGTCAGCCTCATCACCTTCATAGCAGAACACCCCTCATTTCCTTTGAGGTGTTTCACAGGCTTTTCCTTGTTGGCCTCTACTACCTCAGGAGCCTCCAGCTCACCTCCGCCAGACTTCAACTTTGCTGCAGCACCCCTGGCACAGTGCTGGGCAATGGGTTGAGGGCTCATACTAGCCCCCCGTCCCTCTAACCATTGTTTATCATCCCCTAGCCTGTCGCTGGCAAGCCCAATAGGTTCCCCTTCCCCCTTCACATCTAGTTTATCTACTTGTATTTATAATTTTTCTAATTGCTTATTAACAATTTTTAATTATACAGGAGTATTCAAGGGAAAATCAACCCATGTGTTCTTTAAGCACTGTCCCCATATGAGTAAGCAATGGAAGATGCTAGGTTTTTATTTCCTTGACAATACTGGACTGAAGTCATGATGAGGACTAGCTGACAGGGCAGCAGGGACATTTTAATCAGATGCATAAAGCCTGGAGGGATTGCTGGGGCACTCAAGCCCCTCCAATATTTACATTTGATATTAAACACTTCAAGTGAAGATAATGATTTTGGCTCATTGCCCTTTCCCAATATTTTGAAACAGTCATGCACCCATGGTCACAATAAAGGCAAAATTAACCCCACTGAAAATAGAGAGGAACAGTTGCAATTTGAGAAAAGAAATGTCGCACTTAGAACATCTATGTTGACAGCTATTTTTTAAGGAACATTTTTCAGACTTTCAGGTCCATTTTCTGCTCAGGGGATAAACAGATAAATTAATGTGGTCTTTCTGATCTTGCAATAACTCTGCTAAAAGTTGGCAGAAAGCCCTCACTGAACACAAACATCAAGTTCCTCAACAAGGACAATAGTAATCACAGCTCCACATTTTGGTGGTTTCTAAGTTAGCTACTCATGAATGAAAGTACTGTAACTTATCTCAGACTAATACAGATTTCATTGTTAAGGCTGTAATTAGATATTTTAAAAACAGTGAGAAACCACTTGGTCATTGTTTTTTTTTCCCCGTCTCAACTACTGATAACCATGGTACAGATAATCTACCACCTTGTGAAAGCTATTAAATGAATTACTTATCTTAAGTAGTACGAAGTCATATTCACTAAATAAAGAATTAAGGAATATTCCTCCAAAAGCAGAAATGTGTTTCAAAAGTACACTGAATGTTTTACAGACTAAACTTGAGATGAAGCTATCAAGGGACATAGCATTGTCAAAGTAACGATGTCCTTTGTAAGAGAATCTTAATTAATCAGGATATATGAGGAGTTGTTTAGCTTATAAGTAAGAAGCTGACTTCTAGTAACACTTTTTCTCCTCATAGACAGTGCTATCAACTCCTTTTGTGGAGCTGTAGTCTGCTTTATTGTACAAACTGGAAAAAGAGGAAGGGCCCCTGGAAACATTGAAACATTCACATTTTAAGTAAGAGAAACAATTGTTTAATTTCCATTCCTTTCTAAAAGTTAACATTTCTGTTTCTTGAATAACAGCCTGGAAAAACAAATTTTCCAGTTTTGATTTCCTGAATTATGAACTCTGTGACAAAATGTGTCTTCCTGTGGTTAAAAATAAATAAATAAGTAAATAAAATTAAATAATTAAAATAATTTAGCTAAATCAGTTAAAGGCACAACAAGAAAACTACATTGACATCTGTATGACCTTTACAACCGATTAGTACCAAACAGGAAAAATCATATGATGTTGTTCAAAAGGTAAGTCTTATTCTGCTGTCTTAGAAAGCAGGGAAGCTGAAGGGTTTCTGAACTAAAACTGATGCAAAGATAAGCTTTCCCATAGTTTACAAGTAGCCATTGTTTTAAAACTGTGACTGTTATTAAAAGTTTCATATGTTTTTCTTTTTTTTTTAATATTTAAAGGATATATAATATGGATGGTGTGTAAAACCTTAGGACGCAGACTGTTAGCTTCCAACTATTAAGTGTTAAAATCCAATGGTAAAAACTCTGTACAGTTGGGGAATTTGTATTTTCCTTTAAACCAGTGAAGACAGGTCAGTGTAGGTGATAAAATATTGAAGCAGATGATAGGTTTCAGATGTAATCTTACATAACATCTCATAGATTCCCAAAAACTCACATATACAACCAGTAACTGCTACTTTCTTGTCTTTGTTTCTCTGCCTTAATGAGATCTGAAATACTAATGGATTCTGTAAAAAATTCTAAACTACAGAACTCTGTCAGAGTTGTAAAGCTTGAATTGTGCCCGTACTGTTCATGGAATTGAACAAATAACCCTTCTGCCATTACACTGTAGCCTCAATACTAACTCCTAAGTCTACTAATACAAGCTTTGTAGATTAAGCAGTAAGATTAACTCCTATATTCCTCAGATATTGCTGTGCTGAAGTAAAAGAGGCATGAGAGGGTGGAACAGTTCATCTGTAATTAATAGAAACAGATCCTAACATAAAGATATTTTCTTAATCTGAGAGATAGAAGAGTGTCTTTTCTAAGATACCAATATGTCACTGTATCATTGTTCTGTGATGTTTTTACTAGCTCTAGGTAAAAATAAAGAAAAAAAAAAAAACAACTACAGGAAATAAATGTTCTGAAAGATCAATTAAATAATATTTTAATTGAAAATATCAAGTTCCAAATCAATTGCCAGCTGGTTTAAAGCCAAAGTCTGATTTCCTAAATTGCGTGAAGAGACACACATTTAGTTTGGAATAAAGTCAATACAATTGGTTTCATTAAGGTTTTTAGAAGAGTATTCCTGAACTGTACAGGAGTAATTTTATCACTTCTGATTGGAAAGAAAACAAGACCTTGTTCAAAATAGAAACAAAGCTGTCTTCACTGCAGGCCTCTGGAGAGTGTTTGGTTTGGTCTATATTAAATATTTAACTTAGAATGAGAAAACTCTAACTCTCGATATTTCTTTTTTCATCTCCATTAACTATAAAGAGAAGAAACTCAGAGTGATGATCTCAGTCACAGATGTCTAAGTTTCAGAAATTTAGAGTTAAATGAGATGAATCCTGTCCAGGATGCACATTTTATGTAGGATTCATTTAGCAAATCATAGATACCTAGAGTCTAGACATCTGTGTGTAAGCTAGCTGACTAGCTGTCTGCATAAAACATTACTCCACACCTAAAAACTTAGACAGAAGGAAAACCGTTTCAAGCAGGCTACAGAATTTAATTTTGTGTGGTTACTTGCTAGATACCTAGAACAAGGAACAAGCATATGGTTATCATATCTCAAATTGAAATTAAGCCTATTTCTGCAAGTACCTTCTGGTACCGTTCACAGTGGTTATAACAAAAGTTCGTATTGCAGTAGTTTGCAACAGGGAAAATCCTGTCTGTCTCTTTGGCTTATCCTTTGAAATTTTTTTGAGTGTTTAAAAATATTTTGAACTGGTAAGATGCTAAAAACTCCAAGTGCTGCAAAACTAAGGTGGAATAACTTCGTGCCTGGAAATATTCTGTTACTTTTCTGACATTAGACTTCCATGTCATGTGTTAGTAGAAGCTTCTGAGCATGAATTTATTTTGAAACATGAAGAAGACCAATCAATTCAATTACATGAGCTGACTTGCTAAACTTCCATTTTGCTTGTATTAAAAAAAACAATAAAAATTGAGCCACACCAGTAACCAAGCTACTCAGAAAAGAAATATATGCAATATTATACTTCATTCCTGTAGATTTCAATTCACTTTCACAAGGTAAGCAGTGACAAATCTATTGGATGGGTCCACTAGAATTGACTGTGCAACCTAATGTTCCATTAGTTTCATAGAATATCAATTAAGACAGGTTACCACAGAAATTACGAAAGAAAAAACTCAAGTGAGTTAGTTAATCATATTTACAAATGGCCCTGTCATGTAATGCTCAGTTTGGCCTTGGTTTCTTTGCATTTAAAAAGAGCCATCACATTAAGCCATTGATTCACTACACTTTTCAAAAACCTTTTACTGTATTTTATGACTTTATATTACACACATTTCCTTATAAGCACTTTTCTTACAAGTCTGTATGACCTTCTCCTGTTTTAAAATCCCCTTTGGACATATTGTATATCTTATCTCAAATTTACAGGAAAGGATACACGTATCTGCATGAATACTTTTCTGTAAGATTTGCATTCACTGACTTACTTCAGTCTGTCGCCCATAAAATAATCAACTTGGCCCTTGATTCTCCAACTGGAATATCATGCTCTTCATGGCCCAAAGTGCTTCAACTCTTTAGATCAGTGTTCCGAGGACAAATCTTTACTCCTCCTCCTCCCATCCTCCCACCTTCTCCTCTCCTGTATTTACAGTAAAAATTTTCCCAAATCTGTGTTTTTCCTCACAAATTATTTAAAGGTCTAAAGATGTTCAAGGTACCACAGAAACACACCATTTCAAATTGTCTCGTTGCTCAGGTGGAGAAAAGTGTTAAAGTTGGAGTTTCACCTGCCATGAAACATCTTCTCCTCTGCCCACTGGGAATTATTTAAACTTGTCATTTATTTCTTCCTTTTGTTTTTATTTATGTTGTGAACGGAACAGCTGATAAGTATTTTCTTCCACTATGTTTTTTTTCATTATCATTAAAAATGCAAAGTATTATGGAGGACAAATTACACTAGATACACCCTAGCAGCAGTTAACCAGCTGCCATTGCATTGTGAATTTCTATCCAAACTTCTGAATTTCATTTAATAGTTAATTAAAATGGGAATTAGACCTTGACTCCTTCCCAGATTGTGGTCAATGACAGAGTTTTGGTTTGGGCCAGTGATATACTTGGCTTTCACTTGTCCAGGTTATCACCTTGGACAGGCAATTTGTGTACCACTGTATAAGTGAGCCTTTAAAATGAACAAACAAAACAGAAAAAAAAAAAATAACAGCATTTGAAAGCAAACAAAGAAAACAAATTAGCATTATTTAGCTGTGTTAACAAGATGGAATTTTTTAAGGTAAAATTGATACGTCAACAAGAGGCCTGAGTTAAAACATAGACACACAGTGCAGCTGTTAAAGTTCAAGCCAGGATGGTGCTCTGAAATGTATGAGAATACTGGAAACGTCCCACATTTTGTAGCTTTTCTGGGCATATTGCAGCAACAGCTGAATGATTCAGCATGCTGATTTTGGACTGCTGAGGACAATCGGCTGGAACCAGAAGCCAGGGTCTCTTTTCTGTATATGGCCCTCTTCAGTACCTGGCAAAAGGGAGAGCAAAATCCTTCCATAAATGTTTGAAGGGAGCAGCTTTCAGCTGCCATGTAACCTTTGGCTGTTGAGAGTAAGGAAATGTTTAGTATCTATACAATGCAGGCAAAACCAAGTTTGTTTGATTCATAGAATCATAGAATAACTTGGTTGGAAAACACCCTTAAGAACATTGAGTCCAACTGTACGTGTCCATCACTAAATCATGTCTCTAAGCACCTCGTCTACCCATCTTTTAGATACCTCCAGTGACGAGGACTCAACCACTTCCCTGGGTAGCCCGTTCCAGTGCCTGATAATTCTTTCTGTGAATAAATTTTTCCCAACATCTAATCTAAACCTCCCCTGGTGCAACTTGAGGCCATTTCTTCTTGTCCTATAGATTGTTACTAGGGAGAAGAGACCAACACACACTTGGCTACAACCTCCTTTCAAGTAGTTGTGGAGGGCGATAAGATCTCCCCTCAACCTCCTCTTCTCTAAGCTAAAAAAACCCCAGTTCCCTCAGCTGCTCCTCATAAGACTTGCGCTCCAGACTCCTCACCAGCTTCATTACACATTTTATAGATGTGACACATTATTTGACTCACTAAAACTTTTATTCTATATAGGTTAGGCTTAATGATAGGTTCTAAGATCGTTAGTCTTACTAGAGGAAGAGAAAGAAATCCGACCAAAATTGATGTCCAATGCAATATGCACCTGGAAATGGAAGGTAGAGAGAAACATTCCTTGCTTTTCCTACCATGCAATAGTTGTGCCGTCATTCTGTATCCTTCTGGGATTTCTACCACATATGCTCCAAGCCAAACAAATATGCTATATCTTGAGAATAATTCCTTACTAATTTATTTACATCTATTGTTATTTGAAGAGGAGCCAGACTAGGAGGCAGATAGGGCCACTAAGAACAACCAGGAAGACACTGTTGGGTTATGTAAGCAATGATATAAATAATGATGCTGTATTAACTCAAGTAAATACATCTAAAAAAATAAAATTAAATTCCAAATTCAGGATGTACAAAATAAAAAGAAATTCTATTTTTTATTTTTTCATGTCATTTCTAGAGGTCTTTGAATCAGGACATAGAAAGTTAGAAGTTTATGCCTCCCTAAATCATTCTCTTTGGTGCATTTCTTGCTTTGCATTTGTCATTAAGGAAATGGTTTTAATTTATTATTACATTGACAAACATCATAATCACTACAAAGAATACTGTTACAGGAAGTTTTAGGTGCTTGCATGCAAACCTGTTAACATTTGTAGAAAGCTTTATTAATCACTGACATGATCAAGATGAAAATAAATAACAAATATGTAATAATGTGCTGTGAAAAATATTTTTATTACCACTGTTTTATGATTTTTTTTTATCTCTTTCATCTATCTGCTCTATGTTGTAACTTAAAATTTGTAATACATAACTCATAATACAATCTTTTTTCTTTAAATTTGTTTTCAAAGTTTATTAGTAGCAATACCTGAGAGAAAGTCCCTTCTTTATACATGGACTTCTCAGAACTAAAAAACACAAGCATGTCAGCAGTCATAACCAATAAGAAAAAGACGGTACTTGTTCATTACAGCTACCTATAAAGTTAACTAGAACAATACTGGTTGGCTGCTTTTTCTTTTTTTTTTTTCCTTAGGGTAAAAGGTTTTCTTAAGCAGAGGAAAACAAAATGAGTCTCATAGTCGAGCTGTGAGATCTGAGGACTATGGTAAATGTCTGCCAAAGTACATGAGAGAACACACAGAGCTTTCTTTCTGTTGGCTCAACCACCTACTGTGTCAGTGGCTTAAAGTTAAGGAAAAAAGGAAACGTACCGAAGCAAGATGATATTAGCCTACAAAGGGAAAGAGTTTCTCTCTCATTGAAATGCTGACAGGACCAACCTGTAAAAAGTCATAAATATAGACTGACACAGCTGTAGTCACTCCTGATCTCCAGTGAAGCAACAGCCTGAAGAGCAGAAAATCCTTTTCTTAATGTTCCCTGTTATTCTAAAGACCACCACCTTTGATTAAATGGTACCTTTTATTTCTGAGTACGAGCAAACAAATCAGTTCTCTCAATTCAGCTGGTGTTCTTTCAGAAAACAGGTGTAGGAAGGTAGTAGAAATGTTATTTCAGATATTAAAACAGTTTCTGCCTATAATATGAGAGGAACCAAGCAATAATTCCAGCCACTTCACGGTATGGGAGAAGTGTTAGCATTCTGTCAGCTTGTTCCATTACTTTCTTTCGAGCTATTAGACATTCTGTAAACATCAGTTCATTATCATATAAGACATTAAGTAACCCAAACAATCCAGTTATTCTCAGCTATAATGCACAAATTCTATATAATCTATTTACTCATATGGCTCCTACTTTCCATGCTGTTGCAAATACTTTATTTTTTTCTCCGGTAAGTCATCATGCCACTGACTTTTTATCATCACATTTTACTTTTGTGTTTGCAGCTGTACCTGTAGCTGAGGTAGCAAAGGTAGTAGTTCAGATACCATAATGACACTTGAAGTTCTAGCTTTGCAAATATGAAATTATAGCATGCACCTTTTGGGGATTTATGACTTATTAAAGCTCTTGACTATTTTTCAACACAGATGTGTGCATAAAATCTACTCACTGTAACTCCATTGGGTTAACAATATGATTTAATGGTAACAACACAATAAGGTTACAAGTAGAATTTAACTGGAGGATGAACAAAGCAACAGTTCCAGATCTACCTTTTTCTCCTAAAATGAATGGCAGACACTCCTGTATTTTCCTTAAACTGCAGAGTTGACCAGTTAGCTGGTAAGCTGACAGCATCTCTGAATGGCCTGTTGAGCAGGGAATAATGACTAAGAAAGTGGCAATACTTGAGAGAAATGTCTGTGTGTTCACCACTAGTCAGGTGTGAATTCACAGATCACTTTTCCATGTAATCTATGAAAGATCAAATCGAAGTTTCATTTTAGTCACGTTAATAGTGTAGGAGGTAAGAGTTTTGCTGAATAGCAAAACCTTATTTATCCTCTTCTACTAACTACTCATAATGAGTTGCTCTTCTCCTATTACAAAACTCTGTTTTCAGTTGTAAATCAGCCTTTCATTATACCCGGCAAGGAGGACAGGTACACAATACTCAGTACTTTGTGAATTTCCCCATTAGATTTCCTGAAACTAATTAAAGGATGAAATTATGTCTTCAAGCTATACAGCCTAAAACATCCATATCCCTCACCTTGTGTGCTCAAAAATTAAGAAGTGTCTGTAAGAGGGACAGATGGTGGGAAATGGGAAAGAATGCATATGCACATATAATGCATGTACAGAAGGAAAGAAAGGGACCATCCAGTGCTTTGAACTACTGCTTGATTGGGTTGGATGTGATATATTATCTATAATTTTTCAACTCTGAAATATGACCTTTTTCATCAGAGTCATGACTGAGTTTGACCTGAAATCCAATCAAATTAAATTCCTTAATCTCAAGAAAACAGCAAGCTTGCATTATGGGTGCAAAATATCAGCACATTTAGTAATTTTTATCAGGAACCATTTTTTAAAAATCAATAAATTAAATTTTAGGTACAGAACCGTTGGAAAACCAAAGTACCAAAAAAAAAAAACATGCAGTTAACTGAATTAATTTTAGTTCTCATGTTAATGATATCACAGTACCTCCATATAAGAAACATGTTATTTTATTTTTTGCTTTTAAAGAGGTTTTCATTTGTTTGTTTGACTTTTTTTTCTCACCTAAAACCTGGCACATGACAACTGGAAAGAATGAGGGATTGTAACTTCCCTAAATTTCTCACAATTTCTGATCAACGTCACATCATGTCACAGAAGGGTAGGGGAGATTCCCAGTGAAGTCAGCTACTGAAGAAAGGAGAACAGTTGCAAGAAACACAGATTACACAAATTCCAAGTGCCAAAATACAGGACTCTGTATGTTATTTTCAATAGTGGTGGTTGGAAAACATGAATTATGTCCTGCATAACTGTGACAGGAAAGATATAGTTTCACACCTTTATCTGAAATCAGGCAGACAACTGTTCGATTGATTGCAATGGAACTTGCTGGGGTGGCTTTCTCAGTTAGAGGAAGGAATTTTTCTGAGCCAAAGTGAAAACAAGTAGCACATTTGTCACAGCCAGTATGGTCTTGGCTAAAAGAAGTTCAGGAACTGCAAAGGAAAAGGTGCAAGACAGTTCTGGTCAAACAGCATAAGAACTTGATTGATATTTTCATATGATGTACTTGAATGCCTTAGTCGTCTGTTGATCTCATTATTGCTTTGCTACAGTGGGAGTCTTTTCTCACCCAGAAAAGTAATTCCAAATCTAAATAATATAATATCAATTTAACCTTTACTTGAATTTCCTTGGAAAAGTTTTCTTTCAAAGATTTGGAATGTTCTGATAAAAGATGTATTTTGCAACAAAAAATCCACAGCCACCTCTACATTTCTAGTACCTCCACTACTATCTGTAGAATATATAATATGAATTATTTTTTATCTTCAGCTAGAGATTTTTTTCCTCAAAAAATTGTTTTATATCCACAATTCCGCTCTTTCAACACAATTGATAATAAAATAAAAAGAAAAAAAAGAATGTTAAGTTCAATTTCCTTCGTTATTCTAGCAGTATCCTTTGTAGAAGAAAAGGGAAAATATGATGTGCGTACTCACACACAAATTTGTACATATGAACATAGGAAAAATATTGTTATCCAAATACCTTTGAATGGGTAATTAATTTCCACTTCCCTTGTGCCTGATTCACTGTTGTGTCTTTATTTCTTCCACATAAAACCTAGAACCGTAAATGCTCCTTTAAAATGGCTGTAACTACCAAACCCATGTGAGCTGTGAGTTCCTTAGGTCTGTGATTGCACCTTTACTTAATTTCCTGGTCACTGCTGGAGCTGTGGCTCAGTGTCCAGGGAAAAATCTGGGGGAGGGGAAAGGGCACTGTATATATCCTTCAGCAGAATTTGTGATTTTTTGCCTCTGGCATTCAGGTTGGAATGTCCCTTCTGATTATGGTCTGCTGCAAAACTCCTGAGGATGTGACTGTACATTTCAAAAAGCAGAGAAAGTGGATGTTACTTCAGATTATTTCTCCACTTTATGAATTAAAAGTATGCTAGAATAATGAAAGAAGCTGAGTTAAACATCTTTTCTTTTTATTTTAACACTAATTCAACACACCTAAGTAGCACAGGGAGTATAAAATATCATTAAAAAAACCCAGCAAAAACTCTTATCTTTCATAATTATAAGAATGCTTCTTAAAAACATTTTAAAATGGAATTTATTCATTTTTTAGGCATTTTGAACAAGTTTTCTTTCACTGAAGGCTGAAGGCCTTAATGAACCGGGATGATTTTTGCTTTCCTATTTTACCTTTCTTCCTAGTTCTAGTGTGTGGCAATAGTGCCATATTTCCACTGTTTATTAGAAACAATCTCCAGTTCCTGCATGTTTCCTGATTATTCTCATATCTTGATTCTATCAGGCCAGTTAAGCAAAGACACTTTGGCATGTTCTGTTTCAGCTACAATTCTGTTAAAAGAATAGGCGTTGTTTCCGTCTTATATTTTTCAGTTTAGAACAACTACATCAGTTTTACCACCTACACTCCCATATGTATTATTCTCTAAGTGTCTGCGACAATAGAAAACTACCTTGTAATGCACTCTGGGAAACCAAGTGTCAACTGAAAAATGTTGCCACTAAATTAAAAAAAAATCATCAATTACCCAGTTGCCGGAAAACAACCTTGAAAACCGAAGAAACACTAGCCTTAGGAGATTGTGGTGTACATATTAATTTATATTGACACCTTTTTTAAGTGCTCAAATAATTTTAAGAAAATGTAAAAAATGAAAGAAAAATCACCCAAAAAAAGTAACCTTAATCTATATTATTTTGATTAATACATTTAGAGACACCTTAATATAAATGGAATTTGGAAACCTCACTGCAATTCTAAAAGAAACTCAGAGTTGAGCTACTTCTGAGTTTTAAGTCATCTAACAGAGCTTGTATCCCCTGGTCTTTTATGAACAAACTGGTCTTGTTTTACAGGTAAATGATACTTCTGTCTTCCTATAGATAATACAGTGTGCACAAGGGAAGACATATTATATGTTTCTGTAACTGCTCTTGTCATGAAGAATTCTGTGGTTGTGTTTTTCAGGAATCCTTGTTCCAAGAGGGAGCCTAAGGGAACTGTGTGGGCACTGAGAGCTAAATGACCTGCAGGTAACAAATGTGGTTACATATATATTACTTTTCTGTGTGCAGTGAAAATGAACCACCCAAAAACATAGCCTTTTGTTGTTTTGGTAGTGACTGCTATTTTTTCCAGTGGAAACCAGCCATTGTAACATAAACAAATTACCGACTACTGTTCAGTGTGCTACATGTCAACAAAATGCCTGTAGAATTTGCTTTAGCCGAAGATATAGTAATCCTTCTGTCTTGCAAAAGAAAGCCCATACAGTCACATAATAGTAGTTTAATATTTCCCATTAAAACAGTTTGTGAACACTTCTTATCTCATAAAGACAGAATGCAAATATGAAGCTGATCCCACTGTTCTTACACAAAATCTCTTTAAATTCAATGGGAGTTTTCTACAAGAGAAGACTGCAAACTTGGACCAATGCTAGTAATGTTCAGTGATCTAAACAGCCAGTGAAGCTGTTCAAGATTTTTTTAACTGGAGTAAACATACAATGTGCTCAGCGGACAGAAACCTGTATGTTTTCACTATAAATACCTGCAAGGCAGGCCAGCAGTTAACCTTGCAGATTAAAAAGCAAGAAGGAACTACAGGAGGGTAGTTGATCCATTCTGTCAAAATGCCAGATGGCTGTAACTCTTTGCTTTTGTATATTAAAACTTTCCCCAAGGCTTTTTTGTTCTTCTATTTCCTTCTCTCCTTGTCTAAAACAACATGCTGGTTCCACTGCTGGACGAATGCATCTTCCTACTCCTTCTGCAAAAAGAAATAAACAAACAAACAAACAAAAAGGCTTTTATGGTAAAACTAACATCTGGTGTCAGTAAGATTTTGAAGAGAATATCACTCTTGGAGATCATCTCTTCACCTTTTCTCTCCAGTTCAATTTAACAGATAACACATACGCTTGAACTTTCTTAAATCTGCCAGAGTGTGTTTAGTCTCAACTTTACATTTGTCTTAGAAAATACACTATAAAGGGAAAAATCAAGTTCATTAGTATATAGGGCTTGTGTATTTTTGTGGCTTACAATGTTGATAGACTTTGGTTAAGTTTCCTGAGATGAAAATTTTTAGACAACAAACCTGTTTCTGCAGGATAGTAAGTTCATTTTAAAATGAAAAAAAAAAAAAAAAGAGAGATAAAAATAATCCTTCTCTCAATAACTCCTCTCGATAAAGCCATTTTCTCATCTACTTTTCTACTCTTTCTCCTAGTATGTGCACCAATATGTGGACATGGTAGAATCTACAAAATGAAGGAGGGCTATTTGTCCACTCTGAAAAATCTGCATATTTAGTGTGCATATCATGCCATTTTTAATGTGAAATAAGATGTTAATAATACTTCTCTGAATGTGCACTGATTATTAATATTGGTTATATTTAGAGGCAAAATCTTTCTTGAGAAATGCAGCCCACTCATGCCCCTCAGACTTTTCCCATATTTCAGAGGTGAAAATTCTAGGATCAGATGAGCTGGTTTTATTTCAACCTTAAATTAAACCTGACCTAACATAGGAGGAAATATGAAGGCTTTTTTCCAATTGATTACATCAGTGGGATCTGAAGGCACTAGACTGTACTATTTAAAATTATTTATTAGCCAGCTCTGAAGAGCTGGTTAACATAATTTCTATGCTGTCTGTAGACATAGTGAAAACACAGTCTGACTTCGAAATTCTTTTTCAGGTGACAGTGCATCTTCCTTCATGCAAATAAGTGAATTATAATTAACTTCTGAAGAAGTACGTTTGATTTATATAGTTTGTGTCAAAATTCCATTTTCCCTCACCACAAGTATCTTTCCAGTAGAGAGTATTAAAGGAAAACAAATAATTTTCATCACTGGTTACTTTAAAAATAATTAAAAAAAAAGATATTATCAGCAGTGAATTCAGATATCATAGTTATCAAGCAGAATAGTAAACCTAAATATCTTTTAATTTGTCATCAAATTTATTGGTAATTTTTTTCCCTTCCACAGCCCAGTCTTAAGTGCCCTGCAGGGGTAGGTTAAAAACCAGTCGAGCATGATATTAATGAATAAATAGAGAAACTCCCATAAACCATGTCCTGAAAATGAAAAAAATATAAAATCTCTTTAATGTCAAGTCTGACTGATAAAAATCACACTGTTACTACTTGAGGGAACTACAGAAGAACAGTTACTGTATGGGACCTATGCTGGCTTTAAGACACAGCAAACAACCCATTTTAATGTTTTCACATGACACATACTTTATAAATCCCCCCCAAATTATTTTTTTAAGTTTTAATAATTTTTCATTTTTAAAGTATTTCATTTTAATATCTATACTAGAATTTAAAATGAACTTAAGACTATCCAGAATAATACTTCCCCTAGTAGCAGCTAAAATGTAATTAAAGGGAGTTCTTGAAAAAGTTTATAAATGCCATGTTTAACAGGCTTAATGAACTTACATACTTTCAGCTTATCTAACCAATTTTACCCCCATATTTAATTTTGACCTCCAAAAATTTGCAATATAAGCACAAATATTTTCCCACAAGTTGTTCTATACTAGCCAGCTGCCTGTGAGAAATGAGCAAATCATTGGCTTCTTTCTCTTTTCACATACAAAGGTTTTCCAGCTGGGGCCACTGTTTGTAAAACAGCAAAATGAAAATGTAAGCCTGGTACAAAGTATCTCACTCCTCGGTTGTACCTGGGAGTTAGGCTTTCAGCTATTGAATGGTTCAGTAGACCACTGTACTACACCAGAAAGTTTAGACTTTTAGTGAATGATTCCAACTCTTGTAACTTAATTTTGTAAGCCTATATTACATTTTTTTTTTACTTTTTTATTTATAAGCATGATCCATGTTTCAATTTAAATAGTATTCTAATTTATTTTAGCAAGGTGTTAACATTTCTTTTTCTTATATATTGTTCATATGCATTAGAAATTTAACTTTTTTTTCTTTAGTAGAAACTGTCAGAGAAACAGTGGTGTTTCTCATGGGATTTCATTTTCATCTAAAATCTAAATACAGAGTCTATTGAGAGATGGTTGTCCTCATGAGAATTATATCTCGATATTTAGACTAAGTAGAATTGGCTAACTTGGTATAAAGTATTGAAGTTCTGAGATTATTACTCTTGCCAGTATTGTGACCTAGAATTAATACTAAACTTTTATTCTTTTTTTCCAGTTGGTAAGAGTAGACAACTATGTTTTCTTCAGCAAATAATTAATTTTATAATGGTTTTAAAAGAATACTTAGAATATTGCACACAAAATAATGGTAAGCTGACCAATGCAAACTTTCTATTTCAATGCGCTTTTTCATGTAAAGTAAGCTGACTAAAATACATGCAAGTATATTTCTCTATAGCTCTGTACCAATTCTTTTGCACATTCTCCTACTCTCCTTTCAAAAGATAGGAATAAGCACAGAAATAAAGAAAATGGAAGAGGAGGAAGAACTTTCAGTTTTAAGTTCTTACTTTCTTGTCTTGGTCTTTCTTTTGTATACTTGCTGTTATTTGAGTGTTGTCATCTACAGTGCCACCAACATAGACTGTAAAGTTGAAATGTTTACGTTATTATGGTTACATTTGTCAATAATCCTAAATCTGAGAGACCTTCTGGAATGTATTTTGTGAAAGAGCTTTTGATATTGTTCTAACTGCTGCTGTCAAAAGCATTTATCCAATTATGCAGTCTCAAATAGCCTTCTGCTTATTAGTTTTTGAGTAAGGGATATTGAGATCAGAGATTTCCATTAGAATATAACACACATTTCATTGGAATATGAGATAACATCATGGCAAAACATTTTATTTTGGAAAATAAATTGTATGTGAATAACAGTTATAAATAAAATAAGAATGAATTCATTCAGTTATGACAATTACATTTTATTTTTTTTAAATGCAGTTTGGAATTAATTTTAACTTCATAGACTGGTACCATTTGAGGTAATATTTTTTTAAGAAAGAAAATGTATAGCAAATTTACTCTTAAACTAAAAACATGGTAGCTCTGCTTTTATGGATGAGATAGTGGCTTGGTGAGTATCAGGCAGTCAGACAAATTTCACTCGCCAAAGATTTACAGCCAGAAGAGTTGTGGAGATAGCCACTTATGCTGATGACCACAAGTATACTAATTACACCTCATTTTAACTGTCTTTCTACAGGAGGAATAGATATTTTCTTTTGAGTTTGACCACCATATTATTCATCTGAATGAAGCATGATTTGCCGTATTTTATGCATAATATTGCCTGTTAATTTTGTTAAACCAACATTTACAAATGGAAAAGCAGTATTAAAAAAATCCGAACACTCTGTTCATACATGATATCTTGATTTGTTGCCAGGTTACATGAAACTGAAAAAACAAACAATATCAGCTATTTTGCATGCTACCTGACAACTGCTAGCTTCACTAATTGGCTGAGGAAATGCTATTTGTGCTGTTTCTCACTGCTACTGTTTGATTTTATCTTTTATTTGGTGAAATAATACTGTTTGTTAATTTTAGGTCTTTTTCCTTATTTTCTTCTCTCTGGTGTACTACTTGGTCATATATTGTGTATAAACTTCCAGTTGTTAAGCAGAAATTTCTTTTACCTAACTGGAGCTTTATGGCCTCCATAGGGTCTGCAGTAGCAATTTAACTCTCTAAATTAAATTCAGTCAGCATTACACATTTGTTAGAGATATACTTTTTCCCCATTCCAAACTTACCATCTTGTAGGTAAGTAGTTCTTAAAGAATACAACACTATCTGAATAAAGTGTATATTAGACAAAACATGTCCTGAAATATTTATAGAAATCTCCAACTTATGTAGTAACTTGTATTTTATATATGTTATATGATAAATACTGCAGTCATATCAGAGACTGATTAAATAATTCCCCTTCCAACTATAACTTGGAAGATATTAAAGAATATCTGTTAATTTAAACAAGCAATTTATCATCTGTTAATTTAAACTATTCAAATATGTGAGTCTAAGATGTAGCTTATAACCATAAAAGGAGAGTTCGATTAGACCCTTTTACTATCAGTCTTAATATATAACTCATATAACCTGATTTTAAAAAAAATATTTATCTGAAGGAAAAAATACAATTTCCTAACTGAGTTGCTACAGAGAATGATCATTGGTAATGAACAATTTTGAGCATTTGGTGGATTTCACGCAAATAAATTGTGCACTTTAGTATAGCCATATACAAATCAGATGTCTAGGAGCAAATAATGAGGGCAACACTTGCAATTACAAAGATATAAACTGTGCATAGCAGATAAACATGTGAATAGAATCATAGAATCATTTAGGTTGGAAAAGACTTTTAAGGTCATCGAATCCAACTATAAACCTGTCACTGCCAAGTCCATCACTAAACAATGTCCCTAAGCACCACATCAACATGTCTTTTGAATACCTCCAGGAATGGGAACAGAACCACTTCCCTGGGAAGCCCGTTCCAATGCTTGGACAACCCTTTCAGTAAGGAAATTTTTCCTAACATCCAATCTAAACCTCCCCTGGTGCAACTTTAGGCCGTTTCCTCTTGTCCTATCACCCATTACCTAGGAGAAGAGACCGACACCCACCTCACTATAGCTTCCTTTCAGGTAGTTGCAGAGGGTGATAAGGTCTCCCTCAGCCTCCTCTTCTGCAGGCTAAACAAACCCAGTTCCCTCACCTGCTCCTCATCAGACTTGTGCTCCAGACCCCTCACCAGCTTTGTTGCCCTTCTCTGGACACACTCCAGCACCTCAGTGTCTTTTTTTGTAGTGAAGGGCCCAAAACTGAACAGCATATTCAAGGTGCAGCCTCATTGAATATGAGTTCTCATTGGAGCCAGTGGCCAAAAAAGCTGCTTCTTCCCATTTTTTACATGTATTAATAGGAGAAATTTAAATAGAGGTTAATTATGTTATCTCTGAATTTGCAAGATAGAGAGTATTTGCGAGACCTGTATGTGACTTTATGACTGCAATATGTGTGACTGATAAAAAGTCCACTGTGGAGAAGCAAAAATGTGGGAAGGAGATTGCTTTGTAAATTCTCCTGAACTGTCATCAAACTATAATCAATACTTTCTTCTGGACATCTTTATAATAATTTTAAATAAGCTACAAAGATAACTAAAAATATTAACTCAATAAGTTTGAAATAACCCATAGGAATAACTGATACAGAGGGTTAAGGTTTTTGAGGGTGTCAGGAGTTATGTGACAACATTCTAACCATATCAAGGAGGAAATCCACATATTACAGAGAATTCAGACTAGAAACATCCAAACAAGCAGTGACTGAAAAATTAAAGAGCTATGAAAGACTAGACAACAGTGTTGAGAAAAGGCTTAAATAGCAATTTTAGCATCACGTTGAAGTATAAAGGAAATAAAAAGAAGAACAACCAGCTTAATGGATGTGAATAAATTAGTTTCTATGACATAAACTGGGGTTTCTTTGTACTACTGGAAATGATAAAATAATTTTGGATTGTCTTATAACTGTTACTTTTTTCATGACTGTATTTACCTGAGCAAATGCAAAAAAAATGCACATCAGTCATAATCAGCAAAGAACAGTTGTTAAGGTGAGTCTGAGTTATTTGGTTATTGTATTTGCAAATCAGAATCACAAATTCTTGGCATTTCTTGCTGTTATATGCATATATTATCTATAGGTACACAGAGAAGTATCATAATGCACAGTGCTTAACTTTACTGTGGGTAAAGTGAAAAATAAATTTCTGAACCTGCAGTCCTGTAAACATAGTACGTACTGCCTCCTTCAAAATTTATTTTTCCCAACGTTGTTGAGAAAATAGTTATTTATTTGTGTGGGTTTGGAGTTTTCTTTGCTTTGGTTTGTCTGTTTTGTTGTTTTTTTTTTTTTTTAATTGCTTATCTTTGAGCATGCATAACAGAGACAGTATCAAGATAAAGGAAGATGACTTGTTAATACATGTTCATATATGAGCTTCCACATATTCAGTTAGTCACCTAGCAAAATTACTAGGATTCCTCCTTTTCTGGATGTCTTGTGGCCCTTTATCTGCAGTATTTTCAATGCCAAATTATTTTCCATACTGTGTTTATGATGTAAAACATAAAAAACTATGGTCTCTCCTTGTTTTATTATACAGCATTGCAACATAGCAGTTTCAGTCAAGGAAAATGTAAAGCAGAATGTTCCAGGTGGACCATTCCTTAAAAGACTCCTGTAAGCTACCTTCACTGACCACTGTGTTTGTGTAATTACTGAACATCAGAAAAAAAATACTATTCTCACAATCAACAGGCAAAGGGACAAACTAAAAGACTGAAATAGGACTCTGTTTTCCTGATATTATTGCATGCTTCTTGCTTCTCAGTTTGTTAGAGCTGTGTTTCAAATTCAAATTAACATGTTCCATAATCCAAATTTCTGCCACAGATGCAAATTGCACTGAGTGAAAATGCTGGTTACTTTGTATGTAGTGCTCTTAATAATGGAGCATTAATTTCCTGTTTTATTTGTCAAGTATTTGTTGAACATACATTGAAGTATGGAATTAATGAGATTAAAGGACATTAAAAACTGATTTTTAATAGAATCATATAATTAGGAAAGAATCTGTTTTTCACATTCTGAATGTCTGGTACTGGCTTATAATAATGGGATGGATTATTGCTTGCAGTTACAATACTCGAGAATGACTTCAGCATGTAAAAATCTAAAGCAAAATGTGTGAAAAAACATGTCAAAAGGAAACAGCATAATTTATCCAAGAAGATTAATTTTCCCTTTTTTTCCCTTTTTTGCCTTTTTTTTTCTCTTTGCTACTCTAAAGATGTGATTATGTGTTATGAAATATTCCTTCCCCATATGGCATCTGTCCATCACGTAGTCATTTCCGTATTATGTCTGTAACAGCTCATTATTGGATTAAAGATAGTTCTTGATTCCACACTGATCCTACATGAGAACTTGAGAACTTCCTTCTTTTGATTACTCAATCCAGAGTGAGACATTTTCAATGAATTTTCATTCCCATATTATTGTTTTTCCCATATTATTGTCAAACATTAATTAATTTATTAATATTTTCAGTCATCGTGTATGTGTGCATAATACTTATTCCAATGACCCCACTAAGATATTGACATGGTTTAATCCCAGCCAGCAACTAAGCACCACACAGCGCTCACTAAGTTCTCCCGCAGCGGAATGGGGGAGAGAATCAGAAGGATAAAAGTGAGAAAACTCATGGGTTAAGATAAAACCAGATTAATAACTAAAGCAAAAGCTGTGCACACAAGCAAAGCAAAACAAGGAATTCGTTCACTACTTCCCATCAGCAGGCAGGTGTTCAGCCATCTCCAGGAAAGCAGGGCTCCATCACACGTAACGGTGACTCGGGAAGACAAAATGCCATCTCTTGAAACGTCACCCCCTTCCTTCTTCTTCTCTCAGCTTTATATGCTGAGCGTGATGTCATATGGTATGGAATACTCCTTTGGCCAGTTGGGGTCAGCTTTCCTGGCTGTGTCCCCTCCCACCTTCTTGTGCACCCCCAGCCTGCTCGCTGCTGGGGTGATGCGAGAAGCAAAAAAGGCCTTGACGCTGTGTAAGCACTGCTCAGCAATAACAAGAGCATTCCCATATTGTCAATACTGTTTTCATCACAAATCCAAAACATAGCCCCATACTAGATCCTGTGAAGAAAATTAACTCTATTCCAGCCAAAACCAGCACAGATATATGTGTAAGTGTTAAAGTGGAATTTATGGAAGCTAGATGCAGAGCCCAGCCAAGGGAGATTGCTTTGTGAATTCTCATGCACTGTTTTATTCAGTCTATGATCCACAAATGCTTTTGGAGATTCCTAGAACACATTTATATAGTCTGCAAAGGTAATTAAGAATATCACTGAGCTTATAGTCGTATATGGGTATAGCCAATACATGATAATCATAACCATAATCATAATCACCATCATCATAATAATGGCCCACAAACCAAAAAGATGGAAAATTCCTGTTCTATTTTACTTACTTGCTTTTGTGAAGATATTTGGAATTACTAGTTAGACATTCCTTCAGTCCATGTCTTGCATGAGAGGAACTGGTGTCTTATTTTTAAAGCCTTTTCTGTTTCATGGTGCCTTTTTTATTCTTTGTGCTATTTGCCTTTTGATTGTTTTTAATTTTTACATTAATATCACACATTTTACCACATAGATAATGTTTTTTTTATGAAACTGAAGGAATATCCTTAATTATTATCTATGTCAAAATAATATAATATCTTTAGGGGCACACATTTGGAAAAGCTAAATAGTAGGTGATCGCTCGGTCCTTTGAATGTCTTAGCCTACTTGGATAGTTACAGTCCCTAAAAGGCAGAAAAATGTATGTTTGGTGCTGAGTGCAATGGGAACTCAGCAATGTAATGAAAAATGGTTTTCACTATGAGGAGTCTTATGTCTAAACAAAGAAGAGGGAAAAGATGCACAGCCAGAGAAAAAAATGAGGTATGCCTCTATGACCAAAAGATCTGTGAGAGCGCTATGAGTACAGGGTGCCCCCTTCACAGTCTTTTGCCCTACTGACTACAAAAGGCACTTTACAGACTAGTTAGTGCAGTGTTTTATGGGGAGGGGTGCCTTAAAGGGATACATAAATAACAGAAAAGAGGGTTTCATTTTAAAAGGCTAAGTTGTGTAAAGGAAAATATTTTTTTGATGAAGTATAAACTTCATCATATTCTACAAACAGAACAGAGAAAATGAGATATTAAAAGATTTCCTGTGGATCTTAATAATTACAAAAGATTCAGCTGAATATTTTTTCTTAGGGCACAATAGGGTTTTAAATTAATAACATTTATAGGCTAAAGAACTAATGGAAAAGAAGGAAAAATAAAAATAATAATTTAAAAAAGATAATCTTCTTCACAAGGAATGTTTTTCTTCCTTAGACTACTGAAGAATATTGAGATGTATCATTTTAGCAGTTTGCTTCATTATTTCTTGCATTTGTTCATGCTCTACTTAATCATATCTATTCATTACAGATCTGTTCATACTCTTTCCTTTGTGATGAGTCATGGTAAGAGTGGCACCAAATGTCCTGTATTCATTGTTCTGTGGAGCCATCGTAACATAAACTGGATCCTTGCATCATTATTTTATTACTTCACAGCATGAAATAAATGCCACAAAGAAATGGGCTTACCCAGTGGGTAGTATTTCTAGAGAAATAATAAATACTCAAGGAAGACAAGGATTTCTTTTCCAACGGAGTCATTGTAATCAAACTATTGGAACAACCACAGGTGGAGCTGGTTTTGTTGCCAACAGATCTTCACTACCCGAAGCAAGTATGTGGCTCCTATAATCCTCCTCCCAGGGTTTCAGCTGTCTGTGATCCAAAATGTGGTTTGGACACAGTACAGCTGTGTAACTTTGGCTTAGACTTCTGAGAAGAAGGAAATGAGAAAAAGCAGAAAGAAAGTATATAAGCTAGAGCTGTGCAAAATAACAGAAGCAAAAATGCAGATAAAAATGAGGTTGTGTAGATAGTAATAGCAAATATTCAAATGCTGATAATAGTAGCTAAAGGATTCAAAATAAAAAATACTGGAATGAAATTTTTAAAATCCTAAGGGAGTCAGAAGAAAAACATCTCATCCACAAGATGGATCAACCTGTTTGAACTTTTCTTTTGCTGCCTGACCAAAAAGGACTGCAGTGTCTCATCAGAGGGTGGTAAGATTAACATTTAACCTAATATCTTGTTAGTCCTGCCTGAGTTGTCTGTGTATCAACTATACTCCTACCCAGTATATATCTTGGTCATGGTATCTGTTTGGATACAGTTGATTGAAAAGAAGTGACACAGAAAGGGGGGATGGCAAAACCGTAAAACCTGTGCTTTTGTTAGTGTGTTTCTTAACATGGTGTCTGATTAAGCTAGAGGTATTTTCTTCTACGTTAGAATGTGTCTTAGTTTCTGTATTACAACACATACTCTTGAACAAGCATCCACTTCTCAGTACTGTGATGTAATGTTATCACAAATTTGTGGCTACCTGTTGGCTTACAGACTTTACTGTTAGAATGCAACTTGTTGGTTTGTTGTTTGTTTGGTTGGTTTTTTTTAATACCAATGGTTTGTGTGCTCAGAAAAACACAGGTTTTTATATACTTCTATGCATCAGAAAAAATACAAATTTTATTCTAACGGACTAGCACTTGCGTTAATTCTTGTGAACTCTGACACATGAAAAAAGGATGTGATCTTTAAATTGAAATTTGAAGTTACCAGTTTATAAAAAGTATGCATTCCACTCACGTGTTACAAGGATATATTTCACTTGCATACATATTTCATTCTGTACTGCTATATTAGTATTTTTTCATTATTAAGCACTTCATGCTACGTTGCTGTTTTGTGGTTCTTGTAAACTATTTTCTTCTTTCATGTCTTATCTCACTGAAGTGTTAATAAGGACATGATAACTTTGGTATAAATATAAAGGAAAGTTGCAATAGATGAGGAAGGAGGCCAGCCTGGTCCAAATTTACTACAAGACACTTATAGCAGCAATCAGAATGCTGCTTGCTAGCAAGTAAAGCCTATCTTTTTCCTAAGTAGTCAGAGACAATAGAAAACTGGTTTTGATGTACTGCTTTAGTTTTCCTCCTAGCAAAAAAATAAAAGCTGCTAAAATTCTCTATAGGAAACAGAAATCATGGCAGCATAATCTTATGTTCACATTAAATTAGTAAAAGGAAGTCATATCACTCAGCTGGGAGAGTGCATTGTAAACCAAATTGAACTACGGTTGATTTGGCACCATCTGAAACTGATGTGAGACTGCAGTGGAGTTGCTTGGGCAATAGAGAAATTTTTCATGGGTGGGTTTTTTTAACACTTTCTGCACTGTATTTTATTTCATCTCATTCATTTTATTCACATCATAATAGTGCATTCTGGAGATTTCAGGCCTGTAACTATGACTGTGTTTAACTAAAACATATCTATGACAAAGAATTGAATTTAGGAAAGAAAAAAAACTGCAACAACAGGCATCCAATTAGAGAACAGAAGTAGTATTTGGTATTCTAGGTCATCAGACATAGACATGAAAAGATTAATTCTGGATATCTTTTACACCATAAACATCTCACAGAAAAATCTACACTGCTAGACAGATCATTATTCAGCGAATAACACGAGTCTTTCAGATTCAGTAAGCAGTTAGTGTTAGGATGTAATTGCAACAAACAAGCTCTGCATTTGTTAGACTTGATAAATATTGTGAACAATGAGAAAAGCTGTTTTAATATCTTACATTTCACGCTCTGTCTTGTATTTTCAAGCCCAGACTGATAGTAACTTGTACTCCCTTAGGAATTCATTGAAACTTACACAAATCGTTAAAACATATAAATGCTATAGTTTCTGAGGAATATATAGTCTTGCATAGTAGGTGAGTATTAAGTTAAAATTTCACCCTTAACAAGTGTGACTTTCTTCTCTCTAGAAAGAAAAAAAAAATCTATCATAAGCATCAATCTCCCAGCTGCTACTAATAGTCTACTGCTTATAAAGAATGCTCTCTTGAATAATTTATTTCATTCTACTTTTTATACTTTTCTGCCTTGCCTCTACTTCTGCTGGCTTGGTGAATATGTAATAAAGAACTGAAATCTGTTTTCTGACACTTCCTGCTCCACCTCTTCAACTCTTTCATCGGTACACCTATGCTATGCAAAAACATTAGATTCCTTTATTTATACTTGCTAATACCTTCCTTTCTGTGTTTTTTAAATAATGACATCTGACACTTTGGAGTTTAAGAGGCTAAAAATATTTCCCTAGCCCATTATAATTAAGACTAATTTTCATTGCTTTTTTTCCTGTCTGCAAAGTACAAAAATAAGGTAGTCACTGGGTTCACAGGAAAGCAAGGAACTTCTTGCATAGTGTATAGCTATGCATGCTAGCATAGCTAGCAAACTTTGGAAAGTGAAAAGGACTTAGAGACTGGATGATTAATCTTTCAACTGTTGAATGATGTACCATATACAATGCATCAATGAAATGTGCTTCTTTAGTACAGCCTGGCATACCTGGTGTACTCTGACATTTCCTTCAAATGCACGGACATTCATTTGAAAACTTGCTGGAGGTAGAACTGGAACTTTCAGTTTTAGACTGGTGATGGGTGGGACTCAGAAATCTTGGAATTTGGGTTTGAGATGAGCATCTAAATTTTCACAGGCTTAGCTGAAGCTTATTAGGACTACATGAGCCCCTTGAGTCTGCAAAATTGGGACAGAAATCTGAAAAGAGGTTCTCTTGTCAGATTTTTTTAGCAGTCTCAGTCTTAGAAGAAAATGCCATGAGAACAGCTTTTCACAATATTTTGGCACCTCTGCTTCCAGCCCCAGACGTAACACGGCATTGAAAGAGCACATAGAAGTATAACCCCTGATTGAATTAAAACAGAAAATTCTTTGAGTTTAAGAAGTGAGACAATCTTTGCCAATCTCTGGGAATATTTTTTTTCCCTCTCTTGAACTCATTATACAATCTTTAGTCAGGCTCTGGAGAAAAAAGATGCACACATATTATTATATTTCATTAAATAAAAGGTAGTAATTGTTTTAGTTCTTGAGTAAACCCATTTTTTAATGTGATGAACGTCTGCAGCTTTATCCTGCAGTTATTTCTTTAAAAGCATGTGACAGTGTGAGTTAGTAGGACAGTCATATTTTTCCCAAACAGCCACACCACCGTAAATATTTATGCTAAAATGTCAAGAAGACATTTCATTTTCAATATTTTTTTAATGTTCCACTTCAATTGCTAAGTCAAAAACAGGAAACAATGAATATTTCACTCAGCTCTTCTTCACCCAGATCTAGTTATTTTTCAATCAAGTAAAAGTAATTAAAACCAAAAACAATCATTTGAATTTCAAAATACTGTTATTCTATGATTAACTTTGACTAAGTTTTCAGGATGTGGATTAAGCACTTACCATCACATAGCACTCAGAGGAAGGACTTAATTCTAAGGCCTGCAACTTTCAGAGATTTCCAGCAAATGTCTTCTTGTGGTCTGTATCATTCCTTTATGTACCTGGACCATCTAATTTCCTTTGTGTATTGTCTCTTGTATATCTCCAAACATATCCCTTTACTAATTGTTATGAATATTATCATATAATTTAATACCATAAGAACTATAGAAAATACTAGCTTCATTTGAAAGTTGTATGTTGTTCACTAAGGACACAGATAAATTATATATAGTAGCTTAGATCTGAACAAAAAAAAAAGAGCTATATCCTCCATTTCCTTAGAGCCTTTAGAAAGAACACTCCCAGTTGAATCATGCAAATAGTTGAAGGCATTGGGGGGGGAAAAAAAAAACCAACAAAATTCTGATCTGCAGTATTCAGATATGAAAAACTAGCATTTCGTTTCTAAAGTATTTTTTATCTTATTTAACATCTAATGAGTAACTTAATTTATTACAATTTGAGATATAATGGTGTTGAACACAGTGCAATGTGAATCATAAACTGATAAAACCCCCCAAAACTTTACATTAGGTTACTTTATATTTAATTTTATGAAAAATGTAGTACTAATGGTGGCCAAATATCAAGATTTTTATTTAAGACTGTTATGCAGTTTATCTAAAACTTTGTGTTCTAAATTCACAACCACTGCTTGACAGCATATTCAAGATTCTATGTCCCTCTCTGTGAAAGACTGTATGCAGCACACAGTAACACATGCAGGTTAGAAGAAAAAGAACCTCAAATGTCTCATTTAGACATATCAAAAAAGACAATAGGTTAGTAAGGAGCCAGATTCCTGTGAGAAAATCCTGATATGTTAAACAAATAACCGACTAAAAAGGATTTACCTTATAAATAAAACCCAATTTCCAAACAAGTAAGGCGGTAACATACAAAACTAAAAACTTTTTTTTTTTTTTGACACAACTGTTTAAGTCCTTTTCCTTCACTGAAATATATTTTTCATCAATAAAAGAACACACAGCAATTCTTTTATTGGTTAAAATAAGAATGGTCATTAAGTGCTCTCTCGCACAATCCTGGTCAATCCCTACAAAATTTTCCAAATGGTTCAGAAGTATTTTCAATGAATAAAATTTGTCATAATCTTAATGTTCTGTTTAAAAAGTGATTCTTGGTTAAAGAGGAGAAGAAAAGCTGACCAATATATTGTCAAATCTTTTAAAAAATAAATGAATCACTATAGAGAGGGGGAAAAATAAAAAATGCAGCTTGCACCAGAATGTTCAGACACCTCGCAGTTATTTTATCAAGATTTACAGATCTGTACAAAGACAGTTCTTAGAGTTATTTCTCAAGCCTAAATGTAGTGAGATCATCCAAAAAGCTACTTCTTACATAAAAGAGAAAGGAGCAAAAAAGAAGAAAAAAATATATCCAATAAAGTCATTAGGTACATAAGACACCAGCAAAGCTAGTTCTTAACTCTTCCTTTCTTAAACATGTTTATACAACTGAAGCATCCACCTAATTTCATTTCTGAGGTAAACCTAAGAATACTGCTAGTAGCTTTCATGCACACATCTGAATTTTTTCAGGAAGATCCAATAGTATGGAGCAAATAAGGTGTTAGAAATGCAAAGTCATAGAAAACACAAAACATAAACCTGTTGCATGTCATTTCCAAGGTAATCATATGGAAAAAAAGGTGAAGGACTTGGAGACAAAAACTGTTATTACTTTTGTTTATGATTGTCTTAGTAAGATTGGATATCAGAAAACTGTAACTGAAGAATATTGCAACTTCTTGCTATCTCTGAATTCTATTATTCTAAATCATCTAATTTCAAACTATAAGCTGTCTCATTTCAAACTTTTGGTAATTCAACTTCAGTGTTCCAAAAGATGTTGGGAGAAACATCATGCTACTAAATACTGTAAATTCAAGTTTGAATTTCTCTGGTCCATCTAAGTTTTCTCCAGTATATATCTGGAGGCTGTCAAGTACAACTCTAGGTTCAAGGCAGGGCTCAATTACACCAGGTTGTTTAGTTTGTTTTTCAGTCTGAATATTTCCAAAGAAGGAGATTTCACTGCCTCTCTGGGCAACCTGTTTCTTTTTACTTCATTAATTGTGACTTCCCTCACCCCCCCCCGCCCCGCCTTCCCCCCAATATCTAATTACCATTTCCCTTGGTCCAACTTGGGTCCATTTCATTTCCCTCTGTCTTGGTGCACCTCTGAGAAGATTCTGACTCTGTCTTCCCTGATGAATACAGAAATGTACCACAGTGTTTCCCAGAGATGCCATATGGCTTTCGTTAGACAAACAAAATCACCTGAATCTATCCTAGAAATACAGAGTTGTCATGAATCAAGACTGTGTGAGCTATATGTGTCACTGACTGTACATGCATGTGTACTGCATATACTGATGCTAGAAAAGAAACTTGCATTTGGAAGCAATACTGTAAATCAATGCTCATGAGAAGTTGGAAATGTACACTTGCTGAGTGTTCAAAAAAAAATGGGGAGCGACCGGAAAAAACCGGGGGAAAAACAATAATGGACTAGTAATGTTATAGAAGAAAATTATTTCATTGCAGTTATCAACATGTGAGAACAATAATCTGACTATCAGTAATGTAAATAAACATCAAAAGTTCATATATGAAAACCCAATAAAATAATGTATAAAAATAAATATTTTATAATCTTTAAAGCACATTTATTATGACTGGAAACATGAAGTTGTTAAAAAACTTGTAAACTTTTTACATTGTGTTACTACGTTTTAAGAGAAGCTTCAGAAGCCATAGATTTTCTGGGCTGAGACAAAGAAGACTGAGTCTCTGCCACTTACATTAAAGATTGGTCCCTGTGACAGGCTCAAAGTTAAAAACATCACGTATACTGAATCCACTCAAATGTCCATCAAGAAATCTCGCTAAGTCTGCAGTTAGATTTTGATTTAGATATAATTCCATTGGATAACCCTTTGTTCAAGACAGATCTTTAAAACTTGATTTTTAAGAACACCATCCATTTTCCCTATATCGTACATGTTCTCGGTCGCTGACAATTTCTCACTATTGCCTTTGATAACAATTAATACGTTTTGATATTAAAAAGTGATTAAATAAGTGAACTGGTTCACAATCATAGAAGCAGTACTTTCAAAACTACTTATTAATATCTACTACTTTTATTCAGCTATTTATGACTTACTTATGCGATATTTTATATATATATATTTAATTTAAAGCAGATTGATCAATTTTTCATTTAAAGTTAAGGTTTTGTTTTTGCATCAAGCAGATAAGGCACCCAAAGATGGGTTCTGCCCTGATCAGAACTAACTACATTACCAGTATGGACAAAGTCCCCATGTGTGCAATAAACACAGGCTCCTCAGAGGAAACCGTGGCATGTTATTAATTCAGAAGCTAACCAGAGAAAAAAGAGAGATAAGTGACCAGTTCATCTCTTCCATTTCATACCAAATAATCCATTAAAGATTTCAGGTGGAGGGTACTCTAAGGTACAGTATTTGCGTATGTACATTCAGCTACTGTTTGTCAACTGCAGGTAAAAAAATATGGTCTTGACATATTATCTCATAACAAGACAATGTTACCTAATGAATACCTACAAAAGGCTGAAGTGTTGATCAGGAAAATTAAATAATTCTAAAATATTAATGATTCAACAGAAAGATTGGTTTCAGCATTCAGAAAGGCTTATAGACCACATTTATCAAAATGGTTTAGAAACAATCGTTGACTCATCTCTAAGCTTCCGTAAGCTTGTTGTGTTTGTGAACACATCTAATTTTACCTTCATTTACCAACAAACTTGATTCTTTTTTTTTTTCCACATGGATTCTAGTCGCTTTAAGTTATGTTTTTGCCACCTTACAATTCAGTTACTGGAATCTGCTAGACTGCACCTGAATGTGAACAATGAACCAGGACTCAGAATGCAGCTGTCCATATGCAATTTTGCTGTCTGGTAAGGACATAAAAAAAACCCAAAACAAAAAACCAACCAATCAAAACCACCACCACCAAATAGAATATCTGAAAATGCTAGAAAATATATATTATCATCTCTCAGAGCAAATATTTTCCCTTAATTGGCAATGCATAACCAATCTGAATGTATTTGCTAGGTAAGCAAATGGATGTAAAATAAAATTCCTATGCTCACACAGAAGAGAATATAATTTATCTTTGAGTTACGTAATCACTATATTGTCACCTATTTCACCTGCCCAAGGTAACCAAATATGTTTTATAAGGAACATTTCTTTAAGGCATGTATGGGCATAGCATAGCACAGCACATTTAGTTGTCATGAATTAATGACATCCCGTAAGTACATCTTTATATGTATTTTTATATGGAAGAGCCATAAAGCCTAATACGAAGTTTTATGTTTATCCTGAAGAATAAACCAACTGTTCTCAGAACCCGTAAGGTTTTGGATTAGTTGTGTATTCTTTCCTTCCTTGGTATGTTTTCTGAAATATATTGTATATGATTTGTATCAAATCCTTGGGTCTTGTATTGATTTCATTCAAGGATTATGGTTCATCCAACTTCAAATTTATTACCTTGGGTCTCTAAAATTTCTGAAATATCTTGCCAAGTTTTGGAAAAAAAACCCAACATAATCCCAGATCAGCCACAGTCTCATGTGTACTGCTCTACAAGGAAATTGGTTCCTTCCAGATTGCTGGTAATTTAACCAAGTCTTGGAATGAACATATCTAAATGTGATAATGACTTATAAAACCCCAGTTTGTTAAATAAAAAAGTCAACTTATGTTCTTACTTCATTCAATTTTTATCTTTCCCGGCCTTTATTTTCTGCTGAACTAAAACAACTTCTAAGCTTGGACATTTTATTTTCTTGTTTAAACAGATGGTTATTAAAAGTTTATGCAACTCAAACATCTCACCTAACCATTAATCTTCATTTCAGAGCAAGTGTTGCACATTAGTTGACCCAATTCTATGGGGACTATGTAAAATAAAATCCCAGATACTTCCTCTCCTTTAATTTATAAAGTTTACCTTTACTTTATCCTACTGTAGCTTTAATTCTTACAACAAAGTAGAAAAGGAAGCACTCAGGAGGGATAGGAACAGGCAGGCAGTGGAGGAAGAATATCTGGAGATGAAGGAAAAAATCCCAATGTACTAATGCTGATTCTGACTTTTAATTTGTTGTGATGTATCCAAAATGTATCCTTTTTTTCTTTATTTTCATTACAGTGAAGTCCTTGGTAGGAAAGAATGCTATCTACCAAATCTGATGAAGCTTTGCAACTTTGGAAATGGTAATGACAAGAACAAAAAGCCTTCTGTCACACATTTCTACACTATAAATGCGTATTTTGAAGTTAAAACACTTAGGTACGGCATTTGGATAAGATGGATAGTAATAAATTAAGCTTACTAGTTCTGGAGGTCAGACTGAAAAGGAAGTGATTGTAAAAAAAGTCTATAACTAAAATCTGAGGAAAAGAATAACCTTTGCTTGCCTGAAAAAAAGTGTACTTCACATATCCTTGTTTTTCATTTTCTGTACTGAAAGAAACCCGGTGTTAAGGGAATTGCAGACAGCATTTCCTGATTTTGGTTTTCATTTTTAGATCTCCAGTAGAACTTTCCTGCTAAATAGGACTTGGCAGATTACTTTGATTAAATTCTTGATTCATTACTACTTTACTATAATGTTAACATTTTTTCACAATTAATTAATTTCTTTCCCTACAACAAAAGGAATATGCACTTCAGAGTTCATATTTATGTAGTCTAAACTCAAGGCTCATTAACTAAAAGAGCACTAATAATGGCCTTTTCCCTCCATTTCTTGTTATCTAGGATGCCTTCAAATCTTGGTGTGCTCCACAGAAACCCAAAACCTATTTAGCATCGCAGATTAGCAATTCACAGAAGACTGACAGACCGTGTACTAAACTTGCAGGTATATAGCTATAAGAAGAAAGCAGGAAGACAACAGCTGCAGAAAAGACTTTCTGTATTTGAATAATCCAGAAATGCAAAGTCTGGCTTTGAGATTATTAAATGTTAATGCAAGAGAAGTGGGTCTTCCAGCAGCTCAGCATTTCGGCTCATGGCTGAAACAGGTTTTTGGCTTTCATCAAAAAGTAAATGTGACACTCAGACTACAAAGTTACACATGATTCAATTCCTGGTCCTATTCATACTGTTCTGAAGGAATAATAGGTTCACATCTTTTGTTATAGATTTCCCAGAAGTCCCTCTTCAGCTGCTTTGCCACAGTCTCCAGTATAGAAGAACGTATTCTAGCTGTCCCTTGATAATGTCATCCATAGGGATAATATTGAAGAAATCAAAGGGCTCTACTGACTTTGATCTGACCCAGGCCTAGAAAATGAAAACACAACCCGCAAAATATGTATTGCGAGGATTTTATTTCTTCTTGCTCTTATCTGGGATATTTTCTGTAGATATGCTTTTGCTTTAGAGAGTGTAAGAGGGCACTAATGAAGATGAAATACTCAGTGTGATAGCAGATCTTCCAAAACTGAGAGAAGGCAATCCAACCTTTGGAATATCTGCATATTTCTACTAATATCTGCTTATTTCTTATAAAACAATCAAGGGTGAAAGTTAACCAAGCCTACTCTTTCTTGAAGAGTGTTGTCTAAATATTATATAAACATAATGTTTGTTTAGCTGGTACTGTGAAGTCCTTATCAACTCACAGAATCAGAGACCACCTAGATAAAAAAAAAAAAATACATATCACAGTTTTTTGGGGGTTTTTGTTTGGGTTTTTTTAACTATTATTTTTGCAAGAAATATATGTTGTTGTAGCCTCATTTCAGCTTTCTAACCAATGTAACATTTGTTGTGGTTTAACCCGGCTGGCAACTAAGCACCACGCAGCCGCTCGCTCACTCCCCCCCCTCCCTCAGTGGGATGGGGGAGAGAATCGGGAAGGGGAAAAAAGGTTAGAGCCGAGGGCTGAGATAAAGACAGTTTAATAAGAGAAAATAATAATAATAGTAATAATGAGAATGATAACAAAATATACAGAATATACAAAATGAATGATGCACAATGCAATCGCTCACCACCCACCGACCGATGCCCAGCCGGTCCCGAGCAGCGATCAGTACCCGAGTGACCAACCGACCCCACCAACCCCCCCCGAGCATGACGTTATATGGTATGGAATAGCTCTTTGGACAGTTTGGGTCCTAGCTGTGCTGTACTCCCAGCTTGTTATGCACCTGGCCGAGCAGGAGAAGCTCAAAAAGTCCTTGAGTAGTCTGAGCACTGCTTGGCAACAACTAAAAACATCAGCGTGTTATCAACATTCTTGTAGTACTAAATCCAAAGCACAGCACTATGCTAGCTTCTGTGAAGAAAATTAACTCTATCCCAGCCGAAACCAGGACACATTAAAGAAAATAAATTCAAATAGATATATTTATTGGCAGCTAGCTTTTTAAAACATGAAAGATATCAGCTTGATGATCACCAGAAAGTATTTTTTATAGCAACATATGAGTAGAAACACTCTCTTATGCCAATGTGTAGGTTGGAAATTCTTAATTATTAATATACTATAATTTCAAAAAAGAAAAAAATTTTTAACAAAGCAAAATAGTGGACATTGAGAGTGCTTAATATAAAACTCACTGTGTAAATTTCTCCATTAAACATTATGTGTATGTTGATGAAGGTGTGATGCTAATGAAGTACAGTTTGTTTCCTGTTAGATGCTATTCAGAAGGCACTGTGGCTTTAATAAGCTTCTCTGATCCCCATTTCTAGTTTTATGCTCCCATCCATGACTTTAATTTGGAGTGATTTGTATCCCACAGTCTACAGATTTAAATGCACTACGTTTGCAAAATTTTTGTATTATGACAAACCACCTATCAGAGATGGGTAAATTAATTCCCTCTGTTTTGTTGATGTTGTTTTAATATCTGATGTAGAACTTAACTCTGACATATTACATGACTGCTTGTCTAAAAATCTACTTCTATTAATATCATTGAATTGTTCTACATTATAAAAATGTTTTTTCAGAAGAACACATTTGGCTTTCATCAAATTTTCTACTTCCTTTTGAAATTAAACTTTAAAAAACAAAAAGTAAATAGCCTGAGTAAAGACAAATCCTATATATTTTAACTTAATTATTTTTGTTTAGTTATACAAATTTCTTGCATACTCATTTGACTGCTTGTAGTCTTTCAGGTTATCAAGGGAACTGAACTAGCATTTCCTGAAGCAAGATGGATGTCTACCATTGCTTTAAAACTATGGAGGCATTTAAAAGATCAGCCATTGTGTGGATATGAATAAGTAAATCCTCTCTGTTCCCAAGACTGATGAGTAAAAAAAATGAATTAATGTACTTCTCTGGATGGCTGTCCTTTAGCAGAATCTAATTAGTTAACTTGGTCACTTAAATAAGTGGTGGCTAATTGTATTAGTTTGTTTATGGGTATTCAGGAGAAACAAAAACAAGCCTGCAAGGCCAACTTTGTGTGGGCTGTTCTGTCCTGGGAGAATCCAACATCCCACACTGAAGACAATAAGCACTCCTTGACTATTTTTGTCAAGGACGTGACTGGTTGGGGTGTTTTTACTCTAAACTGTATATCTTTACTAAAATTGCTTAGTAACAACTACAATGAAATTAAAATGTGCATTTTATACATGGCTGTATATACTTATATAAAAAATCACTGAAGAAAAAGTTTGCTGGAATAATTTTCTTGTCCTAGAACTGCACAAGAAATGTAAATCGTTACATTTCTTATAATCGCAGTGTCCTATCTGAATCTTGGAAAAAAGCTTGAGGAACAAGCAAGGGCTAATTCTTATTCATACTCACTGGTATCAGCAGGTTATTTGTTAATTTACAAAACAGTAAAGCCATGAGATGTGATAAAGATGCAGATATTTGGTATTTACTTAGAAATGAAGAATCAGCACTTTTCAGGGAAATACAAATATCCCCCAATAGATGACATACAGTTTTATGCATTTGCATTGTATGAATCTTCATCTTCAAGCAGGATGTTCTTGATAACCAGGATTAGGTGTATATATGTGTGTGTGTATATGAATCCCAGAATAAGATTTTCTGTTGCAGTATACCATTTTCTTCTTTCTTTGGCTCTTTCTGACAAAACAAGCTTCTGATACCTGGTTGGAGCAATTATTACTTTAAAAAGCAATATGAACAAAACTTTGGGTATGGCCCTTTTGAACAGTATCTGGAGATACAGACAGTGCCAGTAAATATATGCAACCCCTTAGTAAATATTATATCCAGAAAATGAAACTATTTTTTTCACAATCTATAGTAATAAATGAAGCAGTAACTATTAGCATTCTCCATCTTCTTCCAGAATTATAGGTAGGGTTTGGTTTTGGTTATGTTTTAGGTTTTTTTCCCCCTGATATAGCAAATGTGTCTATCTTTTCCACAAGAAACTATATCTTTCCTCCATTCTTAGTTGCAGCTAAAATGCAATTCAGCCTTACTAAATTAAAAAATCTAGTAAGTACCATATTACACCAGAAATGTGTATTTAATAGGCTTGGTTTCTACTTTTGAAATTCTAACTGTCTTTGGACCTTAGCTGATAGATACTTTTCCATCTATTTGTTTGGGATTCTATTAATATGAACTAGAAATATTTATTTATTGATTGACTGATTAGCTGGTTGCTAAAACTTTTAGAGAAATGTTCCATTTAGGAGGATTATCTCAGATTGAAGAATTTTTATTCAGAATCGAAAAAGGCATAACTAGGAAGGGGGTAGGAAACTCACCTACCCATTGGTTTGAGATGTCTTTGTTTCCTGCTCACTTGTCTGCATGCACTTTTAATCATTCACCTCAATTGCATTGCTTCAGAAGACAAATTTGTTGGTTCAAGTTGCATGTATAGTTTCCTAATTGTGGCTCCCCTGGAGGATGAGCACAGTTGTCACAAAAGGCATATGAACTTGGATCTACAACACAGTCAATAAATCTGCTAACAACTGGTGATTGACTGTTTAGGCTCATATTCCATATTTACTTGTCTTGAAATTTGCATGTGAAAAGTAATATTTTCCAAACTTATATATTTTTAATATCTCTACATAATGTGAGTACTGACATATAAAATAAATATGCTGCCTAATTCTAAATGGGGCCACTTCTTCCAAATGATTTTTCCCCCCTGCCACATTATACTAATACTGGGGTGATCTACAGATGTAGGTTGATAGGGTACCATTGGTTAGACAGTTGGTGTTTTCATGAAAATTCCCAGAAAAGGTCTCGATTTTCATTATATACTTTCCCAGCATAGGTCAGTAATGCACTTCCCTCACACTCTCATGCCATGGATCATATACGCCATGCCACAGGCAATGATGCAAAGGTAGTTTAATTAAGGGGCTGTGATGAGAACAATTTACGATGAAGAATTCTTGAAGTATGTCTCATGACTCACATTTCTGTGTGGAGTGAGTTTTGCTAATGGTTTAATTTTATTGCTATCTTTCATTTGTTTTCTTTTTGGGACTTTTTAAAGTATCTATGTGACTCATTGTAGTATTAACAGTAAAATAGAGTCTGAGCAGCAGAGCTTTCATGGAAGGTATGTAAATTGATATGTATGATTAATAAAATTATGATCATAGTAGCAGGGCCCAAAGCTTACCCCCAGAACAATCTCTGTCCTGCCCTCTCAGGAAATTTTTCTAATCTTCACTTCAAAATGTTTGAAATTTTGAAAACCTTTCTGAATGCTACAAACAATGCTACTTAAAAAACATTTGGCATTAGTCAGAGTAAAATTTAAGGATGCCTTTTAAACCTTTTCTCTGATCCCACTGCAAAGCATAGAAATTGTTTCAGAACATATTTTGCACAAGTCTGAGGACTGCAGTTTCAAAACCACTGGCCTTTATGTTAGTTAATGTTTTTAGTTTGCTTGTGGACAAACACTCTCAACACAAACACCATCACAATTGGCAATCTTGATGACTGCCTCAGCAAGACAGCCAGAGAGTTAATGGACATGAAAGCTGAAATGGTTCAAGTTGAGATGCACAGCTCTATCCTGTTGATAGAGCGCTTCTGGTTTTTTGAAGTGCTACAGATGGAATCTTTTATTAGAGTTACAAGGAAGAGCTTGTTCCTTGGTTTTGTCTTAACCAGGGAAAACAAGCAATTGTAGGGACAGGAAATGAGTTTTCTGGCTACTGTTTTTCTGTGGTAAATGATATATTACTAATGCAGTTGCTAAACCCTGAAGTCTTTTGGAATGATAGCCTATGGCATACAACATGATAGATTTGGATAATAAGATGTTAATTCCTTTTATATACAACAAATCTTACATAGTCAGAAGTTAAAAAATAGTCATAAAATGTATCACAAACAAGCGAACAAAAAAAGCATTTTAGAAAGAGTAATTTGATGTAGTTTTCCATGTCACAGTAGGTCTGAACACAAGCCTTCTCTGTGCAGCCCAGAAGCTTTAAGCAGCAAAGCTTGATGTGTGGGGGGCAGCTGAAGGCAAAACATATAGTGCCTGAGGCAATCAGCAGTATGTCTGAGTCCTCTTGAATATTTCTGAAAATGCAATAATTCAAAAGTGTGTTATGAAAACTTATATGAACTTCTCTCCAGTTAGTAGAGTAAGAGGTTATATGACCTCATTTCTGCATGACACTCAGAATTTTATTTGTCACCCAATGGACACAGGAATTCTTCAAAGCAATCTCATGCCTCAGATGAAATATCTGGGAAAGAAAAATATTTATCATCTCTGTTACTTCTACAACAGATGAGAGCTCAGAGCACATTTCTGAAAGAGAACGCCCTTAGCATTGTTTTTCTTCTTCACAGAGAACTCCCAAAATTAGTCAAGGAACCAGTAAGTGGATGTATGGTTCTCTGTTCATAGTGTAACATAAGGCTGGTCACTGAAGTTGCTTTTAGAAATTAAAAGGATCCTGAATAACAGAGATTCTTGTTTATCTTTCTTTTGTTCCTCTCTCTCTCCCACTTCCACCTCTTTTTTTGTACCGGATGTCAAGAGACAAGGCCACTGTCTCCAGCAGCTTCAGCCCAGGACCCTCCTGCCCAGCAGCTGGAGCCCAGGCCAGTGCCCTGGGTTCTCTGCCTCAGCTGAGAGATGTGGCTGCTGCTCTCCTGTTTGCATATTCAACCAGTAGAGAAGCTACTGACCAAGTAGGGTGGCTGAAAATATTTGGTTCTGGCTGTTGTCTTTGTTCACACTAACTGGTCAGGTTTTATGTCTCTATGTGTTTGTTTCTCTCCTTTGTCCTCCCAGTTGAGAAAATAAACATTTACATGCTCCACGTATACATACCAATTAGCACCAATAGGTTTGTTCTTCTCAAGACCTTCCTTATCATGTGTCAGTCAGGTTGGTCTCTGTGTGTTCTTGTTTATTGCTCCTTTGACCAGAGACCCTTAATGGAGCAGACCCTCTCCATCCACATGCCGTTACACTGTCCACTTCAGAAGGAAGATCCTATAAACTGCCAACAGAAAGTTCTAGTCTCCAAAAATTGATGGAAACATCACTGAAAGTAAATTCCAAGGCACTGGTCAAAGGAACAAAGAAGGACAGAAAAAAAAAAAAAACAAACAAAAAACCAAAACCAAACCAAAAAACCTGACAAATCAACCCCAAAATATCTACTTGGTGTAAACAAGAGAAGGGAAAAATGAAAGAAAAAAGTTAATTTCCCACACACTGGTATGTTACTATGACGGAATGATATTAGAAAGAAACTACAGCTATTTTAGTTTCTTTAAGGTGACAGTATTGAATTTCCCATGAAAAATTTATATCATATTTTTTCCTCAGCAATTACCCTAAACATTGAAAATTACCAAGCTGGTAAGAAAACAGAAACATAACCATATTGTGTTTGCCTAGGGCTTTCAGATAGGTGATAGATAACACGACAATGAACTTAATTCTGTGCTGGATTCTAAGCTCTGTCCACTATACCAGCTCTTAATTGGTGTCATTTCCATTTTTCTGGAACAAGCAAACATGGTGCTTTTTTTGTTAGAATTTGCTATCTTGCTTTTCCATATGTGATGGCTGAAATATAGCTCGGTCTGATCTAGCAGTGATAAAATGCAAATACATCTGTAAGACCTGATATTCCTTGTACAAGAAGTTTTTGAATTGAGAGAAGATTTTCAGAAGGAAATAACAAATTTGAATTTAAATTATGTGGTTTCTCTCTAAGCCTTTTACTCATTTAGTACCTAAGCTAAATTGTAAAGGGAGAGGGAGAGGCAATGGGGAGGCAAGGCAGGTAAGGCTAGGCAAAAAAAGAAAAAAACTGCAAAAACAGAAAAGAGAGAAGAGGGGAGAGAGAAGCAAGAAAAGGGAATGGAAGGAAAGCTCTTATATTCCAAACCATGTCTTGCTGTAATTGGCTATGTTTTTAGAATTGAATCCCATTGGCTTCCAGCAACATCCCATCGAGGACAAACACGAGAAAGGAAGAACTCAGGGTAGGAAGCGTAAGGGTTAATCACCGAAAAACTAGAATCCACTGAAACCATCCTTTTTCTGCAAGCAGAAAAGAGATATCAGTATATCTGCAAGTAAGGTAGATATCAAGATGGTAAATGGTGATTTAAAAGAGTTTTCAGGAATATGTGAGACATAACAAGAATAAAGGAAGTAGTTTCTTATAAGTATCTTGTACATGGTTTCTTTAATAGAATTCACAATCAAAATAAAACGGCATCTAAAACTCCTAAGTACAAACCCCCCGCTTACTTGCATTTTGTACTTTTGGGATCTGTAATAACTTGTTGAAAACTGTGCAGTATCTTAACTATGTTTTTGGTGTCTCTTCCTCCTGTAAAAACTGTAACATAGAACAATCTCTTTTACCTTTCAGCTAAAAACTAAAACAGAACTAAAAGTGTTGCAGCAGAAGAAAGAACAATGTTAAGGGGCTGAAGACATGTATATATAACTTCAGTCACAGCTGAAATGCACATGACCAGAATGCATAAAACCTTTCCCAGAAAATCATAATTTTATCAGAAATTGAGAAAACTGTACATTGCATGTATGCAAAATAGATTGTGATATGCAACTACATAGAGAGAGTTTTCAGGTCCAAGAATCAGCAAGTGTTTTTTATTAGATATTTAAGTAATACTATGAGGAAATATCAAGAAACATTAATAACTGTTGGCAGAGTTATATGGTCTTTACTATAGTAAAATCTTTTGAGCAGCGGCTGTTCCTAAGTATGTATTTGTACAGTGTTTGCACAATAGATCCCTTTCATTATTGGAGGCTGAATAAATTTCTGTAATACAATAAACAAACAAATAATAAAAAATGAGGAGTGTGCAGGGAGGAAAACAAATATAAAGTCCTGTGATGTTATTTTTAATCCTATGATATCTAAAATTGCTTTTTAAACAATGCTGTAACATTCAGGAAATGTACAAAAATCATTCAAAGGCTGATGAGATTCTCAAGGGTGAATTGTACACAAGTATTCTGTTTGCTGTGGGAGAGTCTATCAAAGACTACGCAAGCATATTTAAACTTGCAAGGTGAAAAATAACAATACTCTGTGCAAATGAGCTTAGAATCCTTAAATCCAGTTTTAACAGTAAGATGTAATTGAACTCTATTTTCTATATTTCAGTCGCACTGCTGATGATCCTCAATGACCACTTCTGGCATAGATTAGGTTTCCTGTAAAAGATGAGCATGTGAAATTAAGTCAGCAACATCAAATGCTGTAATTTAGTTTTATCCCATTATTAAAGATATAACAAGGATTATATTACATGCTATTATTGCTTTATGTCATGTTATAGAACATTATGTTCCATCAGTGCACAAGCAATCTCTATCAGGAAAGGACATAGTAATGGTAATGTACAGCTGGGAAAGCACCCAGCTTTGGGAATTTCTTGAAGGCCAAAACTGTATGAAGAAGTTTTTGACAGCTGGAAAAATGCAACAGAAATATTCAGGTATATATAACAGGAAGCAGGTTTCCTCATTTTCCTCATTTTTTGAAAGAGGAACAAAAGAAAACTTCCAAGGATTCAAACCTTGGATTTGTTTTTAACCTACAAAACATTTTATGGAGGCACAGAATGCAGAACTGAGCTAATGAAATGTTTTAACTGATTCCTCATATGTCTCCTTCTCTTACACTTTTTAGAAAATGTGCTCTTACCAACACCCTGCTGTGCCAGGATACTATTAAATCACTGAAAGAAACCACACATACTGGGAAAAGAGAAATGAAGGGAAAGGAAAAGGGAAATTTAAGGTAAAATGAATGCAAATAAAGATGGGCTTGTGAGATGCACATTACCAAAGCAACTCATTTTGGAACTGAATCCTGCAATGCAAATGCAGTCAAAGGATGAACTCTGACAAGGAAATAATTTGACAACTTCCTACATGCAATGTATATCTTTGGAAAAGATGTTTGTATTTAGGAATAGCAAGCTAGAAATTACTTTGATGAGAGTTATCCATGTTAGAAATCAAACAATACATCTTTAAGCTGAAAAATATGAATACTTTCATTATCACAGACCCTGTGAATAACTACGCAGCTAGACATACAAGTTTTAGGTTCATAGTGATTAAGCTTTCATTTGATAAGAGGACACTTAAGAGTTTATAAAGCTTTTTTTCTCACTGGAGATATTAAAAATTAATATAAAGAAAACAGATTACATGTATTAGTAAGCTACCAGTCTTCAGATCTCTCTGAAGCATGACTAGGAGCTAGGAATAACAATTATTGTAGGCACCAGCCCCAGGGACAAAGAGCCAGCATTTAATATAACTGAGCTTAAACAGGATCTAGTATTTTAACCTTTCTCATATTTATGTTTACAACAAAAATGTGAAGAATTATTGGACAAGACTTGACACAGAACAGGCAGGGGCTGAAATAATACTCAGGCATATGCCAAATGACATTGATTGGACACATATATTTTGCTCCCTTGTATAGTATACTGGGCTTGATTTACAGACTAAAATTAGATATTTAGTGCCATTTTGTACTTGCTACAATATCCAAGTCTTTCTCATGCATCTGACAGCTATGTCTCAGGTCCTCCAGGAGATATACTTGAGGAGTGGCAGCCAAAAGCCAGATGGGGTACCCCAGATTTAGCTAGCTGAGCCAAGTCCCTATGTTGGCTACAACCTGGAACTGAATTTTACCCGTTACCCTTCCTTACAGCTACTAGGAGATTACTGAAGATAAACCCTAAGAAACGTGTTAGCACTTAGAGGGTTATCAAGAAATCTATTGCTCTAAAATTGTTCATAAACTGTGATTTTTCTACTGATATAACTGAAATATAGCTTACGCTGAGAGTAAAATTATGTAAAAGATGTAGAGGAGAAGGATCAGGAGGTCACTTTGAGCAAAGAATTTCAAAAGAGGGTCTTGTCCCTGATCAAAGCAATCTGGAGCAGAAAATAAACCTCTTGTATCAACCATACAGAATCGTGCCTGACTTTCCCTGGTGTTGACAAGGAGACAACTTGAAGGAGGCAGCGGACATACTAAGCTTTCTATATCAAAGCCTCTGATTTGTTGTTTATTTATTTGTTTATCTATTTATTCATTCCTTAGAGAAAAGGATAAAAGGGATAAAATTACTAGATTTGTAAAGACTGCCAGTTGAAATATAACCACTGACAGGTTACTAAGAGAAAGAAAAGTTGAATCCAACCAGTATAGCCAAAAATAACAGATCAGCATAGCCAAAGTTTTTCAAAAAAAGATTAATCTTTCTGTGTGAGGAAAGTAAGGAAAGAGACTTGCTGCTTGAGAGGTTTCATTCAGAGAGATGAGGAAGTTCACAGGTGCAAATATCTCTGTAACTATGACAACAGTCAGGAGCTCCTTTGGGGAAGTAGGAAGCCAGGAGCTTGGCTACCTATCACTGCCTCCAGCAAAATTAGTCTTAAAGCTGAGTGAAGAACTAATTTTTTAAAAAAATTATTTGTTGCACATCTAAAAGTATTTCAAGCCAATTCAAAGCAAAGATTAATCAAAATTTCAGTGAAAAGACTAGATAAAAATGCTTTAGGTCGATTTTCTTTTTTTTTACATCAAAGGGAACATTTTCTCTTGATCTTAACTACTTGGATATTCTTGAAAATTAAAAAAGAAAAATATTACACATACACAAAAATTCTAAATGTTGGGTGCTCACTTGTGGGTTTGGGTTTTTTTGTTTGTTTTTTTTGTGGCAGCAGGATGCATTTGTTATTCCTTGTATAAATAAGTCTACATGCATTTAGAAAGAGTTAGTTTTATTTTTGTAAAAGATATATTTTTCAGGAGAAAAAAAAAGTTTTATTCGGATGTTTTCATGTACTTCTAGCCCGAAGTGTATTTGCAGTTCACAAAACTACAGAAAGAAATTGTCCCTCCCACCCCACAGTAAAAAAATAACTGATTTTTAATAATTATTTTCCACTTTCAGCTGATGTAGCCTAAACTGGGTCTAGTGATAGTCAGAAAAAAGGACTCAAAAAGACTGCAACTTACTTCTGACTTCATAGGTCTGCAACTGGAAAGTAACAAGTATGTACATTAAAATATCCTGATTCACCATTTTCAAAGAGACTAGTTGTAGAGACAGAGTAACTTGTGAGTTTCATTATAAATATGATTTCATGTTTCCTAAATCGTGCTTTAGATTTTGCTATATGATAACAATTCTACTTTTTATGTCTGTGGTGAATATGCATCTGTTATCAAATTTTAGAAAGCCAGTATTCAATCAAATTACAATTGAAAGCTGTATAAAAGCACTGTTTTCCTAATATCACAGATAACCTGTTTTATGATAACTTATTAATTTAAAATTTTCTTTTAATCTTTTACTTTAAACCACAAAAAAGTAATGCTTGTTTAATGAGTTCACCAGGCATTTGATGAAAATGCCTTTTGGTCTATGTAAACAAAATCGTACAAATTGTGTTATGAGTATGTATGTCTGTGTGTACATAACGTAAAAGCTATAATAATTACCAAAACCTTCCATCAATTAATGTATTTTGCTATTTTAACAGTAAAAAAAAATTTTAAACCCCCTACAAAACCAGTGGGTTTTGAAAAAATTTTCCTCTTATTTAGAAATCTTTCATGAACAAATGCAGTCAAATTGTGTAGCTTGCTTGAGGTAAATAATGGACATTGCTGTGTGTACTCAATAAGCAAGATAATAATCAATATGCTTAAATATCACAAAGGCAATTTCACCATTAGGGTTAAGATCATGAGCTCCTCTTGCTTGAACTAAAAGCCCATTAATTTTCAGGATTAGAAGTCTCTGAATAAATTTGTAGACCAGTCGGTGGGAATGAGAACTCATTCCCTAGAGATGAGGGTCTCAAAACAAAACTTAGTATCTGTGAAGAATTTAAATATCACCATGATTAATGTACAGATAGGCATGTATATTTCCTAATATCTTTCTGTATGCAGGAACATACAAGTTTTTGAGTAAGTGCAAAGTTCGTTTCAAAGCACACCCCAACTAGAATAATATTGAATCATATGCCTAGTCTTTTGGCATAATGTACAGTTTTATGCTTCATTCCCCCTTTTTCCCTCCTTCTTCTACCCCTAACTGTGAGACAGGATTTAAAAGACAGATAATCGATCTTATTGAAACCAAACATTTTTAGTAGTACTGTATGTTCCTTTAGTAATCGTAACCTCCAAATAGTTTTTTTTCAACAGACCAGGTTTTCAGCTCTGGACCCTTAATGTTTCATCCTTTCTTTCATGGGTTTTTCTTTTCTTCTGAATGTAGAATTCTTCTCTTTTGAGACAAACTGCCCCTCGTTTGCCTGTTTTTAGCACTCAGATAATCTGAAGAAGCATACAATACAGAGGTATTCATACTTTACAATTCATATTTTCTTTTCGTTCTACCTACATTTCATATTTTTCAGTTCAAATCTAATATGATTCATGCTTCACTATACGTTTCCTTCATTCATTGTACTGGTAATGATCTTCTTTTACAGTTTGCACATGTAGCGCTGTTTTATGGATCTGTTTCTCAAGGGGCATTTGTCAAAGTCTACTACCTCAAGGTGTATTCTCAAAAGTTGTACACTATGAAAGGAGATATTTTATTTTAATTTCATAAAACTGTCACTACAACTGTAGATATATCAGATACAATGTGTAAAATGTATATAAAGTTTAGAGATGGTTCCTGGGTTTGTTCCTCCCCACATGCAGGACTTTGCACTTCTACTTGTTGACCTGCATGCAGTTCCTGTCAGCCTATTTCTCCAGCTTGTTGAGGTTCCACTGGATGGCGGCAGTACAGCCCTCTGGTGTATCAGCCACTCCTCCCAGTGGAGGAGCAAACTTGCCAAGGTGCACTCTGCCCCTTCATCCAGATCACGTAACAATGTATTTGATAAAGTTTTTGCCTATTTGAATAATATTTTTCTTTAGATTTCCTGACAAACATAAAATTTTTAAATATTTGGTTTAAGAATTACAAAAGGCATTTTAAAAAAAAAATAAATTTAAGGCATGGAGAGTCGTATTTGTTTATTTAATAGTATTACAAATGCACTATTACACCAAAAGAAAGGGAGATTATTGTCCTTACCATGGAGAAATCAATGTGAAGTAAAAGTCACATGGTTCCATGATGACATGATGTATCCATTGTTCAAATTCTGTGGTGGATAACCCACCTTCCAAAACAACACTGCAAGAGTAATTTTCTTCATAACACAGCCTTTCTTTACATATACCTTGAGATCACATTGTTGAAATAATCCATAAGAAAAAATAGGGAATAGGATCTGATGATTTAACACAGGGTTTTTTTTGCTGTAGTTGAAGGTGTTTCTCATTATTATAGGAAATTAAAAGCTGGAAAGCACAGAATACAGTTAAAAGGAAAGAAATAGTGGGAAGTGAGACCTACCTAAAAAGAACTTAAAGGAGGATAATGGATACTTCTTTTAGAGAAAAACAGGTTTGTAAAAAGGTATGAAAGACGTGAGCAGAAACAGAAAGTGTTATGAAAAGAAATAAAGAGATGACATTAGCAGCAAGAAAGATAAACAGATATGTGATGGTTAGTTTCTGATCCTAAGAGAAGATGGAAAAGGAAAGTCTAAAAACCTTTGTTCCCTGTAAGGGCAGCTAATAGAATTCTGGAAACTTGTTCTCCAGGATAAAAACTAGATCTTAATTTGATTTGGTTTGATGTAGCTTTCCTCAGAGGCCAAATCCACTGTTACATTCTAGCTTTGCTTCTTGATAGGTAAAACTGGATATATGAATTCATTATCATTGTAAGGCAGGCTAGTAAAAAAATACCGCTGGTATCTTCATTACGATAATTCATTTTGTGCAAAGGTGTACTGAAACCAATTTATTTAAATATTCAACCTTCTTACCTTTTTCAAACTGAATATTAAACAATAGGACAAATTTAACACTCATGTACTCTTCATATATAGCTTTATTAATCTTGCCATCTTCAGTGGGATATGCAGAATACAAATCAGACATGATTTTGGCTTAATGAAGAAAGTCCTATAATTCTTCAGAGAAAGTTCTAATCCTTCATGTGGAAATGTACTTTGCAAGCTGGTGTTGCTTTAACTGTTCATAGCAAGAATGAAATGAGGAGAGCAAGCCTTATAAACTGTAAGAGTTAAATTATTACATTTAAGTACTTTTTATTGTATGTGCTCTGTATTTTGTCAAAGAATCCCTAGAATCTCCTACCAAGGGGAGAATCTTCTTTGATTTCTAGATATTACAGGAATCCATAGGTATAATCTCTCCTCTAGAAAGTCTGCAGTCTCAGTAGACCTGCACACAGATAACCAGCAAAGAAATGTCTTAAAAGCGAGGCATTTTGTATCCGATTTATTTTTATTCTTTCTTTAAATATTTCTACAAAATATTTCATGGTATTACTTTCAGCATGAGTACTTCACAGACGTAAAGAAAACATCAGCTCTTAGATAATCATAAAAGAAATCTTTCAAGGCACTGAAAATTTTACCATATTATTGCCATGTCTTTTTGCTTTGAAAAACTATTTGAACTCTTTTCTTATTTTTGCTCATTCAAAAAATCCGCTGATTATTTTAGATTACATATTGTCATTTTACTCCTTTCTATTAAGGTTTACAGGGATTTTGAAAAATCTTTAATAGCATTTAATTAAAATGACAAAGGCTAATCTAATTAGCATAAAGCTTAAGGTTCATGTATCAAAGGGGTATTAAAAATATCCCATTTTATTCTGAACATTTACATTTAAATAAGAGGGACAAATCCAAATGTCCTGTACTTCTCTCAGGTTGGAATATAAGCAGAACTGAGATCCCAAGACCTCAGGCAGAAATTCAGACTCCCTGCCAGACAATGAAGGCGTTCAAAAATCAAGAGGCCCTTCCTTTGGTAAGAGACAATGTTCTTCAAGACCACTAAAGATATGTATTATTGCATCTTTTTTATTTTCCTCCCCTCCTCCTGAGGAGCCTATCTCACTATCACACTCGATTACAATCTATATTTAGTCAGAGACTTTCTTAGGCATTGATTGCATCTCCAGTACAGCCTGAATCACTAGTCTTACTCTAAGCATGATGAACACAAATATGATTGCACTGAAACTCATTAACAGTAGAGATGGCTACTTTTTTCTGCATAATAAGCTCATTATTAAAGCATGTGCCCCTCAGTCAGAAAAGTGAATGCCTATAGAACACAATATCCACCATGCCACAGGACATATTGGAAGGAAATATTTAACTGTTGAAGTTATGTCTCTGTTCACCAGGACGCCAGTATCCATAAAGCCAAAAGGAGAAGAGGTTAGGGCCGTGAGACAAAAAAGACAGGAATATTCTTCTGTTCTGATTCCTCTTCCAGAATTGTACTGATTCCTAACCAGTGCTGGTCCATTTTGGGGTGTATAAAATGTTTGGTAGAATAGGATGGCAATAAAGAATCACCTGCAGTTTTGAAAAGCAGTAGAAACTATCTAACTTGTATAGATGCTTATTTTATGCACTGAAATTTCAATTTGTCTTTTCTTATATTTTTCAGGTGCTTTCATGTTGCATTTGAAATTATTTAATATTATTTCTTTCTAATTTATTTGTTTGCAAAACTCTTTTCTGTGCTCAGAATCCTTTAAAAAGTTTAGATATTGTTCTATAGCACAACTTCACATGTATGCACATACACACAAATTCCTACCCATTCACAAACCCAAACGTATTAAGAACTAGAGAGGAGACTGTGCATGCATATCAACCTACGTAAATACATATATGTAGTGTTGGGGTAGCTAAATCTGTCCAGCCACTGGAGCATCCAGTCCTATAATGGGGAGTCCTCCTGTCACAGCCCTGTACATGCAAGGTGGCTTTAGCTCCATGTGCCCAGATGCAGTCAGTAGTGAGGCTGAACACGTTTCCATGACTCTTTAAACATTATATTGTTCTTGCCCACCTGAATATGCACTAGAAATATGCAACCAAATGTTTGTATTTGGGTTTTTTTATCTTAACCTAAATTATATGGCACAGCCAGATTACCAGGAACAAGACTTCTACAGAAACTTATCAAGCTTTATTAAAATATATTTACTTAATTATTTTTATATTTTGCATCATTTTAGATAAGTAAATCCACCAAATATCTTTCTTAATAATCAATTTGAAGATGATTGTTACAATATAATTTTGTTTTAAAATTCAACTTGGGTTAAATAATAATGACATAAAAAAAATATTTGGTGGTGTTTGAAATATGATATGAATGCTCAACAAATTAAATAATGTGATGGAGGTGGAGTACAAAGTTCCCGTTGCACTAGTTTATTCATTTTTGCCATCTTTCTGTTTCTCTCACACATAAGCATACAAAGCTGTTTACTCAGTTGTTTCACAAAGTCTAGAAGATATAATCCCCCCCAATTCTAGAACAGAAATTCTAGAAAAAAAATCAGAACAGCTAGAACAAAAATCCCATATGATGTTAATAGTGGACTGTGAAATAAGAGGTAAGATTTCCCCCCTACTGTCACCTTGCTTCTTTTCTCTAAGTGGTGACTGCCCTCTGTTAAATTGATGGAAACTCTGATTACATATAAAACCGAGTGTGTGAGCTGGCACAGGCAGGGTGCAAGAACAACCACAAAACCACAGATGAAATGCAGAGTACATTTATTTTCGTTACCTCGCCAACTGGGGATCCCTGAAGCAGCACCCGGGCAGAGGCACACAAATGGAGACACAGGTACCATGGAGCTTGGTCCATGCTAGAGAATCAGCAAATCTGTTGTTTCTGCCTGTATTTCAGGGATTTGCACAGGTGTAATTTATCACTGTGCTTTGATCTTTCCCACAGCAGGGCAGGAATCTCAAGCATGTTCAATAGGGTGCCTCTGTCTATCAGCGGCCTATGTTATCTAAACATAGATGTTCTACTTGTCCAACACACAAGGCCAAACAATAAGTATGATATGGGTATTTTTTGACACCCCAGCTGCAAATCACTTGCCTGTCTTTACAATGTTCATCACCAATCTTCTGTTATTTTCCCACACCAAGGCACAGCAAACATGCAGAAGTTTATTAGAGCATGTTCAATGACTTACTGTGATTATATCTAAAGGTACAGATCACGCCCAAAGCATTACTAAAAATATCTAAAGGCATAAATCATCTTGCAGGATTTGAAGGTCATCATATATGAATGATGATCCCTAAAGATACTTATTTTTAGGTATTTTTTACTGCTTAGTTTTGTTCTTTTTATCTGGATTTTTTTTCCTTCTTTTTTCTTTTTTTCTTAGACATGCTTGTATCCATGGAAAAAACAAACAGTTAATAAATAAGTCAAAGTCTTTACACAGCTAATGCTGATTTAAAGATCAAGCTTCCTAGTTTCACTGAAGGGAACACCTAATTTTACATCTAAAAATCTGAATCAATCGGTAAATGTTTACATTATTTAGCTGTCTGCAAGTGATGTATCTTTGTTTTTCCTTTTGTCTGAACTGTACAGTTGTGTAAAGGTTGCAAAACTTACCCATGTTTTATCTGCAGCTTCTGAAAGACTTTCTGTTCTGATGTGTGGACTAGACTAAAAATGTATTAAATCCTTCTTAATGGGGATAAAAACACTGTAGGGACCAACCTACACAGTTTATTAGGCTAAAATCAGTGGTATTTCATGAGAGTCTAATAACTTCTTATAAAAGGTTAGGAATTTCTGAGCCTTACCAAAAGTTCACACACTGGGATAGAATTCCAGTAGGAAATTATTTTTTATTAAATGCAGTGTTATTCGTGTGTTCCATGGTACACACGTACAATCTAAGGGTATATTATGGGCTTAGGGACAAGTGATACTAATTAGGTAGGAAGGCTGAAAGATCATAAACCTTTTTCCTGACTTGTTATTTCAAATAACAGTAGTTGAGCTGAAGCTCATTGTAATTGTATCTTTTCTGAGAAATACAAAACTCTAGGAAAACTAATTATAAGGTACTGTTCTATTCTACTGATTGTTGTAACTGAATACATGCCTGGGTGTTATACAAATTAAGGAACTAGAGATCATTGTGACAAGAATCTTCAGAAGACTGACAAGTCAGGCCAGTTTTAAACTTTAAAACAGAACTTTACTAAATTCATTCATTAACAACACCCTTCGTACCAATAATTAATCCTTATGTGTCATTAATAATTATTACAATGCAGATGAAATAATTAGTCTTTAACATCTCAAATTACCTGTGAGTACAAAATGCCACAGAGGTGATGCTGCATAGTTGGTGCTGATGACTGCAGTCCTTGGTGGTCCTTGGTCCTTGGTGATGAAACTTGAGAACTCATCGATGAGAGAAGCCAGAACTGCAGTGGCCTTATCTTCTTACTTCTCTGCTTTTCCTTTCTTATGCCTGTTTTGGTTTTTTTTTTTTAATGCTATTCCCCTCCCAACCATGTCAAAATAATTAAAAGGAACGCTCATCTGCTCCTGACGCTGCTTACCCTGTTTGTCGTTTTGTCAGTCAATATCCTAATGTATTTGCAAGGTTGTTCTCATTCTCAGTCCCTTGTACTCTTGTTGTCCTTTGTCTGGCAATGTTTTAACACTTGGGAGGGAACATTCTAACACTTGGCAGGCTCTTTCATTTGACCACACACATCTTTCTTTGCCCCTTTAGCAGTCAAATCACTCGCATGCTTCTGCCAAATGCTTGTATGTTGCATCTGACTGCCATCACAGGTACTACAAAATACATATGCACTGTTGTTAGTTACACTATTCTAGTACACTTATATATAGGTCCAAGATAAACTAATATTAATTATACCCCAATTAACACATTTAAAAAGTATAAGTGCCACAGCCTCTGATCTGTTTACATATGATTGGATCTGTCCAACTTCTTTCTCAAGGTTCATCCAAGGTGCAGCAACATCAATGTTTTAATCTACATCAGGTGTATGTTGCTGAAATGGGTATTCCAATTATTTCTGCTTTTTCTGGTTTGATTCACACAATGGAGCAGTCTAACATGCATGAACAGGATTGCTTTCAGACAAAACTAAACATGGAAGTGCATTCCAGGAGCACATTTATCATACTGTGGTTAGAAATGGTCATTCAGTCCCTCAGTCCCTTGGCTAGCATCATAGTATGATATATGTTGGAGGGAACCTCTGGATGTCATCTGGTCCAGACCCCTTCCAAAGAAGGAGCAACTTAGATCAGGTTGCTCAGTGCTTTGTCGAGTGAATATCTCCAAGGATGGAGTTCCCAATCTGTTTCAGTGGAGGATTACCCTTGGTGGGGGAGGGAAGGGAGGAGAAGAAAAAAAATTCCTTAATAACTAATCAGAATTATCCTTGTTACATCCTATGCCTCCTGCCCTATCATTAAACTCTGTGAAGGATTTGGCTCTGTCTTTTCTATACTGTCCCATTAAATAGTTGAAAACAACTAAGAGATTTCCCCTAATCTTCTTTACTTAAGAATGAACAAATTCAGTTCTCTCAGCTTTTTCTTGCATGTATTAGAGCTAATGAAATTGATACAGTTGGATTTTAAATCATTTACACCAAAGCTTTCGCTCTGCAGATCCTCACTCTTTTGCTCTATACTGACTGTTTCAAGAACCCAATCTGGACCTAGACCTTAGGATTTTTGAAGGATTTAGCTACACCTCTTGCAATAAACTGTTCTAAATTTTAAATTCCAAAATACCTAATGGAGTAGAGAAAGGTCATTAGCAATCTTTTACCACTACACCCTGAATAACATTGGAAGGACCTTTCTCCAGTCATACCTAATTCTGAAGGAGTCAGAGTAATTTCAGAGTTCTTTAAGAATATATTATAACTGCTCAGAATGCTGTAGTTCATTAATGTTTGAGTTCTTTTTCACTTTTTTGCAACTATTTTTTTCTTCAAATAAGTAAAATGTTATTACTTGAAGAAAAATATTTATATATGGATTATTGCTGCAGGATACAACCCCAGCTGGTTAAATGTTTTTATTCAGTTTTTGATTCTACTGAAAATAATTCAGAGCTATGTGAATGATCACGGAAAAAGAGAAACCTTTGATAGCCGCTTATGTTCTGCCTTCCTTCCTGTACCTCTGATTTTTTTAAAAAGGGCTAAATTAATAAGTGCAATATAATTAACATTATTCATTAAAATACTTGAATAATAAATAATGCAAAGATTTGTCATTCATTTTGTTATGCTAAGAAATCTCGTGCACAAACTGGTGTCTTCTAAAGCATGAGTAATAAAGCAAAAGGCCAGCTTTTTGTAACTGCTCTAAGATGAACAGGGAGTGAATCAGTGTACAAGCAAAATCTTTCTCATGTTCTGACCTGTGTAGCTATGTGCAGTACAGCCGCAGTTAAAATCAATTCATCAGCACAATAAAATATTTTTCATTTTAAAGGCAGTTAACCACTGGCTTATCTTTCAAAAAGATGTGATAAATTTTGCATGCCTTAAAACCTCTGAATCACAAATAAACACATTTCTATAAGGCTGTCTAAGGATCAGATTGTCACTGGTTAAAGTTTACAAGAGGTGATATTTCTGTCAGTTTAAAATTGCAGGATTTGGAGGTTATACGGTTAGTTGGTTGTTTCCATATCCCCAAAACAGCTGTTTCAGTACTGCGAATAAAGTCTTGTTCCCAACATACTGACTTTGTTTTCATGAGACTTAATTGTGGTTTTAAATTAAAATACAAAAGTTAGTTTTCCTGTAAAAATATTCAGAGTAAATAATTTACAAAAGGATACAAAGTTATTCAAGCTAAAGGTCAACATCAGTCATGAAGGATAGACACTTAACTGCATGACTAAATCATTAAAGGAATGAAAACTTTACTATAGCTACAATATATATTAAAGTATTTTAATACTAATAGTATCAGTTTCTAACCAAAAGCGCATGCAGTATCACATGCACACCAGAAGCAGTGCAACCTTTTGTCACTGTACAAAAGCCTCGCAAGCACTGGCACCACTACATTTACCAATGTACCATTTTCTTGTGCCCTAGTCTTTCAACTGACCCCAATCTGTGTTCATGCAGAATAAGAATGATTTCACTGGGACTGTTAGTGCATTCAACATCGTGCTTAGAGTAAATTGTTTATAAGATCAAGACCTCACCAAAGATGATGATAGATATTATTGCCCGTATTTTTTAATGTATGCATGTACCATTGAAATCAGGGGGAAGGATTCAGTACCTTTAGAAATTTTACTCTTTAAAATTACATAGGAAAGAGGAATTAGCCAAGAGATAAAAATCTCAATCACTGACAAAAAACACTAATTAGCCTATAAGCTAGGCTCTCAGTTGTAGTGAGAAAAAAACCTCTTTCACGGTGTTTATAGTCTGACTTTCAAGAAGTAAATTATTTTATAAGGTGGCAAGATTCTTTAATGAATGATTATTTAAACAAGATACTTAAGAGTTTTAATAAGCTTGTCAAGCTTGGTACTTTTCTCTGTTTCTACTACATAATGAAGTCTTTCCTGTGACTACAGTGCACACAAGCAGAATTTTTAAATGAGAGACCTAATTTTGGCAGGTCTAGGTCTAAGTCCCCTGGTTCTCAAGTGTCTTCTTTATTTCAGGTTCTATTAGCAATGCATGATGCTAACTCATGTCCAAGCATATCCTAGAAATCCCTCTTGAGATATTTAGCCATGTCACTTTGAAGAATACTGAAATGAGCAAGAACATTTTTTTTTCTTTGATTTTAAATTCATTGATCTGATATAACCTTTGAAATAGATATAGCCATATGAAGGGATTGAAGAAAAAATAGGTAAGTTTTATGAAAAATGAAAGCAATGATAATTATATTCAAATCCTGCTAAGAATGAAATCCCACTGATTTTAATGGGATCAGAATTGGCCCCACATCTCAGCTAGTTAAACCTCAATATTTCAACAAAGAATTGCCATTGTTTTGAGACCAGTTTAATACTTAAAGTGGGGTCATGCATGCATAGCATGATGAACTTCATTCTAAGCTCTGAATTTCTTTGCATTAAGTCAGGTAATTTACGGTATTTGAACAGCCTCTACAGTTGAAATGAATCTGTCTTTTTAACATTTAATTTAACAGTGTGAATAAAAATAGCTGGGTACTGAAGAATGTACAGTAAACTGTTGAGCAAAGGATAGAAATAAGAGAATAAATGAGTTTTGCAAACTGATCCTTCAGTCTAATGAAGGATTTGAAAATATAAAATAAAGGAACATTTGCCATGTATTCACGCTGCTCATAATCTCTGACTGCATTCCTTCCACATTGTTCTGTAGAAAAAAATATCATCACTGGAGTTGCATCAGAAACAAGTGGCTGGGTGGTAAGAGGCAAGATGGGGAAGTAGAACTTGATAAATAAGCAGTAAAATTCTTCTGGTGTACCAGAGAAGTCACACTAAGTAGGGTTGCATGGCATGTGCCTTGTGTCTCCTGAGAAGACAGGTATTGCTCCAGCATCTTTTATTTTGGATTTCACAAACATCACTTGAAAGAAGAGCTCTACCATTAAAGTTGATTTATTTCATTGTGTTCTTGTATTTGAGATTAAACCAGAGTGGGCAGATGGGTATCAAGCAAGAGTCTTCCAATTCAGTCTCATCTGAACTTGTCCCTTCATAAATTTCATATTCACCAAAGCAGGAAAAAATGCATAGACACACATACACAATTTTTGTTCTGCCAGTCTAGAACATGAATGATAATGGTGCCATGGAACTCCTGAGAGCTTTATAAAAATATGGGGAAATGATGTATATGGAGATCAGCTGCAAACGTGGAAATAAGAGTGATGACATGGATCAGTGTTTTTCACATACTTAAACTATTTGTTGTTCTACTCCCACACAGAAACACCACTGTTTAGGACAGAGTTGCCTAAAATAAGTGGCAGGAGAGAAATAAAAAAAAAAAAAAAAAGAAGAAAAAAAAATGTGCTTCCACATATTTTCAAGGCAAATGGAATGATTAATTAATCAAGGCAAAGCCACCGTGTTATTTTGTTTTGGTGTTGCCATAAAAGAAGTGTTCTGTCTTAAAACATGTTTAATTTGTCTGTCATAGTTTACCCATTACCTTTGTCTTCAGGTAGTAGATGTTTTTTACCTTGCATGAGGAGTAACAATAATTTTAAGCCATTTTTAGGATGTTATTTAGCAACTTTTGTTTTAGTGCTCTAAAGAAAAACATTCTAATGAAAATTAACTTAAGGGAATCCATAATAAAAGATGGAAAGGGATAGTCATAATCATTGTGGATAACGTCACTCGTGTTTATTCTTCATTAAATTAATAGGATAAATTTACTAGCATGTATAACTATTTGTTAGATATAAGTTGTAGTTAGCAATCTTGATTTAAAAAAGAAGTGTTTCTGTTGCAGGAATATTTGTAATTAAATGTTATAGCATTAAAAACTATTTTACAAATACATTTTCTAGTATTACCCTCCTTCAGAAACCCTACATGTTAGTGGTAGTAACTTTATTTGAATATACAAGACTGGAAATACTAACTGGATAAAGTAACTCACATAAAAAGTCAATAACAAATGGAACTTTGAGGACAGCTTCAACCCCTAATGGACATCTCAGATCTTACCAAGATCAAGATAAATAGAGGAGGTTAAAATGTGCATCCAAACATGTCTTAACAGTTCACTTTTTATCCTTCTTATCCATCACATAGATTTACACATTTGCTAGTAGAGAGTTTTCATAGCCAATAAATAATAATGGTTCAAATGGGTTTAATGTGTTATTGACAAAGAAAAAACTTTAAAGTATTTTCTATGATGATGTGTTAGAACACAGTCTTCTAAGACAGTAAACACTAGAAACTGAGGATGTTCTGTTTTAACTCAAATATTAACCATCTATATTTTCTGGAGCAGAAAGTTACACATTCTGTTCTCTGTGATGAATTAGGGTTGTTCAGAAGATCACTGTGCAGAATGCATCTATGTTGCCATGGATCATTACAGCAGTCTATCATGTGAATATGTGTTTAAATAAGTTTTGCAACACTTTATTTAGCAGGTTATAGCAAATAATGAACCTTATGGACCTTGTATGAGGTATTACACTACTAATGACTTAACTTATATTTATAGAAAACTGGAACCTACGTAGAAAAAAAGCTCATTCCAATATTATTAAGGTTCTTGTTTCTAAACTACAAATATTACTTATGACTTTCTATTAATAACAGGATTTGATTATTAGACTGAAACATTTATTATTTAGCATCTTCATAGTTTAATGCATAAAAGTAGCATTTATTCTCTAGAATATGGAAATACAAGTATTTCTATGCCAATCCTTATCTATTTCAGCCAATAATATGAAATTGTTACACTGTCATCTTGATACTAGCTGTTGAATACTGTTGCTGCAGCAATAGTAATTTTTCTGTTTAGTTAGTAAGAAGTACGAGAAATTGCTTTTCCTACTGTTTCCCACCTCCCTAATCTATAATTTAATCAGGTTTAATCTAAATTATTAACATATAGCTATAAAAGGTGTTTCTCTTTCTTTTAATAAATGCACATTTTAACAAAGTTAGATAAGCAAAAATCTTATGCAGTTTTGAAGAACATGTACGCAAAATGAAAAAGCATCTAGAGATGCATAAACATTATTTAATTACAATTTTTTTTATGTCATAATATCATTCAAATGCATTACTGCCAAATTCCTATAATGATTTCAAGTAGATCCCAAGTGGACATGCACCATGTTCCACCGATAAGGTCTTTGTTTCCTTTGATCTGTTATTGCATCTTTAAATCTAAAAATTAATCTATGTTGTTTATAATACAATATGTATTGTGTCTGGGGAAAAAAGTAAAATAATTTAGTTCTACAACGTGTGTTGCCTACATGGAGCCCCAGAGAAGTCATCAGGGTTCAGTATGGGTAAATGAACATTCTCATATACAGCCTTAGGGCTCTGGAATATTATTTGCTAAGTATATTATATTAAAATTCTGGCAAGTATCAGTTCTTTAACATATCAGCATCAGAGTTCTATAAAAGTTCATAATTTATCTCTTGAGGGGGAGTAATTTTGACTATAGTAATGTATTTCATCATCATTATCATAAATTAATATTTAATTCCCCCCAAATCATTGTATAATTTATGAGAGTAAGATACCACCAAGTGCACATCTACATGTACTAACTCATACTTCAAAGTGTCCCATTTATTACATTGGATTCTATGTCTGTCAAGATAAATAAAAATAATATGCTTTAACCTCACACATACGGCTCTATCTATACCTTAGTAAAGAAAAAAAAAATAACACATTTTTATTTTATTTTTTGCACATAGTGAGTAATGAAATGACTTCATATACTGTAAAAGACATGAGCCTTACCAAATCATCCAAAGACTTTAAGACAAGCTGATTTCTTTCAGTTGTAAATCACCAAGGCTGCTCCCATTTATAAAGACGACACACAAGTAGTCTTTGTGTTCTGCTTATGCTTACATTAGTGCTGTCCAGTTATTCATGCTGACGTGACGTACAAAAAGTTAAGTTGGCCATCGTCTGGAATTTCAGGTCACTTCTGCTGCTACAGACAGAGCTCTCAGCATGATTGGAATGGCTTCTTACCTTGATCAGGGATGACAATATTTAAAATGTATGTACAAATACATGTTTGTATCTTTTGACATTGAAAAAAAACATTAAAAAAAATATTAAGCCTATATCTGATCCCACTGTAAACTGATAGAGGTTGTTAACAGAAAGAAGAATAAATATTGTTGCAGTTTCTCAGTACTCTGCAGATACTTAAAACCTAAGCACAGAAAATGCAGCTGGCTTGTGGGCTGATGAGAAAGGTGTGCTCAGTTTAAATTATAGAGCTTTTGTTAACTTTTAAATGATAACAATATAGCACAGTTGGCTAAATAACACAAACAACTTCTTCCACACATAACAACAATATGTAATGAGGTAGCGGGAAAAACAATCTTTATTTTTTGCTTTGTATTTCTTATAGATTTTGGAAATAGAACTCAGTTATGTATCAATCTTTTCTTATAGAATCTCAGGATTCATGTTTTGGGGAGTTTTTAAAATCTTTTTCCATACCACTATTGAGGAGAATATTTATTATAAATAAGGTTTGGAAATGATTGATGCTGAACGTACCAGATCTGTGATTCTGTTTTGCTCCTCTTTCTGTTCTCTTTTGGTTTTAACAATAATAAAATCTCTCTATTACTCACCCACTGATATTTTTTACCATTTATTTGGCACTCATGGAATTCCAAGCACGTCAATCTCTTTATACCACAAATAATTTGCTTAGTAGTAATAGCCAGCTTTTCTATATATTTTTTTCAAAATCATTAGACAATTTACCACACGTCTTAGATATTCCCTTGAAAGTCTAGTTAGAGACAGAATGTATTTCACTTGGACAACGTTTATTATATAACGTCCTTTATTTTTACTCAGTTTATTTTACATCCTTTGAGAGCACTAAAATGTATCCAACATCTTTACTATTTCTTAACAGTGAGACTGGAAATGACACTACTAATAATGCAATATTTCAGTGTTTGCATAATTTCTCATCCTTTTTACTACTTGTAGTTTTTTAATTTCTAAGCCATCCTTTATTTTCCTGCCAGAGGTTTGAATACCAAAATACGTAGAAGCATAGACAAGGGACATCCATGTTCTTTATCTCATATGAAGGTAGTATTCGTGTATGTAATTTCTCTGAAATTACTTGTGTGTGGTAATTATATCCAGCACACTAAAAAAGACAAACCTTCCTTGTTACTTTGTGAAAGCTTTTCAGAACCCTACAGATGCATCACAACCAACCAGAAAATAACCCAGGCCTCCATGAGATGGTTGCACAGCATTTGAACATTTAATAGTCCTATTATTATGGTCTAAAAGCACTGTACCTGATAGATAAAATATAGCTTAAATTTATACAATAGTTCTGAAATTTATTTAAACTATTATAACTAATATTTGGGTTTGATTATTTAAGCTACTCCACAAGTATATTTGCAGTTTTTTGTAAGTTTTGTTAGCTTACATGATGTATATGTGGCTGTGCTTTTCTGCCTGCTTCTGCATAAATTGGTGTACCTCACTACTGCTTTTCTTTTCAACATGTTATTCTGTTCTAGGAAAGAAAAAGAAATAATTTTCAAATTTTAATGTCCCCCTGTTTTGCTTATCTTTTTTCATACCACTTTATGAGACCATGAACAGTGAATTGCTTTTTGGTTTTGTTTTTTTACCTTAAGTGTTTCTTATGCTAACATAACACTTAGTTGCTTATGCTGGAGAATTTGCAAACATTCATGATCATCAATGTAGGGCTACGTTAGGGAGCACCGTACCAAAGGAAGATAGTAGTTTCTCTATTCAACAAGCACTGTACTGCAAAACAGAGTTTTCAAAATAAAGTGAAAAAGGATACAATATTATTTTTCTCTTAAGTGCTATTTGAATTTATAATACAATTATGATATGCAATGTAAAAACTACTCCTAACATCCTTTAGAGTATGTAAAATAAAATAAAATTTAAAAGTGAACTGATGGTCTTTCTATGATTGAGTAACTTTTTAAACTTTAAGCACATGAAGTTCCCAGTTGGGATTTAAGATAAGCCCGTGTATAAGTCTTTTTACAGAAAGAGCATTAAGTGACTCAGTGAAATAAGTAAGCATTGCTATGCCTGTATACCTGCTAGAGACACTCACAGAAATTGACTAAATGACCTGTCTGAGGAGGTTCCTGAAATAGAGTCGCCTTTCCACTTCAAGTTGTGTGTTCCAGCTACAACACTATCTTACCTCTGCACAAAAGAAAACACTATTTTGAGCAAAATATAGTTAACTTGTGAAATTCACTGCTGGAGAAGACTGACCCAAATAGCTTACTGAAATCCAGAATAAGACTGGACACTAACAAGACAGAGGCCATCAGCACTGATCCTATTGTTCCATTTTCTTTTATCAGAATACCAGGGGGTAGTGCCTTAGGTGCCTAAACCTCCTCCTAAGTTTCCAAGAGCAATTCAAGCTGCTTACTTTCTAGCACTGTTTCACCCTGAAAGTAATTAAACTTATTGAGGGTAGTATTCAGCTTGACATTAAGAAATGACATTAAGCTGCCCACAGTGCCTTTTGAGAAACTCTAGAGTGTCCTAAATATCCTAGTTGGGCTGACAGATATGGCAAAAAAATGTATGAGATCTGTGTCTTTCAGGAGTGTTCTTGGACATTATAGGTATCTCAAATGTCACATCAGTGCATTGGGTGTCTAAATGTTGAGGTCTACTGCGCATCAGTGTTTACTGCATGTCAATGTCTTCATGTAAATGAGTTGTCTACATTTCTGTTATAGTCAGTGTAAATCTAGAGCTCCAAGAGCAGTTGTTCCAGGAGGTTATGAGATCCTCATGAGTCCCCTGTCATGTCTTCCTGCCCTGTGTGGATGGCCTGATAGCCTGGGTTGTTTCAAATTACATCATGTGCCACAGTATAGGAACCCAGATGAAGTCCTGGAAGTTTTCTCTGATGGTCTGAAAGTCTCCTGGGTGTGTAACCAGTAATATATACATGTACAGGCACTTGTCTTCCACCAAGTGCTCCATGGAGTTTAAATTTCTTTCTCATTGTTCCCTTTGCCAGCTACTCCTTCATTCCTGTATTTACAGTAGTGTCCAGCTTTGAAGATACCCAAAAACACATAGGTTGAGACCACCTTAGGGTGGGAGATACCTAGAACTCACATATTATACTGAATCAACAAGTGTTCAAATCACGTCTATATTGCACAAACCCTATACGGGATGCTGCTTATGCTATCTTCTGTTTCAATATGTTTCTGTCCTCCCAAAAATTTGGGAAAACTGGTTTAGAGTGGAAGCTGGTATTTAGCATTTCTCTGCGCAGCCTGTCAGGACGGATGAATATGTACTGTGGGTGGTTTTCTGCCTATATTGGTACTTTTCCCCATTTTCTTTTTGTAAATGTAGGAGCTTGTAACCCCTTAAAACCAGTATAATTTCTTTATTGCTGGATAGTTAATGTAGGTGTATCTGTGTATTCTTTTAAAGCTGGCACGGTAAGTCCCATACAAGTTTTTTTTTTACATTTCATCAGTTATAATTAGCATTGAAAAAAATGATAGGTGGATAGTTAGTCCATTCTAATGTGCAGGCCAGCTTTAAAAAGTGAAAAAAAAAACCCACCACATCCTTACCTTATTTAACAGCTGGATTACTGTATTGTACAGATGACACTAGTTACCCTGGACTGCTTTATTTCAATGACATGACCTTTAGATTCTTCATCCTCTTTGAAAGAATCTTCCAAAGAGCAATGAAACATATTACTGTCTACCGGTCTGTCTCTGAGGGAAAAATGAATTTCTTTAATTTATTGAGATCATTTTCCCTGTGAAGCTTTCATGGCAAGTTTCTGGTCCTCTGTAAAAATGCATTTGTTCTTGATTAATTGCAATTTGGGGAATAAAGTCATGTACTCTGTTCTTCTGGCTCTGAATTCTGATTCTGCTACTTAAATCCACAGATGCGTTGTATCTAGGTGGACACTAGCATTCTAAATTTTATTTTTTGTGTGTGCTTGTGTAGAGATTTTCCCATCTTTTTTTTTTTTTTTTCTATATAATGAAATAGTGATGTGATTTTCTTAGAATTATTTTTTAAAATGTTACTCTCCAAATTTTTTTTCCCTAAGACTACGTATAGTAAGTATGACTTATGACTAAAGACATTATCTGGGTATATACTGCTGTGACTTAACTTTGTATTAGTCCTTTTATATATATATATATATAGGCCCTTTTTACTTCACTTTTATGATACACTGTTTGGGAAAAAATATTACCACTACTAAATTTTCACATTTTCCTAGAACTGATCCATTTTGAATATTCTGAAGAGTTCTAGTTTTTAATTTTGCTTGTGGGCAAGAAGTAGAGCTCACATATCATGGCAATACTGTTGTCATTCAGAAATTAATTCTGTGACTGCTATATATTTTTAATTAATAAGGGGGAGGCATCATCCTGCCTGTTATTTGCATTGGTACATCAACTTCTTTATCTGTAGAGTTATAATCATTGTTAATTTAACTGGAAATATCCTGTTCTTAATTTTCATTTAATTGCTATTCTACATATACTTTATCAAAACTGATTTTACTATAAACATAACTGAAGCAGATAAATAGAAATGGAGAAAAGAAGTTATATATGTATGCAATTACATGTAAAAATATTCCATTCCTATGCCTAGTCCTATGATGGGGGTGTATCTTCAAACTGGATTATATGAAAAGACACTGAACATTAATTGGAAAAAGGAATCATCGTCCATCCACAACATGTTGCTAAAACTACTTCAAATCCATAATCTGAAATTCAGAGTTGAAAATTAATTTAAAAATAAAAAAAACCCAAAACCAACAATGACCCAAGCCAAACAAAATCAACCAACCAACCAACCAAAAAAACAACCAATGAACAAAAACCAACAACCAAATTCCAAACCACTGGTCTTTTCTAAGAGAACATGATTTGATAGTTTTACAATAGTGGATCAGGAAATGTTGATAGGTTACCAGCCTGGAAGACTAATAATATTCGTCCCCAATCTTCTTTGCCCTTGCCTTGCTGAGTCTGTATCAGAATATAACTTGATACTAGAAAAAAACCCAAAATTTGGAACGGTAAACCTTTGGAAAAGAAGAAAGCAAAATGAAAACACTGTCCTTAAGAGTGACTGAAGTTAATTTCCATTTGCTTGTTTTTGTGTAATTGAATGTTGTAGAAATTATTGTTTGAATATAAACAAAAGTGGTTTTCTGGGGCCATCTGGAATAGTCATTTTGATCTACTGACATAAACTGTGACACTCTCCCTTGCACAGGGATGATTGTATACTTCACTTTAGATTTTAAAGGTGTGGTGGTTTGACCCTGGCTGGACACCAGGGGCCCACCAAAGCCACTCTATCACTCCCCTCTTTAACCTGACAGAGGACAGAAAAGTAAATCAAAGGGCTTGTGGGTTGAGATAAGGACAGGGAGAGATCATTTATCAGTTACCATCATGGGCAAACCAGACTCAAATTGAAAAAAAAATTAATTTAATTTATTATCAATCAAAATCAGAGGAGAGGAGAAAAACTGATAGATCTTAAAACACCTTCCCCCCACCCCTCCCTTCTTCCTGGGCTCAACTTCTCTACCAGTTTCTCTACCTACTCCGCCCAGTGGCACAGAGGGATGGGAATGGGTGTTGGGGTCAGTTCATCACACGTTGTCTCTGCCTCTTCTTCTTCTTCAGGAGAGGACTCTTCCCCTGCTCCGGTGTGGGGTCCCTCTCATGGGAGACAGTCCTCCATGAACTTCTCCAACATGAGTCCTTCCCATGGGCTACAGTTCTTCACGAACTGCTCCAGCATGAGCCCATAATTTCCACAGGGTGCAGTCCCTCAGGAGGAGATTGCTCCAGCATTGGGTCCCCTGTGGGGTAACAAGTTCTGCTGGAAAACCTGCTTTGATGTGGGTTCCTCCCCCACAGGTCCACAAAGTCTTGCCAGGAAC